>JALIGW010000002.1:106145447-106745447 GCA_023053685.1 Diadophis punctatus similis
TTGGAAAGAATGCCCTAGCTTGTCGTGCATTCTTTCCAAAAATCGGGACTTTTTAGAAACGCCACGGGACGCAGGACAAATTATTAAAAAGCGGGACTGTCCCACCAAAAGTGGGACATCTGGTCACCTTATGTTAGCTCATGTCAGGCTTGAGATATTCCAGATCAGAATTTGATTACACCCTGTGTAATATTTCAAGTCCTATCAGATAGTAGAAGGGAGTTACAGTGGTTACTTTAATAAGATGGATATTTATTATTTTATTTATTTATTTCTTTGTTGGTCAAACATGTACAAGATAGGTATAGGTATAAACATAAACATAAGCAAAGTAAGTACAGATAAATGAGGACAATAGGACAGTAAGATAGGGACAGTAGGCACGATGGTGCGCTTATGCACGCCCCTTACAGACCTCTTAGGAATGAGGTAAGGTTGACAGTAGACAGTCTAAGGTTAAAGTTTTTGGGGTTTGCGGAAGAAACCATGGAGTCGGGCAGTGAATACCAGGCATTGATCACTCTGTTGCTAAAATCGTATTTTCTGCAGTCGAGTTTGCAGTGGTTTACATTGAGTTTGTATCTATTGTGTGCTCGTGTATTGTTGTGGTTGAAGCTGAAGTAGTCATTGACAGGTAGGACATTGTGGCAGATAATTTTATGAACTACATTTAGATCAGTTCGAAGGCAACGTAGTTCTAGGTTGTCTAAGCCCAATATTTCAAGTCTGGTGGCATAAGGTATTCTGTTGTGAGGGAGGAGTGGAGGATGGATATTTTGATAACCAAATGAAATAAGCTCATTTCAGATGTTCATATAAAATTTTGTGTTTCTCAACCTCAATAACTTTTAAGATGTATGAACTTTAGCATCCAAGGTTCTCCAGCCAGCCATGACTAGTTGTTTTACCTGCATTTGCTCCATAACAGCACATCTGTATCTTATATCTTATTAAACTTGACCTCTAGGCTTTGGAGAAGTCTGCATTTTCTAGAGAATTGCAGGATTTTCAGGTAAGTAGCCCGCTTCATATTAATCGAATATCTGCAAGGAAAGCAAGTCATGTTATATGCATCATGATGCAGAATATTTACCTCATTTCCATGATGATGTCATGATGCATGTTATTGTGTTGTTATTGTGTGATTTCTGTTTCATGTAGAGTAAGTAAGCACACTACAAGCCATCACTGTGGAGAAATCATTTTACTAGAGCAGCGGTCCTCAAACTTGGCAACTTAAAGAGTTGTGGACTTCAACTCCCAGAATTCTCCAGCCAGCTATGCTGGTTGGAGAATTCTGGGCGTTGAAGTCCACAACTCTTTAAATTGCCAAGTTTGAAGACCTCTGTACTAGAGAGTGGGTATGTCACGATGTGAATTTTGATTGTCAGCTGTGATCATATGCTACACTCTATGGTACTCAGACATTCCTAGCAAAGCAGACAAGTGATAGGTGATCTGTGCATGTCTAACATTCCATTGCACTTTTCTTCTCTCTGCTATAGTCCTCTGCTGAGAGAGGACATGATTTAGCTTGCAGAAATGTAGCTATTAAGATTATGGTTTTTATATTCTTTTCTACTGAAATAAATATTTTATTAATTAGATTTTATTATCGGGTTTTATTTGATAGGGATTAGTTTCAAAGGAAAAAGATCTTATCACCTCAAGCTGTACTGTAATTCAAATCTCGACAGGATAATACAACAGGAACAGGAAAATGCATCACAGGAACAATAGAGATGAATCCTAGAGTGGCAATGTGATATAGGAAACAATAGAGAGGAATGATAGAGCTGCATATAAGGTAGACATAACACCTGTGACATCTTCCCCTTTTCATGTTAACCAAACAACATTGTAAAATTTCAGATGAGAACCAGTATCAACACATACTAAAGGTGGTTGTGAACATCTGCCACTATGGGTGAAGACTGGCCCTCTTTGTCCTGAGAGCTTCTCTGACCTCACTGAGTTTGCTGGGCTCTTCTCCCCACTTACTGGGACGTTCTGCGTTTGACTGCCATCAGGTATACTGACTCACTCAGGATTGTCATTAACATTGGTAATGACACTGTGCATTCCCTATTGTACACCAGGTAAGTGTGGCCTGGTAATAACAGATAAGTCTGGCCCATCCACTGGATATGGAGAATCCAGCTTGTCAGCCACACGCAGATCCACACGATTGCAACAGTAGAGAGTTCCCTCAACATCCACTAGATAGGAGCGTGGTGCCACCTGTTGTAAACAAATACCCGTTTTCCAGCTACCTGTTCAATCTCCAGGCAGCGGTCTCATATGGATTCATTCCCAATATTCAATTCTGGCAAATCTCTGGCTGATTTGTCATATCTTGCCTTGAATACTTGTCTCTTAAGCCGTAACTTTTCTGGGACACCTTGTATCACAGAGGACTCAAGCAACTTATTTGCCACTGGTAAGGAGGTCTTTAGTCTCCTTGACATCAGTCTCTGTGCCAAACTACTGTCTATGTCCTTGGTTGGAGTATTTCTCCCATGTAAAATGGCCTTCTATGGGTCTTTACCATCACTTTGGGCTTTCTTGCATAAATTCTTAACAATCTTCACAGCTTATTCAGTTTTGCCATTAGCTTGTGGGTGATGTGGTGAGGAAGTCAGGCGCACAGGGCAGCATTTGATGCCACAGCCAGGACAAGGCGAAGCGAGCTGCCCCAGGAGGACTTGAGGAAAGTGCAGCTCCTCACTCATGGAGACCCGCCGGCCGAGAAGCGGTCGTGGTAAGTGGTAAGAGGTGTGCCGGCCCTCTTGGAAGAAGTGGCGGGAGAGGGTTGCACCAACCTTGCCAGTGCGAATCATCTGCCGCCGCTGCCTCTTTGAAACAGGCTGACAGGAGGAGGAGGAGGCTGTTCGCGCCAGCAAAGATTGGTGCAGGAGGCTTTCCAGGCCAAAAATGGGGCGCGGGGGGCATGCGCAGGGGATGCACGCATGTGCAGTACAGGGTGCATGTGTGGGGTGTGTGCACATGTGCAGTGGGGGGTGCATGCATGTGGGGAGTGTGGGGGTCGTGCGTGCATGCGCAGGTGGGGGGGCGCATTGCATTATGGATGCCGGCACACACGAGTGCTATTGTGCTCGCGCGCTCGCACTTTTGGCACGCAACTAGCAATAGCAATAGCACTTGGACTTATATACCGCTTCATAGTGCTTTACAGCCCTCTCTAAGTGGTTTACAGAGTTCAGCATATTGCCCCCAACAATCTGGGTCCTCCTTTTACCCACCTCGGAAGGATGGAAGGCTGAGTCAACCTTGAGCCTGGTGAGATTTGAACAGCTGAACTGCTGAACTAGCAATCAGCTGAAGGTTGCAGTGCTGCTTTTAACCACTGCGCCACCTCAGCTCCTACAAAAAGGTGCCATCAGTGCTGTAAGAAATTACAACATTCTGGTGTTGTTTCTATAGCCTAATCTTTATTGCCCTGCTTACAAAAACTGCCTCTCCCATTCTTGGCAGTATGCCTAGACTTACTGTCTCTGAAGTTTTTTTTTCTTTGCTTGACTTTCTTAGAGGGGAAGAGTTATTTTAAGCTTTTTACACTGCTGTTGGGAGGAAATACTCCCCTGTTGGAGTTCTTCCAGCACAGAGCTGTCCGAAAGAAGCTTTTAATGACAAGGAACCAAGATGAGTGACATTCAGCAAGGCTTCTTGGCTAGCTAGAAAGATTGACATTCAAACATGAGTTTACATACTCTTTCTGACTTTTGGTCTAAAACTGGTTTTTGGTGAAGTTTAATTCTGTGCTTCTCACCCAGCCGCCCTGTTTAGGGTGACTCGCTCCCTTCTTGCTAAGGAGGGAGTTGAAGAACTTGCAGGGCAGAGCTGAGGAATTTGCTCAGTTTCTGGCGGATAAAGTCACCCAGATTCGGACAGACCTGGACTCCATTTGGACAGGGCAAGCCGAGATGACAAGGGCGAGTCTTAGTCCTCCATCCTGGTGTTACTTGACCTCTCAGCGGCTTTCGATACCATTGACTATGGTATCCTTCTGCGCCGACTCGGTGAGGTGGAAGTGGGAGGCACCGTTTTACGGTGGTTCTCCTCCTACCTCTCTGATAGGACGCAGTCGGTGTTGACAGGAGAGCAGAGGTCGGCCCCTAGGCCCCTGATTTGCGGGGTGCCTCAGGGCTCGGTCCTCTTGCCCATCCTGTTTAACATTTACATGAAACCGCTGGGTGAGATCATCCGACGACACGGGGTGAGGTATCAGCAGTATGCTGATGACACCCAGTTGTACATCTCCACCCCGTGTCAGTTCAGGGAAGCAGTTGATGTAATGTGCCGCTGCTTGGACGATGTGAGGGTCTGGATGGGAATGAATAGGCTCAAACTCAACCCTGACAAGACTGAATGGCTGTGGATATTGCCCCCCAGGGATTATGTTGACTTCCCCTCCTTGGTTCTCGGGGGAGAAAAATTGACTCCCTCGGAATGGGTTTGCAATTTGGGTGTTCTCCTAGACCTACAGCTAAAATTGGAGCAACATCTTTTAGCTGTGGCTAGGGGGACCTTTGCACAGGTCCGTCTTGTGCACCAATTGTGACCCTACTTGGAGAGGGAGGCTTTGCTCACAGTCACTCATGCCCTTGTCACCTCACGGCTGGACTACTGTAACGCGCTCTACATGGGGCTACCCTCAAAGAGCATCCGGAGACTGCAATTGGTACAGAATGCAACTGCAGGAGCTGTGGTGGGTGTGCCGAGATACACCCACGTAACACCTATCCTCCGCCAGCTGCATTGGCTGCCTATTAGTCTCCGGTCGCAATTTAAGGTGTTGGTTTTGACCTTTAAAGCCCTACACGGCTCAGGACCAGGTTACCTCCGGGACCACATCCTACCCCATACCTCCCTACGACCAGTTAGGTCCCACAGAGTTGGCCTCCTCCAGGTCCCATCAGCCAAACAATGTCGGTTGGCGGGTCCACGGGGGAGAGCCTTCTCTGTGGGAGCCCCATCTCTCTGGAACCAACTCCCACCAGAGATCCGGTCCATCCCCACTCTACTGGCCTTCCGCAAAGCCGTAAAAACATGGCTCTTCCGGCAGGCAGGGTGAAGAAGAAGATCGGATTCCCCCTGAATGAATGGTTTTTAAAATGATGTCATGTTTTTAAATTGTCATGTATTGTTCTTATTCCTGTTGTATGCTGCCCTGAGTCCTACGGGATTGGGCGGCCTATAAGAACTTTAAATTAAATTAAATTAAATTAAATTAAATTAAATTAAATTAAATTAAATTAAATTAAATTAAAGATCATTTATGTAGAGTATGAAGAGTGTTGGTCCTAGAACACTGCCTTGAGGGACACCACTGTTGACAGGAGCAGGATTTGATAGGGCACTTCCTATTTTAACCACTTGTTGTCAGTTAGACAGGAACGCAGTTATCCAATCATGTAGGGGTCCAGAGATGCCATAGGATTTTAGTTTCAGAAGTAGTTTGTCGTGTACTACTGAATCAAAGGCTTTACAAAAGTCTATGTAAATTGCATCTATTGTTTTACCCTGATCAAGTTGAGTGGTCCATATGTTTTTGCAGTGTAAGAGTTGCAGATTACAGGATAATTTTTCCTGAAACCAAATTGTTTATTGGAGAGTAGGTTATTAGTTTCTAAGTGGATTGTAATGGATTGGTTTATGATTGATTCCATGACTTTGCATGTGACACAACACAAAGAGATTGGTCTGTAATTAAGACATGGCTCTTCCTGCAGGTGGGGTGATTTTGAGACGATCTCCCATCTGATGTTTCCCCCATGTATGTATGATGTTATATGTTTTTTTTAATTGTTTTTAATTGTTTTTAATGATTTGTTTGATGTTCCCTAAAATGTTGTACGCCGCGCTGAGTCCCGAGGAAGTAGAGTGGCATAGAAGAACCTCAAGTAATAATAATAATAATAATAATAATAATAATAATAATAATAATAATAATAATAATAATAATAATAATAATAATAATAATAATAATAATAATAATAATAATAATAATTTTCAATGTTACTTGGATCTCCTTTTTTGAAGATAGGGATGACTGTCGCTAGTGACCATAGGTTGGGTAAGGAGCTAGTCCTGAAGGATTTTTCAAAAATTATGCTTAGAGGTTCAGTGGAGAGCTTTTTAAAGAAGTATGTACATAGTCCATCAGGTCCAATAGACAGAGATGGTTTTAGGTTGCGTAATGCCTTTCTAACATTATCTTCTGTAAAATCAATTTGTGTTAGATCATTGAAGTTAATTGTGGTACGACTAGGAAATATTGGGCATGAGCCATTGCTATTTACAAAGACTGAGCCGAAGAATGTGTTAAAGAGGTTGGCTTTAACGGTTTCATCATTATAGTCTTTACCATTCAGTCCTTTAAGAGGTGGAATGGATCTTGAGTCATTGAGTTGGTTGTTTACAAAGTTATAGAAGGCACGTATGGACTTCGTGCGCAGAAGGGTTTCTTCTTGATTGATGTGATAATTGGTGCATTCAGTCTTTATTTGGTTACACAGATTTTTGTAGCAGCTTTTAAAGTTTGCAATATAGCCTGTTTTATTTTTTCACCAAAGAGATCTTTTTTGGGATTGGAGCTTCCTTATTTTTATGGGTAATTTATTTTTCTTGGTTTAATGACTTTGGATTTCAAGCCAAAAGATATTGTAATAGTCTTCGGCAGTATTACAACCAGAGAATAGTGTATGCCAATCAAGAGATGAGAGTTTGGCATCTATAATATCATAGTTGGCTTTTTTAAAGTTGTAATTGGTTATCCCATCATTGAGGTGGTTTCTGTAAGGACATATATTGAGACAAAAGTCAATCATGTTGTGGTCACTGTTGGAAAAGGGTTCTTTTATTTGTAGTCCGTAAATTGAGTGTAAACTGTTGCAGAAGATGAGATCAAGACAATTGCTGAGTCTAACATTGTCTGTTACTAGTTGATCTAGTCCTAGATTGGTAATAGCATTGTAAAGGGTTGAATGTATGGGTTCAGTTGTACATTCGTTTAGGGTCCAGTTAACATGAGGTAGGTTTAGGTCACCAAGAAATATAAGAGGGTGTGGGTAGGAGGCTGCCTACATTAGTAGTGAAGTTAACTTGTTCACATGTATGATGTCATAATCGGGGCTCTATAACATAGTAGGAAGCGAAGTGTGGTATTTAAGGTCAGTTCACAGATAGTTTCTGGAAGATCGA
Organism: Diadophis punctatus similis; assembly: GCA_023053685.1. Lineage (NCBI taxonomy): Eukaryota > Metazoa > Chordata > Lepidosauria > Squamata > Dipsadidae > Diadophis > Diadophis punctatus. Next base: position 106,152,672 of record JALIGW010000002.1, read on the forward strand.
GTTCATGTTTAACTTGCACCTTTGTTAGGTTCAGTGATTTTTTATAGAAGATTGCAACTCTACCTCCTCTACTGGTTTCGCGGTCAGATCGGTAAACATGATAGTCTCTTACTGTGATAATGGAGTTGGGGAGGGATGTGTATAGCCATGTTTCGCAGACAAATATAGTGTCGAATTTAGCAGTTTTTAGTAAGAGAAGGAGTTCAGGTATTTTGTTTTCGATGCTTCTTGCATTCATTAGTTTGCATTTAAGATTAGCAGTGGTTGATATTGAGGAAGTAAGGGACGTGCATACCTAGTTTTGGTTGATGGGGGGTTGGTTTTGGTTGCAGGTGGATTGGATGTTGGGATGGTTTTGGGTGATGTGGGGTTGAATGTTGGATGATGGATTGCAGGTCTTAGTTTTGATGCAGTTAGCGCGGTAGTCAATGTACAAGTCAGTATGTCCTTGGTCCTGAAGTTTTTTGAGATCTGCTCGGAGTTCGCGGGAGCGGATTCGTTGTAGTATGGATAGGTCAGGCCATGAGCGAAGTTTTTTGGGGTTGGGGTCATTTACTGTTAATAGAGTTTATAGTATAAATGAATTTTCATTTGCTGAGTTCATCTTTGCAAACGACTCTAAAGAATCGTGGGGCCACCGAACCATCTCTATACTTAAACTCGGGGCCATCTCTGGAAACTTCAATTATTTCTTCGGGGAGGAATTTTGATGCAATAATGTTGTGAACCTGATCTATATCAGGTTCATTGGTGACTTCAAGCCCAAACAGAATAGTGTTATTACGTTTTTGTTCCTGTTCAAGGGTGTCTTTGATGAGTAAGGATATATTGCTTGGATGGTTGGTAGATGGTTGAGGAAATGGTTGTTGTGGTTGTGCATGTGGTTGAGGTAGTGGTTGTTGAGCTAGTGATTGAGGTAGTGGTTGTTGTATTGGAATATGATTTTGAGCATTTGAATTTCCATTTGTCTGTGCTGTAATTTTTTTTAATCCAAAGATGTGAAGCATGCTTCTAAACGTGCTTCTATCCGTGCTTCCATGGAATCGATGTATGTTTTTTGTGTTTTTATGGTTGTTTCCAAGGTTTGGTATCTATCAGACATGGTAATTAGATTATCCAGTATTGGTAGACATGATGGACAGAAATAAAGAAATGTGGGAGCTTTTTGTAGAAAATTGGCGACATTTTTGTTTATTGCCAGGCAGGTATTGTGGCCATAATTTGAGCACATGCGGCATTTTTTGTATTCTTCATTCTTTTTGGTGGTTTTGTTACATTTGTAGCATTTGTTGTCATTGATAGAGGTATCTTCCATTTGGGGGTGTTTGATTGTGGAGTTTTTTTTTATTTTTTGTTTGGCATGGTTAATAATCAAATAGTGGCTGACAAAAGATCAATAATCAAATAGTGGCTGACAAATTAATTAATTAGTATCAATTCATCAAATTAATTAATTAATTAATATCAATAACCAAGCAAATCAATTAATTAATATTAAAAATCAACCAATTAATATCAATAATCAATCAGTCTAACCATCAATAACCAAACAGCTAATTAATTATACTAATTAATGTATAGTTAATTAATATTACCTAACCAAATCAAGTGATCAATCATACCAGTAAAATATCAGATTAATAAAAGTCAAATAATAATATAATCTATCTACAGTTAAACAATGCCTGACTAATGCCTGAATTATTATTGTTCAATTGAATGGAAATAGTCAGTTAAATGTTATAATGAGAAATGATGGTAGGAAGGAATGTTGGTTGAAAGACAACCAGAATACCAGATGATCCTGTGGGTGAAACACGCTGAAAGGTATGGAATACTGAAAAAGGTCTGGTATACGTTGAAATAGGCTGAAATACTTTTTCAGAATTGCTTTACTTGTTTGTTTATTGGTACTGTAGGTAGCAGCAGCTGGTTCTGGTGGGTTGGTGGGTCTAGGCCAGCAGTTCCCAACCTGGGGGTCACAACCCCTTTGGGGGTCAAACGACCATTTCCCAGGGGTCACCCCGGCATCCTCAGTCCCCCCCCACTGCCACAAGCCTGGCCATGATATCGCGCCCCACAACCTGCGCCCCACCCCGCCACTGACATTTGGGTTCCTTTACCCTCTGCGCATACGCAAAGCATTCTGCGCATGCGCAGAGGGTAAAAGAACCCAAATGGCGGCGTCCGGGCAAAGTCTCCAGATCCAGGCGAGGTATCCGCTCGCTTCGCGTGTTGCCTCTGGGAGCTTTATTATTCAAATGCAAAAAGACTTTTTTATTGCCCCGGCAGCTTCTCAAAGGTAGTTTTAATGCGAATCTGTCTTTTCACTATAATCCTTATCACTGCTAGTTTCTGAAGGGCGAAGGGGAAGAGAACGGAGAATAAATTAGGACACCAATACCCCCTTATACAGGTGCTCATGTAGTACTTCATTAATTACAATGTTTCTCTGAAAATAAGAGAACCAGAAAATAAGCCCTAGCCTGATATAAGCCCTATTCCCCAAATAAGCCCCAGTTATCAGCTTGGGGGGGAGTCGTGGGTGTGGCTAGCATTGGAGGCGGCGTGGGCACGGGGGCTGACAATGTCCGGCAGCAGCCATAGCCCGTGCAGCGCAGATGAGTTGATTACCTGTCCAAGCATCAGGCAGAGGCAGAGGCAGGGGGGAGGCACGCAATCCGGATGTGATTCAGATATTGGGGTGATCAGCCCGGCTGGGTGCCCTACTTCTGGTGTGTGCACAAGACACAGTGAGCAGACAGGGGCCCACAGTGTCTGGCAGCAGTTCTGGGGCTCCGCAGCCCATGCAGCACAGGTGAGTTGATTACCTGTCCAAGCAGCAGACGGAGGCAGGGGTGCAGGGGGGAGGCACGTGATCCAGATGCCCACGCAGGAAAGCTGAGAGTTGGTGGGCTGGAATGGGCAGCCTGCCACAGGAGGCTCATCTTCGCACAGTGGCACTGGTAGCAGACAGAGGCAGAGGCATGGAAGGGGAAGGCAGATGATCCCAATGTGCTGCGCAGGTCACAGGAAAGCCAAAAGACAGTGGGATGGAGAGGGCGGGTGGCTACAGGAGGCTCATCTTCCTGCCTCTTGGCTTGCCTGCGGCCTACACAGTACATCCGGATTGCTTGCTTCTCAGCCCCCCCCCCCCCGGTGCATGCTTATGCCTCCATCTGCTGCCAGGGCTACCGCAGGAAGACAAGACTCCCCCGACCATTCTGGCCCATCAACACTTGCTTTCCCATGGCCCAGATTGCATGCCTCTCGCCTTGCACCTCTGCTTCCGTCTACTGCTTGGACAGGTAATCAACTCACTGTCATGGTTCCGAGTAATTCTCCCAACCAATTCAAGACTCTGAGGCTTCCTCAAAAATCTGGTTTATTGGGTACATCATATCGGGACGGTCAAAGGTGAAAACAACACTAAATAATTCCTGCATTTTTTGTATAATTAAAGAATAGATACTGTTCATCCCCTTTGTGTCACAAGTCACATTAGCCAACCAAGCAGGTGATGAACTTCTCAGCACTCCCTTCTGCCGTTGCTAGGGCACGCTGATTTGGCCTTGGTTCTCAGGAGCCTTATTATTGTTATGTCTGGCACATTGGAGGAAAACATTCTACATTCCATAAGTCCCCCCCCCCCCATAAGTATGGCAACTAAGAAACGAAGCAAGAATAAGATGGCTTCAGCTAGAGTCGTTTTGAGAGTTAACACTCTGCTGCGCTGCACGAGCCATGCAACCCCAAAGTACACCAACCAAGGGGCTGGCAGGCTGCAGATGCTGCCGAACACTGTCAGCCCTCACACATTCGCCGCCTCTTGTGCACATGTTGGGGGTGGGGTGCCCAACCGGACTGATCACTCTGATATCATGTTTCCCCAAACATAAGCCCTAATGCTTATTTTGGAGCCCCAAAAAATATAAGACCAGGTCTTATTTTCAGGGAAACATGGTTATTGCATGAATACCATAGGTGCTCCCTGCAGCCCCAAAAGCATCACTTGGAATTGGAAATACCCTAAGGGACCATTGAAAGTGGGTTTCCACTCATCTCCCTCTTTTATTCTCACTCGGTAATATGCTTCTCTCACCACTCTTCCCTTGGCTGGTATTCCAGTATGTCCTTCATAAAGTGAAGGGGATACATGTTTTCCACACAGACACCATTGATCCCCCCAAAATCAATGCATAATCTCAAAGACCCATCTTTTTTTTCTTTGAAGAGCACCTGGGCTGCCATCCTAGATTTTGCCAATTGGATGAAGCCCCTGGCTAGGTTTTTATCCACCAAGTTTCTGAGCTCCTCCATCTCTCTTGGGGTCATTGAGTACATCTTTGGTTTGGGTAATTCTGCCTCTGGCAGTATCTCAATGGCACAGTCAGTGGGGCAATGGAGAGGGAGTGTGTCTGATTTCCCCTCACTGAATGCTTCAGTGAGGTCCTGGTATTCCTTCTCAGTTAATGAATTGATGGGCTCTATCTTTCTCCTCCCCACCAGCGGTGTTCCTCTACCTTTGCATGTCGCCCCTATGTGTTGCAATCCACCTGTTCCATTCTTCCAGTGTCAATTCCTTCCTTCCAGTCAACCGCTGGTGTGATGACCCGAGACAAGGCACGAAGGCCACACAGCCAGTAAGATTTGAATAGCTTAGAATTATAGAACCATAAGGCTGGAAGGGACCTTGGAGATCTTCAAGTCCAACTCCTGCCCAAGGCAGGAGACCATATTGCATCTCAGACAATTCTGCATGACTGTCCAACCTTTTCTTGAAAACCTTGAAGCTTGATCCTATAGGAATGCCATTACCTAAATATTTAAAACCAAGCCAAAAGTTCATTTCATATGGCTTTAATTTAGAATATCTCTTGGAGATCTTCATGGTAGCAAAGCAATAAACTAGGGCTAAGCAGCAATTAGTAGACTAGGAGACATAGACACAGTGGTGGAAAGTTGTGTGCAAAATAACAATCTATCCTGCCTTCTATAAAGCTAGAAGCAAAAAGCATCTCTGGTCACAATTCCTCTTGGCACATTACAATATAGATTCCAGGTTGTAGATCACCAAATGTAATCTTGTATATAGAACTTCTGATCAAGATTCTGCATGGATTGGTTCCACTTGCAACCACAGCCCATTCTCCGCCCGCAGGATTAGCTCTGGCTTGCGCCGTACAGATTGGCTCTCATCCAACCGCACCACAAACCTCAACAGTGTCAGTGCCAGGGCCACCTTCATCTCTGCCATGGCAAAGTTCTGCCCAATGCAGTTCCTGCAGAGAAGAAAGATTCTAGCTCAGTGGCTGGCTGACTTTTCTTTACAACACTTCTCTTTATGTGAAGCTCATTGGACAAATCTAGCTTCATGAAGGCTTTCTTTTTCTTTTTCTTTTTAAAAATAGTTTTTATTAAACAATTTTCTCATTAAAAAAACAGCATAACAAACAACCACAAATACAAAAATAAGAAAACATAACAAAACATAACAACACAATACATACCATTTAAGAATATTTTACAGCTTTCCGTATCGACTTATATAGTTTGCATTTATATATCTCTATTAGTATAATAACTTTCTATTAATCTATCTTTTAACAATTCTACGGATATTAATTTTTCATATCTACATTTTATTTACATTTGTATTTACATCTTTAGACTTAATGCTGTTTAATTACTCCAGTTAACACTCCTTCTATTACCATATCATTTTCTATTTTTGAGCCAATTGTACACCTTATTCCATATTTCATAATAATCCAAATTGTCTCTCTCTTTCAACTCCATGGTCATTTTATCCACTTCAGCACATTCAATAATTTTCCTAATTACTACTTTGTCTGAGAGTATATTACTTTGTTTCCAATGTTGTGTGAATGTAATCCTAGCTGCAGTAAGTATATGTAGTATAATATATTGAAGTTTCTTATTCATTTTCAGATCTAGTATTCCTAATAGGAAAAATTCTGGTTTCAAATCAATTTTTTGCTCTATAATTTCTTCCAGCCACCTTCAAACTTTACACCAGTACTTTCTTGTGGAAGGGCACGTCCACCACATACGATAGTATGTTCCAGATTTATATTTACTGTGTTTTTAGGACTATAAAATGCACTGGTGTATAAGACGCACCAAGATTTTGAAGAGGTAAGTAAGAAAAAAAAGGTTTTGTCCTCCCCAGCCTACAGGAGCACTCTGCAGGCCTCCCAAACCCTCTGCGTGCCCTGTTTTTTGCAAAAATGGGCCCATTTTCCACCAGTTTTTGTGAAAAACAGGGTGTGCAGAGGGTTTGGGTAAGGTGACCAGACGTCCCGCTTTTGGCGGGACAGACACGCTTTTCAAGCGTGTGTCCCGCGTCCCGCATTCTTTTCAAAAAGTCCCGCTTTTTTGAAAAGAATGCGGAAACAGCGGGACGTCTGGTCACCTTAGAGGGGAAGCAAAAGAGAGGTACCGGAAGCAAGTCGGGCGGAATTCCAGCGAGGCAGCTGCCTGCTGGGGGGAGGGGGAAGGGAGGCTGCTCCTCCTCTCCTTCCCCCGCCCCATCCCTAGCCCCACCCTTGGAGGCGCCGCTGCTGTTGGGAGGGGTGAGGGACGAGGAGCCGTCGCCGCTTTGAGCTCACGAGCGGCCCCTCCGGCGGCGCAAACAGCCCTTCCTCGTCCCCCTCCCCTTTCTTCCCCCCGTCGCCTCGCTGCCGCCGTTGCCCTGGGGCCGGGCGGGTGACCAGGAGACCGCGGCGCTTGGATGCCTGGAGCAGGTAAGCTGCCGGCTGCCTCCTTTCCCCGCCTCCCGTTTGTTGCTTGCCAGCCCGGCCGAAGGGGAGGCGGGAGGCGAGGAAAGGCCTCCCGAAGGGGAGGCGGGCTCCCGAAGGGCTCCCGGCTCCCGAAGGGGAGGCGGGAGGCCTTTCCTCGCCTCCCACCTCCCCTTCGGGAGCCGGCAGCCCTTCGGGAGCCCGCCTCCCCATTCGGGAGGCCTTTCCTCGCCTCCCGCCTCCCCTTCGGCTGGGCTGGCAAGCAACGAATGGGAGGCGGGAGACGGGGAAAGGAGGCAGCCGGCAGCTTACCTGTCGCGAGCTCCAGGCATCCAAGCACCCTCCCGCCTCCCCCCCCGGACGCCGACATTTGCTGTTTTGGCCTCTGCGCATGCGCAGCGTTCTGCGCATGCGCAGAGGGCAAAACAAATGGCGGCGCCCAGGCGGCCCCCACCCCCGTCCCGCTTAAAAATAAATAAATCTGGTCACTTTAGGTTTGGGAGGCCTGCAGAGTGCTCCTGGAGGTTGGGGGAAGGCAAGAACACCCCCAGTTTTGCAAAAAATGGCCCGTTTTTTTGCAAAAACGGGGGCATTTTTGCCTTCCCCCAGCCCCCAGGAGCACTCTGCAGGTCTCCCAAACCCTCTGTGCACCCTGTTTTTGCGAAAAATGGGCCCATCTTTTGCAAAAATTGGATGTGGGGGAGGGGTTTGGGGAGGCCAAAATGGCTGTATTCGATGTATAAGACACACCAACATTTCCACCATCTTTTAGGGGAGAAAAAGGTGCGTCTTATACTCCGAAAAATGTGGTACATCTCCAACATTTAGGAGATAAATTTGAAAACATTTTGGCCAATCTCGCTGGGGGTAAATGCCACCTATAAAACATTTTGCATAGGTTTTCTTTGTATGCCACCACTGTCGTTAATTTATAATTCCTTTCCCAAAGTTTGTCCCATTGTTCTATTTCTATATTATGCCCAAAGTTCCTGGCCCAACTAATCATTTCTTTTACAGTCTCTTCCTCCATTTTATATCTTAGTAAAAATTGTATAATTTTGTGATCATTTTTCTCTCTGTTCCTAGTAAAATTTTCTCTAGTTCTAATTGCTTCACATAAATGCCATATTGTTTTCGATCTTTTTTAAACCTTGTTTGGATTTGTAAGTACGGCCACCAATCTATATTTGTTCCCTGTTCTTTCAAATCTTGGATTGATTTTAAATCTCCTTTTTATTCTAACAGATCTGAATAACTTACCATTTTACTAAGATCGATGCTATTTGGATATATGATTGCCTCCATAGTTGAAAACCAGTTTGGAATTTTTGTATAATGGTTTTTTTATCTTTATCCAGACATTAAAGAGAGCATCCCTTACTATGTGTCTTTGAAAGTAGGAATGTGACTTATTTTTCCCATCCCAATGAAACCCATGCCAGCCTAATTGGAGACCATGACCCTCTAACGCTAATATTATTTTATTTTTGAGCTGAATCCAATCTCTAATCCATGTCAAAGCAGCTGCCTGATAGTAAAGCTCCCAATCTGGGAGTCCAAAGCCTCCCTTTCTTTTGCTATCTTGCAAGAGTTTAAATTTAATGTGTGGTTTTTTTCCCTGCCCATACAAATTTGGATGCTATTTTATTTATTTGATCAAAAAATTTCTTCTCTAATTTTATCGGGATTGTTTGAAAAAGGTATAACAATTTAGGTGATATATTCATTTTAATCATCGAAATTCTGCCAATTAATGATATCTGTAATTTATTCCAATTTTCTTAGCTATTGAAATTCCCAATTTCTCCTCTAATTCTTCATTTTGTCTTTTAGTTAAATTTTTGATTAAAATTTTGGTTATTTATTTATTTATTTTGAGCCCTGCTACCTTACCAAACTGGTTAATATCTTGTAGTAATATTGGACCTGTCTCTAAAGGTTCTTCTATAATGAATGCTAAGTCATCCGCGAAGGCTTGTACCTTATATTCTTGTGCTCTGGTTTTTAATCCTTTTATCTCTCAGTTTTGTCTAATTTGTTTCATCAAAGTCTCTATTGAAAATATAAATAGCAAAGGGACATCCCTGTCTTACCCCTTTTGTAATATTAAAGCCTTCTGTAACTTCTCTATTTAATATAATTTTTGCCATCTGATTTGAATATATTGTTCTAATTGTTCTAATAAATTTCTCACCAAAATTCATTGCTACTAATTGCTCAATTAAAAAAATCCCAATTTAAATTATCAAATGCTTTTTGTGCATCGAGGAATATTAGTGCTACCTGTTTTTCTGAATGTTTTTCGTAATATTCTAGTGTATTCATTATCATTCTTATATTATTTTTTATATGTCTGTTGGGCAAAAAACCATTCTGATCTGAATGTATATTTTCATTTAATATGTTTTTCATCCTTTCTGCCATTATTGTCATTAATATTTTATAGTCGGCATTCAGCAGCAAGATTGGCCTATAGTTCTAAATTTTATTTCTTTCCATATTACCTTTGGGGATTAAAGTTATCAGTGCCTCCATCCAGGATTCTGGTGTCTTAGCTCAGTTGAGTACTTCATTATATGTATATTTCTAGTAATAAATTCTCCAATGATTCCTGCAGTTCTTTATAAAATTCTGCTGGGATACCATCCGGGCCCAGTGTTTTGTTGGTTTTTTTTTAATTGCCCTTCTTAGTTTTGATATCATTATTTATCATTCAATAGTTCCTTTGATGTGTCTGGTAAAGGTGGGAGGTTTCTCTGTTGTAGGTATTTTTTAATGTCATCATCTTCAATCCTCTCTTGTCTATACAAATTTTGAAAATATCGTGTTGCTATCTTTTCCCCCTCCCTTCTGGTGGTGTATCACCCCTCCTTCATCTTCCAGTTGTTGTATTAATTTCTTTTCTATTTCTTTTTTAAGTTTATAGGCCAACCATCTTCCCGGCTTATTCGCATTTTCAAAGTAATTTTGTCTGTTTGGTCTAATTTTTTGGGCCACTTCTTCTTGTGTAAGTAAATTTAGTTTATGTTTAATTATATCTTTTTCTTTCTTAATTTCCTGATTATGAGGTTCTTTCTGCATTTTATATTCCAATTTTCCCAATTTCTCTTGCAATTCTACATATTGTTTCTTTTTGTTTTTATTTCTCCGTATTGTGTATGCCAATGTAAGGCCCCGGACATAGGCTTTAGTCGTATCCCACAGGTTTTGGATAGTTGTTTGTTCATTCCAATTTTCCTTCAGGAAAAACCCTAATTCTTTTTCTATATATTTGACATAATTCTTTTCTTTCACCACCCGTCTCTTTTTCCTTCTTTCCTCACCTTTCCATTTAACTATTAGGGGGTTATGATCTGCCCAAATATTTGATTTTATTACTACTTTCTCTACATTTTTTTCCGTTTCTGGGTCCATCCAGATCATGTCAGTCCTGGACCATGAATTGTGGGGGTTAGAGAAATATGTATACTTATTTTTTTTGTGGGTTAATTCCTCTCCAAACATCTTTTAAACTTAACTCTCTGGTCATTTCAAAGAAGGTCTTTGGCAATGTTCTCCTTTCATAATTTCCCCCCCTCCTGTTTTGTAATCTTTTTTTGGATCTACCAACGCATTAAAATCCCCAACTAAACATATATTATCCAATTCCGATTTTACAATTTGCTTGTGTAGTTTACTATAGAACTCTTTCTGTTTAATATTTGGAGCATAAATAGCTACAATTAATATTCTTTTTTGTTTTATTAATATTTCAATTAGTAACATTCTTCCCTCTTCATCTACAAATATCTGTTTGGGTTTTAGCCAATCTTTTATATAAACTGCAATTCCCCCCGTTTTTTCTCTCAGCTAAGGCTAAAAATACTTTTCCTAATTTAGGGGCTTCCAGGAGGTTACCTTTCCCTTTTTTAATATGTACCTCCTGTAGGCATATAATGTCCATGTTACGTTTAGAGAGTTTAGAGATTACTTCTCGTCTTCTTTTTTGGTGAATTTAATCCATTTATGTTAACTGATAGTAATTTCACTTCTTCCTCCATTCCTCTACTTATTTGTTACCCTTATTCCTTTCCTTTGTCTTGTTTCCCTTTGATTTCTTGTTCTCGCTCCCTCTCTTTCTTGAGTTTCAATATCACTCCTCTCTCTCGTATCTTGTTCTAATTCCGTTTCCTCTAACTGTTGCTCCTCCTGACTTTTCATTTCCAATTCTTCTTTACTGTCTAATTCTTCCTCTATGTACCACTCGTAGAATTCCTGGGCCTTGTCTATTGTATAAATCCTTACCTTCTTATCTTGCCATGTTATTAACATGCCCTCAGGTATCAGCCAGCAGAACATAGTTTTATTTTTTATTAATTGTGCTGCAAGAAACTGATAACTCCTCTTTTCTCTAATTATTATTTTTTTCATTAGCGACCAAACTGGCCGCTGTGCTGAAACTTTCAGCATGTATTGTTTCATATTCCTTGCCCCAAGAGCCCTCATTAAGAATGTCACATGGATATCCTCCAACACCCTTCTCTTCTTTTTCTTAACAATTATTTTGCCTCTAGCTGTATATTTGCTTACCTGGGTCCTGCAGAAAAGGGCACAAAAGCTAGTGGATGATGTGTTGAATCAAAGCGATATGGGTTATAGACCTTTGAAAGATAAATAGATTGGATGAATGGGTTGAATGAGAAGATGTGAACATAAGAAGGAACTGATTAATTGACACCAAGTGTTTCATTTGTCACATGCCATATTATCCAAACATAAGATGTCTGGACACAATTGTTCACATAGGAACAGGAGTTGGCATTCCTATGAGTACTCATCAGGCAGTGAGGACCTGGAAGTTCAGCTCTGCCAACTGATGATCTGAGAATGTGGCCTAGTAAAAGATTCTGCCACAAATAGGAAGTCCAGCACATGACTCTTTGAAACTTATATCATAGAATCACAGGGCTGGAAAGGAACTTGGAGGTCTTATACCATCCTGGACAAATGGTTGTCCTGTCTTGAATATCTCCAGCGATGGAGCACCCACAACTCTGGAAGGCAAGTTAATCAATTTTTGATTAGTAATTATTTTCACTGTGAGGAAATTTCTCTTTAGTTCTAGGTTGGATCTCTCTTTAAATAGCCTCAATCCATTGTTTCTTATCCTGCCCTCATATGCTTTTGAGAATAAGTCAACCCCCTCTTCTCTGTGACAGTCCCTTGAGTATTGAAAAACAGCTATCATTCATCCTTAATCTTTTATAGGCTAGACATACCTAGCTCCCTTAACCATTCATTCTACAGTTTAGTTTCCAGACCTCTTATCATTTTTGTTGTTCTACTCTACATACTTTCTAGGGTCTCAGCATCTTTTTGTATCGTGGTGACCAGAATTGGATGCAGTACCCCAAGTGTGGCCCCACTAGAGCAATATAAAGTGGTATTATCACTTCTTGTTTTCTTGATGCTATACCTCTATTGATGCAGCCTAGGACTGCATTGGCTTTTTTGGCAGGTGCAGCACATTGCTGTCTCATACTTAAGTTGTGATCCACTCGGACACCTAGATCCCTCTCAGTTGCTACTTTTGAGCCAGGTACTGCCTTCTCTATACCTGTGCATTTGGGTTTTTCCTGACTAAGTGCAGAACCTTAATTTTCTCAACTGCATCTTGTTGGATAGAGCCCAATGCTCAAATCCGTCAAGATCCTTTTCAATATTGAGTATCTTCCAAACTGTTAGCAATCCCCCCACCCCCAAACTTGGTGTCATCTACAGATTTCATGAATTCCCTTCTATCTCCTCATCTAGATCATTTATGAAGATGTTGAAGACCCTGGGTCCAAGACAGAACTTATATATGCTTCCCTCCAGATATACGTACCATATTTTTCGGAGTATAAGACGCACATTTTTACCCACAAAAAGAGGGTGAAAACTTGGGTGCGTCTTATACACCAAATGTAGCCCCACCCATCCAGCCACCCCCACCCTTTGGCCTCTGTCTTCCAGCAATTTACCTGTTTGCAGCAAAGAGGGAAGAGCCTGTAAAGCCAAGCATGTCAGTAGCAGCTTCCCGACCTACAGCTGATTTTCCACGTGCTAAAATAAAAGTGAAACTAGCTCGCAAAGAGGCAAATAGCTGGGAGAGAGACACTGTCGTGCCAAGGCTCGACATATGCACCTTGGTGGGAGGGAGAGACACTGGACCAGGGATCGATGGTTGCCAACACAACAAACTCTTCTCAGCAGTTAAAAGCCTGACGCCGGTGATTAACGTCATATTACATGAGACGCAGAGAAATCCGAGCACAGTGAAGCTGCAACCTGAGAGGGGAGGGCTGAGAGGGGAGGGCTTCACAGCACCGGATGGTGGTTTGGGGGAAGGGAATGGGGAGGATTTGCATAAATAGCACTGAGAGGAGAATGATCTCAGAGCTGACTTTGGCCTGAATTGGTTCGGCATGGTCTGAGTTCTTATCTGTAGCGTGATTAAAGCTGAAGTCCATACTTTTGAAAGTGTCCTGAAGTCATTAACGCACGGGTTTGACTTAGCCAGTCTGAAAGAAAGTCAGCTCTCCTTCTTCCTTTTCTGAGTGGCATGGCAGAGGGAAAGGCTGTGGATGTCCTGGAGATGACGCCTGTACCTGAAGAGCTGCAGGGGGAGGGGCAGGAGCACCCACAGCCTGATGAAGAAACCCAGCTGGTCATGCATCTGAAGGAGCGGAAGACGACCCAGAGGGAGAATTTTCCTTCAGAGGCCCAGGAGCTGCCTGATACTGGAACTGGTCTGCCATCTACTGGCGAGTGGTGGCATAGTTCTGCATTAACTGGCAATGTAGACTTACAAATGCCAAACCCAACACCACCCCTTGGAGCACAATTTCAGGGATGGAGGGAGCGAAGGTGGACTGGAGATGAGGAAGGTGAATGGAGCTACTCCACAGACCCTGGGGCCAGTACCCTGGATATTTTATGGGACCGTTTCGGGGAGGGTAGCTTTAGAGATGCACCCTCTTGGCAACCTTGGGTGTCAGGGTTGAATCCCTTAGCCAAGCAGCACAGGCCCCCCCACTGGGTCTGGCTCAGCTACACGCTTCCGTCTTGCCAGTCCGAGATTCGGTGTGACTGGGGGTTCTGACTGGTCTAAAGGGAAGGAGAAGGCATCCTCTATAGGAGTACAGGATGAGTCTCACACTCAGCGCAAAGCTTCTGAGGTGCCTGGAGGAGGTCACAGAAGTGACAGGAGCTACCAGGGCCCTCGTCAAGGTGGTCGAGACACTGCTGGCGTGACAGGCCAATTGCCACCATGGCTGATGGGTATGTAGCCTCAACAAGCAATGTGGGTCCCACCTCCTATACAAGCCACGTTTGATGGCAGTGCTGATCGAGTGGCCTTGTTCATTAGCCAAATAATCAGCCACATGGACATGTATGGGCGTGTTTACCCCTCTCAGTGGGTGATGGTGGTGGCGGTCACAACTGTACTGATGGGGGAGGCTGCTGATTGGGTTGCTGACCTCCACAGTGAGCATGCTAGGGAACTAGCTAACCTGGGACTTTTTCTCGAGGCACTGAGAGTGCGATTTGAGGACGTATCCAGAGCAGAGGTTGTGGAGGGGGAACTATTGGCATTGAGGCAGAGAGGCCGGTCGGCACAGGACTACGTACGGGACTTTCGTAAGCTAGTGGATCGCCTACGAACATGGCCTGAACGAATGCTGGTTCAGCAATTTTGGTTGGGGTTGGACAAGGAGCTGAGGCAAGCGTGTATTTACCATGGATTGCCTCCACGTTTGAATGACTGGTTTCGAGCAGTGGTGGAGCTGGATGTAGGCCTAAGGGAATTTCGGTCTTGAGGAGATGGTGGATGGAGTCAGCAACGAAGACTTACGGTACCATCACCGGGCCCCAGGGTGGGGAGGCCCACTATGCCAGTTCCGGATACCCCGGCCCAGAGGCCCCTGTTCTGGTGTTTCAGGTGCAATCAGGTGGGACACCAAGCGGCAGAGTGTCAGTTGCCGTTGCCAAGGCCCCCAGCTGCAAAACAGTCATTTGGTGGAAATGCGGATCGAGCTCGTCCAACACCTGAACGGTCCAGGAGAGTCACGCAGACGCCCCAACCGGACACTCCCACTCCAACCAAAGAGACTAAAGTTCATAATCAAATCTTGGTGGTGTCGGCCGATAGTGAGGATGAAGATCGGGAGGATCCTATGGTACGTGATCCCATATGTCCCTTTATCATTCAGGTGAATGTCAAGAACCTGAGCACCTTGAAACGAATTTACCAGGGAGCCTTAATCAACTCGGGGTGTACTCAGTGTTTAATACGCCGCACTGTGGTAGACGACTTGGGGGTCCAGGTTCTGAAATTACGTCAGCCCATTAAATTCGAACAAATAGATGGCTCCGTGCTGGGAGGGGTGCCGGCTACCCATGTTACTGAAAAAATCAAGCTTGAAACGGGGGACCATTAGGTTTGTAGTAGTGGACCATATGGTTGAACCAATCGTTTTAGGATTGTCTTGGTTAGACAAATGGAAACTGACCATCTCGTGGGAGGGGGGGTTCTGGAAGCTAAGATTGGCATTGGGCCCAGAACCACCAACTATAGATCAAGAAACAGGGTCAATAGGGAAGGAGGGTGATGAACAACGTCTAGAGGAACATGAGACTGGAGGATTCCCAAGTATGTATAACAATTTGGCACAAGTCTTTAATGAGGATGAATGCGAGGTCTTACCACCTCATCGACCAACTGATTGTGCTATAGAGTTGATTCCGAGGGCGACACTGCCAAAGCCCCGTATGTATTCCATGACTCCAAAGGAACTTGAGGAGTTATGTAGCTATATTGGTAAAAACCTGGCCAGGGGTTTTATACATCCTAGTAGATCTCGTATGGCCGCACCCATTTTATTTAGGGAGAAGGATGGTGGTCTGCATTTGTGTGTTGATTTTCATGGGTTAAATGGGGTATATGTGGAACATTTATATCCATTACCACTAATGAAGGACTTGCTTGCCACATTAGTCACGGGTAGAGTGTTTACTAAACTTGATCTAAGAGAAGCGTATTACTGGGTGCGTATCCGACCAGGTGATGAATGGAAAACAACGTTCAATTATCCATTAGGGAGCTATCAGTTCCAGGTGATGCCATTTGGGTTACAAGGCGCCCTGGCTGTCTTCATGCAATTGATAAACGAAGTCTTGCATGAGCATTTGTATCGGGAGGGGGGGTACTTGTATACCTAGATGACATATTAATTTATACAAAGACAATGGAGGAACACACCCAGTAAGTACGACAAGTGTTGAAAAAATTACTAGATGCCAAACTCTTCGTGAAACTCTCCAAGTGCGAGTTCCACTGAACTAGGCTGGATTATCTAGGTCAGTGGTGGCGAACCTTTTTCGGCTCGCGTGCCAAAAAGGGGGGGTGCGCTCGTGCACGCTCGCGTGCCCACACCCATTCCCTCCCCCCCACGCATGCGCACAACACCCCCCATGCTGCCCCCTGCACATGCGCACACCCCCCCATCCCCGCGCAAAGGCTTACCGGAGCCTGGGACGACGAAACCGGCAAACCGGAAGTGCAAAAAAACGAAAAAGCTTCAGGGAAGCTCCCTGAAGCTCCGGGATGCAAAAAACTACAAAACGGACAAACCAGAAGTGCGGAAAAGTGCACTTCCGGTTTGTCCGTTTTGTAGTTTTTTGCATTCCAGAGCTTCAGGGAGCTTCCCTGAACCCTCCGGAGTGCAAAAAACAGCACACTGGCAAACCGGAAGTGCGTTTTTTCGCACTTCCGGTTTGCCGGTGGGCAACCCTCGCGTGCCGGCTTCTATGGCTCCACGTGCCACCTCTGGCACGCGTGCCATAGGTTCGCCACCACGGATCTAGGTTATCGCATTTCTAGCGATGGGGTGGAGATGGACCCTCAAAAAGTAAAGGCTGTTTTGGAATGGCAAGCCCCGAAAACCAGGAAGCAATTGCAAAGTTTCCTTGGTTTTGCAAATTTCTATAGACAATTTATTCCATCCTTTGCACAGGTGGCTTGTCCCTAACTGATTTGTTATGCACTAAAACCACAACAACCAAACCACGACCAGGCCAAGCTCTACAGTGGACGATGGAGTGTCAGTATGCATTTGAGGCCCTGAAAACACTCTTTGTGCGTGAGCTTATACTGAAACATCCTGATCAAGATTCACCTTTTATAGTACAGGCAGACGCAAGTGATGTAACGGTGGGGGCTATTTTGTTGCAGAAGAATAGTCAGGGTAACCTTCAACCTTGTGCTTATACATCCCGGAAGCTCGCGCCAACAGAGCGTGGTTGGGCGATTTGGGAAAAAGAGGCTTTTGCGGTCCGTTGGGCCCTTCTCACATGGCGGCACCTGCTGGAAGGTACACGGCAACCATTTGAGGTGTGGACGGACCACAAAAACCTAGAAGCTCTCCAAACACCCAGAAAACTGTCCCTGAAACAGGTGCGGTGGGCTCAATATTTCCAACAATTCAAGTTCAAATTGAAATATGTTCCAGCTGGTAAGAACTTCATGGTCGACGCCTTATCTCGCCTTCCACAATATAACAGTAAAAGGGAAGATGTAATACAAGCCATGATAACCCCATGTCAACAAGTGGGAAGGGGAGTAGAGGGAAATCTCTTAAATCCATGGCACGATGACTTGAAGAAAGCATTAGCCACAGACCCTTCGCTAGCTGAACACCCAAATATATTGATTGATAGGGATGGCCTAGCCTGGAAGGGAGATAAATTATGTACCTATAAGCCTTCGTGCCTCAGTGTTAAGGAGGTGCCATGATGTTAAGCCGGCTGGCCATTTTGGATTCTTAAAAACATTACATCTTACCAGACAGCAGTTTTGGTGGCCACGGATGAGGATAGAAGTTGAGGCCTATGTACAGAGCTGTCCTGTCTGTGCCATGAACAAACCATGGCCTAGTAGGCCAACTTGACATCACTCACTCCCACCCAGTCACATAACCCCCCCAGCCATGCCTACCCAGGTTTTGTGGCTTCCTGTTTTCTTTTTTATGGGAAATAGGTCTCTCTCTCTCTCTCTCTCTCTCTCTCTCTCTCTCTCTCTCTCCCTCCCTCCCTCCCTCCCTCTCCCTCCCTCCCTCCCTCCCTCTCATCTCTCTTTTTCCCTCTCTGTCTATCCCCCCTCTCTCCCTTCTCTCTTTCTCTCTTTCTCTTTCTTTCTCCCCCTCTTTGTCTCTCCCTCTCTATGTCTCTCTCTCTCTCTGTGTGTGTGTGTGTGTGTGTGTATCTCGCTTGCTTCCTGTCTCTGTGTTTCTTCTCAGTCTCTCAGAAAGCCTTGCGTGCTCTCCTTGGGGCTTTTCGTTACCTGGTTTTTTTTCTTCTTTTTGGAAATCCGGGCTGGCTGAGGAATGAGCGAATCCATGGCAGAGGCTTCCCTCCTCCCCCTCCCCCCCTTCTCCTCTCATGCACACCCTCCTGGCCCCACCACAGTCAGCCAGGAGGTCACAAGAGGAGGAGGGGGAGGAAGAGGGAAGCCTCCACCGTGGGTTCACTCATTGCTCAGCCAGCCCGGATTTCCAAAAGGAAGAAAGAAAAACAGGTAGCAAAAAGCCCCAAGGAGAGCACACAGGGCTTTCCGAGAGACTGAGAAGAGACGGAGAGACAGGGAGTGACAGAGAGAGAGAGAGAGAGAGAGAGAGAGAGAGAGAGAGAGAGAGAGACAGACAGACAGACAGACAGACAGACAGACAGACAGACAGACAGACAGACAGACAGACAGACAGACAGACATAGAGAGAGAGAGACACAGAGGGAGACTGGCTGATGGGTGAGTGTCTTGGGCGAGGGCCAAATCGAGCCCTGTCTGCCTGTCTGTCTCTCTCTCTCTCTCTCTCTCTCTGCCTCACTGGTGTAAAATGGCAGGTGGCTACTTCTGGGTTCGCTCTCCAACCTGAGAGAGAGAGAGAGGTGTCAGGGGTGAGTGGGGCAGGGAATGGGCTCCAGGAGGAGGAAGGGACCCAGTCTCCTTTCACTGTGGTGCTGCGAAAGCAGCGGGCAGGCCATGGAGGGGGTATTGGATCTTCCTCCCACCCCATCCCCCACCAAAGGAAAGTCAGCCGGGCTTCTCCTTCCCTCCCCCCTTCCCCCTGCTCCCTTCCCCCACCTCAATCCTACTTTGGGACAGCGGAGCGTGAGCTGGAAACACGTTAGTGTGATGTTAGAATGCGTCTTCTGACCCTCCGGTGCTTGGCCACAACTCTCCGCGCTCTTCCAGGCCTGGCTTGCTGAGGGGGGGGAGAAGCCCTGATGCCTCTGCTTTCCCCCCCACAGCCCCAGCCATCGCTGACTGGGGAAGGCAAGGACAAGAAAGCGAGCAGAAACAGCTCTCGTTGGGGCAAAAGAGTTGAGATTGGGGAAGGCACAGGCAACAGAAAGCAGCGCGTTTCAAAGCGGCAAACAGCATCCTGCTGCGAGAGCTGGGCTACGCCTCTCTGCCATCCAACTCGCCAATGGGGGCGCATCTGCCAGGCCATCTCCCCCCCCAGGCTGTTGTGCTCGGCGCTCGGCAGGGGAGGGAGCACTTTCCCATGCCGCCCCCTTCTTTCTCTTGGCCCCACCAAGGGAGGAGGAAGGCCAGGCTTGGGAGATGGCCCCCACCCTGCAAGATCCACCCCCGCTGTTTTCTCCCAGCCCTCTTTGCTGGTGGCAACAGAAAATGTACTGCGACAAAAGCGGAATGCTGTTGCTGCGCAAAGGCAAGTGCAGGGGCACTTCGCTCCCACACTCTGTCCATGCCACTGCCGCAACAGGATATGGCTCTTTCATCCACTGCGACAGGGTGGCAGGGAGCCACAGCAGAGGGCCCAAAGAGCTGCATGCAGCTTTGGAGCCGCATGTTGCTGACCCCCGAGCTAGTGTCATAGAAAATAGACACTGCTCCTTTTCCTGAGACTCCATTTCTTAATGAAAATAGTGGGCAAGGAATATTAATTTACATACATATTGAGAAAGAAGCTAATTTTTAAAATTATTGTGCATTAATGTATTGTAATCCTCAGTATTTTGTTATATACTTAGTGTAAAAGATGTATGTTGTATGCACAAGCTTTTGCTTCTTGACTGATCCATTGAATACTGTAATGTATGGGAAATCATCTATTCTACTATACTCATACTAATAAATATAGGAGCCCAGGTTTTCTGCAGAAAAAGTGCACATCAGGTGATTTTTGACTAATATTTCAAGATTTAATCTATGCTTTTAAATTGTGTGAGTATTCTTAATGAATACCCAAATTCTACTTTATTTGTTTGTTTGTTTTTCACATTTTTGAACTGCACATTTCCCTCAGAGAGATATATGCATATACTTTCTTGCTGGATTCTTATACCTCAATGAACAAAAAGCAGAATATAACTTTAGAAATAACTATACTTAGCTATTCAATTATCATGACAAGATTAAGTCCCCCCCCCCCTCTAAAATAGCATCCTAGCAGGCAATCTGCAAGGGGAAGGGAGCCTCCCAGGCTAAATTCTACACAGACCCAAAATGGATGGAAACAAATTACAAAGAAATGGGTAAAATGTTACCTCAGGGTCTGGCCATACAGCAGGATTGTGATGGGTCCCAAAGATACTGACCAGGCAGACATTCCCTGCAGAGAGAAGAATGTAATGAACTCTAGATGCCACCAAAGGTAGAAAGATTCACAAAAGCAGGAAATGGACAAAGGAACATAACAGAACTTTTATTATTATTATTTTATTTGTCAAGCGTATATGATAACAAGCAAAGTATACACAAAGTATAAACATGATTGTATATATATATATATATATATATATATATATATATATATATATATATATATATATATATATATATATATATATATATATATATATATATATATATATATATATATATAATAGTACAAGCATGATTATGAGTACAAGAATTATGAATATATGGGTGCAATTGGACAGGAACAGTAGGCACGATTGTGCGCTTATGCACACCCCTTATAGACCTCTTAGGAATGGGGTGAGGTAGATGGTAGATAATCTAAGGTTAAAGTTTTTGGGGTTTGGGGAAGAAACAATTGAGTCAGGTAATGTATTCCAGGCATTGACCACTCTGTTGTTGAAGTCGAATTTTTTGCGATCAAGTTTGGAGCGGTTTACATTAAGTTTGTATCTTTTGTAAGCTCGTGTATTGTTGCGGTTGAATCTGAAGTGGTCATTAACAGGTAGGACATTGTGGCAGATAATTTTGTGAGCTACAATTAGGTCAGATCGAAGGTGGCAAATGAATTGCTGTTGTTAATAGATAAAGCAAAGAATATGGCAGCATGTTTCATATCTTTGTTTGTGCTACAGATTTTCAGAAGAACTGAGACCTTCCTTTAATATGTTGATGGCACATAATCAATAAACCAACAAAAAATCAGTTTATGACTCTGCTACTAGCCTAGAGTTGCCCAATAAAGAGGACCAGCATGTACTGCCTGACTGTTACTCTCATCCCCCCAGCTTTTCCACCCCTGTCCATTGTTCCATCTTCCATGATGGCCATTCATTGTTCCTCCACTTCCCAATAGAGTCATTTCATTACCCCCCCAATCCCCCTCCCACTAGTTGCTCTTGGGATGGACACAACGCTTCTTTCATCGAGCCAGGCAAATCAAGCAAGATCACTTCAGAGAACCACAGGAACAGCCCCACTGTCTTTTGTTCCAGCAAACGCAGCATACAAGCATTTAAAAACAGCCCCTAATCATTTTGCCACAATGCAAACCCAATTTAAGGTGAAACTGTGAACAGTTTGTGGCAAAAAGGTCAAAGTGTTTTTGGAATCAACTCTGTAATTGGCACCCTTTTTTGATAGCTAGATGCAGAAGAAAGTTGTAGTTCTGAAAGGGACTCCTAGAATCCCTAATGATGGACTTATCATAGAAAAGGCTATAAAGTTTCCTGAGCAGTGAAAAGCCATGTTCAAAAATAACAATAAATAAACCAACTACATAACATAGGAAGACCCATGTTTTTCTCCCACAGATGTGGCATTTCTCCTACAAATAGGAACAAATGAAACAGCAGGAAGAAAGGACAACAAGTATACACATTTTCAAGAAGAATGAGACATAGGAGCCTGAACAAAATGTGGAGCATAACATCTATTGCTGTAAGACCCATAATAATTGAATTCTTTTTTATTATTTTGGGGTGATATAATTGCTTTTAGGTATAGATTTATTAGATTAGAAATGGCCATTTCAGCATTTGAGAAAGCAAAGCAGTCTCATTCAGCTTACATCGGATAAATACGGTAAAAGGAACTCTAATACACACTCTCAATACAGTATATGGCTAACTTTCCAAACTGGGATCTTTTTCTTATTCAATATACTTTGCACTTTGTTTACCTCACTTTGCAATTTGTTTACTTTATAACAGGTTTAATCCTCATGGAGCCCAAAATATGATAGCATAGTAGCCTGGAACAACTGCTAATATAGGCAGGGAATAAAATCATAGAGGGAAGAAGAGAATCCAAATGCCAGATACAGATAATTAACAAAGGATGGCATGGGGGTCCTTCCATAGCACATACCTTTAGGGATAACTCGTCCATCAGGAAGGTTCACATCTTCAGTGCAGCGTCAAGATATGACTGTGACTGGAGGGTGCAGGCGCAGGCTCTCCTTGATGCACATGGTGGTGAAGGGCATGAAGGAGAGGTCTCTCCTAGAAGAGACATTTGTTTGCTTGTTTGTTTGTTTGTTTGCTTGCTTGCTTGCTTACTTAATAAATTTATTTGCTACACATCTTGTAATAAAATGACTCAGGATGGCTTACAGCATTAAATGGTACCAAGTCTCATTATTTAGTAAGATTCTGGGGTACAGTACAGTGGTGGGATTCAGCCAGTTCGCACCGGTTTCGGAGAACCGGTAGCTAAATTTTTCTGCAGTTTGGCAAACCAGACCACTGGCTGGCCCAATCTTTAAGACCAAACCCCAAGCATAAACCCAAGAATACAAATCAGACAATGAGGAAGACAGTGGTGAGAAGGAAGTGGACCCCCAGAGAACTTGGTGGGATGGAACCCATGATTGAAACGTAATGCTAAAAGATAAAAACTGTTCATAAGAAATAGACACCCTCCAAAGAGGTTGGGGAGTTGCATGTAAGAAATCACTACACCGCTACAAAAATACATAATACCAAGGATGAAAGCCCTCCTGAATGGTTTTGTGTGAATATTAGAGGAAAGAGAAATGGCATTGCTATAGGCATATAGTACAGGCCACCCAACCAAGCAAAGAAACTAGCTGAACATTTTGCTATTCAGTTAAATAAGGTATGCAGGAAACCTACTGCTGTAATAATGGAGTACTTTAATACCCTGACATCACCTGGGAGATGTTTGGGAAAACTCTGAAAAATGAAAATATTAAAGCCCAGAGAGAAAGCAATGCAGGTCAAAACAGGCAAAAAGGTTAAGAAAATGCTTTTCCACTTTAGATCAAATCTCCAGGATCATCTCAAGAGTTCTGAAAATCTGAAATTCTCTTGAATTTCACCTTAGCCCTAATTCTAAGCAAACAATTTGCACAATCCTCAACAATACAAGAATTTAGTGAACCTCTGGACCACGGTTTCTCAAGCTTGGCAACTTTAAGATGTGTGGACTTGTTCCCAGAATTCCCCACCCAGCATGTAAAGAAGTTTTTCAGAGCTTCTGGAGCATTGGGGAAGTGCCAGAGGACTGGAAGAGTTTATATGGTTTAAATGTGCAAAAAAGGGAAATCCATTCATATCTTTCTAAAAAGGTTAACAAGGTATCTCTTCCTGCCCACCATTAATGGGCTGGAGAAATACTGAGAATAAATGAATACATATCTTAGACTTTAAAAACATTTTTTTTTAAATTCAAGCAATGATAAACAAGATTCCATTGAAGGAGAAGCTAATGGGAAAAAGAAATCACATTCAGTAGGAATTCCTAAAATGAACATCTTAAAAGCATAAGGAAAACAAGGAAAACAAAATAGGAAAGATGAAAAAAGATAATGTGACTGTATAAAAAGGTTAGCGAGGAATGAAAAGAAAAAAATGGCAAAATGAACTACTTTGATTAGAGATAATGGATTAGACAGCTATATAAGAGACTGGAAACCATTTGTGGACTTTCTACGATTAACAGAGGGATTTGAAGATTAGTGTAATGTTTAGCTCAACCTGTTGACTGCTTTTTCTTCTTTCTGTGTGTGTGTGTGTGTGTGTGTGTGTGTGTGTGTGTGTGTGTGTGTGTGTGTGTAAGGGGAGGAGAATTTATTGCTTTTTCTTTTCTTTCAGCACTCAGCCAGGGTGGATCTTACATGTTAATCTAATTGGCCACTTTTTCCTCCTTTTTCATACACTTTTTTTTCTTTGTTATTGTTAGGGTTGAATGTATGTTTTTGCTTTGTTTCCTTTTGTTTGTTTGTTTTACTGTTCTGTATTTTATTCTCTATGATAAAACAATAAATTTAAATAAAAATGACGTATACAAGAGGCAGAGAGAAGTTCAGGCCACCAAGGAAGAACACATGAAAATTATGAACTACAGAATGATGTCAGGTAGAGTTAAGAATGAGAATGTATGCTAATTACAAATAGTGGCATTCTTCAGATGTTCAGAAGAAAAGTACAGTATTTGTATCCTGTTTACTCAGTAAAGATGAAAGAATAATGGAAAAATAAGAAATAATTATATAAAATTGCTGTGACTAGTGGCTGGCTTTGGTAGATGCCAAAACCCACCATTTTAGCCATCTCTCAAAACTCTCCCTGAACTATCCTACACACTTTCCCTGGTCAAACCCCCAAAAAGTAGGAGCCTATTTTGATCAGCTACTGCTACAGGTATCAAAAATATAGGTGGAAACCACAAATATGTCAAAACCGTTTGGAAAAAAAGGGAATACGTTTTGATGGTGATTTAGCTTTGGGTATTCAAACCAGACCAACTGTTTGTATATGTACAGCTTGATTGCTGCCAGACTATATTTGGTTTTGTAATCAGACAAAGTATTCTGGCAACACAGATCATTCTTTCAATCTTCAACTTGCTGACTACAGCTAAAAACAAAGTAGATTCTCTAAAAGAGTATTTTGCAAAATTTGCTGAGATCCAATCACACAAAATTACCCATCCTGCCAAGACAATCTGTGCCTGAATTGTGCCCCACAAATAGCCAGCAAAAGAAAGGAGGACCCTACCCCAGAACATGGTCTAATGAAGGGAAAGGACAGAGGAAGTCTCACAAAGAAAAGTTAGAGGCAAAAAAAGGGAAGCTTGTAAAAGGCAAATGTCTACTACAAAGTAGTCAGGTAACTCTGCAAACATAAATAACATAATAAACAGAGGCAGATGGGAATTTTTAAAAGTTATCTTCCGGAACTTAAGCCAGTCATTTTGCTGTGAAAGACAGCTGATGGACTTACAAAATGGCTTCCACCTAGAGACAGCTGCAGTTGAGTCCTGTGGACATTTGAGCAGCCTAAAGTCCTCAGCCTGCTCTTGAAAATGAAATCCTTCCTAAGCATCTTTTTGATCTTCCCCATTTCTGGCTCAATTTGGCCAAGAAGGTACTCGCATTTTGACATGCACATCAGTAGTGGTTCTAAAACCCTTTACTACCGGTTCGCGCACGCTCGCAACGCCGGGCAGGTGGGCGGAGCCTCCCGCTGCCCATGCTACCGCTTTTTTAGAACCGGGCTGAGCCGGGAACAACCCACTGCTGATACACATGTAATACTCTCCAAGCAGACAACTTCAAGGACACCTTAACAATAGGTTCTCTAACTCTAAGCAAAAAACTTGTATAATCCTCAACAATACCATCATTTAATGAATCTCTGGACCAGGGTTTTTCAACCTTGGCAACTGGTGTGGACTTATTCCCAGAATTCCCCAGCCAGCATGTAAAGATGTTCTTAATGATGTAACATTATAATTTCACCCATGGAAGACAAAAGCTCTGGCTTAGTTCACTGTCTCATTCAAGTAACATTTAAAGAGCCGAGATGGCGCAGCGGTTAGAGTGTAATACTGCAGGCCACTTCAGCTGACTGTGATCTGCAGGTCAGCGGTTCAAATCTCACCGGCTCAAGGTTGACTCAGCCTTCCATCCTTCCGAGGTAGGTAAAATGAGGACCCAGATTGTTGGGGTACATTGCTTACTGGTGTAAACCGCTTAGAGAGTGCTTGCACTGTGTGGTGGTATATAAAGCTCACAAATAAATAAATAAATAAAATAAATCTGCCTTGATCTTCCACCGTCTGGATTGCTTTCTTTCCACCCACAGCCCATTACCATTCAATTTTTTCTGTTTTCCGTCCCTGCAGCAGATCTTGAATTTCTGCCCGGCACTGGTCTTGATACTTGGGGTGTTGAGCCAGATTGTACAGAATCCAGGACAAGCCACTTGCTGTAGTGTCATGGCCTAAAACAAAACAAAAGTCACATGGAAACTGCCCAGGGCAGGACTACATGATAGTTATCAAAAGGGATCCCATTTGAAGATTTTTGTTTAAGATAAAAATGCCAAATATTCCAAATAAAATTATTCTTCTTTTACATTTGACAAAGTAGACCACAGCCTACTTCTTGGTAAGCTAGAAAAATGTGGGATAGAGAACATCACCAGTTCTCTGGTGTCTAAGTATACTGTGTCCACAGCATTTCGCTGGTCTTCTAACTTAGTCACTTTGTCAAAGAATGAAATAAAATTGGTTTGGCATGATCTGTTTTTAACAAATCTGTGCTGGCTTCTAGTTATAACTTTATTTGTTTCTAGATGTTTGCAGAACTGTTTTTTGATTACTTTTTCCAGTATTCCCAGGTATAAGCTGATTGGTCTGTAGTTTCCTGGGTCTGTCCCCCCCCCTTTTGAAGATGAGAACCACATCAGATCTTTTTCTTTTTTCTTTTTAATAAGTTTTATTGATTTTCAACCTTTTTCTTTAAAATAATAATTTCCATATTTCCTAAAGCATTTCTACAATCATACACAATGTTTTCATTTTCACATATTCCTTATTACAGTTAGATTCTATATCACTTATCTTAATTACACATATAATTTAATTTACATATTTACATTTTACAGTCTATAATTTCACTGTTTCTTTTCTTCCCTTCTTAATTTAATCCATTTGTACCATTTTCCCCAGATATTGTAGTAATCCGAATCACTTTGGCCCCTTAAGTGCATTGTTATTCTTTCCATTTCTGCACACTCATAGATTTTTTTAACTATTACATTTTCTGGAGGTATTTCTGTATTCTTCCAAAATTGTGCGAAGGTTATCCTAGCTGCAGTTGTGATATGGAGGACTAAGTACTTGATATCTTTGTGGTAATCTTTTTTAAATATGCCGAGGAGAAATAATTCTGGGGTGAATTCTAATATCTCATTGAATATTTCTGATAACCATTTATGAATTATGTTCCAAAAATTTTTTGTTTCTGAGCACAACCACCACATGTGAAAGAAGGTACCCTGTGTTTTTTTGCATTTCCAGCATATAGGATTCAAATTTGGATAAATTTTTGCAAGTCTAATTGGGGTACATCAGATCTTTTTCAATCCTCTGGTAGTTCCCTAGTGCTCCAGGTTTTTTTTTATAAAAAAGTTTTTTATTTTTCAATTTCAAGAACATAAACATTCTATCTTTTCTTAAGCAGTGTGTCGTCTGGGTACAAATATCTCAGTGCAACATCCTTTACCATTTACAACGTCATTCACATTCACATTAATATTTTTTCTCTAAACTTAAAATTATAATATATAAAACAGTTAAACATTGTAAAGCTCTTCATTTTCTTCTTGATATCTTCTCGTGATAATACCTTAATAATATTACACATCATTATCTTCATCATACGTTTACTATCAATTGTCATCTTATTTATATCTCTATCTTAATATATTTTCTATTCTACTTTAGTCTTCTTCATTTCCAAATTCCTTTTTTATTCTCTAACCATTGATAAAATACATTCCATATCATACAATATTCAGTTTGTTCTTTCTCCTTGATTAGTAATGTTAATCTCTGCACATTCTAATATTTTCCTAATCTCCCATTCCTAATCTCCCATTTTCCCATTCTCATCAATGGGAATCTCTTCACTTTTCCAATGTTGTGCAAATACAATTCTAGCTGCAGTTAATACATGTATAATTAAATATGCATTCTCTTTATTATAAGTTCCATACTATATAATCATATAAGGTAAAATCCCTAGCAGAAATATTTCTGGTTTCAACTCAATACATTGTTTTATCATCTCTTCCAACCATGTCTATTTTATCCAATATTTATTTGCTTCTCCACATGTCCACCACATATGATAGTAAGATCCAGGTATCTGATGGCACTTCCAACATTTAGCTGATCTTTAAACATCTTTGCCAACCTCACCGGTGCAAAATGCCATCTATAAAACATCTTATACAAATTCTCTTTATATGCAGTTGACATCGTTAATTTGTAATTCCTATCCCACAATTTCTGCCATTTATCTAATTCTATCATATAACCAAAAAATTTTGCCCATGCTATCATTGTCTCCTTTACTTGTTCCTCTTCCAACTTTCTACTCAATAAGTGACTATACAATTTCTTTAGTAATCTTTCCTCTGTTCCTGTTAAGATTTTATCTAACTCTGTTAGTTCTTTGTAAAAACCCTGTAATTTAGCATCTTTCTCATATCTAGACTGTATCTGTACTTGTACCACATTATATTAATCCCTTGCTCCCTCATTTCTTCTTCCTTTTTAATTTCTCCTTTTTCATTCAAAATGTCTTTATATCTAATAATATTTCCCATATTAATTATATTTGGGTGAGTCAATGCTTCCATTGTTGAAAGCCAAACTGGTATCCTCAAATAATGTTGTTCTTTAGTTTTCTCCCACACCAACATTAGTGCATTCCTTACATAATGTCTCTGAAAATATCCATGTATCTTATTTTTACCATACCACAGGAAAGTGTGCCATCCCAATTGTAAATTGTGTCCTTCCAAAGTCAATAATCTTTTATTCCTCAATACAATCCACTCTTTCATCCATGTTAGTATGGCAGCCTGATAGTACAGTTCCCAGTTTGGTAGTCCAAAGCCGCCTCTTGCATTTTTATATCTTGCATCATTTTCAAGCCAATTCTTGCTTTTTTCCCTTGCCAAATATACTTATGTATTATTTTATTAAGTTCCTCAAAAATTTTTTTTTCAATTTTATCAGAATTGTTTGAAATAAGTACAATAATCTTGGCAATATGTTCATTTTAATTGTTGCTACTCTTCCTACCAGTGATAATTTAATTTTTCCTCCGATTTCCTTCAATATTCTTATTTCTACCCTGGAAGTGGTGTGCCTGTGTGGAAGTATGAGGATACGTTTGGGGGGACGAATGTGTAGATTGTTGTAACTGGTTCTGAGAGTATGAGTGAGTCCCCACTCCACCACAGAGTATGAGAGTATGAGTGAGTCAGGGACTAGGGTTTGGGCCCCCTCCGCTGGCTTTGTGGTGGAGTGGGGCCTGATTTTGATCCCTGGCTCAGTTGGAATGGATTGTATGGCCTGCAGGGAGTGAGGAGGACCAGCGGGGAGGGGGACGGGATCTCTGGGTGGGGTGGAAAGCTGGAATATTTCAGTCATGATGGGGAAAGGTAGGTATAGTGGGAGCAGAGGGGTGGGCCGCTCTTGGGGAATAAGACCTCGCTGTTTACAAGCGATCCCTTGTTCCGGCCCCTCCGATGTGGTTCCATCTTGCTCAACCCGAGTACCTGGTGACCGGGGTTTTCAGGGCCCTGGGCTCAAGCTGATGCTGTTGAATGCCAGGTCAACTGTCAACAAAGCCCCCCTGGTATGTGATTTAATCATGGGCGAGGGGGTGGACCTGGCATGCATAACTGAGACCTGGCTGGGCCAGGAGGGGGGGTTGCCCTCTCGGAGGTATGCCCAGACGGGTTCTCAGTTCTGCATCGCCACGACCCCAGGGAAGGGGGGGAGTGGCTGTTATAGCGCGCCGGAATCTGCATCCTCGTAGGAGCCCTGCCCCGGAGATTGTCGGGTGTGAGACTCTCCTTCTGAAGCTGGATTTAGGGGTTCAGGTGGGCCTTTGGTAGCATATCTACCTCCCAGCTGCATTACCAAGCCCTGCCTGGGCTGCTCGAGGCAGTAGCTGGCTTTGTGGTGGAGTTCCCCAGGCTTATGGTGCTGGGGGACTTTAACCTGCCTTCGGCCGGTGAAACCTCTGATGCAGCCCAGGAGTTCATGGATACCATGACAACCATGGACCTGACCCAAGTAATCCAGGGTCCGACTCATGAGGGAGGTCACATGCTTGACCTAGTATTCCTCTTGGGGCAGTGGAGAGATGATCTGAAGTTAGGGGATATAGTCACCTCCCCGTTGTCGTGGTCAGATCATTTCCTATTGAAGTTGGATTTCAGAGCCCCATTCCTCCCCTGCAGGGAGGCGGGACTGATTAGGTGGTTCCACCCCAGGCGCCTAATGGAGCTGGAAGGATTCCAGAGGGAACTTGGAGAGATACCTGAAACCCTAGTCCACAATTCATGTGAGTCCCTGGTGGCTGCCTGGAACAACGCGGCATCAGGGGCTTTAGATCGGATTGCACCTTTGCGACCTCTCCGTGGCAGAGGATCACGTAAAGCTCCCTGGTTTACTGAGGAGCTCCGGGAGATGAAACGCCACAAGAGACGTCTGGAGTGACGCTGGAGAGCCAGTAAAGCTGAATCTGACCGAACACTGCTAAGTGTTGTGTCCCAGCACCGCAACCCATAGAAAAAAAACACACACAACTGTTTGCTACAAAAGCAAAAGGGGTCCTTTTACTAATGAAGGTGCTTACTAAAAGCGCAGGGGTTTAATGTCCATAAACAAACATAAGGAGAGTCTCGGGGAATAAAGTTCCTTCATTTCTTCGTGTGTTATTAGCCAAAGTTCAAATGTCCAAACAAATACCAATTAAAGTCTTTTCTTATCTCTCTCACTCACTCGAGTTGGCTGGCATCCCAGGAATAAGCATTCCAGAAGCTGCTATTTCCAAGCACAGGACTCAAAACAGGAACTCCGATGCAAAAGGACTCTGAAGTGCTCCCAGAACACAGGTGTTGCTTTCAGCACCAAGTGCTGAGTGCACCAGTCCTAAATAGCCTGAGGGCATGGCCCATTAGCCCTCAGCTTTACCTGCGAGGAGACCTCTGGCTGCAAAGCCGATCCCTTCTGTTGGCTGCTCTGCGAACCCTAGCATCCAGCAGAGGCTCCTCCTCCTCTGAGGACTCACTCTGCACCAGCTGAGAAGGTGCAGAAGGCCCTGGCTGGTCTTGCTCCTCTGGCACTGAGTCCTCATCGCTGTCAGACTCAGGTGTCAGGTACACAGGGTGATAGTGCCGCGCCACGGGCAGCTCTAGGTCCTCCGGATTCTTGACCAGCTGCACGGGATGCAGGCAAGCCACAACACTAAGAACTTTTATTAAGTCTTACCTAGTGGCGATAAGGGCGGCAAAACGTTCACATTTTTCCACTCTTATTGCATCCGCAGACTCTCACCCAGGCGCCTTGTTTAGGGTGACATGCCACCTCCTTGCAAAAGGGGATGGGGAGGAACACTTGCAGGGTAGAGCTGAGGAATTTGCACAGTTTCTGATGGATAAAGTCGCTCAGATCCGTTCGAACCTGGACTCTGGCTGGACAGGGCCAGTTGAGTTGACAGGGGCGAGACTTAGTCCGGTTTTATGGGACGAGTTTGAGCCAGTAACTCCTGATGATGTGGACAAGGCTGTGGGAGCGATGAGTTCTTCCACCTGTTTATTGGACCCTTGTCCCTCCTGGCTGGTTTCGGCCACCAGGGAGGTTTCACGTAGCTGCATCCAGGCGGTGATCAACACTTCTTTTAGAGAGGGATCCGTACTGCAACCCTTATCTTATAGTATTCTGATTCTTCTTCATCATTCATTTCTTTAGTAAGCCTGTCCATCTCTGCACACTCTAAGATTTTTTTGATCACACAATCCTCTGTTGGTATGTTATTGTTCTTCCAATTCTGTGTGGATATTATTCTTGCTGCTATGATGATGTGTAGAATTAAGTATTGCGTCTTTTTATCCTGATTTCCCGTAAATATCCCTAACAAAAATAATTCCGGTTTCATTTCTACTGTATGTATTGATTTGTTATTTCTTCAATCCATTTCTTTATCCTTTGCCAGTATTGTTTAGCTTTGGAACAAGAGCACCAAATTATTCTCATATTATCTTTAATTTGTCTCAGGTAAAAAACCCATTTTGATCTGGATGTATGAATTGATTAAGAATCTTTTTAGTCTTTCTGCAATTATTGAAGCAAATATTTTGTAATCCGCATTTAACAAGGATATTGGTCTGTAGTTTTTTATTTGTTGTAAGTCTACATCTTCTTTCGGTATAAGGGTAATATATGCTTCCATCCATGAATTCAGCACCTTTGCCTCTAACAAAAGTTCATTATATACTTCCAACATTGGTTTGCTCAAGGTTTCTTGCAATTCTTTATATAATTCTGCTGGGAGACCATCCGGTCCTGGTGTCTTCCCATTCTTTTGCCTCTTGATTGCTTCTGTCAATTCCATCATAGATACACGTTCATCTAACGATGCTTTGACTGTTTCAGGTATTTTAGGTAGCTCCGCTTTTTCTAAGTATTGTTTTATTTTCTCTTCTGATATTAACTCTTATAATAGTTTTGAATCACTTTCTTTTTATCTTCATTTTGGTAGTAAATTTTCCCTTCATTATCCATTAATTTATCTATACATTTCTATTTTTTCTCTTTTTTTAACTTATGTACCAGCCATCTTCCTGGTTTATTTGCATTTTCAAAAAAGTTTTGTTTAATGCTTTTAATTTTCTGTGCTAGTTCTTCTTTATCCATTAGATTCAATTTGTGTTTCATTGTCCATTTGATTCTTTATTTCCATTTTTTGTGGGTCTTTTTGTAATTCTGTCTCTAATATCTTATATTCTTCTTCTAACATCCTTTGATTTTGTTTCTTTTTTCTGTTCTGTTTTCCTCTGTATGTTATAGCTAATCCTCTAATATATGCCTTGGCTGTATCCCATACATTTTGTAATGATGTTTCTTCTTTTCTGTTCTCTTTAAAGAAAAAGTCTAGTTCTCTTTCCATGAATTGAATACATTCGTTTTCTTTTAATATTTCTTAGTTCAATATCCATCTCAATGTTCTTTTTTGTCCCTTCCATATAACTTTTATTGGGTTATGATCTGCCCATTGCTTATTTCTATGCTTATTTCTTGTACATCAGCTTTCAATTCTGCTGTCATCCATATCATATCTATTCTCAACCAGGACATGTGTCTGTTTGAGTAAAATGAATATTGATTTTCTTTGGGATGCATTTCTCGCCAAATATCTTGAATAACTAGTTCTTCCGCCATTTTGGAGAAAGCCTTAGAAAGTGTTTTCCTTGCTTTTTTATTTACCTTTCTAGTTTTATAGTCCATTTCCGTGTCCACAATTGCATTAAAAACTCCCAGGATACAGATATTTTCATATTCCAATTCTGTTATTTTTTATGAAGCTTTCCATAAAAGTCATCTTGGTTAACATTTGGTGCATATATTGCTACCAAAAGTATCAGTTTGTTATTCATCATTATTTCCACCATCAAATGCTAAATGCTAAACAAATTCTTATGGATGAGGAAGGGAGAATCCCTTCCTCATCCATAAGAATTTGTTTAGCATTTATTGTCTCTTTTATGTATATGGCTATTCCCCTTTTCTTTTGTTGTGATAAAGAAGTATATAACTTCCCAATTTTAGGATATTCCAATGCTTTCATATGTTGTTTTTTTATGTGAACTTCTTGCAAACAAATTATATCTAATTTTGATTTTTCTAATCTATTAAAAATCCTTTTCCTTTTTATTGCCCAATTCAGTCCATTTATGTTAATTGACATTAGTTTAAATAGGTTTGGTCATTCTAGTCCCGTAATGGCGAACCTATGGCACGTGTTCCACAGGTGGCATGCGGAGCCATATCGGAGGGCATGCAAGGCATTGCCCTATGTCAGCTCCAGCGCACATGCGCGCGCTGGCCAGCTGATTTTTGTCCTTGGGGAAGGCTGTTTTCGCCCTCCGGAGGCTTCAGTAGGCTTCCTTGAAGCCTCCCGAGTGCGAAAAATGGCCCAATGGACAAACCAGAAGTTTGGAAAAAAACCCTTGGATTCTTCATTTAAAACTAGTTTGTCTTTAAAATGGAAATAAGTGGAGTTAAAGAAATGGAGCAAACATACCAAGACATTAAAAACATTATAAAAGAATAATGTAAGGAGATGATGGAAGTAGCTGGCTGTATGGATCGTATAAAGCAAAAACTGGAACACATAATACAAGGAATAACAAGTATAGATCAGAACTACAAGGGAAGATTGGAAGAACCTGAAAAAGTGGAGGAAACAGCAGAAGTGGGAAATCAACAATAATAAGAAGAAAATAACAAAAACATAATAATAAAATTGATGGTGAAAAAGGGATTAGAGCAGAAGGAAAATATATTAGAAGACATGAAAGAGAAAAGGGAGAAACAGGAAGATAGTTGGGGAAAAAGACAAGGGGAAAGAAAGTGTGAGATTATAATCAAAATACAGATTTAAAAACAGATGAAATAAAGGATATAAAAGAAATATATGGGAGACAATTTAAGAAAAAAAGAGAAGAATAAAAATTTGGAGGAGGGTGAAAGATGTGGGATAAAGGAGAATAAAAAGAGAAGGAGTATGAAGTAAAATATTGTATGAAAACGTTTAAATAATGTGTAGGAATAAATAGAATATTAGAACCATATAGTTGTATAAACTGAACAATTGTTTGTATGTGGTAAAAGGTGTAAAAGATAAAAATTATGTTTGAATATTTATTAAGAAGACAGTAGAGAAATTTATACTATAACTAGAATAGTATATGATGGAAAAATGAGTTTGTATTAATAGCAAGAATACAAGAAATGAAGAATGGGAGAGTATATATATACATACATACATACATACATACATACATACATACATACATACATACATACACATATACATACATACATACATACATACATACATACATACATACATACATACAAAATTGTGAGTAATAATGGAAAGTTAAAGTTAAAGAATAGATTATGATTGATATAGGGTATGAACATTTGGACCCGTGTCCCTCCTGGCTGGTTTCGGCTAGCAGGGAGGTGACACGCGGCTGTTGTGATCGTATCTTTGAGAGAGGGGTCCATCCCGCAGCCCTTAAAAGCTGCGGTGGTGAGGCCCCTCCTCAAGAAGCCTTCCCTGGACCCAGCGGATTTAAAGAACTTCCGTCCAGTCTCCAACTTACCCTTCGTGGGTAAAGTTGTTGAGAAAGTGGTGTCGCTCCAACTCCTGCGGTTATTGGAGGATACGGATTATCTGGATCCCTTTCAATCGGGCTTCAGGCGTGGCTACAGTACAGAGACTGCTTTGGTCGCTCTGATGGATGATCTCTGGCGAGCCCGAGATGGAGGTCATTCCTCCATCTTGGTGTTACTTGACCTCTCAGTGGCTTTCGATACCATCGACCATGGTATCCTTCTGCGTTGTCTTGGGGAGATGGGAGTGGGGGGCACCGTTCTTCGGTGGTTCACCTCCTTTCTCTCCGACAGGACACAGTCGGTGTTGACAGGAGGGCAGAGGTCAGCCCCCAGGCCCCTGGTTTGCGGGGTGCCACAGGGCTCTGTCCTCTCGCCCATCCTGTTCAACATTTACATGAAACTGCTGGGTGAGATCATCCGACAACACGGGGTGAGGTATCAACAATATGCTGACGATACCCAGTTGTACATCTCCACTCCGTGTCAGTTCAGTGAAGCAGTTAATGTAATGTGCCGCTGCCTGGACGATGTGAGGGTCTGGATGGGAGTGAACAGACTCAGGCTCAATCCAGACAAGACTGAGTGGCTCTGGATATTGCCCCCCAAGGACTATGTCGACTGTCCCTCCTTGGTTCTCGGGGGAGAAAAATTGACTCCCTCAGAACGGGTCCGCAATTTGGGTGTCCTCCTAGATCCACAGCTTAAATTGGAGCAACATCTTTCAGCTGTGGCTAGGGGAACCTTTGCACAGATCCGCCTTGTGCACCAATTGCGACCCTACTTGGAGAGGGAGGCTTTGCTCACAGTCACTCATGCCCTTGTCACCTCACGGCTTGACTACTGTAACGGGCTCTACATGGGGCTACCCTCGAAGAGCATCCGGAGACTACAATTGGTACAGAATGCAGCTGCGTGAGCTGTGGTGGGTGTACCGAGATACACCCACGTAACACCTATCCTCCGCCAGCTGCATTGGCTGCCCATTAGTCTCCGGTCGCAATTCAAGGTGTTGGTTTTGACCTTTAAAGCCCTACATGGCTCAGGACCAGTCTACCTTCGGGACCGCATCCTACCACACACCTCCCTACGACCAGTGAGGTCCCACAGAGAGGGCCTCCTCCGGGTCCCGTCCACCAAACAATGCCGGCTGGTGGGCCCACGGGGGAGGGCTTTCTCTGTGAGAGCCCCATCTCTCTGGAACCAACTCCCGCCAGAGATCCGGACTATCCCCACCCTACTGGCCTTCCGCAAGGCAGTAAAAACATGGCTCTTCCGGCAGGCGGGGTGAAGAGGCGACTCCCCCATGTATGAATGGTTTTTTAAAATTGTAACATGATGTTTTTAGATGCTATTTTAATGTGTAGTTCTAATCTCTTTTGTAAGCCGCCCTGAGTCCCATGGGATTGGGCGGCCTATAAGAACTCTTATAAATAAATAAATAAATAAATAAATAAATAAATAAATAAATAAATAAATAAATAAATAAATAAATATCAAAATTATAAAAGTTGAACAATTGTTTATATGTGGTGTAAGAGACAAATTATTTTTGAATATTTGTTAGGAATGCAGTAAAAGAATTTATATTACTACTAGAATTGTATAAGTTAAAAATGAGTTTGTATTAATAATAAGAATACAAGAAATGAAGAATTGGATATAATATTATAAATATAAAAATTGTGCGTAATAATGAGAAGCTAGAGAATAGATGATTGTTATATGGAAAAATTGAATAATGAAAAAAGGAAAGATCACGTCTTTGATTATTAGAATGATAGCAGAAGGAAAAAAAGAGGGCGAAAATAGAGACGGAAATAAGAGGGGGGAAAGAGTAAAAAGGGATATTAAAAGGATAGGAAATATGGTAGAATTATAAGAAAGATTAGAATTGAAGAATGACTACTAGATATTATGTGTTAAAATTAGAAATGAAAATGAATTGTAATTATTAACAATAATATTGTTATGATTATTCGTATTGATATGAATGAAACCCAGAAAACAAACCATTCATGAAATTAGATGTGTAAAAATAAAAACATAAAAAATCTATTTAAAAAGAAAAGGAGTCTGGCGGCTTCAGTGAGACCTGTGCACATGTGTGGGGGCAGCTGAGAGGGGTATTGTGCGCATGCATGGGGGGGCAGCACAGGGCTTGTGCGCATGCACGGGGGAGGTCATGGGTATGGGCATGCGAGCCGAAAAAGGTTCGCCATCACTGTTCTAGTTGTTCTTATCTCTCTTGGTTCTTTTGCTCTTGCCCCCTCTCTTATCGCTATTTCCTCCCAGTCTCTTTCTTCTTCTTTTTTGTATGCTCCTCTCTTCAGTCACTCCTTCTCATTGTTTTGGCTCTTCTTTATCACTTGTTCTCATTTCCTCTTGTACTCCAAAATATTTCTCATAAAATTGTTCTGCTTTTTCTATATAATCCAATCTGTGTCTTTGCTCCATCCAGGTCACCAATGTTCCCTCTGGAATCAACCATCTGAAATTTACTCCATGCTTTATTAATTGTCTTGTTAAGAATTGATATTCTCTCCTTATTTCTCTTACTCTCCTCAGGATCTGTTTTAATACTACAATTTCCTTCTCCTTGTATTTTAAAGGCTCATCTCTCTCTCTTTGTAGAATTTCTGCCTTCATTGCTTTTTTTGTAA
The DNA here is from genome assembly GCA_023053685.1 of Diadophis punctatus similis. NCBI lineage: Eukaryota > Metazoa > Chordata > Lepidosauria > Squamata > Dipsadidae > Diadophis > Diadophis punctatus. Next base: position 106,190,579 of record JALIGW010000002.1, read on the forward strand.
ATGTCACATGAACCTTTCTGGGAAGTCTATATCTCGCCGCATATCTAGTGTTGACTCTAAATATCTCATCAATATCTGCCAGAATTTTGTCCACTTCTAGGGCACTTGCCAATAACTTTGCCATTATTTCTGCTAGATTTTCTCCTTTTTCTTCCTCCATATTCTGGAACCGCAAATAATAGTCAGTCCTGTCCATTTCCAGAGAGATTATTGTTCTTTCTTTATTTTTGTCTGCCAATGTGAGTCTATTGTCAACTTCATCCACTTTTTTCTCTGCTTGTTCAACTTTTTCTTCTACTTTCTGTATATGTTGTTCATTACTTGCCATCATTTGTTGAACATTCTCTAGCTTATCCTCTACTTTCTATAATTTGTCTTGCACTTTCCCTATTTTTTTCTTTAACTTCTTTGAAATCATCATGCAACACTTGGATCATTCCTTTCAATTCTATCTGCATTACGTTTGCTTTCTCTAATTGTAGTAAAGCATCCAAGGTCCTCTGTCCAGAGGGACTAGAAGCTGCTGACGAGGATGCTGACAATGGTGCTGAAGGTGCTTTCCTCTTTAATATTTGTAATCCACAAATGGTGTTGACGGTGCTTTGAGTCTCTTTAATATTTGTAATCCACAAAGAGAAGAGAGTGTAGTAATCAATTATAATCCAAAGATGCAAATAGAAAAGGAAAAACAAAAACCTGGCATGTATTACTGAGACCTGGCTAGGCCAGGAGGGGGGGGTTCCCCTCTCCGAGATGTGCCCGGACGGGTTCTCAGTTCAGCATCAGCCGCGACCCCAGGGAAGGGGTGGAGGAGTGGCAATTATAGCTCGCCAGAACCTAAATCCTCGAAGGAGCCCTGCCCCGGAGATTGTTGGGTGTGAGACGCTCCTTCTGAAGCTGGACTTAGGGGTTCAGGTGGGCCTTCTGCTAACGTACTTGCCTCCTAGCTGCGTTGCAAAGGCCCTGCCTGTTCTGCTCGAGGCGGTAGCAGGGCTGGCGATTGAGTTCCCCAGGTTGATGGTGCTGGGGGACTTCAACCTGCCATCGCCCGGTGAAACCTCAGAGGCAGTCCAGGAGTTCATGGCTTCCATGACAACCATGGACCTGACCCAAGTAGTTCAGGGTCCGACTCATGAGGGAGGTCACACGCTTGACCTTGTGTTTCTCTCGGGGCAGTGGAGAGATGATCTGAGGCTGAGGGGTTTAGTCACAGTACCCTTGTCGTGGTCAGATCATTTCCTTCTGAGGTTGGATTTCATGGCGCCACTCCTCCACCGCAAGGAGGCGGGACCGATTAAGTGGTTCCGCCCCAGGCGCCTAATGGAATCCGAAGGATTTCAGAGGGAACTTGGGGAAATACCGGACTCCCTGGTACACGATTCATCTGAGGCTCTAGTGACTGCCTGGAATCAGGCGGCAACAGGGGCTTTAGATCGGATTGCGCCTTTGCGGCCTCTCCGTGGCAGCGGATCCCGGAGGGCTCCTTGGTTTACTGAGGAGCTCCGAAAGATGAAGCGCCTAAAGAGACGCCTAGAGCGACGATGGAGAGCCAGTAAAGCTGAGTCTGACCGGACACTTTTAAGAACTTGCATTAAGTCTTACTTAGTGGCGATACGGGCGGCAAAATGTGCGCATTTTTCCGCCCTTATTGCGTCCGCCGACTCCCGCCCAGCCGCCCTGTTTAGGGTGACGCGCTCCCTCCTCGCAAAGGGGGGGGGGCGAAGAACCCTTGCAGGGTAGAGCTGAGGAATTTTCCCAGTTCCTGGCGGATAAAATCACTCAGATTCGGACAGACCTGGACTCCATTTGGACAGGGCAGGCCGAGATGACAGGGGCGAGTCTTAGTCCTGTTATTTGGGAGGAGTTTGAGCCTATCACTCCTGAGGATGTGGACAAGGCCATAGGAGCGATGAGCGCCTCCACTTGTTTATTGGACCCGTGTCCCTCCTGGCTGGTTTCGGCCAGCAGGGAGGTGACACGCGGCTGGCTCCAGGCTGTTGTGATCGCATCTTTGAGAGAGGGGTCCGTCCCGCAGCCCTTAAAAGCTGCGGTGGTGAGGCCCCTCCTCAAGAAGCCTTCCCTGGACCCAGCGGATTTAAAGAACTTCCGTCCAGTCTCCAACTTACCCTTCTTGGGTAAAGTTGTAGAGAAAGTGGTGTCGCTCCAACTCCTGCGGCTATTGGAGGATACTGATTATCTGGATCCCTTTCAATCGGGTTTCAGGCGCGGCTACAGTACGGAGACTGCTTGGGTCGCACTGATGGATGATCTCTGGCGAGCACGGGATGGGGGTCATTCCTCCATCCTGGTGTTACTTGACCTCTCAGCGGCTTTCGATACCATCGACCATGGTATCCTTCTGCGTCGTCTTGGGGAGGTGGGAGTGGGAGGCACTGTTTTACGGTGGTTCTCCTCCTACCTCTCTGACAGGACGCAGTCGGTGTTGACAGGAGGGCAGAGGTCGGCCCCTAGGCCCCTGGTTTGCGGGGTGCCACAGGGTTCGGTCCTCTCGCCCATCCTGTTTAACATTTACATGAAACCGCTGGGTGAGATCATCCGACGACACGGGGTGAGGTATCAGCAGTATGCTGACGATACCCAGTTGTACATCTCCACCCCGTGTCAGTTCAGTGAAGCAGTTGATGTAATGTGCCGCTGCCTGGACGATGTGAGGGTCTGGATGGGAGTGAACAGACTCAGGCTCAACCCAGACAAGACTGAGTGGCTCTGGATTTTGCCTCCCAAGGATTATGTCGACTGTCCCTCCCTGGTTCTCGGGGGAAAAAAATTGACTCCCTCGGAACAGGTCCGCAATTTGGGTGTCCTCCTAGATCCACAGCTAAAATTGGAGCAACATCTTTCAGCTGTGGCTAGGGGGACCTTTGCACAGATTCGTCTTGTGCACCAATTGCGACCTTACTTGGAGAGGGAGGCTTTGCTCACAGTCACTCATGCCCTTGTCACCTCACGGCTAGACTACTGTAACGCGCTCTACATGGGGCTACCCTCAAAGAGCATCCGGAGACTCCAACTGGTACAGAATGCAGCTGTGCGAGCTGTAGTGGGTGTACCGAGATACACCCACGTAACACCTATTCTTCGCCAGCTGCATTGGTTGCCAATTAGTCTCCGGTCGCAATTTAAGGTGTTGGTCGTTACCTTTAAAGCCCTACATGGCTCAGGGCCAGGTTACCTTCGGGACCGCATCCTACCACATACCTCCCTACGACCGGTTAGGTCCCATAGAGAGGGCCTCCTCCGGGTCCCATCGGCCAAACAATGTCGGTTGGCAGGGCCACGGGGGAGGGCCTTCTCTGTGGGAGCCCCGTCCCTCTGGAACCAACTCCCACCAGAGATCCGGACTATCCCCACCCTGCTGGCCTTCCGTAAAGCCATAAAAACTTGGCTCTTCCGGCAGGCGGGGTGAATAGGAAGATCAGATTCCCCCCTTGAATGTTGTTTTTATAATTGTTTTAACTATGCCTTTTAATTTTAAATTATGATAATTGTTTTTATTGTACGCTTCTTATTCTGTTGTACGCCGCCCTGAGTCCCACGGGATTGGGCGGCCTATAAGAACGTCTATTAAATTAAATTAAATTAAAGAGAAGATAAGGAACAACCCCCCAAAAAGTAACTTATAATCCAAAAATCCCAAAGATTTTCTATCTTTAGCCCCCCCCCCTCTTCTTGTTGTTATTTTCTTCGGGTTCTTCAGACCCTAATCCTTTTACATCCAACAAAAAGGGATAATATATCGATAAATTGTAATCCACATAGGCCCACCAAACCCAATTGTTTTATATTGCCTAAAAAAAGTTTCACAGAGTTCACAGAGCCAGAGAGAGAAAAAAAACCCCATGAAATCTTTTACTGCAGATATTTCACTTTGAGTTTCAAGAGCTAGGCTGTTTAAAAATAACAGGTTTCAGTCTACGCTCTCTATCTCCATTTTCAGTTTTCAGTCTGACCAACTTATAACACCAAGGTTGTTTCTAGTAGTCAGTTCATATCTTAATTTACATAATTTCTCAAGGTTATGTCTGCAGCTACAGCTCCCAGCTTCCACTTCTATCTTCTGCCAATAGATGGCACACTAGCTCTGCTACTGTCTCTTCCTCCTATCCTTTTTCTTTCAAACAATATATTCTGATTCAGTCTTTAGAAAAAATGAAATAAAATAATAACAAAAAAGGCAAATCAGTTTGTCCACATATTGTGGTATTCAAAACTTCTCTGCAATCCAATAATGTATTTGAGGTATCCAGTCCAGCTTTTAAGTACGGAATATTTTTACTCTTTTCTAAAAGTTTCTCCAGCCTAACTTCCTGTTCCAAGCACGGCTCTAAAAGCTCCTCTCGCTGCTTTATAGAGGAGGTGGAGAAAACAAAACAAATCCATCTCCTTTTTGGAGTCCCACTTTCACCAGCTACCTCCCAGGGGAACCCTTCACTCCACTTCTAGTAAAAAGTTGGAAATCTCTCACCCAGATCGATCACACTGACAGTCTCTCTTCAATGCTTCTTTCCTGTGGCTGCCCCAGCTTCAGTCCATCACGCAATGGCCGTCATTTCCAGTTCGTCGGGTTTGAGAGCCTTCTCTGGATCGATCAGGGAGTTTGCGGACTCCCTGAGATCAGCAGAGTGCGCTCTCTTCGTCCATCGCCCCTTCAAGGCAATTCCAGTCCAAATGGACAATCCCAGCAGCTTGGATTTGGCGCTGTCCCCTGGAGCTCCCAAGGGATGCGTCGTCTTGCCGCGATGCTAGCCATGCCCTCCCTAGTGCGCCAGGATTTTTGAAAGATATGGGTACCACGGTTCTGAAATAACATCTGCCAGCTCCTTCAGAATTCTGGTATGTAATACATCAGGTTCTGGTGTTTTATATTCATCAAGATCAGAAAGGTGATCATTACCATTTTCTTGCTTATTTTAATTTTTATTTCTAGTCTGTCTTTTACAGTTATGTTTTTTGTAGGTTAGGTTATAGTTTCTTTTTTGCATGAAGACTGATGCAAAGAATGAGTTAAGCAGCTTTGCTTTCTCTCTACTGCCTGTTACTTCCTTGCCACCTTCTCTCTTTAGTGGACTGATTGTTTCCTTGACTTTTTTCTTGTTATTTATATGTTGAAAGAAACTTTTTTATTATTATCTTTGACTTTTATTGCAAAACTGCATCCAGTTTTGGTCACCACTTTACAAAAATCTTGTAAGATTAAACAAGATCTTGAGACTTTGGAAAAAGTGCAGAGAATAGCAACTAAGATGATTAAAAGCTTGGCGATTAAAACATATGAAGAACGGTTGCAGGATTTGAGTTTGGTTAGTCCAGAAAAAAGAAGGACTAGGGAAGACATGATAGCAATATTACAGTATTTCAGGAGCTGCCACAAAGAAGATGGGGTCAACTTATTTTCCAAAGCACCAGAAGGCAGGACAAGAAACAATGGATGGAAACTAATCAAGGAGAGAAGCAACCTTGAATTAAGGAGAAATTTCATAACAGTGAGGACAATTAACCAGTGGAACAGCTTGCCTTCAGAAGTTGTGGGTGCTTCATCACTGGAGGTTTTTAAGAAGAGACTGGAGAGCCACTTGTTAGAAATGGTACAGGGTCTCCTGCTTGAGCAGGGGCCTGGACTAGAAGACCTTCAATGTCCCTTCTAGTTCTATTCTATTCTGTTCTGTTCTATTCTATTTCTTTATCTGATTTTCATTTAGTAATGGCCTATGAGAGTCATAAGGATCTACCGTATGTGTCGGCGTACAAGACGACTTTTTACCCCTTGAAAATCTTCTCAAAAGTCGGGGGTCTTATACGCCGGGTACTGAAAATTCCGAGCCGGGGGGAGCTAAAAAACGGCCATGGCCACATCCCCGCCATTCTCCAGCCAAGCGGCTGAAGAAGCCCCGGAGCCCCGCCGCCAACCTGCGTCTCCTGCTGGGAAGGAGCCTCTGTCGCTGTCTCTCGCGGGGCTCCAGCCACCCTACTGAGTCCCTGACCGCGGCACCGGCAGGGTTAATGCACATGGGAGAGAAGGAGAGAGAGCGCTACCGCCGCCACTGCTGCTTTCACCGCTCCGATATTTCTTTGGTGGGCGCGTGCGGGAGGGACCATGGAGCAGAGGCGCCCGGCAGCTTAAGGCAAGAGGCGGGTGGGAGACGTGGGCAGGAGCCTGCCGCCACCGCCGCCACTTCTGGCATCCCCATGCCTCTCACCCCGCTCGCCAGGTGCCTCTGCTCAGCGGTCCCTCCTGCGCACGCCCACCAAAGAAATATTGGAGCAGCGAAAGTAGCAGCGGCGGCGGTAGCGCGCTCTCTCCTTCCCTCCCATGCGCGTTAACCCTGCCGGTGCCGCGGTCGGGGACTCAGTCGGGTGGCTGGAACCCCGCGAGAGACAGCGACAGAGGCTCCTTCTTCCTCCAAGGGGAGGGGAGCAACCCACCCACCTACCTCGCTTGGTGCGGTTCCCCGCACTTGGCGTCTTGGAAGAGGGCTGGGCGAGGGAGAAAGGAGCCACAGTGGGGATTGGTTTGCAGGGAGAAAGAAAGAAAGAAAGAAAGAAAGAAAGAAAGAAAGAAAGAAAGAAAGAAAGAAAGAAAGAAAGAAAGAAAGAAAGAAAGAAAGAAAGAAAGAAAGAAAGAAAGAATCATTACCAATGCTATGATGGAAATCACCAACTCAAAGACAAATATCACTTTGGAGCAAGGAAGCTGCTACAGCAGCAACAAATTAAACAGCACAAAGACAGGGATTCTCTCAATATCCCATTGTCCCTATTGGACAATATTGGAGGGTTGCCAGAAAGTTTGTTCATTTGTTCTACAGAGAGCAAAGTAGTTTTCACAGTAAAGACATATGTTGCCTAATTGTCTATCACAAAGCTTGCAATTGTGAAGAAATAAAAAAATCCAAGGCAGAAGAAAAGGGTTCCTGTTATTGGTTCTTTATCATAAAATGCATAGCAAAGGCATCAGATGGATTCTTACTTGTAGGAAAGTATGCAATAAAGTGTGAAAAGGAAGGAAGGAAGGAAGGAAGACAGACAGACAGACAGACAGACAGACAGACAGACAGAAAGAGAAAGAAAGAAAGAAAGAAAGAAAGAAAGAAAGAAAGAAAGAAAGAAAGAAATATGTTAGGAAGGAAGAAAGACAGAAAGAAAAAGAAAGATAGTAGGAGGGGTAGTCTTATACGGCGAGTATATCCCAAACTCTATATTTGAACTGGAAAAGTTGGGGGTCGTCTTATACGCCCAGTCGTCTTATACGCCGGAATATACGGTAATTGTGCACATTCTTCTAAAACACCAATGAACAAATCTAACAATTAAAGGGACACAAGTCAGTTTGGTATGATCCTTCTGCATCCAGAATAGGGCAGGGACATTGGTTTTGAAAGATAATGATAGTTCCAGAAGCTGAATGATCTTAGTTGGATAGGCACAGTCCAAAGACCAGGTAATCACCGTGGTCTGGAGAAGAGAGCCCAGACACTGGAAACCATAACTACCACAAATATCAGTCTGTTGCAGCTCATGGAAATAATCAACAGGGCAAATGGACTGACCCACAGTTTGGGCCTTAATTTAAAACATTGTGCTTAGGATAAGTCCTTTTCCAGGGGCCTGGCAGGGAGAAGAGATGCAAACAGTAGGATACATCAAAACTGGAACAGCACCAGATAAGGCAATGAACAACATATAGCCTCTACATTGATTAAGCCATTGATCAGTCAAAGCGGAAGCCACAATTAACTCTTTCCCTCTAAACTTGCAGCATTCTTGCAGCTTGGAATGGAGGCCCCATTTCCCCAGTTTTTCTTTCTGAGAAATCCACTGTATGCATGAGATCCATTCACCCATCTCACCTTCAAACATGAATGTGTCAGCTTCAGCTGCTATGTCTTCATCGGACAAGTGTTGACCCTCTTCATCCTACAGTGAAAAAAATCAGGTATTTATTGAGACAAGACAGCCTGGGAATCTCACTATGGTAATGCTGTTTCCTTAATCAAGAGTCTCACTCAGCATGCCAATTCTGCTCACCAAAACTGGACAACTTCATTGCTATGTCTGACAGGATCCTTACCTTAGAAGCAACCACAAAGACTCAACAAACAACCATAGAAACCATTGAAACAAAATTAGAAGCACGCCTAGAATCACGCCTACTATCATGCCTAGAATCACGTTTTACATCTATGGAACAAAAAATCCAAGCACAGAAAAATGCAAACCCAACAAACCAAATACCTAGCACCACTCAACAACCACCACCTCAACTACTACCTAAACCACAACCACAAGGACCAACCAACCCAACCACCGACATCTCCACCATAGTCAAAGACACCATCGAGCGCGAGCAAAAACATCCTAATGCAATCCTATTTGGACTAGAAGAAAACAACGAGCCTGACGTCAACAAAGTACACAACATCATCAGCAACCATCATACACAAACCATTACCCCCGACGACATCATTGAAGTCTCCAGAGATGGCCCTGAGGACAAGAATGGCTCCCCGATTCTGCAGAGTGGTTTGTAAAAACGAGCCCAGCAAATGGAAATTTATCCGCACTATAAACTTCATTGCCAGAAACAATACCAATCACAGCAAACTTAGATCTAGACCAGATCTATCACTATTACAACGCATCCGCTCCCATGAACTCCGTGCGGATCTCAAGACGGCTAGATCAAGGTGAAACAAACTTATACATAGATTACCGTGCTGACCGCATCAAAAACAAGACCCGCAATCCATCCCACAACATCCAACCAACCATCCCACAACAACAAAACAACATCCCTCACACCACCAACCAAGACTAGGTAAGCGCGCCCCTTACTTCCTCAATCCAATCCAATTCTAATCTCAAATGCAAACTAATTAATGCGAGAAGTGTAGTTAACAAAATGCCCGAATTCCTCCTCCTACTAAATACTGACACCTTCGACATTATCTTTGTCTGCGAAACATGGCTAAACACATCCCTCCCTGACTCCATCATCACAGCAAGAAACTACCTTGTCTTCAGGTCCGATCGTGAAACCCGCAGAGGAGGCGGAGTAGCTATATTCTACAAAAAGACACTAAACCTAAAAAATATCCAAGTTGCACATGATCTCACCCTTCCTGAAACCATCGTCTGCAATCTGTCCTTAAATACCACACTTCACTTCCTACTTTGTTACAGAGCCCCAGACTATGACATCACACATGCGAACAAATTAACCTCACTGCTAACGTGGGCAACCTCCTGCCCGTACCCCCTAATCTTTCTTGGAGACCTCAATTTACCTCTTATTAACTGGACCCTAAACAAATGCACGACTGAACCCATCCATACAACTCTATACAACGCTGTTACCAATCTGGGACTCGACCAACTAGTAAAGAACAATACTAGACTCAACAACTGCCTTGACCTCATATTCTGCAATAGCAAAAGCGCAATTTATGGACTTCAAATAAAAGAACCCTTTTCCAACAGCGACCACAGCATGATAGACTTTAACCTCAATCTATTCTACACCATTACAAGAATCACCTTAATAATGGGACACCCAAGTTTAAAAAGCCAACTATGAACTCATAAATGCCAACCTCTCAACCCTTGACTGGCAAACTCTATTCTCTAACTGTAACACTGCCAATGACCTCTATAACATCTTCTTGCTCAAAGACAAAAGAACTATCAGATTACACGTACCACTAATAACCACCATAACCAAGAAAAACAAACTACCCATATCAATAAGGAAGCTACAATCCCCCCAAAAATTCCCTCTGGCGAAAAAACAAAACAGGCTATGTAGCTAACTTCAAAAACCGCTACAATAATATATGCCACCAAATAAAGATGGAATGCTCCAACTATCACAGCAAACAAGAGGAAAACCTTCTGTGCACAAAATCCAACCGCGCCTTCTACAACTTCGTAAATAACAAACTCAAGGACTCGAGACCCCTCCCACCACTAAAAGGACCCAACAACAAAGAATGCTACGATGAAACAGTCAAAACTAACCTCTTCAACACATTCTTTGGCTCAGTCATTGTAAACAACAATGGCTCATGCCCAAAATTCCCTAGTCGTACCACAAATACTCACAACAATTTAACACAAATAGACTTCACTGAAGACAACATTGAAAAAGCACTTTGCGACCTAAAACCTTCCCTGTCAATCGGACCAGATGGACTATGTGCATACTTCCTAAAAAAGCTCTCCATAGCCATAGCTGAACCACAACGCATAATCTTTGAAAAATCCTACAGGACTAGTTCCCTACCAAACCTATGGTCATTAGCCACGGTCATCCTCATCTTCAAAAAGGGAGATCCCAGTCTAGTACAAAACTACAGACCAATCTCTCTATGCTGCGTCACATGCAAAGTCATGGAATCAATCATAAACCAATTCATTACCCTCCACCTAGAAACTAACAACCTACTTTCAAACAAACAATTCGGTTTTAGAAAAAAATTATCCTGCAATCTACAACTACTACACTGCAAAAACATATGGACCTCAAAACTTGACCAGGGCAAAACAATAGACGCAGTTTACATAGACTTCTGTAAAGCCTTCGACTCAGTGGTTCACGATAAACTACTTCTGAAACTGAAATCCTACGGCATCACTGGGCCCCTACATGACTGGATAACTGCGTTCCTGTCAAACAGACAACAAGTGGTCAAAATAGGGAGCACCCTATCAAATCCCATACCTGTTAACAGCAGTGTACCCCAAGGCAGCGTACTAGGACCTACACTCTTTATACTCACCGATGATGTAAAATTCTTCAACACCACCAACAACACTGCTACCCTCAAAAAAGACCTTGACTTTGTGTCAGAATGGTCAAACATCTGGCAACTCCAAATCTCAACCAACAAATGCTCTGTCCTACACATTGGCAACAAAAACCAGAACACTAAATACAAGTTGAATAGACAAGACCTTGCAGACAACCCTCACTCTGTCAAAGAATACTTGGAATACTCATATCAAATGACCTAAGTGCTAAAGCCCACCAGAAGACGGCTCTTAAATGCCGTCCTAGTCGCGGCGGTCACATCGAAAGGATTGTTTTAAAGCTGATTGGAGTCATTTGGGAGGAGAAATTCAAAGCTGGAGAGTGTGGAGAAGAAAAGAAGTTGGTGAGTGATTTTGCCTGAGAAAACCTTAAGAAAGCTATTTAAATACATTAAAGGGGAACAAAAGGACCGGAAATTAGGGAGCAGCTGCTTAACTAATGAAGACTATGGAGTGGAAAAAAGTTTCTTTTTCTGAATGGAATATAACTAAAGCCCAATATTGAAGACAGGATTTTTGCTTCTAAAGATTTGGGAATTTGAAGGAGGATAATCTATATACTGGAAATGATTTATAATGATCTATAAAATGGAAGAATTGAATAACAATTAAAAAAAGGGCAGAGCTGAGAAACTGAGATGGGAAGAGCCATCTGCTGGATGGATGAAATTACTGCAATGTTGGAATATTACCAGGGATGTTTTGACAGCTGTGGACCTTGAATAGAGCAGCTTGTTATTACATAAAAGATAACATTTGGATTGAGATGGAGAAGAGCAAAATTGGACTGAAATTTTTACAACAAATAAAGGAATAGAAAGACTGTTTGGATTAGTTTGGATAAGACTGAACTTGAACAAAAGCTAGTAATAAATAAAAGAACAGAAAGACTGGGACTTTTAACTACAAAAATGAAAATGTATAATTGAAAAAGGCTTTGGATTACATTTTTTAAGCAGCTGGATGGAATGTAAAATTAATTATTTGTGACTTTGAAATATGAAGACAAGTGATTACTAAGGACTGGTGGCTCTTTTTGAGGACTTTTGGTAATAGTTTGACTTTGCTGAATTTATAGACTTGAGATTAGTGTTTTTAAAGAAATGGAGGAAATTGATTATGAAGAGTTGGTTGGATTTTTGAAAGATCTCTTTAAAGATTTCAGAAGATCACTAATTGAAGCAATTGAAGGAAAGAATGAAGCACAAGAAGAAGAAGAAAAGAAGATTGATGAAAATATTATATATGAAGTTAAAAAGGGAAAAATATTGAAAATGAAATACAGATTAATGATTATGTTGATCAATATATTACTTATAATGATTCCACTGGGGTTAACAGTGATAAAAGAGTGAAATATATTAAAAATGATTATGTACAGATGGATGATGATTATTCTGAGAAGTTTAATGTTAAAAAAGGAATGGAAAAAATTAGATACATGCAGACAACTTATACAAGAAGGAGGAAAAGAGTGTGGGGAAAGAGAATTTATTGGTGTAAAAATAAAAGAAAGAAAGGGAAGAAGCTAAGGAAATGGGGATGGAGAAATTATATACAGTATATAAAAAGGAAGTAGTGGAAGAATCAAAGGGAAATGGATGATGGGTGTTGAAATGTTATAGAAATGGTTTTCCCCCTTTTTTCCTTTTATGATTATTATATTAGATTTAATTGAGATAAGAATGTTAATTGTTTAGAATTTGGTACGGTATATAAAATTAACATAATTATTCTGTTAAGAGCTAATAGTTTTTTTGTTCTTTTTACATATATTAATACTATATATTGGATGGATGAATTGATAATGGTGTTAGATTAATGTCTGCATTTAATATAATTGAATATTTGTATTGATATAGAAAACAAAGAATTAGAGAGAGTGGAAATTATGATTGTTTAGTATTTAATACATGAGATCTGTTTAAATCTGCTTGTAAAATTTATTATGTTAAGAGTTGAAGAATTAATTGATTTGGAATAAGGCAGATAGAATAATGATTAATACGAGTATGAATGATTAACATGATTATGAGATTTTAAGATGAATTATATAATTGAGGTTTTTAACTTTTACGGGGTATTTAGTTATGATAAAATAGGGGATAATAAAAATAAATGATGAATAAAGAGATTAAGAAAGGGGAGGAAGCAATATGGCTTAAAATTAAGAGAAAGGAGAAACAACAAATATCTTGGTAAATTAAGCTAATAGTGTTTAATTTGGAGAAAAAAATTGGAATTAATTGGTGGAGGTCCCAGAGGACAAAATAAGATATTTTTTTTAGAAGCAGTATTATCTTGGCAATAATATACCTGGAGTAAAGTGTTATATATAAAGAATTTATGAATGATTGATTAAGATATATAATTATGTATTTTGTTGTAATATTTTAAGATATATTGATTTATTATGGAGTTGTGGAGGAAAAATTAAAAAAAAATTGGCGGGGAAAAAAGATCCAGATAGATCTTGACAGACTTGAACACTGGGCCCTATCTAACAAAATGAAATTCAATGTAGAGAAATGTAAAGTCTTACATTGTCCACTTAATCAAGAAAAACCAAAAGTACACATATAGATTGGGTGAAACCAGGCTTAATAGCCGTAACTGTGAGCGGGATCTTGGAGTCTTGGTGGACAACCAACTAAATATGAGCCAGCAGTGTGCAGCGGCAGCCAAAGAAACCAATGCAATCCTAAAATGCATCAACAGAGGGATACAATCAAGATCAAGTGAGGTACTAATACTACTCTGTAAAGCCTTAGTAAGACCACACCTGGAATACTACATCCAGTTTTGGTCACCACACTATAAAAAAAGATGTTGAGACTCTAGAAAAAGTGCAGAGAAGAGCAACCAGGATGATTAGGGGACTGGAGACTAAAACATGAAGAATGGTTACAGGAACTGGGCATGGTTAATCTAGTGAAGAGAAGGACCAGGGGAGACATGATAACAGTGTTCCAATACTTGAGGAGCTACCACAGAGAGGAAGGGATCAAGCTATTCTCCAAAGCACCCGAAGGACAGACAAGGAATAATGGATGGAAATGGTCAAGGAGAGATTCAATCTAGAAATAAGGAGAAATTTTCTGACAGTGAGAACAATCAATCAATGGAACAGCTTGCCTTCAGAAGTTGTTGGAGCTTCATCACTGGAGGCTTTCAGGAAAAGATTGGACTGCCATTTGTTGGAAATGGTGTAGGGCCGTGATGGCGAACCTATGGCATGCATGCTGGAAGTGGCAGACAGAGCCATCTCTCCAGGCATGCCAGCAGTCGCTCGTTGCTCTTCCGGGTTCTGGCGCACACATGCGTGGTAGTCTTCGCACGAGCATGTGCGCCAGAAACCAGAAGACCAGATGACCGGCGTGCAAGTGCATGCTGGAAACCGGAAGCTCTTCAGGCTTCCCATGCTCCCGTGTGTGTGCACCAGGGAGCTGCTTTTCCGGTTTCCGGCACTTCCGTGTGTGCACGCCAGACAGCTGCTCTTCCGGTTTCCGGTGCTCCCCCGCACGTGCTCTCCTGTTTCAGTGCCAAAAAGGTTCGCCAACACTGGTGTAGGGTCTCCTGCTTGGGCGGGGGGTTGGACTAGATGACCTACAAGGTCCCTTCCAACTCTGTTAATCTAATCTAATCACATCTGAAAAAGAGTTAAGTACATACATACCTTGGCCAACAACAGAACATCAATGAAGTCAATGGTTTTGCCCTGCTTTGATGTGAGCCAGACATTCTGGCCCAAGCGGTTAAGTGCCATTCGCCGTTCCTGAATCACATTCGTTGTGAAACAATGCACAATTTTACATGCACGACGAAAACGGTGGCCATGGGGTGTCAGGTAGTAAACCCAGTCAGATTGCAAATACAGTTTATTTTGCCGCTGCACGACAAGGGAACTGAGCTCCAAGATGGCCGCAATATAGTCACTTGATTTCCTGGAATGTATCCAATGATTTAGTTATAAGAAAAAAAGAGAGATTCAATAGAAACAAGCACTTAGAATTCAGGAATATATTTTTTCCTAAGAAATACAAGTAAGTCTTAACATTGCTCAGAGTAAACCATTGGTCTGAAGAACTGAATGTTAACATATCTATGTAGCACAAATACAGTAACTGTAGTGTTTTTTTTTACACTTGTAACATTCATTAGACAACACTAGTATGTTAGAAAAATATCTGTGGTAAGTATTGACCTGGAATTCTTTTTATTTCCCACTATATTTGATATAACAGAAACATATGCATTCATCAGAAAGCCTCAGTTTATTTGACGGATCTAACTTCCAAAGGATTGACAGTGCAATTATATGCATATCTATACAAAGATATCTAGTATGGTGAGGCTGAAATGTGGCAAAAGTTATTCTCTTTATGATATTCTGGATCGAAGAGATCATTCTCATTACTTTCAGAAATGCGAGTTGCTGTTCTGAAAATGCCGAATCAAAGATTTTTAATATCTCACTGTAAAAGAAGAGTTGGCTTTCTCTAAGAAAATATTCCAGATACATCCAAAGTTACTAAGCTATTGGGAATCTTTTTTTTTACATTGAAAACAAACATCATTTAAAACAAACATGGAAATTTATACAATTTCCCTCTTTACAACACTTTTGCGTCGGTAACAGATTTAAATTTTACAGTATTTTCCTCTTTCATTTATCAGTTCTATTATATACGTATATTTCACACTTCTATTTTTACATCATATACTTCATATATTAATGTACTTTATTTCTACCATATTTTATATTTTCCTTTTATTTGCTTATATGTAATATATTCTAATAACTGCTTTATCCTCTTTCTTATTTTATTTACTCATCCTTTGTCTCTTCTCTGACCACTCATAACATTTTTGCATACTTTATAATATTCTATTTAGCTATTGGGAATCTTTTTGAATGGGTAAGTAAGAATACTGTAGTATTCTGACATCATCTATTCTTACTATTTTTATAGAAGCCCTAATGTCTGAATGCAATTTTAATAACATTAAACTTATCAATAAAGGCAATGATTATTTCTAAGTTTAGGCTCCCAATCTGGGGCAGAGGTTCCCACCCCTTGGAGGCTGGGGATACACATAACATGTTTTGAGAGGCTAACAGCTTTGATGCAAAATGCCTGGACCCATAACATTCTCTTTTTCCCCACTGAGTTTGGGGAAATTGTTTGGGAGAATATTTTTAAAAATGATGCTAAGCTTAGTTTAGGATTTAGACCAGGGGTGAAATGCTACCGGTTCGGACCGGTTCAGGAGAACCCTTAGTGGACATGTGGCCAAGAGAAAGAGAGAAAGAAAGAGAAAGAAAGAAAGAGGAAGGAAAGGGAGAGAGAGAGAAAAGAAAGAGAGACAGAGACAAGAAAAAAGAGAAAAAGAAAGAAAAAGAAAAGAAAGAAAGAAAGAGGAAGTGAGAGAGAGAGAGACAGGAAAGAAAGAAAGAAAGAAAGAAAGAAAGAAAGAAAGAAAGAAAGAAAGAAAGAAAGAAAGAAAAAAAGAAAGAAAGAAAGAAAGAAAGAAAGAAAGAAAGAAAGAAAGAAAGACTTATGACCACAATTGAGCCCAAAATTTTGGTTGCTAAGCAAGAACATTGTTAAGTGAGTTTCACCACATTTTACAAGTTGGCCGTGCCCACCGGGTCACATGACCACCAATCCACGCCCACCAAGCCAAGCCACACCCGCCAAGCCACATCCACAGAATTGGTAGGGAAATTTTTTAGATTTCACCACTGATTTAGATGACAGATTTCAAGCGTTTCTTGCCTCATCATGTTGAAAAACACAAGCCAATTATTTATCACCGAAATGAAATTGCAAAAATTGAGTTTGCACCAGAGGTGGGTTCCTGCCGGTTCAGACTGGTTCTATAGAACTGGTAGCGGGAATTTCACCCCGCTTGCCGAACCGGCAGCAATGGCTGGCTGGACACGCCCCTGAACCGGCTCTCTCGGCGGTGCTGTAGGTGCTGCCATCTTGTTCTTTGCTTCTGCGCATGCTGTTTTTTGCTTCTGTGCATGTGCAGAAGCTGGGTTTTTAGCACTGCGCATGTGCGCGCTTGCACGGTGCATAAAGGAAGCGAACTGGCAGTGAGGTAAGACAGAACCCACCCCTGGTTTGCACCCTCTGTGCAGCCCTGGCTTCAGTATGCCCACATATTTGGAAAAGGAATTCAGTTATTGGCCTCCAAGAATATAACATACGAGGGTGAGTCAAAAAGTAATGCCATTTTCTTTAGGACAGGTATAATTACCAACACAGGAACATGTAGCATACATCAAAATGAAGCTGGTCCTCTGTGGATCACATCCCTACTTCTTAACATAGTCTCTCAATAGCAATGTTCCACCTTCGAATGAGAGCATGTATCCCTGTCTCGTAAAATTTTGTTGACTGTTCTTTGAGCCACTTCTTCACTGCAGTTTTCACTTCCTCATCACTGGAATAATGTTTGCCTCTCAAACCCTCTTTCATGGGGCCAAAGAGATGATAGTCTGAAGGCGCTAAATCTGGTGAGTATGGAGGATGCAGTAAAGTTGTCCACCCGAATGAGGCGATTTTCTCCCTTGTCCTGATGCTTGTTTCTTTTGGGATGCTCAAGATGTCATTCCGGTTGCTTTCTTGCCAAGACGAGAAACAATAAACTCTGAGGCCTACATTGAGACCCTGACGAGGCTCAGAGCAAGAATCCGACGAGTGAGACCCAACTTGCCAATCGACAAAGTCCTCCTTCTGCACGACAATGCTCGACCACACACAAGCATCAGGACAAGGGAGAAAATTGCCTCATTTGGGTGGACAACTTTACCTCATCCACCATACTCACCAGATTTAGCGCCTTCAGACTATCATCTCTTCGGCCCCATGAAAGAGGGTTTGAGAGGCAAACATTATTCCAGTGACGAGGAAGTGAAAACTGCAGTGAAGAAGTGGCTCAAAAACAGTCAATAAAATGTTACGAGGCAGGGATACATGCTCTCATTCGAAGGTGGAACATTGCTATTGAGAGAAATGGTGACTATGTTGAGAAGTAGGGATGTGATCCACAGAGGACCAGCTTCATTTTGATGTATGCTACATGTTCCTGTGTTGGTAATTATACCTGTCCTAAAGAAAATGGCATTACTTTTTGACTCACCCTCGTATATTCACGCTTTTATTGCACTTCTTCATGCTGCTGATTTACTTACTCTTGACAGTTGCTATTAGAGCTGAAAACACATTTCTGCAAGCTGTCTAGAGTCATGAGGCTGATGTGCTTAAACATGTCAAGAGAAATAGGGCCTGCTGAGATCAGTTTGTGCCACTTGGCCTGTAAAAAGATGATAAGCAATACATCAAACATAATAGAATAGAATAGAATAGAATAGAATAGAATAGAATAGAATAGAATAGAATAGAATAGAATAGAATAGAATAGAATAGAATAGAATAGAATAGAATTTTTTATTAGCCAAGTGTGATTGGACACACAAGGAATTTGTCTTGGTGCATATGCTCTCAGTGTACATAAAAGAAAAGATACGTTCATCAAGAATCATAAACACTTAATGATAGTCCGGTTACAAATAAACAATCAAATCAAAAGGAACAAAATGATACCAAGGTCAGGGAGGTGGCCCAGAACGTACACAAGGCCAAGGCAGATGTGATTCAGGATGAGCAAAGGGCTATGCAAATGCCTGGGGAATAAACCAAGGAGAGAGAATACTGATACTTCACATCTGCATAGTGAACATATAAAGAAGTAGGTAGATAGAACAGAGAGGTGGAGAACTACACAAATTTATTTTACTTAGCATATGACATCTACAGAAGTCATTCGATCATTGATGATGATGATATTATTCATTCAGTCATGTCCGACTCTTAGCAATTATCTGGCCATGTGTCTCCACATCATGTATAAACACAAATATATGTTTAAATAAAGTATCAGCAAATACATGTATGTAAAGTGTGTGTACTATAAATGAAATAAAATATTGAGTTAGGATAAAACCATGATAAAATTGCCCTAATATGGCACCATAGAATCTCAATAGGATAGATGCTATAGTTCAATATCTAAGGAAATTACCCATCTAACTGCTTCTGGTGTGGCTACAAAACTAGTGCAAAAAGAGGTAATGTTCAATATCTGTGCATGGAAAACTGTTCAGTTGTACATCTAGATAGACAGCACCAATAATGCAGAGATGCAGAGATATTTAATGAGTATGGGAATGGGAAGAATGAAGTGGGGATGCCCAAGTTTTAGAAGAGCTTACATGCATGATGTCTGTACTCTGATTGAAGATTTTCACATAAGGCTTCAGGATATCAAAATGAAAAGCAGGAGTGAGCAAACGCCGGTGTCGTGCCCACTTTGTCCCACTGCTCAGTAATAATCCATCTCCTGTGGTAAGAAAAATGATTGAGGCAAAGGATTGTTTGAGGCAAAGTTCCTCTTTGCCAGAGGAACTGTCTGCATCTTTCCAGACAAACCAGTAGGCTATACCAGCTGGCAATTCAAGGATTTGTGATCCAACATATCTGGCGCAAACTGGCCTAAATCACCAAATCTAAAAATAGCTTATTGAAGCAGCCCTGAAGATGGACAGTAAATGAAGCTATTCTGCCTTGGATCTATCAGTGTGTCATGGCCCACTCAGAGCCCAGTTCGCAGGAGGAAGATTTGGAACTGAGACTGTCCGACAGTGAAGGCATGCCAGGGGCTGAGGACGATGCTGTCCTGGGATCTGTTGTGGCCTGCTCGCAGCTTGTGCAGCCTGGGCCTTTGGAGCCTTCAGTGTCTCGTGGCTGTGCTGAGACAGGAGAGGCTACTAATCCATTCTGGAATGCCAGAGCACACCGGGCGGCCAAGAGGCAGAAAGGTCTACTCCAAAGGAGGTCTACTCGGGAGTGAGACCTGGGGCTAATTGGCCACCACGCCCTTAAGTCTATTTAAGAAGAGTTGATGCAGCTGGGAAGTTGTAGAGAACAACATTGGAAAGTCCTGTCTTGATCACAGTTTGTTTTGTGGGACCTGTTTGGTGCTCCTCTGTCGCGTTTTGTTATCAGAGACTGAACTTTGCTAACTCTAGGAACTTTGCCAACTCTAGGAGCTTTGCCAAGTCAAGAAACTCCGTAAGATAAGTGGACTTAACTGGCTCGTCATTGTTGGCGACTTCTTTGAACTAGTACCAGATACTAATGAAGTGAATTAGTAGCTGGGGGTTTGCCAAGAAAGTTTGTTTGTAACATTGTTGTGTGCATCCTGTACGGATAAAAGATTATTAGTAAAAATCTTACTGTAACCAGCTTGTGTGGCTGTGTGCTTTGTGGGGACAGAACAGGTTCCTCAGGCATTGCGGGAGGTGGTTTACCAGGCGGAGAGCTGCCTGCCTGCACAGACACAGAGGAGTAGTGGTGCTATAGGCAGCCAATCTCGTATGACGAGGAACAGCTGTTTACTCCATTGATCCTAGCACAAGTATCACCAAGGCTACTCGGAAGGTCACTCCACCCCTGCTCACAAGGAACACCTGGAGGGGAGTAACTTAAGGAGAAGCCATAGTGAGTTAGTCTTTGCCAGGAACACTTGCTTGCTTTAGCTTACACTCCCCTGGCTTTGATTTGTGCCTGTTTGCCTTGCCTGGAAGATTGCTCTTTGCATTTTGGTTTGGACCTAGCCCTTCTCTTGTGGCCTGCGTTTGGCTTCTGCTTCACTGGGGCTTTGAAACTGCTTCTTTTCTGTGATCTATTTCTTGTCCTGAGGACTGCCTTTGTATTGTGCCTGGACTCTGCCTGGGGGATTGTACTGGGAAACCTGGACCTGCAGTGGTGGGATTCAAATAATTTAACAACTGGTTCTCTGCTCTAATGACCAGCTGGGTGATCATGTGACTAGGTGGGCATGGCCAACTCAACGTCACTCACATCAAGGGGTGCCATGCCCACCCACGTCCCTCACAGCCACTCCTCGCTTGGCCTGAGAAGATAAGGCTGATGCCCCTGGAGAATGCCCATTGGTAACAGACAGCTAGCCTAGTTGGGTTCCTAACTGCAGCCACTGATATGCAGCCGTCCAGCTTTGTGCTTCTATTTGCATATTAGGCTAAGCTCAAAAAGGTTGGGAAACCAGCCATTTTGGCTTAGAGGGCTGCACCGCCCTGCAAGCTGGCCAATTTGGGGATTGCGCATTAGCAGGTCCGCATCCCATACACTCTTCCCCCCCTTTCATTCACCGGGCAGAGATCAGCTGGGCCACGTGGTTGAGGCAAGCGAGGGAACCAGAGAGCAGCAGGCTGGGCCGCAGGGACCATGTGCAAAGGGAGGCAAGCAGGCTGGACCATGGGGACTGAATGGGAGGCCGCGGGGAAGGCAGGCAAACAGGCTGGGCCATGGGGACTGTATGGGAGGCCGTGGGGAAGGTAGGTAAGCAGACTGGGCCATGGGGGCCAAGGGGAAGGCAAGCAAGCAGGCTGGGCCATGGGGACCGCATGGGAGGCCGTGGGGAAGGCAGGCAAGCAGGCTGGGCTGCAGAGGCCATGTGGGAGGCAGCTGGGCAAGAAGTGAAGGAAGGCTCACCGGGCAGAGATCAGAGAGCAGCAGCAGCTACGCCACAGGCATGTCTCTAGGCACCGGCCAAGCAGGCGAGGTGAGATCAGGAGTGACTGGGAGGGGCAGGGCCAGCCAGTGGTACGATCAGCTGGTTCTCTGAACTGCACAAAATCTTAACAACTGGTTCACCTGAACCAGTCCAAACAGGCTGAATCCCACCTCTGCCTTGCCCTGTGAGCATGCTCCTACTCTGTGGGCTTTCTTTGTACTATGGGGCTGTTTGGGAATTGGAGTGGCTGCCTGCAGGGTAGCGTGGGGATGGAGACTTACCAGTTGTTGGAGGGCCTTTGGCTGAAACATATATTAAGACAGAGATGTCAAACTCGCATCGTTATGGCATCGTCACGTGATGTATCATGATTTTTTCCCCCTTCGCTAAACCGGGTGTGGCCGTGGCCAGCATGTGATGCATCCGGTCCACGGGCCGTGAGTTTGACACCTCTGTATTAAGAGAAAGAACTCTCTAGAGGGCTGCCTGGCCTTTACCACCTGGGTCATAACACAGTGGTTTGTGATAATCAGAGACAATATTTCAACATACACAAAACAAATCATTTGAACTAACTAAAAAGTACATCTTGGCATGTGCTCCACCTGAGCTATACAGTTAGTACACACAAAGTAGCCTGACATAGCCAGGGCCTAGGGGACCACAATGTGGAAGGGTTTTCTACAGAACTATAGAGATTGAAAGCATTATACATTACACAAACATATTTCAGATAAATCTTTAATGCTATCCTGGGGTAAATATAAAATCTTGGAAACTGTAAGAGGATTTTCCCAACCTCATTTATATTAATTAAGGCAGTGTTTCTCCCAATGATTTGAAATACTTCTTCCCAGATTTCTCTCCACCTGGCTTAAATTGCCAGCTGATCCACCTGCTGTCTTTTGACTGGTTATCCCAGGTCTCTCTCATACTTTTCCCAACCTCCATTCAAACTTTCACAGTAACGATAAAAATGGATGGAGAGGCATGGTGTATGTTAATATAAATTGGTTTTTCCTGTTTTCTTTTACTTATCCCATGACTTCAGTTTTGCTGATGTAACACTTTTACTTTTTCTGGACTACATGTATATGCATGCCCATCATGCTATACCATTTCAGGGGAAGCAACTTTATGTTGCTTACCCTGAAACAGTATAGCATGATGGTCATGCATGTACATGTAAGTCCTCACTTAATGACCATTCATTCAACAACCATTTGAAGCTACAATGGTGCTTGATGGACTTGTGACCAGCCTTCAAAGTTCCAACTGTTCCAGTATCCCTGTGGTAATGTGGATAAAATTTGGGCCCACTCACATTTACAACCCCTACCACTGCCCCTCACCCCCAGCTGACTGTTGTCATTGTCTTCACTCTTCACTGGGCTCCGGTTGTGTTGGTGCAAAAGAATGACCAGCACATGAAAAGAGACACATGAAAGAAAGTGGAGCAAAAGAAGATTCCAGCCAATAGTGGCATGTGGTGGGGGCAGGGGCAGACAGGGCCAGATCAGGGGTGAAATGCTACCGGTTTGGCCTGGTTTGGGCGTACCGGTAGCGGCAGCCGCCAGTGGTTCAGAGAACCGGTAGTGGCAGCAGCACGAGGCTCCGCCCACCCGCCTGGACGTCACCATTTTCTTTTTTTAATGCTCTGCGCATGCGCAAAGCCTGCACATGTGCAGAGGGTGAAAAAGCATGTGTGACAGTGGCGCACACGCTCACTTCACTCACGCGTGCAAAGCGCACGCTTATGAACTGGTAGGGAAGGTAAGTAAATTTCACCACTGGGCCAGATGGTGTGGGCAAAAGGGCAGAGATGGGGAAGATGGGGGGAGCTGAAGTGGAGGCAATCCCTTACCTTATTCCAAGAATGGCTTGGATCCAGGTGACTCCTTGCCTATTCACTCAACAATAGTAATTGGGATTGCCAGAACTGCTGTGGAGCAATCACATGACTTTTCATTTAAAGATTGCAGCATTTAGCAATGGAGTTGCCAGTCCCAATTAGGATTGTTAAGTGAGGACAACCTATATGTCTATGAGTAGTACTTTTCTTTAAAAAAGCATTTTATGATCCTAAAAATTCTGTTGCCTGTCATTGTCTGTTGCCTGTCATAAGAGCTGAAGTGGTGCAGTGGTTAAATGCTGCGACTGCAGGCTGACTGCTAGTTCAGCAGTTCAGCTGTTCAAATCTCACTAGGCTCAAGGTTGACTCAGCCTTCCATCCTTCCGAGGTCGGTAAAATGAGGACCCAGATTGTTGGGGGCAATATGCTGAACTCTGTAAACCGCTTAGAGAGGGCTGTAAAGCACTATGAAGCGGTATATAAGTAAAGTGCTATTGCTATTGCTATTGTGTGTTAGAGCAATTTTGCATAACAATCTATTAATAAAGCGAGAGGTATTTTACCAAGCCAGGGCTTCAGGAAGCCATAGAAGAATTTGTCCTTGGGAGCAGTATCAGCTGCGGAGAAAAACAGAGAAACAATTTTCCTGCTGCTCTCTTTAAAAACAGTAAAATAGTTCCAACCTCCCAGTTCTGGGAATAATGTCCCTAAAATATCGTGTTCCTCAGCAGTCATATATGAGCCAACAGTGTGCGGCGGCAGCCAAAGAGGTTGCATTAACAGAGGGATTCAATCAAGATCAAGTAAGGTACTAATACAGGGGTGTCAAACTCGCGGCCTGTAGGCCGGATGTGTCACGTGTTGGCCCCGCCCTCACCCAGTTTAGCAAAGGAGGGAAAAGTCCCGATACCTCATGTTACGCCGCTGTGATGAGTTTGACACCCCTGTACTAATACCACTCTATAAAGCCTTAGTAAGACCACACCTAGAATACTGCATCCAGTTTTGGTCACCACACTATAAAATAAATGTTGAGACTCTAGAACCGTGATGGCGAACCTATGGCACGTGTGCCACAAGTGGCACACGGAGCCATATTGGTGGGCACACAAGCTCAGGTCCAGTGCGCATGCGCAAGCTGGCCAGCTGATTTTCGGGCCTTCTGGGCCCATTGGGAGTCGGGAAACAGGCTGTTTCCAGCTTCCGGAGGGGGTGGGGAAGGCCCATTTTTTGCTGTCCCTAAGCTCCAGAGCCTTTCTAGGAGCCTGGGGAGGGTGAAAATGGCCTTCCCCACCCCCCAGAGGTCCTCTGGAGGCCAGAAATGGGAAATGGACCATTTCTGGGCTCCGGAAGGCCTCCGGAAGGGTGGGGAACGCCGTTTTCGCCCTTTTCAGGCTCCTAGAAAGGTTCTGAAGCTTGGGGAGAGCAAAAAAACGGGCCTTCCGGTCCAACCGGAAGTCAGCAAACGGAACGTTTCCGGCCTCCAGAAGGCCTCCGGGGTGGTGGGGAAGGCCGTTTTCTCTCTCCCCAGGCTCCTAGAAAGGCTCTGGAGCTTGGGGAGAGCGAAAAACAGGCGTGCCATCATGTGCCGGGAGTGGGGGGGTCATGCGCGCATGTGCAGGGGGGCGCATGGAATTAAGGGTGTGGGCATGCACGGGCGCGACACTCCCGCATTCCCCCTTTTTTGCCACGCGAACCAAAAAAGGTTCGCCAACACTGCTCTAGAAAGAGTGCAGAGAAGTGCAACAAAGATGACTAGGGGACTGGAGATTAAAATATATGAAGAACGGTTGCAGGAACTGTGGCTAGTCTAGTGAAGAGAAGGACCAGGGGAGACTTGATATCAGTGTTCCAATATTTGAGGGGCTGCCACAGAGAGGAGGGGTTCAACCTGTTTTCCAAAGCACCTGAATGCCAGATAAGGAATAATGGATGGAAACTGATCAAGGAGAGATTCAACCTAGAAATAAGGAGAATTTTTCTGACAATGGGAACAATCAACCAATGGAACAGCTTGAAGCTTTCAAGAAGAGACTGGACTGCCATCTGTCAGAAATGGTGTAGGGTTTGGATTAGATGACCTACAAGGTGCCTTCCAACTCTGTTAATCTGGCGAGCCCGGGATAGTGGTTATTCCTCTATCCTGGTGTTACTTGACCTCTCAGCGGCTTTCGATACCATTGACCATGGTATCCTTCTGCGTCGTCTCGGAGAGGTGGGGGTGGGCGGCACTGTTTTGCAGTGGTTCTCCTTCCTCTCTGAAAGGACGCAGTCGGTGTTGACAGGGGGGCAGAGGTCGAGCCCTAGGCCCCTACTGTGTGGGGTGCCGCAGGGCTCAGTCCTCTCGCCCATCCTATTTAACATCTACATGAAACCACTGGGTGAGATCATCCGACGACACGAGGTGAGGTATCAGCAGTATGCTGATGATACCCAGTTGTACATCTCCACCCCGTCTCAATTCAGGGAAGCTGTGGACGTAATGGGCCGCTGCTTGGACGATGTTAGGGTCTGGATGGGGAGGAACCAGCTAAAACTTAACCCTGACAAGACCGAGTGGCTATGGATATTGCCTCCCAAGGATTCTGTCAATTGTCCCTCCTTGGATCTTGGGGGAGAGAAATTAACTCCCTCAGAACGGGTTCGCAATTTGGGTGTCCTCCTTGACCCACAGCTAAAATTGGAGCAACATCTTTCAGCTGTGGCTAGGGGGACCTTTGCACAGGTTCGCCTAGTGCACCAATTGCGACCCTTCTTGGAGAGGGAGGCGCTACGCACAGTCACCCATGCCCTTATCACCTCCCGGCTGGATTACTGCAACGTGCTCTACATGGGGCTACCCTTGAAGAGTGTCCGGCGACTGCAATTGGTGCAAAATGCAGCTGTGTGAGCTGTGGTGGGTGTACCTAGATACACCCACGTAACACCGATCCTCCGCCAGCTGCATTGGCTGCCCATTAGTCTCCGGATCCAATTTAAGGTGTTGGTTTTAACCTTTAAAGCCCTATATGGCTCAGGGCCAGGTTACCTTCGGGACCGCATCCTGCCGCATACCTCCCTACGACCGGTTAGGGCCCACAGAGTGGGTCTCCTCCAGGTCCCATCGACCAAGCAATGCCGTTTGGCGGGGCCGAAGGGGAGAGCCTTCTCTGTGGGAGCTCCCTCCCTCTGGAACCAGCTTCCTCCAGAGATCAGGACTATCCCCACCCTGCTGGCCTTCCGTAAAGCAATAAAAACTTGGCTCTTCCAGCAGGCGGGGTGAAAGTGAGACCAACCAGACCAGATATGGGTCTCCCCCCCTTTAGTTATGAATGTTAGATGTGCTTTTTAATTTTTGTAGTTTTTAAATTGTTCTTTTATATTGGAAAATGGATTGATATGTTGTGAGCCGCCCAGAGTCCCCTGGGAGTTGGGCGGCATATAAATCCATTTAAATAAATAAAAAATAAATTAAATAAATAATCTTAATCTGTAAGAATTAAAAGGCAAGTGGTTTTTTCTAAATGCTTGTCTTATTACTTGACTGACAAGTGTCTTGGCCTTTGTACCTTAGCAATCATTAGCTCTTTGCTTGGCTAGTCAGCCTGGGGCAAAGCCACTGCAGGAATTAAGCAATAAGAATACAGTTGATATTATTGATAGGTCTGTCATGTCCGGCTTATATCAAGGAAGGAAGAAAACTTCCTTGGAGGGTATTTTCTCCATGTATTTTCTTTGCATCATTTATATAGGCTTTGTTCGAGTGTAACATCACTAAAGGTCATGTTTAGAATGTATTTCAATTTCCATTTTTAAATTCTGTAATCAATCTGTTACAATCTGATACAAAAGAGGAGATGTAGAAAGCAAACACAGTCAAATTTCCCTCAATATAGCCAATGTTAAAATATTTTGCTTCGTTCTGCATTTGTAAGTTGAGTTTGATTTCTCCTTTGTTAGCTTCTTCTAGTTCCCTGGTGTCCAATTTTTAAAGTCTTATTTAAAAAAAAGAATTCAAAAGAAAAGCAATTTCCCATGGAAGGATTATTTATAATTAATTTCAAAATCTTATTTCTAATTTATCTGGACCTTTAGTCCATTTTTAACGTTCTAAAATAAAAGTTTAAAGGTTTTGCTGTTTATTTAAAAAAATTAAGTCCTTAAACTTTATTTAAAACGTCTTTTGCTAAGGACGGAAGGAAACTTGCCTGATAGTATAAAACACATCATTCCAAAGATTCTTAATAGCAGAAAAGCAGTAAACAAGCAATTTCCAAAAGTGATTAAAAAAAGAAGTGTAAGAAGTCAGCATCCTTTCAAAGGCCCCAACTAAGGTTTAGCTCTTGTCTCCCAGAGCTCTAAATCAGCTGGAAACTGTCTTGCAGTCTCCTCATGAGGAGCAACTGTCTAGATCAGTTGTGGGCGTCTTAAGTCAATCATTTCTTCCCCAGAAACCATCTTAAGTTCACAATTTCTTCCCCAGCAGTTCCACTTACAGGCTTTTAGTCTTTGTTGATTTGGACCAACTACTGGGTCATTGTGATTGATTACAGTAACAACCTAATAAGCATACAGAGATCAAATGAAAATTCATTTACCACAAAACATTTGCATGCAATGATAAAGAGAACCCATAAGACAGAAGGAAAAAGAAGTAGAAATATCCAAAATAATACTATGGATTTCTACTAGGCATTCCAAAACCTCATTGACATATGACATATTGATTTTTATCAGTCTTCCCAGCATAATCTTCATCAGATATTTTGGCTATTAACCCCAGAATTCCCATCTGGAACATCTAGGAATGTCCAACTCCTACCTTGGAATTAAAGTCATCACATCTTGTGAACAGCCAATTAGGAAACAGAGGTGTGCGTGCCAAAAACCATTATAGTATCACAACTATGGGTGTGAATTGGATCATCCTTGGTTGGGTTCCCAGAAAACATTTATTAGCTTAGACCAGTGATGGCGAACCTTTTTCCCCTCGGGTGCCGAAAGTGCATGCGCGCATGCTATCGCGCATGTGCGAGTGCCCACACCCATAATTCAATGCCTGGGGAGGGCGAAAACGGCCTCCCCCGCTCCCCCGGAGGGCCTCTGAAGGCTGGAAATGGCCCGTTTCCCAACTTCTGGTGGGCCTGGTAGGCCCATTTTTCATCCTCCCCAGGCTCCAGAGGCTTCCCTGGAGCCTGGGGAGGGCAAAAACACCCTTCCCAGTCCCCCCCGAGGCCCTCCGGATGCTGAAAACGCCCTCCCAGAGCCTCCCTGCGAGCCAAAAATCAGCTGGCCAGCATGCACATGCACGCTGGAGCTGAGCTAGGCAATGGCTCATGTGCCGGCAGATATGGCTCCGCGTGCCACCTGTGGCACCCATGCCATAGGTTCGCCATCACTGGCTTAGACTGTTATATCCCAGCTTGCAGTAGAAAAGGAGTGAAAAAAGAGTATGGAGATAAGGCCACCTTTGGCTTTAAAGTAGGGATGCTAGGGACAATATTCCAAAAATCTGTGGTTGCAAATCAAGAAACTCAATAGCTTAATGTATCCCAATGTCAATTTAACTAAAATGAAAATTTAACTGATTCCACATCTTTGTTTATTATATATTTCATACAAGACGACTTTTTACCCCTTGAAAATCTCCTCAAAAGTCAGGGGTCGTCTTATACGCCGAGTACTAAAACTTCCAAGCCGGGGGGACATCAAAAACAGCCGCGGCCACATCCCTGCTGTTCTCCGGCCAAGCGGCCGAAGGAGCCCTGGAGCCCCGATGCCGCCCTGCATCTCGGTCTCTTAGGGCTTGTCCGGCAGCCTGCTGGGAAGGCTGCGGTGAATGGGAGGGAAGGAGAGCACACGCTACCACAGCCACTGCTGCTATTGCCGCTCCGGCGTGTCTCTCCGGTCACTGTGGCTGCACCAGGGAGCCCACGTCCTTGTCAATGATGGAGACGCTGCGCGCGGGGAAGGCACCATGGAGCAGAGGCACCTGGCGAGCGAGGCGAGCGGCGGCATCGGCGGCAGGCTCCTGCCCGTGTCTCCCGCCCGCCCGCCTCTCATTCTTTTAAATGCTAAGGCAAGAGGCGGGCAAGCGGGCGGGAGACGCGGACAGGAGCCTGCCGCCGATGCCGCCACTCGCCTCGCTCGCCAGACGCCTCTGCTCCGTGGTGCCTTTTGCGCGCGCAGCGTCTCCATCATTGACAAGGACGTGGGCTCCCCGGTGCAGCCACAGCAACCGGGGAGACTTCGCACATGCAGCGCCTTGCGCGAAGGACATGCCAGAGCGGCAATAGCAGCAGCGGCAGCGCGTGCTCTCCTTCCCTCCCATGCGCGTTAACCCCGGCGGTGCTGCGGTCGGGGACTCAGTCGGGTGGCTGCAGCCCCGCGGGAGACGGCAACAGAGGTTCCTTCTTCCTCCTGCAGGGAGAAAGACAGAAGGAAGGAAGGAAGGAAGGAAGGAAGGAAGGAAGGAAGGAAGGAGAAAGAAGACAGACAGACAGACAGACAGACAGACAGACAGACAGACAGACAGACAGACAGACAGAAAGAAAGAAAGAAAGAAAGAAAGAAAGAAAGAAAGAAAGAAAGAAAGAAAGAAAGAAAGAAAGAAAGAAAAGTTAGGAAGGAAGGAAGACAGACAGACAGAAAAAAAGAAAGAGAAAGAAAGAAAGAAAAAAAGAAAGAAAGAAAAAGAGAGAGAAAGATAAATAAACATGCGTCAAGATGGAGGACTGGTAGGATACTTGCTTCCCCCGCCCAGCCTCTGAGTTTTATTTTGTCTATTATTGTGATTTTTAATAGTGTTTTCAGTTTTTATCAGCGATGCTTGTAGGGGAGTTTTAAGGCAAAATCGTATATCAGCTAAATTTCCAACTTTCTCCCGGCAACTCCCACTTTATTCTGGCAATAAGCCCGGTCTTGCAATTCCTTTGATATCTTTGTTTGTTAGGCCTAATTGCCTGACCCAGCGTCCTGCTTTATTACATATACTGCTTGCGAACAACTCAGCAAATGTTTCCTACAAGCTGTTTTAACTGCTGACTGCTTTGATGTATATGGATTAATCTTTGTTGAAGCATTATCCTCATAACTTGTTTTTAACCGGGGACTTTATAAGCCAGGGACTATCCTAATTTACTATCAGAACGTAAACCAAAGCGATCCTGCCAAGATTGAGGAGCCCTTTCCCAGCCATCATCATCTGCCAAGAACAGATCTTCCTGGGCATCTTCCTTGTGTGCGTTCTTCAGGCAATTGGTGGCCAGTGCTTACCTTTCTCCTGAAGATGTGGACATAGCCATGGGTGCGATGAGTGTTTCCACCTGTTTATTGGACCCGTGCCCCTCCTGGCTGGTTTCGGCTAGCAGGGAGGTGGCATGAGGCTGGATCCAAGCGGTGGTCATCGCTTCTTTGACGGAGGGATCCGTACCGCAGCCGTTAAAAGTTGTGGTGGTGAGACCCCTCCTGAAGAAGCCTTCCCTGGACCCAGCGGACTTGAAAAACTTTCGTCCGGTCTCCAACTTACCTTTTTTAGGGAAAATTGTTGAGAAGGTGGTGGCTGCTCAGCTTCTGCAACTATTGGAGGAAACGGATCATCTAGACTCCTATCAGTCGGGTTTCAGGCGCAGTTTCAGTACAGAAACTGCCTTGGTCGCCCTGATGGATGATCTCTGGCGAGCCCGAGATGGTGGAAATTCCTCCATCCTGGTGCTACTTGACCTCTCAGCGGCTTTCAATACCATCGACCATGGTATCCTTCTGCATCGTCTCGGCGAGTTGGGAGTGGGAGGCACCATTTTGCGGTGGTTCTCCTCTTATCTCGCCGATAGGATGCAGTCGGTGTTAACAGGAGGGCAGAGATCGTCCCCTAGGCCCCTGTCATGCGGGGTGCCTCAGGGTTCGGTCCTCTCGCCCATCCTGTTTAACATTTACATGAAACCGCTGGGGGAGATCATCTGTAGACACGGGGTGAATTTTCATCAGTACGCTGACGACACCCAGCTGTACATCACCACCCCGTCTCAATTCAGTGAGGCAGCTGATGTAATGTGCCGATGCCTGAACAACGTTAGGACCTGGATGGGGAGGAACAGACTCAGACTCAACCCCGACAAGACCGAGTGGCTTTGGATATTGCCTCCTAAGGACTACGACAAATGTCCCTCCTTGGTTCTTGAGGGAGGGAAATTAACTCCCTCGGAGCAGGTCTGCAATTTGGGGGTCCTCCTAGATCCACAGCTAAAATTAGATCAACACCTTACGGCTGTGGCTAGGGGGGCCTATGCACAGGTTCGCCTGGTGCACCAATTGCGGCCATACTTGGAGAAGGAGGCTCTACTCACGGTCACTCATGCCCTTGTCACCTCCCGACTGGACTACTGCAATGGGCTCTAATGGGGCTACCCTTGAAGAGTATTCGGAGACTTCAGTTGGTGCAAAATGCGGCTGCGCGTGCTGTGGTGGGTGTGCCAAGGTACACACACATTACACCTATACTCCGCCAGCTGCATTGGTTGCCCATCGGTCTCCGGGTACAATTCAAGGTGTTGATCATCATCTTTAAAGCCCTGCATGGCTTAGGACCAGGTTACCTTCGGGACCGCATTCTGCCTCATACTTCCCTTCGACCGGTTAGGGCCCACAGAGTGGGCCTCCTCCAGGTCCCGTCAGCTAAACAATGCCGGCTGGCGGGCCCTAGGGGGAGGGCCTTCTCTGTGGGGGCCCCCGTGCTCTGGAACCAACTTCCCCCAGAGACCCGAACCATCCCCACCCTGCTGGCCTTCCGAAAAGCCGTCAAGACATGGCTCTTCCTGCAGGCAGGGGGTGAGCCTAGTTCCACCTGAGCTCTCGCCCAGTATGGCTGATGGTGAACATTTTTAATCTTTTTGTAATTTTTAATTGTTGTTTTTAACTGTGGTTTATTATTAGTGTTCTTGTATAATTTGCTGTACGCCGCCCTGAGTCCCTCGGGAGTAGGGCGGCATAGAAGAACAAATAATAAATAAATAAATAAAATAAATAAATAAATAAGAAAGAAGTTAGGAAGGAAGGAAGGAAGACAGAAAGAAAGAAAAAGAAAGATGTTAGGAAGGAAGGAAGTCAGAAAGAAAAAAAAGAAAGATGTTAGGAAGGAAGGAAGGTGGAAGAAAGAAAGAAGGAAGGAAGAAAGGAAAGAAAGAAGAAGGAAGAAGAAGAAAGAAGACAGACAGACAGAGAAAGAAAGAAGTTAGGAAGGAAGGAAAACAGACAGAAAAAAAGAAAGAAAAAGAAAGAAAGAAAGAAAGACAGAAATAAAGAAAGACAGAAAGAAAGAAAGATGTTATGAAGGAAGAAAGACAGAAAGAAAAAGAAAGATGGTAGGAGGGGTAGTCTTATACGGCGAGTATATCCCAAACTCTATATTTTAATTGGAAAAGTTGGGGGTCGTCTTATACGCCCAGTCGTCTTATACGCCGGCACATACGGTAATATACTGTGTATCATATATGTGCTATATATTATAATATTGGCTATTTCGGGGGGGGGGGGGCGGAGATCCCAAATACAATCCATTGTGATGCCAGCTAAAATCAAGATCAACAGTCATAAAGGAACAAATGCAATCAATAGAATTCTTGAGTTCTTGGAACTCTTCCAATCGAACCCCAGGAATCCTCATACTATCCCTTGAAAGTAGCCCATGTTGAACTGCATAGCATAGTCAACCATCAGGAGTTAAACCACAGGAAATGCTTTATGATATTTGTACTATGTCATAAACTGCTTTATGATAATTTTTACATCATAAAATGTTTTGTAAAGTTTGCCAAATTTCAGTTCTATGGGGGACCTGGGATTTTGGACACTTTCTGTAAGCTAGTCCATTTGAGGACTCTTGGTTCAAAAATTGTGGCTCTATCACAAAAACTAGATTTGGGTTTGGGGTGAAGCTCCTAATCTGAGCCTCTCTGCAGCAATGTGAGACTGTCTATTGGTTTGTTTTGGGTTCAGTGATCCCTGTCACAGAGATTTATGACCACTTGCTTATGGCCTAATTATATGGTTTTATCTACTTGTGATTTCATCCACCTACCACATTTAAATAAACCAAGTCTTTTGCAATGTGAATTCAACCTGGACACTCAGCCAATGCCTACAGGGTTCTATAGAGTCTCTGCCAATTAATTGTGGACAACCCCACCCCCCATCTATTTCCAGTTTTCCCACCATTCACCACCACAGTACCTGATGCTGTCATAACTTGCTTGATATAATCAGGATGAACCAATGACAAGACTGGCATGAAGGGTCCCATCCACACCATAAATGTTGGGGAGAATATGCTTACAATCTGGACCAATTTGGCCAAACCCTCTTCAGTGGGTGGAATCTGCAATGAATAAAGGCACTGAATGTTGGTGCAAGCAGGAGGAGAAAGTTAGAGGGCTAGTTGGCTGAAGAAAGAAAAGAGACTGGAGAAAGACTACAAAGAAGAGCTTTGCTCTGAAGGTACCCTATTAATCTAGTGTTGAGGTTATGTCCACATGTCAAAAGCAGGCATCTACAGTTCTACTAAAATCCATTGAGCAACAGAAATGCAGGCCTTGAGCCCTAGGGGCACTGACTAAGAATGCAATCATCTCCTTTCGTTTTCATCAAGTCTTAGGCAGGCTTGTCCAAGTGCAAGCTACAGTTCCACCAGGTTCATTTTGTAGATGTTTTTCATGTCCTTTCAATTAAATAATGCCATCTATGGTGAACCAGGAAGAGTGCTTTCTCTGTTGTAGTGCATGCTCTTTGGAACAGCATCAGTGGTGGGTTCCTACCAGTGCGGTCCACTCTATAGCACCGGTAGTGGCCCGCTGGTGATGTCACAGTACCGGTGCGGTCGCTTGCCAGTGCCTGGATGCCGCAAATTTTTTTAAAAAAAATTAATTTAAAAAAATTTCTTCTGTGCATGCCCAGAAGCCGAGTTTCCGGCACTGCTCATGCGCTGCCTTCCTACCCCACAGTGAGTCCAAGCAGGGGAGGATGGCTGAGGGAGCGCGTGAGACGCTGAAAGAACGGGCGGCAGGAGCTATCTCAGTTCCCCTCCCTTCAGCAGTCCGAGAAGCCACGAACGTGCGGTGATGATCCTAGGCATTTTTGCACGTTAGAGGCTTCTCGAGCTGCTGAGGGGAGGGGAGGGGTAATGGGCAGCAGGACCTATCTCAGTTCCCCTTCCTTCAGCAGTCTGAGAAGCCATGGCCACACGGTCACATGGCTGGCAAGCCACACCCACAAAATAAGCCACGCCCACACTGGTAGTAAAAAAAATTAGGAACCCGCCCCTGAACAGCATCCCCCTGATATCCATGTGTCACCCACCATTCTGAAGTCCAAAAGTCTTTAAAAATCTGGTTATTCTCACAGGTCCCAGCTGTTTGTTCTGAGGTTGTTTTTTTGGGGGGGGGGGAAGGGATAGTATACAGAGTTTGTCTTTTCTGGACATACAGTGTTTCTTCTGTTTGTTATTGGTTCTTTTTTAATGTAAGTTATCCACAATGGCTCTGGAAGTCAGGTAGCCTTTAAATCTAACTAAGAGCGAAATAAAATATATTAAGAGATGAAGAGATGAAGAGATTAAGCTATTGAACAGAAGAAATGTAAATAATCAAAACTAGAGCTTGGTTTCCTTAATCATAAATAAATGAAGCCAAATCAGTGGAAAAGAGGCAAATAGGATTGGGATCGTGATATGAGGGCTATAGGGCATTTAGTCCATACAATGGTTCCACCAATGCACAATTTACAATGAAAGCACTTCTCTTGCAAAACAGCAAGGACAGCTTGGGGAAAGGAATCTGCCTGAAAGAAAGGAATAAATTAACACTCTTCCCCCTTATCTTCATGATAATAATCAGCTTTTTTTCCTCCTCTAGCACTTTTTAAAACCATGCCAGGACAAGTTATGTGGCAAACATCACATCTCAGTTGTCCTGGAGATATCTTTTTTTATACTTCCTTGTCAGTGGCATTAATTTGGCTGATTCCTTCTTGGCTTCAGGGAGGCTTCCCCCTTTTGTTCATCAGTTTCTGTCAAGTAGCTTGCCTTTCAGGAGAAGAATCAGCAAAAAGGCCATGTCTGCCCCAGGGTGGGATGCATGAGCAAATACAAGAGAGAGGCTGCTTCTCTTGTATTCTCAATAGAGAACTGGAACAAATTGCATGACAATGATTCATCCTTTCTGTGTCCGGGAACATTGGATGAAATGGCATACTGTGATGAAGGCAACAGTCACCTCAGGAATGAGGGAAAAGGACAGAAACAGTGGGATGCGACACAGTTATACGACACACAAGGCATATATGATGCAGTTTCTGCACTGGTTTTACTCCAGCATAATAGTCAATCCCTATTTAGCACCAATGAAGACAAACTTGTGCTCTTCCTTCCAGCCTCCTAGTTTAGGAAATGCCCTCCAAACCAGTAGCCTCATCAGATACCACTGAAATACCTGAAGGGGTATCATCACTTTTTAATAAGTTGCAGGAAGATTGTGTTCTTACAAATGAGTAAAATAAAAGAGGAAGGGGAGCCTCATAATTTGCATTTTATGTGCTCTGCAGTAGTACTGTCAGAGGAGTGGTAAGGAAATTTTATTGCAAATAGCTGAGTTGCCCTGTATCTTCCTGGAGAATAATAACAAATGCTTGAATGTCCTTGACTCACAACCATTTGTTTAGTGACTGTTCAAAGCTACAATGGCACTGAAAAAAGTGACATGCCTGGTTTTCACACTTAAACAACCATAGTAGCTTCCCCTTGGTTACATGATCAGAATTTGGACACTTGGCAACTAGCATGTAACTATGATAGTTGCACTGTCCCAGGATCAGGTAATCACCATTTTGTAAATCTTCCCAGTCAGCTTCCAACAAGCAAATCAAGGGGGGAAGCCATATCTGCCAAATTCAGTTAACTGCATCATTCAATTAACAACTGCCTTGCTTAGCAACAAAAATTTGAGGCTCAGTTGTGGTCATAAGTTGCGGACTACCTCCATCATTTTTTTCCACAAGGTTTGGTTTTGGTTTTTCCTCCACCCACCCATCCTCTTTTTCCACAGCTGTAATAGGCAATATAGAAGTTATATAAAGTTGTTTTCATGTGGGCAGTTTCTATCCTACCCTCTAGGTGAGTGATGGCTAACCTTTTCGTCACCGAGTGCAAAAAGTCAGCACACGCACTCATAATGCAATGTGTGCGTGACCCCCCCATGCACCCCACTCCCCCCGTGCATGTGTGCATGACCCCCCACTTGTGCCCCGCCCCATGCATGCACGTGTGACCCCTTATGCACCCCCTGCCCCCCACATATGCACGTGCAAACCCCTGCATGCACCCCCCATGCATGCGTGTACAACCCCCACATATGTACTCTGCCCCCCCGCACATGCGTGTGCATCTCCCACATGCGCCCTGCCCCCCCGTGCATGCGCAGCAGAGACCCAAAAACCAGCTGGCTGGTGGGAGGCGTGCGCACATGCGTGGTGGAGCTGAGCTGGGAGCGATGGCTCACGTGCCCGCAGAGAGGGCTCTGCGTGCCACCTGTGGCACACGTGCCATAGACTCGCCATCACGGCTCTAGGTAGATGCTATAATATGATATACTATCTATGGTATTTAAAATATAACTACAAGGCACATGTCAATAAGTAGTATTGTATTAAAAAATCAATTGCAAAAAATTGGGGTTCCCTCATTTGTGAGTATTTTTATTCTTGGAGAAAAGGTAGAGTAAATGAATTCCATTTAAAAGGATGTTGATTTGCAATGAGCATTTTTCTTCCTTCTTAGAAAAGACCCCATTAAATGCATGCTACAGGGTCACAGCTGCCATCTGTTTCTTTTTTTTCTTTGTAATAGCAATAGCAATAAGATTTAGATCTATATAACACTCCATAGCTTACATCACTTTCTAAGTAGAGTCAGCATATTGCCCCCAACAATCTGGGTCCTCATTTTACCAACCTTGGAAGGATAGAAGGCTGAATCAACCTTGAACTGGTCAGGATCGAACTCCAGGCAGTGGGCAGAGTTAGCATGCAATAATTCATTCTAACCACTGTGCCACCAGGGTTCTGCTATGCCACCACAGTCAATAATATTTGACTGTGGGTTTTTTGGGTTTTTAAGATTTTACCAACTTTTAATTGTATTAAATCAGGGCCACATCGAATATTTTCTTTTAAATGTATATATATTTTAATGTTTATATTGTATTTTTACTTGGCTGTTCACCGCCCTGAGTCCCCTGGAGAAGGGCGGTATATAAATTTAATTAAACTAAACTAAACTAAACTAAACTAAACTAAACTAAACTAAACTAAACTAAACTAAACTAAACTAAACTAATAATCTGGCCATACTAGTTGTCCAGCCAATGTAAGAAGACGACAGAGGTAGTATGCAGAGAAGGACCTTTTTAAAAACATCCATCCTAATGGACTTTCCTCACTCTCTCCATCTGCTTCACTTCCAAGTTTGAACACTTCTACTACAAGATCCAAACACTCCTGTGCCTGTCTGTTTATTTTTTAAATGGCACCAATGTCTGGAGAAATGCATGTGTGCACAGATATGAAGTTTAATTTTTTTTAAATGTGCAGCTGGTCGCAACCATCTTTCTGTGTTATTGAATGCTCTTTTAGAAATCCATCATTTCCTTTTTATCCAGCAATTAGCTTTCCAGCAATTCTTGTTCTGACTATTTCCCTTCTGCTGGAATTGAAAGATGTAGTATCCTTGTGACTGTCTGTCATAGTCCTCAAGGTTGTGGTGTGATGTTGGAGAAGCATCTGTGGGCAGCATTTCAGATCTCCTGTAGTGATAACTTGATAACAAATGTTTAAATGTTGGCATCTTTCCATTCCTTATACTAGCTGGACTTACCATTCCCACGTGGCCTAGGAACCAATTGCAGCGAGGCGGCTGTGGGAAGCTGCGGAGTCTCTGGCAGTTGACATAATAACAGTAGCAGATGTCAAAGACTTTTAAACACTGTTGGATGAGGAGGACCAGCAAGCACAGCAGCAGGCTGGAGATAACCATGGTTCGGAACAGGGTTTTCTCCACAGCCAGTTTCTCTAGCAACAAGTCTGTGAGGGGCAACATTCTGGGATAAAAAGAAAGTAGATGAAGCATAGAACAGAATTCTTGGAGTAACTTGTACATTTGGCAAAAGAAAAAGACCTTTGATCAGGAGTTAGAGCGGCCCAAAGGCTCAATGGAGATACGATAGCAGTCTTCCGATAATTGAAGGGCTGTCACAGGGAAGAGGGGGTCAATTTATTCTCTATAACAGCGGTTCCCAACCGGGGGTCGTGACCCCTTTGGGGGTCGAACGACCATTTCCCAGGGGTCGCCCTGGCATCCTCAGCTCCAACCCACTGCCACAAGCCTGGCCATATTGCGCCCCACAACCCCTGCCCCCGTGCCCCCACTGCGCCCCACCCCACCGCCGCCATTTGGGTTCTTTTACCCTCTGCGCATGCGCAAAGCGTTCTGTGCATGCGCAGAGGGTAAAAGAACCCAAATGGCGGCGTCCAGGCAAAGTCTCCAGATCTGGGCGAGGTCTCCGCTCGCTTCACGTGTTGCCTCTGAGAGCTTTTCGAGCCCCGTCGCGAAAGGCGTGCATGACTTCGGCGAGGCCAGGACAGGCAGCTACCCGCAGAGAGCCATCCCCTTTGCCCCGAACGCTACAGGTAGATGGGAGAGACTCTGTGAAGGGGATGGCTCTCTCCGGGCAGAGCCGGCTCCTTGTCGCCCACACGTGGCTCGCCTTCCTTCATCGATCGGCCGCAGGTGGGTGCCAAGGTGAGCGGGGGTGGCCACGGCGGCCGCCAAGGGGTTGTCCCATCTGGGTGCAGCGCCTGCAGCCCTGGGGGCTCCTCTGTGGCATGCGCCGGAGCTGAGCATCCCTTGGCACATTCTCTCCAGGCGGCGGCGCCCCACTTGGCCGCTGCTGAGCGTGCAAAGCCGGCGGAGCAAAGCGAGGAATATGGCGACAGGTGGCAGCTGGAAGCCCTGCTCTGCCCCGGCGACCCTTTGGCCGCTGCTGCCGCTGTTGCTACTGCTGCTCGCGGGGTCCCACCGCCCGCCCGCCCACCACTTCCACCGCCTTTGCTCCTCCTCAGAGTAGCCTGCTGTTGCATTGCGCCCTGACCTCGTGCCCCCAGGATTGGGGCTTTGCGCGGCTGCAAGCTCAGGATCCCCCTGGCCCCGGGCAGCACCCAAGGAGGAGAAGGAGCGCCCAGACGCCACTGCTGCTGCAGGAGGAGCCGGTGAAGGTGTACAGCCAGGTGAGAGGTCCCGGACGGGCATCTCTGCCCCTGAGTTGCTCTGCCGCGCCATGACCCTCTTTGGCTGGCCTCCCCTCTCTCGTTCCTCCCCCAAGCTGGCTTTAATCCCGGCTTTTGCTCCCGGGGGCCGAGTGAAGAGGAGGGGGGCTCCCCCCGGAACGGAAACGTCCTTGGAAGATCCCCTTTGCCACCACTTGCAAACTCCCCCTCTGTATTGTTGCATTTGCGCCCACGAGGGTTCCAAATAAAAAACAGCCGCCTGTCCCGGCCCCGCCGAAGTCGCGCACGCCTTTCGCGACTGGGCTCGAAAAGCTCCCAGAGGCAACACGCAAAGCGAGCAGAGACCTCGCCTGGATCTGGAGACTTCGCCCAGACGCCTCCATTTGGGTTCTTTTACCTTCTGCGCATGCGCAGAATGCTTTGCGCATGCACAGAGGGTAAAAGAACCCAAATGGTGGTGGTGGGGTCACAGTGGGGTTGCGGGGGCGGGGTGCAGGTCACGGCATTAGGAAGGTTGGGAACCGCTGCTCTATAACACCCAAGGGCAGCACAAGAAAGAATGGGTGGAAGCTCTTCACAGGAAGATTCAGCCTGGAACTAAGGAGGATTTTTCTTACAATGAGAACAATTAAGCAATGGAACAGCTTACAACCCTTAGTTGTGGGAGCTCCATCGTTGGTGTTTTCAAGAAAAGACTGGATAACCATTTGTCCAAGATGGTATAAGGACTCCTGTCTTGGGCAGGGAGTTGGACTAGAAGATCTCCAAGGTCCCTTCCACCCCTAGAATTCTATGATTTACACACTGTACGTTTCCTTCAGTAAGTCAGTCAATTATGGGTTATCTGGACAGTGAATCAGATATCATTTAGTTAATGAGAGTAATTAAGACACTGCTCCATTGTCTGGACAATATAGGAATTAATTCTTTATTCCACTTATATCTTAACTTTTGCATATCAAATTGGTTTATTGGTAACATTTCTATAAAAACTAATAGTAAAGGTTTTTTAAAAATGATTGAACTAGTTGTTTTATTATCTCATGTGTCTCAGAAGGCAAAAACACTGCTGGTCCAAATAATGTTAACAAATGTTGTACCTGTAAATATTGCCACTGAGTTACATCTAACATAAGGTGACCAGACGTCCCGCTTTTGGCGGGACAGACACGCTTTTCAAGCGTGTGTCCCGCGTCCCGCATTCTTTCCAAAAAGTCCAGCTTATTTGGAAAGAATGCCAAAACAGCGGGACGTCTGGTCACCTTAGCCGGGAAGCACAAAAGAGAGGTACCGGAAGCAAGTCGGGCAAAGCGGAATTTCAGCGAGGCGGCTGCCTGCTGGGGAGAGGGGGAAGGGGGGCTGCTCCTCCTCTCCTTCCCCCGCCCCATCCCAAGCCCCGCCCTCGGAGGCGCCGCTGCTGTTGGGATGCGGGTGGAGGGGTGAGGGACAAGGAGCCGTCGCCGGTTTGAGCTCACGAGCGGCCCCTCTGGCGGCACAAACAGACCTTCCTCGTCCCCCTCCCCTTCCTTCCCCCCCGTCGCCTCGCTGCCGCCATTGCCCTGGGGCCGGGCGGGCGACCGGGAGACCGCGGCGCTTGGATGCCTGGAGCTCGCGACAGGTAAGCTGCCGGCTGCCTCCTTTCCCCGTCTCCCGCCTCCCGTTCGTCGCTTGCCAGCCCGGCCCCAGGGCAGCTCCCGAAGGGGAGGCGAGGAAAGGCCTCCCGAAGGGGAGGCGGGCTCCCGAAGGGCTGCCGGCTCCCGAAGGGGAGGCGGGAGGCGAGGAAAGGCCTCCCGCCTCCCCCCCACCTGGACACCGACATTTGCTGTGTTTTGCCCTCTGCGCATGTGCGGCGTTCTGCGCAT
Source organism: Diadophis punctatus similis (assembly GCA_023053685.1). Lineage (NCBI taxonomy): Eukaryota > Metazoa > Chordata > Lepidosauria > Squamata > Dipsadidae > Diadophis > Diadophis punctatus. The sequence goes on from JALIGW010000002.1 coordinate 106,232,033, forward strand.
GCGCAGAGGGCAAAACTCAAATGGCGGCGCCCAGGCGGGCCCGCCCCCCGTCCCGCTTTAAAAAAAAATCTGGTCACTTTAATCTAACAGATACTTGTTTTTCAACACAGTGTATATTAAAAATTCATTCTTATCATCTATCAATTTTTCCAAAGTCAATATCCCCACTTTCATCCAATTTTTCCATATTATCATTCTCTTCCAATTTTTAATGTTTTCCTCAAAAAGTCAATTTAGCATGGGAAAAGGGATTGAATCTGTTTTATTAGACATTCCATAGCTATTTAATTAATATAATTATGTCCAGATATACTAGAGTTCTATTATATTTAGAACTTAATACTGTCCATCCAACCAAAGGTGATATATATATGTGTATTCCAAAGTTGCCCAAATCAGAAAATTAGCAACAATTGTTGACTTTCGGTAGTTCATACGTGACAATAGGTAGACTTGATGATACACCTCCAGTTTCGGAAAACCAAATTCTTCCTCATTACTTGGTAATTGCATTTTTTGTAAAGATATTCTCACAATCCAAGTCCCGCATAAACATTTCTAAACAAAGAGTTTCTGAAAAGAGAGTTGAGAAAAAGTTTTATGCTGTTTCCACTAGAACTGTGAATGAAACTGTCATGATAACCAAATAGATTCCAGAACAACATGATGATACTAACAAATTACAAGCTGCAAGAAACATGTTGAATTGATTCTGTAGGCATGCACCATATTCTCTGAGGTAAACTAGCGATGGCAGACAAAGAACGTGAGAAGCTCAAGAAAAGATTAAAAAACAGGCTGTTTAGGACAGGAGGAGAACTTACTGAAGGTTTAGCCACTCATAACTAGCAATCCTGATGGGAGAAAAGCAACTGGAAGTAATTTTGCATTAATGTCCATGCTGGATAGAATTGAGTAATTTGTTCTATCACCATTCCCTTGTTGGAAGAAAAATCCAGTCCGGTTCCAAGCCAGGAGAACAATGCTGGAAATAAAATGGAGGCTGGCTACCAGGAAAGAAGGTCTCTGTTTATTTGGTTTTCCAGAAATTTGAGTGACAGCAGCATGTTTCTGGGGTGGCTGACCAATTGGCTGTGTGAGTGGATGGATTTTTATAGGGTTCCGGGGTTTTGTGATTGAGATGCTTCAGGGGGATGTGCAATGTAGTGAGTCTTGTCTATTTTACTATTTCAGTGGTGGTGGGTTAAACCTATTATGTCCTAAAGGTCATGTCCTGTCCTTAGAATTTAGGTGGAGGAATGTAAATTCTTAATCCCATCAGCTCTAGCCTTATGTGGGAGCTGTAGTGAAGGCTTTTTGTGTATGAATAGAATGGCCTGGCTTTCTTAATAGGTAAAAAATATCCATTTCTAAAGATTTGAGGCTTCTGCTTGAGACTATGGCAGGAAAACTGGGGCTGCTTTCTGACTTCGTTAAGATTTTTTTCTTCATTTCTCCTTTGGGGAAATAGAATATTCTGCCTCTTTTAATATTCTCCAAAATATTTCATTCTCTAAGGCAGTGGTTCCCAACCTGTGGTACGTGTACCACTAGTGGTACGCGAGGGCCTTCCAGGTGGTACGCGAACACTTTCGGGGTCATGAATGATTTTTAGTTAGTTATTTTTTACTTCACAAAAATGTTTACTGCCTAACACAAGATAATCTGGCAACGATTTGCAACTGTTGCCACACGCCACCCACCTGGTCCCAGCGGCCCGAGAATCCAGTTGCTGGATGCGCGGGGCCAAAAAAGGAATGGTACAATTATGGAAATAAAGTGATATCTAATCGAATTTAGTTTCTCTGGAACCAGGTGGTACGCGGCGACTGTACGGGACCTCCAAGTGGTACTCGATCACAAAAAGGTTGGGAACAACTGCTCTAAGGTGTGGGAAGCCTCCCCATTATACTAGGGCTAGGCCATTATATGGTATTTTTAAAAATCACATCTCATGTGTGAGTAAACACAGTCATGTTTTATTTTTATTTATTTAATGTATTTGTCAAGCATGTATTAGATAACAGATATAGGTACAGTATAAACATGGTTATTAATACATGAAATGGATACGAATAAAAGGGGATATTAGGACAGGGATGGTAGGAACGTTGGTGCGCTTATGCAAGCAACATGTTCTATGTTTTAAAATTTTCTTCCTGCTGAAAAAATGTTACCCAACTTTGATATTTGTCCTTAAAGCTCATCCCCATGGGTTATTTGTGGAATGTCTTTACATTCCACAATGTAAAGAATTTATGTTCTCCCCTATTTTGGGGGGAAGGAAGAGTTGGGGCTAAAAAATACAAATTACTTGTAATATACATGTTTGTTTGGGGTGTGTGTCCTTGAGTCAGACTTGGCTCCTGGAGACCATCTGGCCAAGCCCCTGCAGTTTTCTAGGCAACCTTTTTGCCCTTTCCTGCTTCTTAGGGCTTAGCGAGAGGAACTGACTGAATGTCCAAATTAGGTATTTCTGTCAATTGTTTCCAATCTGCTCTCATTGCTTTTTGCATATATTGCAAAAAGTATTGATTTGCTTGCCAGCATCTCTTGTGCCTTTATTTCTTCTGCTTTTGTGACTATAGGTAGGTGTGGAAGATATTTGTTCCTTGCTGAACAGTAATGACAGGTCAAAGAAGACATATAGGAGAAAAGTAAGCTAAAACAAGTAAAAGTGGTATTTCCAAATGAAAAGAACTTATCAGCTTTTCCCCTAAATCTTGATCTTCTGGCTAACCTCTTCAGCAACCTCAAGTTCTCACTGAACTCGGCTAGAAGCTTGGCTGTCAGCTCTTCCTCAGGCAGCCCGCAAGAGTTTCTTGCCCCTCCCGCTTCGCTCAAGAGCCGGGGGGTGGCGGGTGGGAGAGAGATAACCGTGCACTCTCTTCCCAACCTATTTAAACAGCCAAGCACTGCCAGGAAGACTTTTTCGCATGTCTCACGATGGCGGGGGGGGGGGGGGAGAGATAGCCGTGCACTCTCTTCTCAATGATTTACGGTATTTAAACAGCCAAGTGCTGCCAGGAAGACTTTTTCACCAGCCAGTCGGAGCAACGGATAGACCCCGCTTTGGCTTCTGCAAACGACCTGCGCCCAACTAAGTAAGTCTGAGGGAAATCCGCAGATGGGGAAAAGGAGCACGCACGGTCGTTTTGTCTGCAGCAGAGTTTCCTGTCAGGCCGCACGAGCTCCGGAATCTTTGGAATTAACGGAGCCTGCGAGGCCATACTGAAACTGAAGGCAACCCCAACCCACTCACACACACACACACACACACACACACACACACACACACACACACACACACACACACACACACACGGAAACTCCGCCACAGACAAAACGACCCTCCCCGTGCCCACCCCTTTTCCCCATCTGCGGCTTCCCCCCGGACTTACTTTAAAAAGTCTTCCTGGCAGCGCTTGGCTGTTTAAATACTGTAAATCATTGGGAAGAGAGTGCACGGCTATCTCTCTCTCCCCCCCTGCCACCGTGAGACGTGCGTCCTACCTGACACTTGTACCTCCGTCGCGTTCCTCAGTGTTGAGTCCAGGGCAGCTTGTTCTAAAAGAGAACGTCCCACGAGTTCGAGAAGTTTGATTGAACTCATGAGATGTTCTCTTTTAGAACGGGCTGCCCTGGGCACCACACCGAGGAATGCGACAGAGCTACTGGGACAAGTGTCAGGTAGGACGACTGCCCCGCCCGCCCTGACAAGCCCCAAATCGAGCCCCAGCGTAAGACGCGCGTCCTACCTGACAGTCCGAGAGGTTTGGTCACCGGCTGCTTCTGTTGCTGCACCTGGCTAGATGTTTTGCTATCAGCATAGAGCGGAAAGCTCACTCAGAGAGCAGCCACTGCCTTGCCTGGGGTTTGAGAGCCGAAGAGCCGAGTTTGCGGGAGAGAAAGAATGACTTCTGCTGCTTCCCTTGCTGCAGCCAAAAGCAGAAGCAGCAGAAGTCTTTCTTTCTCTCCCCCAAACTCCGGCTCCCAAACCCAGCCAGGGCAGCTCTGTGAGTTCGTTTCCTGCTCTATGGTGACGGCTGGAGCTGGAAGTAAACAGACCGGCCGAAAGACGCCACGGAGCTGCCTGATTCTAGTAAGATGCGCGTCTCGTGGCCCGGCCCGCCTCCTGCACCCCCCCCAAAATAAGCCACCCCCTGATAATAAGGCCAGGGGCATTTTGGGGGGGGGGTCCAAAATATAAGCCCCTGTCTTATTTTCGGGGAAACACGGTAGTAATTTTATTATTCAGCATTTCCTTTGTTATATCTGGTATTTTAGGAACACCGGGACTGGATAGAATCCCTGCAGAACTATACAAAGAAATCCAAGAACCACTGAAGATGTTAATGTTGGACCTATATAATGAAGCACTAGAACAAGCAAGATTACCAAATTCATGGACAGAGGCATTTATTACACCTATACTAAAAGAAAATACAGATAACCAACGAATTAAAAACTACAGGCCAATCTCGTTATTAAATGCCAATTATAAAATATTTGTTACAATATCCGACGACACGGGGTGAGGTATCAGCAATATGCTGATGATACCCAGTTGTACATCTCCACCCCGTCTCAATTCAGGGAAGCTGTCGACATAATGTGCCGCTGCCTGGACGATGTTAGGGTCTGGATGGGGAAGAACCGGCTAAAGCTCAACCCTGACAAGACCGAGTGGCTATGGATATTGCCTCCCAAGGATTCTGTCAATTGTCCCTCCTTGGTTCTTGGGGGAGAGAAATTAACTCCCTCAGAACGGGTTCGCAATTTGGGTGTCCTCTTAGACCCACAGCTAAAATTGGAGCAACATCTTTCAGCTGTGGCTAGGGGGACCTTTGCACAGGTTCGCCTAGTGCACCAATTGCGACCCTTCTTGGAGAGGGAGGCGCTACTCACAGTCACCCACGCCCTTATCACCTCCTGGCTGGATTACTGCAATGCGCTCTACATGGGGCTACCCTTGAAGAGTATCCGGAGACTACAATTGGTGCAAAATGCAGCTGTGCGTGCCGTGGTGGGTGTGCCCAGGTACACCCACGTAACACCTGTCCTCCGCCAGCTGCATTGGCTGCCCATTAGTCTCCGGATCCAATTTAAGGTGTTGGTCGTTACCTTTAAAGCCCTACATGGCTCAGGGCCAGGCTACCTTCGGGACCGCATCCTGCCGCATACCTCCCTACGACTGGTTAGGTCCCACAGAGTTGGTCTCCTCCAGGTCCCATCGACCAAACAATGTCGGTTGGCGGGGCCTAGGGGGAGAGCCTTCTCTGTGGGAGCTCCCTCCCTATGGAACCAACTCCCTCCGGAGATCAGAGCCATCCCCACCCTGCTGGCCTTCCGTAAAGCAATAAAAACTTGGCTCTTCCGGCAGGCGGGGTGAAAGTGAGACCGAGTAGATTATCTCAGGGTCTCCCCCCTTTAGTTATGAATGTTGGAGATTTTCTTTTAATTCTTATATATTTTTAATTGTTATATGTTTTATTGTAATGGATTTGGACATGCTGTGAGCCGCCCAGAGTCCCCCGGGAGTTGAGCGGCATACAAATCTATTAAATTAAATTAAATTAAATTAATAATTGTGGAAAGAGTAAAAAAATACTAAATGAAATTATCCACTCCGATCAAAATGGGTTTTTACCATATAGGCACTTAAGAAATAATACAAGAATGATAATGAATGTGTTGTAGTATTATGAGGCCCACCTGGAGAAACAAGTCACGCTGATATTTCTGGACGCACAAAGAGCATTTGATAATTTAAATTGGAAATTCCATATTAACCAACTAAATATTATAAATTTTGGAGAAAAATTTATAGGGATGATTAGGATGATCTATTCCACCCAAACAGCAAAAATAATATTAAATGGGGAGATAACAAGACAAATTTAATATAGCCAAAGGGGTAAGACAGGGATGTCCACTATCTCCCCTCTTGTTTATCCTATCACTAGAAGTACTATTGATACACATTAGGCAAAAGCAGGAAATAAAAAGGACTGAGAATCAAAAAGGAAGAATACAAAATACAAGCCTTTGCTGATGATCTGTTTTTTATCATAGAAGATCCATTGGAGACAGGAACCACACTAATAGAAGAATTCAGCAGAGTAGCAGGGCTCAAAATAAATAAAGATAAAACAAAAATAATAACAAAGAACCTTACCAGAAAAAGGAATTGGAGGAGAAATTGGAGATCCAGATGGCTAAGAAAGTGAAATATTTGCAAAAAATGGGCCCGTTTTTTGCAAAAATGGGGTGCGCGGAGGGTTTGGGAGGCTTGCAGAGTGCTTCTGGGGGCTGAGGGAAGGCAAAACACCCCCATTTTTGCAAAAAATGGGCGAAAAATGGGCCATTTTTTGAAAATTGGCAGCATTTTTGCCTTCCCCCAGCCCCTAGGAGCACTCTGCTGGCCTCCCAAACCCTCTGCACACACCATTTTTGCAAAAAATGGGTGAAAAATGGGCCATTTTTTTGTAAAAATGGGGGCGTTTTTGCCTTCCCCCAGCCTCCAGGAGCACTTTGCAGGCTTCCCAAAGCCTCTGTGTGCCCAGTTTTTCGCAAAAATGGGTGAAAAACGGGTCTGTTTTTGCAAAAAATGGGGTGTGCAGAAGGTTTGGGAGGCTTGCAGAGTGCTCCTGGGGGCCAGGGAGGACAAAAACTTTTTTTCTTACTTACCTCTTTGAAATCTTGGTGCGTCTTATACACCGGTGTGTCTTATAGTCCAAAAAATATGGGTAAATAAAATAATATTAAAATTTATTTGGCTAGGGAAGAAATCTCGAATAAAATTAAAGATTTTGCAGGACAGCAGAAATAAGGGAGGCTTTGGACTCCCGGATTGTGAACTCTATTACCATGCAGCAGCGGTGACTTGGCTTAAAGACTGGATAAATTTAAATAATAAAAGGATACTAACAATAGAGGGTCATGATCTTCAACTTGGCTGGCACGCATTTATTTGGGACAGGGGAAAAAAGTACATTCTTATTTCCAGAGACATCAAGTGAGGGATGCCCTGCTACACGTTTGGGAGAAAATTAAGAAAAACTATTATATGAAAATTCTAATCTGGTTATCATATATCCCAACATATTGGATCTAAACAAGATAATACGATATAAAGACCTACTGGATGAGCAAGGGAAATTAAAATCTAATGAAGAATTAAAAGGCCAAGGTATAGAGCTAGATTGGTGGCCATACTTGCAAATTAAAACAAGATATAAAAAAGACCTAGAACAACATGGCTTCTATAATGAACCACAGGAATTAGATAAAATTCTACAGGGGATGGGGGGGAAATGATTACCAAAGCATATAATTACTTTTTAAGATTCAAAATGGAGGAAGAAACAGTTAAACAGACTATGATTTGGGCAACAAAATTTGGATACAGTATTGATTTGGAACATTGGGAAAAACTATGGGAGAAAAATTATAAATTAACAATGTCAGCAGCTTACAAAGAAAATCTGTACAAAATGTTTTATCGTTGGCATTTATCCCCGGCAAGATTGGCTAAAATGTTTCTGAACAGATCGCCCGAGTGTTGGTGATGTAAATATAAACAAGGAACTTTCTTCCACGTGTAGTGGACCTGCCCTAAAGCTAAGAAATATTGGCTCAAAGTAAAGTAATGGCTAGAAGAAATTACGAAACAAAAACTTGATCTGAAACCGGAATTATTTTTATTGGGCATAGTAAGATAAAACATATGTAAAAAACTTCAATATATAATACTTCACATAATAACCGCTGCTAGAATTGCCTTTGCTCAAAATTGGAAACAAGACAACACTCCATCTGATCAAATGATAATAAGAAAAGTTCTTGAGTGTGCAGAGATGGACAGGTTATCTATGGAATTAAAGGATAGAGAAGAAACAGAATATTATAAAATTTGGAATATATGGTATAACTGGCTGGAAGATAGGCATAAAACTCTCAAATAAGGATTACATAAGATGTATATTAAATGGGGGAATTATTGTATATTTATTTATATATCTATATTGTATATATTTGTAAACATTGTTATAATTCAAAGGTAGATAATTAAATGATTACATAATATAGGGAATAACAATTTATAAAATAAGAAACTATGTTAATATGAGTGATATCGATACTGAAATGCTGTAATAAGTAAAAATGTGGTTTTTAAGGTTGAGATATGTCTAATAAAAATTTATTTAAAAAAAGAAAAATGAATTCAGTTATATACATTTTCCTTATTTTCCAAGATTTTCATCATCCACCTTTCTTTGGATGCCATGATAGCTTGTTTTAAAATCCACATAGATCTTTTCTTTTACATTTTGTGAATATTTTTCCCACTTTAGTTTTCTTGATGGATTAATTGAAAATAGCTACAGCAAAGTCAGATCTAATTAATATTCAAATGGAACACAATCTGAATATTCAGGTAGTACAGATAAAGAAGAAGGATCTGTGACCTCTAATAGAAAAAGTCAAGAAGCACAGTGAAGAAATGGGACTAAAATTAAATATAGGGAATACCAAACTAATGACAACAGGTAGAACAACCAACTTTAGAACTGATAATGGAGACATAAAAGTGGTAGCTTTTTCCCTGTTAGGATCAATTATTAACAAGAAAGGAATTGTTAATAAAGAATATGCCACAGACCTACATTTGATGGAGTAGCCATAAAGAACTTGGAAAAGACATTGAGATGCCATGACGGGTCTATACCTGCAAAGATCAGGTATACATGGAGTCTCTGTGGATTCTCTGTGACATACTATGAAAGTGAGACTTGGACTTTGAAGATGGGAAGAATATTAACGCTTTTGAATCCTTGAACCTTGGAGAAGACTCCTGACAATACCATGTACAATCAAGAAAACAACAAATATATCATCAAACAAATCAACCCAAAGTTCTCATTCCAGGCAAATATGACCAGACTTATTATTCTACTATGGTCACATTATGCAAAGACCTAGCTCTCTACAGAAGACTCTACAGAAGCCTCTAATGCTGGGAAAGGTGGAAGGAACGAAAATTTGTGTTGTTGGCTAGGAGTTGACAATGACCTGATAGCATATAATCAACCAATACCCATCCATCAGAATTGGGACACTTGCTGCTAAGGTTACAGTGGCCATTAAGCTCTGTTTATGTGAAGCCAAAGTTTAACCCTAGAGATAACAGCAACAGCTAATATGGCTGTAAATTGACCCTTGGATTGCCCAGCAGTTATTTAGCAGTCGTTAGCGCCAAGCCTAGCGAGGATGCATTGTGCGAACGAGGCACACGAAACCTCGGCAACAGGTGGTGAAGCCCTCCCCTCAAGAAGGGACAGGTAACGTGGTTCCAGAGCTTCCTTACCTTGCCGTATAACACTTTATTTACTCCTGGCTGTCGTCTTTTTTACGTCCTCCAGATGGTAAGCAGCCTCGGAAACATGCTGAGCATGCTAACCGAGGATCATCTCAGCCTCCGCCGTGCCGCTTCACTACGCGATGAAAGCTGGTTGGAAAGATTTTGCCCCCTTGTGGCTAGCTATTACTGTACCCTTCCTACTTCCTCGTCAAATCCTTTATCAGGCGCCTCACTCCGGCTGCTTTCAGAGAAGGCTTTTATTGGAAAATCGCTCTGCGCGCTTCAATCACGGAATTGAACAAGAGGGGTGGGGAAAACCCATCTAACTTGGCTGTTTTCAGCGACTTCCCGGTAGTACTAATCACAAAAGGCACTGTAACTCCTTCCAGCTTTCCATTCATAAGTCTGTGGTGAGGAAAAGTCCCAAAGGGCAGCAGTGGGAATCCACACTGCAGGTTTCAAATGGTAGACTTTTCCTACCCCACTGGTGAAAATTCCCCCAATATCACAGAGCATTGCATATTAAAATTCTCCGCTGGAAATGCCCAGTGCTTTCTCCATGTTTTCATACCAGAAAAGAATGTTAAAAGGCAGACTGCACAGTACCTTTTGATTGCTAACAAAACGACTCCTTTACAGTCCAATAATGCTGCAAAATCCTAACCCCCACCCCCACCTTATTAGCCTTCAGGAAAGCCGTTAAGACCTGGCTCTTCCCGCAGGCTTGGGGCCAGTGACCCGATGGAGTTAACCAAGATGGTTGCCCCGGAATGAATGCGAATGTTAATGCATGTGTGAGGGATTCTTTTTTAAACTTTTAATATGTTTTTATATTCCTTTATGATGTTTTTTATTGTATTTATTCATATTTGCCTTGATTGTCAGCCTCCCAGAGTCCTCTGGGAATTGGGTGGCATACAAATGTGAGTAATAAATAAATAAATAAATAAATATCAATATATCCTTGTTGCTTATATCTGTCTTAAGTTGCTCCACCAACTGCTTTTTTACTGGGTGTCTTCTGATCTCCTCCATTGGTTTATGGCCTGTAGCCATAGACAACAGCACTGAGAGTAATACTTATCTGCCCTCTGTTTGTAATGATGCAGGAGACACTAACTCATTTCCACTAATTATTATTTAAGTCATTTGAGTAAACAGCATACAAATAATTATAATAAACAAGCTATAACTAAGTTTTTATTTCCCTGCCAGCTCCCTGCAGGTATACAATTTCAGCAGCACCAGTTGACAAAGAAAAAGTAATTTCAGAACTTGCTTCTTCCTCTTCTCTAATCATATGGGTCTTCCTTACAGTATGACTGAAAAGACAAGCAACAGAGAAAGCAGCCTACAGTGCCTCTATTGTATGGAAAGCTAGAGAGTTTCATTGAAAAAAGTTTGGCTTGGTTTATGTATGATTAGAGAACACTAGTATAGGTTGAAAAAAGTGTGTGTGTGAATAAGTTGCTGTTTTAACATGCTATGTGAATCAGCCTATCCTCTCAAACCATATAACTTGTTTCATAATAGCAAGTTGTGTGAATAGAGAAACTCTGCTTTGTTAATTTGAGATTAGTGTTATGCCCGAATCCACATTGTGTGGCTAATTGTAGTCCCCACTACACTTGTATTATTTTCTCCTTTTTAAGAGTGTTTCTGCACAGAAAGTGAGGCATTAAGAAATAAACAGTGTTTGCCATTTGTTCTTCTGTTTTATAATGGAAACCGCTCTATGAGTATGGGGCTCCTGAGCTCAGGGGAATTGGGCTTTTTGTATATTCCTGTGCAGGGTAAGAGATGAAGGTGGGAAGGGATAAGTGTTTTTCTTGGACTCAGCTTCTCTCAGCTTTGATTGCTTCCTTCTGCTGCAAGGGATAGGCAGCCACCTGCAGTTCGAAGAGCTTCACTAGCCTCTCCAGACTCTGGCCAATGTTAGCAAGTTCTAAGTGAACATGCTGAAGAGCTGGAACAAGTTCCTGCAACCACAGAGTTTGCTGTTCCTGGAGGATCTTTAGTCTGGCCTCCATGTTGGACAGCTGTTGCTCAGTGTCTTTCTTCCTGTTCTCCTCTGGCCTGTTTTCCATGCTGAAGTCAAAAGATCCAAAGGAAGGCAGAGGACAAGACCTGGATGTATACTTTTCAGCCTGAGTGAACAAGCGAGGCCCAGGGTAGCAAGCCTCTACTTGTGAACAAATTGGAGTAGTATTTGGCCAAGATACTCTGACTGGTGAAAAGAAATCTTGAGGAAAACATGAGAAGATGAAGCCTGCCTTTCTTGTTTGAGGTGAAGAGCAAGTTGGTTTGAGAGTTTCATTTTGAATAGTAGTACAGCTCGTAATTTTGGGTGTGAGAATTGTGGAAGCAGAACAAGAGAGGTCCTCTTCAGAGCAAGACATGGGCATTACCGGTGTGGCATTGTCAAGGCTAGTGTCTGATGTTTGTGTTGAAAATTGGAGTGCCTTGCATTGAAGTCTGTTGGCTGGAATGTGTCCTGGAGGTGGAGCTACCATTTCCCCCCCTACTAAGGTGGCCCAAGTTGAGTGTAGCCTGCATTCCAAGATCTCCTTTGATGCACTTTTTCTTAACTTTCCAGGAAACGTCAAGGGCAAGACACCAAAGGTCGCTTTAATATGCAAAATCACCATTCAGCTAGCACAGTGATTTTGGAGAGTCTTCATCCGCTACCCCTAAAAAGCAAGAACAATTGTGTTAGCTGCCTATCTTCACTTTCTTTGAAGCTGGCTAGCAACTGCCATAACCAGGAGGGGAGGGGGCATTTGGGAGGGGAAAAGTGCTGGAGGTGTAAAAAAATGTTGTGTGAAGAGTATGGACACTGACAGGAACCAGAGGTGCCAAAACGAGCCATCTTCCTGCCTTCAAGGACGCCAGCCCTGGGGAAAAAAATTACAGCAGCACCTGAGGCACCAGGTTCCCAAAACATTGGAACAGAACCTGATCGGACTACTCTCACAGGGGGGAGAGGTTTGGACATTGCAGGTTACTTTCAATATATGATTTTCACATGGTTTATTTCAAAGCTTGCCTCATTCATGCTGCACTCAGCATCTCTAGTAAAAGTATCTGTTAGGAATTCCCACCAGAATTGGGAGGTGAATTGTACCCCCCTATCCAAAATAATGCAATCAGGAACACCATGTAACCTATATACATGTTGGATAAATAGTTTAGCGAGTGTTTTAGCAGAAGGTATTTTACGGCAGTGTATAAAGTGCACCTGCTTGGAGAATACAGTAAGTCCATAATCACCGAAATGACGGTATTCCCCCCACTCTCAGGTAATTCAAAAATAAAATCCATGGATATTTCCTTCCATGGGGCACTAGGACTGGCGACACTCTGGAGAAGTCCAGCAGGCTTCCCTGGGGGCCTCTTAGCAGCAGCACACACAGGACAGCTGGCCATGTAAGTTTTTATCTCCTTTTTCAAAAAGGGCCACCAAAACTGCTGTTTGACCAGGTGTAAATTCTTCACGAAGCCAAAATGCCCAGCAGCTTTCGAATCGTGGGCCTGTTGCAGCACAGTCCCTCTTAGACTGGCGGGTATGTATAGTTTAGCGCCAATCCCTGCCAGGTCACCTCGCATGGTGCATGTGGGATAGAAACAAACCATCACTTTTCAGCCCCCTTTCAACTCCTTGCATAAGTCACTAGGAAGGTCAATGTCCAACTTTTTCTGTGCTCAGGGACAGCTAGTTGCTTAGAAGGGATGACTGGATGGATCACTTCTGGCCTAGCACTATTGTACTGAGGCAATCTAGATAAATCATCTGCCATAAAGTTCTTTCCCCCAGGAATGTAGCGCAAGGAAAAATTAAAACGGTTAAAGTATTGCACCCAACGAATTTGCTTGGATGACAGTTTTCAGGGAGTTTTTTAAGCTTCCAGATTTTTATGGTGTCCACACCTCAAAAGGGTGCTTTGCCCCTTCAAGGAAATGTCTTCAAGTTAATAGTGCCCATCAGATGGCAAATGCTTCCTTCTCCCAAATTGCCCATCTCCTCTAAGTTTCCATTAATTTTCTGAGGTGTAAGTGCAGGGTTGTAGGGCCCCTTTGGCATTAGCCTGCAAGAGCACGGCGCCCACAGCCACATCACTGGCATCTGCCTGGACCACAGATGGGACATCCGTGTCAGGATATTTAAGTATGGGTTCGGCTACAAATAGCCACTTGAGTTTCTCAAAGGCTGTTTGGCATTCCATCGTCCACTCAAGAGGACAGCTAGGCTTGGACTTGGCCTCTCCTTTTGTCTTCAGAAGATTGGTAATGGGTAATGCAATCTTAGCAAATGAGGGGATGAATTGTCTATAAAAATTTGCAAAACCCAGGAAACTTTGCAGCTGCTTTCTGGTGCGAGGGGGCACCCATTCCAAGACCGTCCACACTTTCTCAGGGTCCATCTCTGACCCCTCATGCGATATACGATAACCAAATAGTCAATTTATCCTGGTAAATTTCCCACTTTAGACAATTTAGCATACAGTTCAGCGTCCCTGAGTTTGTTCAGGACTGCACAAACTAACTTCACATGTTCCTCCATAGTTTTGGTGAATATAAGAATGTCATCTAAGTAAAACAGAACCACATGAACACAGCAGGTACCCCTTGTAATCCAAACAGAAGCACCCTAAACTGGAAGCAGCCCAAAGGGCAATTGAAAGCAGTTTTCTACTCGTCTTCCTCTTTAATGTGGACTCTGTAATAAGCTTCCCTCAAGTCCAGCTTAGTAAAGATTTTTCCTTTGGCCAAATGTGCCATCATGTCCTTCATTAGGGGCAGTGAGAAAAAATTGTCCACACACACCACATTGAGCCCGTTATAATCTACACATAGATGAAGGGACCCATCCTTTTTCTCATGAAACAACACTGAGGTGGCCACCTGCGCCTAGCTGGTTGGATGAAGTCCCACTTTAGATTCTTGTCAATAAAGGCCCCAGCTCAGCCAGCTTTCGTGGAGTCATCGAGTAAATTTTTGGCTTAGGGAGCTTCACCCTAGGGAGGATTTCTATGCTGCAGTCTGTGGGACGATGGGGCGGGAGCACATCCGAGCCCTGCTTGCTGAATGCCTCCCTGAGATCCCAGTATTCCTTTGGGATTTTCTCCTCTCTGTCTGGGCACTCATTCACTACAGCTCCTAGCTCCCTCACAACCTTGGGTCTGAGTGGGGTTTTTCCTCCCCATCTTCCTGCCTGTGTGGATCGGATTCTTCCGGACACTTCCTCCAATTCACATGTGGGTTCCATTTTTGGAGCCAGGTTAATCCAAGCAGGAGGGATCTCTCCATTCCAGGGGCTACAATGAAACTCAATGTCTCTCTGTAATCCCCCATCCACATCTCCATAGGTTCAGTTACAAAGTGAGCTGGGCCTCTCCCAGCCACTGACCCATCCAGCTGGCAAAATGCTATGGGCACTCTCAGTGTTCTCAGTCTCAGTCCCAGTTTCTCTACCACCTTGGGGCTAATCACACATCCGGTGCATTCTGAGTCCAAAATAACTAGCATCTTCCCCTGGGCACCAGACGAAAGCATCCGCAGCTCCATTGGGATGGTCATGGGTAAGGTGACCAGATGTCCCGCTTTTGGCGGGACAGCCACGCTTTTTAATGATTTGTCCCGCGTCCCGCCCGTCCTCTAAAAAGTCCCGATTTTTGGAAAGAATGCACGACTAAGGCATTCTTTCCAAAAATCGGCCTGAAAGGGCGGCGTGCGAGATTGGGGGGAGTTAAAACAATTTAAGGCAGGCATGTCGGGCTCCGTGGTGACCAAACCGTGGCGCATGCACCAAACGTGGCGCATTGGATGATTGCAAGTGACGCATTGCAATCATCCAATGGCCAGGAAAGGTGATGCTTTTCTGCCCGGCGAGCGGGACTGCAGCGCGCATGGAAGGAAAGCCGGAAGACGGCGCCGAGTGCCCAAGGCTCTCCAGGCAGCGGCAGGTGACAGCGGAGCAGAGACGCCCGGTGAGCGGGGCGAGAGGCGCGGGGATGGCAGCAATGGGGAGAGAGGCGGGTTCGCCAAGCGCCTGGGGAGGAAGAGGCGCTCCACTGGAGGCGGGCATAGAGGCAGCGGCGGCTTGCACAGGGCGATTCTGCAGCCGGGGAAAGCAGCAAAGGGGGGGCACGGCCGCCCAGAGCAGGTGGCCACAGCGGGTGAGCCGGATCAGGATTCCCCGTCCTACCAGGACCACCGACTTCAGGCAAGTGGCAGGGATACCGCGCGCCATAATCCCCCCAGCAGGGCGCCCTCTACATCGCTCTCACGTCTTGTGGCCACGCCGGCTGGGAGCGATGTAAGTGCTAGCTAGCAAAGCGGAATTTCAGCGAGCCGGCTGCCTGCTGGGGGGAGGGGGAAGGGGGGCTGCTCCTCCTCTCCTTCCCCCGCCCCATCCCTAGCCCCGCCCTCGGAGGCACCGCTGCTGTTGGGATGCGGGTGGAGGGGTGAGGGACGAGGAGCCGTCGCCGCTGCCGTCGTCTCAGAAAAAGGGGGTTGAGCGGCGGTTTGAGCTCACGAGCGGCCCCTCCGGTGGCGCAAACAGCCCTTCCTCATCCCCCTCCCCTTCCTTCCCCCGTCACCTCGCTGCCGCCGTTGCCCTGGGGCCGGGCGGGCGACTGGGAGACCACGGCGCTTGGATGCCTGGAGCTCGCGACAGAGCCCGCCATGGGCTGCCGGCTGCCTCCTTTCCCCGCCTCCCGCCTCCCGTTCGTCGCTTGCCAGCCCAAGCCACTGCCGGCTCCCGAAGGGGAGGCGGGAGGCGAGGAAAGGCCTCCCGCCTCCCACCCACCCACCTGGACGCTGACATTTGCATTGTTTTGCCCTCTGCGCATGCGCAGCGTTCTGCGCATGCGCAGAGGGCAAAACTCAAATGGCGGCGCCCAGGCGGGCCCGCCCCCCATCCCGCTTAAAAAAAAATCTGGTCACCTTAGTCATGGGGGCTACATGCTGACTTACCAGGGAGTCGTCATCGGGGTCGGTCTCACTCTCCTCTGGTGGAGTTGGAGTTCCAAGCTCCTCCTGGGCAGGAGGGGCAAACTCCACAACCTCCGCCCCCTTCAGTGCTGTTTCACGGTGCTTCACTGGCTGCTTCTCAGGCTTCCTGCCCCCAGCGGTTACTGGCTTGGAGCTTGGTTTGGCAAGGCAATCAATTGCTCAATGCCCCTCCTTCCCGCACTTGAAGCATGCCGTGGACCTTGGTTTTGGTGCTGGTCTGCCTTTGGCAGCTTTCAGGGCTTCTTTAGGGGCAGGGGGGAAGTCTTGCTCCAGCTGTGGTTTCCACAGTGCTGGTCTCCAGCCAGGTCGATTTCCACTTTGCTGCCAACACATACCAGTGCTGGAGTTCTCGAGTGGCTACCAGGGAGATGCAGCGTTGATATATTTCATTGTTAAGCCCATCTTTGTACCATTCCATCAGGAGTTCCGGAGGCCAGCCAATCATATGGCAGGCCAGCTCACAAAACTCCTGGGTGTATTCTGCCACTGACCTCTACCCCTGGGTGATGGTCTTCATCCTGGTCCTAGCCTTGTGTTCGGCTAGGGAGACCTCGAACTGCTGGGGGAGCACCATCATAAAATGGCCATAATCTGTTAGCTAGGAGGCATTATCGTTGTGAAGAGTGACCATCCAGTCTGCTGCAGCCCCTTCCAGGGCCATGGTAACACATCTCACTTTGGCTGCCTCCGATCCGAAGTCCTCTCCATAGTCCTGCATGTGATTCCATACCTGAGCTAGGAAAAATCCCAGGGCTTTGGGATCCCCTCTGTATTTCACTCCCAGTAGAGGAACCTTAGGAATTTGGCGCCTCCGGGGGATGCCCTTCCCTCGGGGGGGGGGCAGCTAGGCTGCAGCAGTGGCTGTTGTGGAGCAACAGGGGCCACCGCTGTGGTTGCGGAGATGGCGACTCCTCTTACTACCTCACTGGCCTCTCTATGTGCTGGCAGGACATGTTTCTGTGTGAGGGCTTCCTGAGCTCTCTGACTTTCGATCGCTTAATGCAGTAGTTGCAAGGCATGGGTCAGCAGGAGGTCAGATTCTGGCAAGTCATAATCTCCATGCTGGCCTCTGGTGAAAATCACCCCCAGGGGGTGCTCCTCAGGGTCTTTCATATGTCCTACACCCAGCGACCATCTGGTTCAGACTGGAATCTCCTCAAGTTGCAGTTCCTCCAGCCATTCCGTCTCCTCACAGCACTGGTGTGGCTGGGGGGGAGGTCAACCCCAGGGCTCCAGACTCTTCCTGGTTGCTCTCGTGGGTTGACATTGTGTGCTCAGCCCCCTCAGTAGACTGGGGTCTCTGGATTGGCCAAGAAAGCAGATCTTGCCTATTCAAAACCCAAGAAAGACCCCCCCCAACTCCATTGAGATAGAGAAGAAGTACTTTTGCTGAGTTTGAAATGATATCAGCAAAAGCAAGGCAAGATTTGATTCAAAACATGCAAAAGTTACAGATTGAAAGTTTCCCCAAATCCTTCCTGCTCAGGGTCCAGTGCTGAGGTTCCAATCAACATCCAGTAATGTTGATGTGCAATTTAATTCTGGCAAGCAAGAGAGGATTGGTTGCATTGACAATAAACCTGCTGGAACATGCAACACAAATAGTCTATCAATGGCTTATCATGATGGCTCAATATGCTTCTGGAGCCAGTCCATGTCTGAAAAATACTGAAAGCCAACAGAGAAGACAGATTCCTTCATTTAAGTACACAGCCTGCTGCCTACAAGAAACAGTATTCTAAAATTTCTTTGTTTGAACATAAGAAGAACAAGAGTCCTTTTATGTTCAGTGATCAGTACAGTAATTTTATTCTCATCATTGAAGGAGAGTAATGTCTTCTTTTTTTTAATGAGGCCTCAGTGATGCAGTTGCCTGAGAAGGTGAGCTATGATTTGGCTTACCACTTTCCATGGTCTTCCAGGAGCATATCTTCATTTGAAGATTAGCTCTCTGTCAACTACCTTTTTTTCCTAATATGTATAATTCTTCAAAAAGATTGGGAGGGTTTTTTTGTCACACAGCAAATCACCTGATACTGTCTGTTTATACTAGAATGATTCTTTTCCTTTAAGAGTAGGCTCTTGACAAGGCTTATGCAAAGTTTTGCTTTAAGTCCAAAGGTTCAAGGCAAAGTACAACAGCTGCTATGGTGTTTCAAAACAAAGTAAATAATGCCTTTATCTTGCACAATGCTAGAAACTATCACTAACTAGCACCAACCAGTAAAGTAAAGTAAAGTAAAGTAAAGTAAAGTAAAGTAAAGTAAAGTAAAGTAAAGTAAAGTAAAGTAAAGTAAAGTAAAGTAAAGTAAAGTAAAGTAAAGTAAAGTAATCAAATCGTATCTCATGCTGATCTCTAACACTACATATCCTTTAAATATATTTTAGAATGGATATGAAACATCCTATATTAATTGCCTCAGCCTGGCAATTTAGGAATGGAATGGAACTTCCAGGTTCTTCAATCAGAACAGCTAGCATTTATAGGAAAGGATAACTCAATCCTTGTCATCACAGAGATCTTGGTGCATAGGCCTTTCAACAGCAAAAAAAAAAAGGATGTTCTTCATGGACTTTTCTGAAAAAGAAAAACAAGAAATCCACAAATTGCACAAAGATCTCTCTGATAAACTGAAAGACAAAAAGGACAAGTACAAAAAATGGAAAGAGGGACACGTAAGTAAAGCAGAATATCAGCAGATAGCCCGAATCTGCAAAGATGAAGTTAGGAAAGCTAAGTTTCAGAATGAACAAAGACTTGCAACAAAAGTCAAAAATAATAATTAAAAAGTTTATTTCAACATATAAATAACAAGATAACAGTCAAGGAAACAGTCGGTCCACTAAAGAGAGAAGATGGCAAGGAAGTAACAGGCATTAACATTCTTAACATCTCTCCTTAACATTCTTAACATTAGAGTACTCATCTCTAATGATCTAAGTGCCAGAGCTCACTGTAACAGCATTGCCAAAAAGGCATTAAGAGTTGTTAACCTAATCTTGTATATATATATATATAGGGCATATAAAACCTTTGCTAGACCAATTCTCAAATACAGCTCATCTGTCTGGAACCCACACTGCATATCAGACATTAATACAATTGAGCAAGTCCAGAGATATTTCACGAGAAGAGTCCTCCACTCCTCTGCTCACAACAGAATACTTTATACCACCAGACTTGAAATTTTGGGCTTAGACAACTTAGAACTACAAAGCCTTTGGTCTGACCTAAGCATAGTACACAAAATTGTCTGCTACAATGTCCTACCTGTCAATGACTACTTCAGCTTCAACCGCAATAATACATGAGCACACAATCGATACAAACTTAAAGTAAACCGCTCCAAACTCGATTGCAGAAAATACGACTTCAGCAAGAGTGGTCAATGCCTGGAATGCACTACCTGACTCTGTGGTTTCATCCCCAAACCCCCATAACTTTAACCTTAGACTGTCTACTGTTGACCTCACCCCATTCCTAAGAGGTCTGTAAGGGGTGTGCATAAGTGCATCAATGTGTCTACTGTCCCTGTCCTACTGTCCCCATTTATTCGTATCCATTTCCTGTATTCATAATCATACTTATATCTGTTATCTTATACATGCTTGACAAATAAATAAAATAAATAAACTACATAAATTAAAAATATTCTTTGCATCAGTCTTCACACCAAAAGAAACTGTAGTCCAACCTATCAAAAGCATAACTGTAAAAGCATATTTTTAATGCCTGGTAGGAGAACAATTGATACCATCCCAGAGTTCTGAATGAGTTGGCAGATGTTATCTTAGAACCATTGTATCATATCTTTAAAAAATCTTGGAACAAAAGATTGGAAAAGAGCTGATGTGGTTCCCATCTTCAAAGAATGAAAAAAAAACCAGACCTAGGAAACTACAGACCAATCAGCCTAACATCAATCCAGTTTTGGTCACCACACTATAAAAAATATATTGAGACTCTAGAAGAAGTGCAGAGAAGAGCAAGCAGGATGATTAGGGAACTGGAGACTAAAACATATGAAGAATGCTTACAGGAACTGGGCGTGAAGAGAAGGACCAGGGAGACATAATAGCAGTGTTCCAATATTTGAGGGGCTGCCATAGAGAGGAAGGGTCAAGCTATTTTCCAAGGCACCTGAAGGCCAGACAAGGAATAATGGATGGAAACTGACCAAGGAGAGATTCAACCTGGAAATAAGGAGAAATTTTCTGACATTGAGAACAATCAACCAATGGAACAGCTTGCCTTTGGACGTTGTGGGAGCTTCATCACTGGAGGCTTTCAAGAAGAGATTGGATTGCCATTTGTCAGAAATGGTGTAGGGCCGTGATGGCAAACCAATGGCATGCGTGTCACAGGTGGCATGCGGAACCATATCTTCCAGCACACAAGCCATTGCCCTAGCTCAGTTCCAGCACGCATGTGTGCACCAGACAGCTGATTTTTGGCTCATGTAGAGGCAATGGGAGGGCATTTCCAGCCTCTGGAGGGCCTCAGGGGGGCGGGGAAAGCCATTTTCGCCCTTCCCAGGCTCCAGGGAAGCCTCTGGAGCCTGGAAGGGCAAAAAACGGGCCTGCCGGGCCCACCGGAAGTTGGGAAATAGGCTGTTTCCAGCCTCTGGAGGACCTCCGGGGGGGTGGGGGAGGCCATTTTCGCCCTCCCCAGGCTCCAAAAAAGCCTCTGGAGCCTGGGGAGGGTGAAAAACAGGCCTACTGGACCCACCGGAAGTCAGGAAATGGGGCAGCAGGGGGGTCATGCACACATGCGCAGGGGGTGGGGCAGCACAGGGGGTTGTGCACCATGTGCAGGGGGCAGGGCACATGGGGGCATTGAATTATGGGTGTGGTTATGCGCATGTGTGCAATAGCATGCGCACACACGTTTTTGGCAACCAAGGAAAAAAGGTTTGCCATCACTGGTGTAGGGTCTCCTGCTTGGGTGGGAGGTTGGACAAGATGACCTACAAAGTCCCTTCCAACTCTGTTAATCTGTAATCAATACCTGGGAAGATACCGGGGGGGGGGGGGGAATCAGAAAACAGATCTGTGAACATCTAGAAACAAATAAACTTATAACTAGTAGCAAGCACAGGTTTGTTAAAAAGAGATTATGCCAAGCCAATCTTATTTCATTCTTTGACAAAGTGACTAAATTAGTAGACCAGCAAAATGCTGTGGACATAGTATATTTAGACTTTAACAAGGCATTTGTCAAAGTAGACCACAACCTACTTCTTGGTAAGCAAGAAAAATGTGGGATAGACAGCATCACCACCAGATGGATTTGTAACTCAATTACCAACCATACTCAATGATTAGTCCTTAATGGTACTACATCTACATGGAGGGAAGTGAGCAGTGGGGTACTACAAGGTTCTATTTTAAGCCCAGTACTGTTCAATATCTTCATAAATGACTTAGATGAGAGAATAGAAGGGGGACACATCAAATTTGCAGACGACACTAAGCTGGCAGCAATAGCCACCACCCCAGAAGACAAGCTCAGAATCCAAAAAGATCTTGACAGACTTGAACAATGGGCCTTATCCAACAAAATGAAATTTAATGTGGAGAAAAGCAACGTTTTACACCTGGGCAGGAAAAGCCAAAGATACAAGTACAGATTAGGCAAAACCTGGCTTAATAGCAATAACTGTGAGAGGGACCTTGGAGTCCTAGTAGACGATCACTTAAACATGAGTCAGCAGTGTGCGACAGCAGCCAAAAAAGCTAATACAATCCTTGTATAAACAGAGCCATAGAATCAAAATCACGTGAAGTATTAGTACTGCTTTATAAAGCCACACCTAGAATACTGCATCCAGTTTTGGTCACCACATTACAAAAAAGATGTTGAGACTTTGGGAAAAGTGCAAAGCAGAGCAACTAAGATGATTAAAGGTCTGGAGACTAAAACATATGAAGAACAGTTGCAGGATTTGGGTTTGGCTAGTCTAGAGAAAAGAAGGACTAGGTGGGACATGATAGCAGTATACCAGTATTTGAGAGTCTGCCACAAAGAAAAGGGGGTCAATTCATTTTCCAAAGCACCAGAGGGCAGGACAAGAAACAATAAACTAATCAAGGAGAAAAATTTGCCATCTTTATTTGCCACCAAATAAAGATGGAATGCTCCAACTATCACAGCAAACAAGAGGAAAACCTCCTGCGCACAAAATCCAACCGCGCCTTCTACAACTTCGTAAATAACAAACTCAAGGACTCAAGACCCCTCCCACCACTAAAAGAACCCAACAATAAAGAATACTATGATGAAACAGTCAAAGCAAACCTCTTCAACACATTCTTTGGCTCAGTCTTTGTAAACAGTAACGGCTCATGCCCAAAATTCCCCAGTCATACTGCAAATAATCACAACGATTTAATACAAATAGACTTCACTGAAGACAACGTTGAAAAAGCACTACACAACCAAAAACCTTCCCTGTCAATCGGACCTGATGGACTATGTGCATACTTCCTAAAAAAGCTCTCCACAGCCATAGCTGAACCACTAAGCATAATCTTTGAAAAATCCTTCAGGACCAGTTCCCTACCAAAACTATGGTCACTAGTCACGGTCATCCCCATCTTCAAAAAGGGAGATCCCAGTCTAGTAGAAAACTACAGACCAATCTCTCTATGCTGCGTCATATGCAAAGTCATGGAATCAATCATAAACCAATCCATTACCCACCACCTAGAAACTAACAACCTACTCTCAAACAAGCAATTTGGTTTCAGAAAAAAATTATCCTGCAATCTACAACTACTACACTGCAAAAACATATGGACCTCAAAACTTGACCAGGGCAAAACAATAGACACAATTTACATAGACTTCTGTAAAGCCTTCGACTCAGTGGTTCACGATAAACTACTTCTGAAACTGAAATCCTATGGCATCTCTGGACCCCTTCATAACTGGATAACTGCGTTCCTGTCAAACAGACAAGTGGTCAAAATAGGGAGTGCCCTATCAAATCCCGTACCTGTTAACAGCGGTGTTCCCCAAGGCAGCATACTAGGAACAACACGCTTTACACTTTATATAAATGATCTTTGTGATCACATTACAAGTGACTGCGTTCTCTTCACCGATGATGTAAAACTCTTCAACACCACCGACAACACCGCTATCCTCCAAAAAGACCTAGACTTTGTGTCAGAATGGTCAAACATCTGGCAACTCCAAATCTCAACCAACAAATGCTCTGTCCTACACATTGGCAAAAAAAATCAGAACACCAAATACAAGCTGAACAGACGAGACCTTGCAGACGACCCTTACCCTGTCAAAGACCTTGGAATACTCATCTCAAATGACCTAAGTGCCAAAGCCCACTGCAACAACATTGTCAAAAAGGCTTCAAGAGTTGTTAACCTAATCTTACATAGCTTCTTCTCCGGTAATATCACACTACTAACCAGAGCATACAAAATATTCGCCAGACCAATCCTTGAATACAGCTCATCTGTCTGGAACCCACACCGCATATATACATATACATAAATACAATAGAAAGTGTCCAGAGATACTTTACAAGAAGAGTCCTCCACTCCTCTACTTGCAACAGAATACCTTACGCAACCAGACTTGAAATCCTGGGCTTAAAAAGCTTAGAACTACATCGCCTTCGGCATGACCTAAGCATAGCTCATAAAATTATCTGCTACAATGTCCTTCCTGTCAATGACTACTTCAGCTTCAACCACAACAATACACGAGCACACAACAGATACAAACTCAAAGTAAACCGCTCCAAACTTGACTGTAGAAAATATGACTTTAGCAACAGAGTGGTAAATGCCTGGAACTCACTACCTGACATTGTGGTTTCGTCACCAAACCCCCAAAACTTTACCCTCAGACTGTCCACTGTTGACCTCACCTGATTCCTAAGAGGTCAGAAAGGGGCGTGCATAAGTGCACCAGTGTGCCTACCGTCCCTGTCCTAATGTTCCCTCTTATCAGTACTCATCTTATGTATATAAACAAAGTTATATCTATGTATATTACCAACACGTACTTGACAAAAATAAATAAATAAATAAAATAAAAATAGAAGCAACCTGGAATTAAGGAGAAACTTCCTAACAGAGAGGACAATTAACCAGTGGAATAGCTTGCCTTCAGAAGTTGTGAGTGCTTCATCACTGGAGGTTTTTAAGAAAAGACTAGACAGTCACTTGTCTGAAATGGTATAGGACAGTGATGGCTAACCTTTTCGTTGCCGAGTACCAAAAGTGCGCAAGCGCACCCATAATGCAATGTGTGCATGACCCCCCATGCACCCTGCTCCCCTGTGCATATGTGCATGATCCCCACATGTGCCCCACCCCGTGCATGCACATGAGACCCCTGCGCACTCCCTGCCTCCTGCACATGCATATGTGACCCCCTGCCTCCTGCACATGCATATGTGACCCCCTGCATGCGCCTACCCCCATGCATGCGTGTGCAACCCCGCACATGCCCCCTGCCCCCTGCACATGCGTGTGCATCACCCGCATGCACTCTGCCCCCCCGCGCATGCGCAGCAGAGACCCAAAAACCAGCTGGCTGGTGGGAAGCGTGCATACATGCGTGATGGAGCTGAGCTGGGGTGACAGCTCGCGTACCCGCTGAGTGGACTCTGAGTGCCACCTGTGGCACGTGTGCCATAGGTTCGCCATCATGGGTATAGGATTTCCTGCTTAAGCAGGACTAGGAGACCTACAAGGTCCCTTCAAGCTCTATTCTGATTCTGACTTCAACATCACCAGACATCACTTGAGAATGTTGCCATCTTGCAAGTTTGACTGAATACTTATAAAACTTTTTTTCTACTCTATGTATATGCAACTTTTGACCATTTGTCCACAAGGAGGTAGATTTGAATGTATATGAAACAGAATATTGTTATTTTGACTTGTCTGGTTATCTTAGCCTTTATCCAGTGGTGGGATTCAAATAATTAATCAACTGGTTCTCTGCCCTAATGACCAGCTGGGTAGGCATGGCTGGGTGGTCATGTGACTGGGTGGGCGTGGCCAACTCGACATCACTCACATCGAGGGGCATTTTGCCTTGCCCGGCCTCTCCCCTTGCCTTGCCTTGCCCCCCCTGACCATGGGGATGCTGCAATGGTCGTAAGTGTGAAAAACAGTCATACATCACTTTTTTCAGTGCCATTGTAACTTTGAATGGTCACTAAATGAACTGTTGTAAGTCAAGGATTACCTGTACAAAAATACAAAAAGCTTCTTTGCTTGCAAAAGCTGCCCTAAATACCAATGTTAGATTAGAAATACCTGCAAGCTCATCCGTAGATACGGGGTGTGTTTCCATCAGTACGCTGATGACACCCAGCTGTACATCACCACCTTGTCTCAATTCAGTGTGGCAGTTGATGTAATGTGCCGGTGCCTGGACGACGTTAGGATCTGGATGGGGAGGAACAGACTCAGACTCAACCCCGACAAGACTGAGTGGCTTTGGATATTGCCTCCTAAGGACTATGCCAACTGTCCCTCCTTGGTTCTTGAGGGAGTGAAATTAGCTCCCTCAGATCAGGTCCGCAACTTGGGGGTCCTCCTAGACCCACAGCTAAAATTGGATCATCATCTTACTGCTGTGGCTAGGGGGGCCTTTGCACAGGTTCGCCTGGTGCACCAGTTGCGGCCATACTTGGAGAAGGAGGCTTTACTCACGGTCACTCATGCCCTTGTCACCTCCCATCTAGACTACTGCAACGCGCTCTACATGGGGCTACCCTTGAAGAGTATCCAGAGACTTCAGTTGGTGCAAAATGCGGCTGCGCGTGCTGTGGTGGGTGTGCCAAGGTACACCCACGTGACACCTATACTCCGCCAGCTGCACTGGTTGCCCATCGGTCTCCGGGTACAATTCAAGGTGTTGATCATCATCTTTAAAGCCCTTCATGGCTTAGGACCAGGCTATCTCTGGGACCGCATTCTGCCTCATACTTCCCTTCGACCGGTTAGGGCCCACAGAGTTGGCCTCCTCCAGGTCCCGTCAGCCAAGCAATGCCGGCTGGTGGGCCCTAGGGGGAGAGCCTTCTCTGTGGGGGGCCCCGCGCTCTGGAACCAACTTCCCCCAGAGACCCAAACCATCCCCACCCTGCTGGCCTTCCGAAAAGCCGTCAAGACATGGCTTTTCCTGCAGGCAGGGGGTTAGAGACTAATCCATCTGAGCTCTCCCCCGGGTATGTTTGGTGGATGGATGTTTCTTTTGTAATATTGAATTTTTAATTTTTGTATTTGATTTTAATTATGTTTATTGCTGGTTTCTTGTATCTTTTCTGCTGTACGCCGCCCTGAGTCCCTCGGGAGTAGGGCGGCATATAAGAAAACCAAAATAAATAAATAAATAAATAAAGCTGGAGTTACAAATCAGGCAGGGTGCCAGAGCACCTTGAGGAATTAAAATAGTTAAAATGCAACGATAACTATCAGCAGTCAACTCTTGCTCATAAAGTGAAACCCTTTAGCAGAGAGGTCATTTAAGCTCTCCAGAAAGTGGGTGGGCATATTTGAGCTACAAAATGCCTAGCTAAAGAGACAAATTAACAAATTATATGGGGGACCCAGGTTCAAGCCTCCCAAGCTTGTCAGGATCACAATAAAATTAGTACATGCCACAGATATCTAAATAAACTTCAAGCCTGGTGCCATGTTACTAAGCCTTATTATCATGAGAGAAAACTAAAATGAATTGGAGGATCCACACCCCTACCTTCTATTTTTTTAAAATCTTGCTATCAGTGAGCAACCATGTGCCTTGGCCACTTCAAAGCAATGCAAAAGCACCAAATATGTGTTTTCAAGAGGCAACTGGACTTTCTGGAAACCAAGAAAGTCCAGGTTCCTCTTGAAAAAAGCACCTCTGGGACAACCATGACCTGGATACTGAAGAATCAGTATCCAGGTACAAGAGACTCCTGTGCTCAGTGAACTGACAAAGCATCCTTTCACACCCAGGAGAAGCAGATCCATTTGCACCACTTAAAGATATCAGCTGGTCTCACTCACCTCACAAGATATCCTAAGGAAATCATCCAGATTTAAGGAAAGATCACATGCCCCCAGAAAGGCAGTAAAAAAATCAGTGCCAAGCTTGCATCCTGCCTCTTGGAAGTACACCCCAAAAGTACAGTGCCAGGCACCACTAAAGCAGTGTAAAAAACTTAAAACAATCTTCCCCTTTAAGAAAGTCAAGCCCCTAATAAAGCAAAGCAAAGTACCAGCAAAGAAAATTTTTTTAGGAGAAGCTCAGGGGACAGTAAGTACTGCCAAGAACCTTTAGCTGTTACAATGTAATAAGGCTTAACCATGAAGCAGTTTCTGTAAGCAGGGCAATAAAGATTAGGCTAGAAACAACTCCAGAATGTTTCCTTCCTGCTTTCCTTACAGGATTAGCCCTGTAAAGTGATAAAAAAAACAAAAGGAAATTTCTTCCAACAACCGTTCTCCGAATTGCTCAGAAAATTAACAAATAGTTCTCCCGAATAGGTGCGAACCAGCTGAATCCTACCACTGCCTTTATCATGTTATCCCAAAGAGCCAAATAACAGGAAAACATAAGAATTGATCTGTGGAACAGATTTTTCATAGGCTCCACCTATGAATCTGACCCAAAGTTAAACAGAAATCTACCCCCTAGCAAAACTATTTTCTCTATTGCATATACATGCAGGGTTAGTTAAGTATTGAAAAAATTTACCCTATGCTACTCCAGGCATTTGAATATTAAAAACTATGCAATATTGCGCTCTTTATATACAGTAAGCTGATGAATATCTCTGGATTACGACAAGGTAAGAAATGTGAATAACGAACAAACCAATAAATAAATATCAGAGACCCAAGAATAGAAATAACAAACCATAAATAGTTACTGTCTAATTAAGCTTCTGAGATTTCCGCCACCCATCCAAAAATGGCACATAGAAATTAGAATTGTGGACTGCCCTCATTCATGCCTTAGGCTATAAGCCAGTTTCTTTGGTGAGCGGCAGAATCATTTGGATGTACTTAAGCAGTTATTATCATTTTCAGTTGTATATGAAAGTATACATTATACCCTGCCCAGTTTCCCAGCAGTGCACAAGAAAATAATATTAGAACTCATGTTTGCCTAATTTGAAACTTTGGTGACATGCAACTGTCTGATGCACTTAAGATTGTCTGTCAAGAAAGATTGCCAGAAAACTCTGGAATCTCTTCCCAGGTTTGTCACTGAAGGGTAATATCATTTGAATTTGGTCATTTAAGCAATACTGTAGTTTTAGCCTGGACTAGAGGCTGAGATTTCCATTAGAAAGAAAGAAACCACCCATCCACCATCATCCACTTTCAAGGCCTAGAATGGCCTTCTGAAAATCTAAAAACCATATAATACTGGACATCTTCCCTACCTATGACTCTGGCACCTTCTTTCTTAGTCAGAACAGAAACATCCCTTCCTTTTTCTTACCAGTGCCTTCCCATGGTCACCAGCCATTGAATCCTCCCAGCTGTCAAACCTAAGGATGGTCAAGAAACTGACCAATAGAAGCAGGAGTGTGAGAGTTACAAGGAACAATTGGACAAGGAAGCATAACAATCAACCTAGGGCCACACCCCTATGAGGTCCCAACATCTGTGTGTGGGGGAGGGAAAGGAGAGGGTGAGGTTGTTTTTTCTAAAAAAGAAAAGTTTTGCTTAATATATAAAGCAAGCCTGGAAAAACATTTCAAAATTTAAGAATCTTATAACCATACTTGTATCTCAGACAGCCAACATTGACAATCAAACACTCTGCATGTAAGCCATCTAAGAATTGTTTTTATACTTCTCACTGTGACAAATCTTCGGAGAAGACTTGTTCCATTCTCTGGATTCATTCCTGAACATTATTTTCAGACAAGAACAATAATAATAATAATATATGAAGACTACACTGAAGACACAGGATCTTCCTTTTTCTAATAAGGATGGTTACTTTTAGCACTTGTATTAACTGCCCTCTTGATAACATTACATGCTGCTCCACTTTCCTGTACAGAAAGGCCAGTTCTTCATCTTTAGCATCAAAACAAAGATCCAAGCCCATATTTATATTTTCTTCCAACTTCATAATGTTTCCAATGATATGGAAACATAGTATTCAGAACAAAAAGCAAAGTTGGAAGATTTCATTTAGTGTGATGATTTTACAAATTAGAATACATAATTAAGAATAACAGAGTTGGAAGGAAGCTTGGAGGTCTTCTAGTCAAACCCCCAGCTCAAGCAGGAGATCCTATACCATTTTTGATGAATGGCTGTCCAATCTCTTCTAAAAATCCTCCAATATTGGAGCACCTACAACTTCTGAAGGCAATCCGTTCCACTGTTTGATTATTTTTACTGTCAGGAAATTTCTCCTTAGTTCTAGGTTCCTTCTCTCTTTGTTCAGTTTCCATCCGTTGCTTCTTGTCTTGCCTTCTAATGTTTTGGAAAATAGGTTGACACCCTCTTCTTTGTGGCAGCCCCTCAAAAATTGGAACACTAGACTAGACATACCCAATTCCTGCAATCATTTTTCATATGTTTTAACCTCACTAATCATCTTTGTTGCTCTTCTCTGCACTCTTTCCAGAGTTGCAATATCTTTTTTATATTGTGGTGATCATAATTGGATTCAGTATTCCAAGTGTGGTCTTACCAAAGCATTATAAAGTGATAGTATCACTTCTCATGATCTTGATTTTGTCTTTCTGTTAATGCAGCCTAGGATTGCATTGGCTTTTTTTGCAGCTGCTGCACACTACTGGCTCATATTTAAGTGATTGTCCACAAAGATTCCAAGATCCCTCTCGCAGTTACTGTTGTTGAACCAAGTTTAACCTAGTCTGTACCTGTACATTCTTGTCTAAGTCTAAAACCTTACTTTTTTATACATTGAATTTCATTTTGTTAGATAGAGCCCAGAGTTCAAGTCTATTGAGATCCATCTGGATCTTCAGCTTGTCTTCTGGGGTATTGGCTATTCCTGCCAGTTTGGTGTCATCTGCAAATTTGATGAGATTTCCTTCTATTCCCTCATTGAAATCATTTATTAAGATATTAAAGAGTATTGGGCCTAAAACAGAACCTTGGGGCACCCCACTGCTTCCTTCTTTCCTTCTACGAAGATGTAGTTCCATTAAGGACTACACGTTGAGTGTGATTTATCAAACAGTTATGAATCCATCTGGTGGTGATGCTGTCTATCTCACATTTTTCTAACTTACTAAGAAGTGGATTTTGGTCTACTTTGTCAAATGTCTTACTAAAATCTAGGTGTATCTTATCCACAGAATTTCACAGGTCCACTAGTTTAGTTACTTTGACAAAGAATGAAATAAGATTTGTTTGGCATGAACTGTTTTTTACAAATTCATGTTGGCTTTTGGTTATAACTTTGTTTCTAGATCTTTGCAAATCAGTTGCTTGATTATTTTTTTCAGTGTCTTCCCAGTTATTGGTACTGTTCCTTCTTTGTCATCATCTTCCATTAGTGAACCAATTGTTTCCTTGAATTTTATCTTTTTTAATATATGTTGAAAGAAACTTTCTTTTTTGTTTTTGATATTCGTTGCAAGTCTTACTTAATTCTGAGCCTTAGCTTTCCTGACTTTATCTTTGCAGATTTGGGCTATATCAGTGGTGGTATTCAGCCAGTTCTATCCAGATCAGGAGAACCGGTAGCACTGACTGCGGGAGGCCCCACCCACACACCCAGACGTAAGCACGTCACATTTTTGATGCTGTGCGTATGCACAGAAGGCTTTGCGCATGCACGGACAAGGCACATACGAGCGAAGTGAGTGCACATGCAAGCGAAGTGAACAACCATGCAAGCTAAGTGAGCGCACACGCGCGCTCACATTTGCGAACCAGTAGGGAAGGTAAGTGAATACCACCCCTGGATATATATCCATTTGTGTGAGTGGAGGGTGTGCATACGCTGCTTGCACAAATGAAGCTGTGCATTTGGATGTGTGCCTGCCGCTCACAAGCTACCCCCCAGGCCGCCAAGCTGGAAAGTTGTGAGGGTTGCTGCTTTAGAGTTTCCCAAGCTTCTTGGGTTATTTTCCCCTTTAAGATTTTCATCCATGGTGTCCTTCCCAACCTCATTCCCTTAGTTTGTTGTAATCAGCTGTTTTAAAGTCTAGGATTCTACCTTTATTATGTTCTATTGCTTGTGTCTGCATTATATTGAATTCTAATATGACTTGGTCATTCTCCCCCAAGGTTGCTGCAACTTTAACCCCCTATATAATTTCTTCTCTGTTAGTAAGAATTAGGTCCAATATAGCTGTCCCTCTAGTTCCCTCCTCTACCTCTTGGATGACAAAGTTATCAGCTAGGACCCATTCAAGACAAATAGCTGCACAATCTCTTCCAATGATGGAACAACTTCTGAAGGCAATCTGTTCCACTTGTTTATTGTTCTCAATGTCAGGAAATTTTCCTTAGTTCTAGATTGGATCTTCCCTTGATAAGTTTCCATTCATTACTTCTTGTCCAGCCCTCAGGTGGTTTGGAGAATAAGTTGACCCCTCTTTTTTGTGATAGCCCCTCAGATATTGGAAGACTGCTATCATGTAACCCCAATCCTTCTCTTGGTTAGACTAGACACTCCCAGTTTCTGCAACCGTTCATCATATGTTTTAGCTTCCAGCCTGTAATCATCTGTGTTGCTCTCCTCTGCACTCTTTCTAGAGTTTCAACATCTTTTTTGTATCATAGTGACCAAAACTGGATGCAATATTCCAAGTGTGGTCTTACCAAGGCAAATAATTCACATGACCTTTAGATTTAGATTTAGATTTATTGTTAGAGTTGGAAGGGACCTTGTAGGTCATCTAGTCCAACCCCCTGCTCAAGCAGGAGTTCCTACACCATTTGAGACAGATGGCAGTCCAGTCTCCCCTTGAAGGTCGCAAGTGTTGGGGCTCTCACAACCTCCGCTGGCAAGCTGTTCCACTGGTTGATCGCTCTCACCGTCAGAAAGTTTCTCCTCACTTCCAGGTTGAATCTCTCCTTGGTCAGCTTCCATCCTTTATTTCTTGTTTGGCTTTCTGGTGCCATAGAGAACAGCCTGACCCCCTCCTCTCTGTGGCATCCCCTCAAGTATTGGAACACTGCTATCATGTCACCCCTGGTCCTTCTCTTCGCTGGACTGGCCAAGCTCAGTTCCTGCAACCGCTCTTTGTATGTTTTATTTTCCAGACTCTTTATCATCCTGGTTGCTCTCTTCTGCACTTTCTCTAGGGTTTCAATGTCTTTTTTGTAGTGTGGTGACCAAAACTGGATGCTATTCTAGGTGTGGTCTGACCAAGGCTTTATAGAGTGGTACTAGTACCTCTCTGGTCCTTGATTGTATCCCTCTATTTATGCAGCTCAGGACTGCGTTGGCCTTTTTGGCTGCTGCTGCACACTGCTGGCTCATATTTAGTTGGCTGTCTACCAAGACTCCAAGGTCCCTCTCGCAAACGCTGCTATTGAGTGTGGTTTCACCCAGTTTGTATGTGTATTTTTGATTCTTCTTACCTAGGTGTAGAATTTTATCTTTCTCTGTGTTAAATTTCATTTTATTGGTTTGGGCCCAGTATTCGAGTCTGTCAAGGTCCCTCTGGATTTTGAGTCTGTCTTCTTGGGTGTTTGCTACTCCCGCCAGCTTGGTATCATCTGCAAATTTGGTTAGTTCTCCTGCTATTCCCTCATCTAGGTCATTTATGAAGATATTAAAGAGTACTGGGCCTAGGACGGAACCTTGTGGTACGCCACTGCTTACTTCTCTCCATGTGGACTTAGAGCCATTGAGGACTATTCGCTGGGTACGGTTGGTCAGCCAGTTGTTAATCCATCTGGTTGTGTAGCTGTCTATCCTGCTTTTTTCTACCTTATGAAGAAGTAGGTTGTGGTCTACTTTGTCAAATGCTTTGTCAAATGAGTCCAGGTATATGATGTCTACTGCATTTCGCTGGTCTACTAATTTGGTCACAGTGTTGAAGAATGAAATGAGGTTGGTTTGACATGACTTGTTCTTAACAAATCCATGTTGGCTGTGGGTTATTACTTGGTTTGTTTCTAGATGATGGGAGATCTGGTTTTTAATTATTTTTTCCAGTATTTTCCCAGGTATTGATGTTAGGCTGATTGGTCTGTAATTTCCTGGGTCTGTTTTTTTACCTTTTTTGTAGATGGGGACCACACCAGCTCTTTTCTAGTCCTCAGGGAGTTCCCCTGCGTTCCAGGATTTGTGGAAGATGTGGGTGCAGTGGTTCCAAAATGACTTCTGCTAGTTCTTTTAGGACTCTAGGGTGTAATCTGACCTTGATAGTATTCCTCTGTTGATGCAGCTTAGGGACTGCATTGGCTTTTTTGGCAACTGCAACAAAACAAAAACATAAATAAACTGTTGAGTTCCGATACTGAAGAGGCAGGAGGCAGGTTGAGTGACTTCAGCTCTTTATTGGTTACAATGAGCAAACATCAGCAAAGACGCAGGTAGTGACTGTGGTTTAGATAGGGGACCCTGGCTGTGAAGGACCAATCAGCAATTACCTGCTCTGCTCAAAAGAGCGGACCTGTGTGGAAACTTCTCAGCTAGTATGCAGATCTCAGGACACAACATCCCTCCGCCCTTAGCCCAGCCCAACACATTTGCATATGTACCGTATTTTTCGGAGTATAAGATGCACCTTTTTACCCCCCAAAAGGGGGTGAAAATTTGGGTGCGTCTTATACATCGAATGTAGCCCTACCCACCCACCAGCACCCACCCTTCGGAGGTTTTCGGCCTCCGTGGTCCCCGCTGCTGCCACTGCCGCCACCGCCGCTTGCCCCCCCCGCTGCTTGCCCCCCGTCCCCGCTGTTGCTTGCCGCCGCTGCCGCCGCCACCACCGCTGCTTGCCCCCGCCACCCGCCGCTGCCATTTCTGCTCTCCCCGCTGTCCTGCCGCCGCCGCCGTTTCTGCTCTCCCCGCTGTCCTGCCGCCGCCGCCGCTTCTGCTCTCCCCGCTGTCCTGCCGCCGCCGCCGTTTCTGCTCTCCCCGCTGTCCTGCCGCCGCCGTTTCTGCTCTCCCCGCTGTCCTGCCGCCGCCGCCGCTTCTGCTCTCCCCGCTGTCCTGCCGCCGCCGCCGCTTCTGCTCTCCCCACTGTCCTGCCGCTGCCACCGTTTCTGCTCTCCCCGCTGTCCTGCCGCCGCCGTTTCTGCTCTCCCCGCTGTCCTGCCGCCGCTGCCGCTTCTGCTCTCCCCGCTGTCCTGCCGCCGCCATTTCTGCTCTCCCCGCTGTCCTGCCGCCGCCGCTGCTTCTGCTCTCCCCGCTGTCCTGCCGCTGCCGCTGTTTCTGCTCTCCCCGCTGTCCTGCCGCCGCTGCCGCTTCTGCTCTCCCCGCTGTCCTGCCGCCGCCGCCGTTTCTGCTCTCCCCGCTGTCCTGCCGCCGCCGCCGCTTCTGCTCTCCCCGCTGTCCTGCCACCGCTGTTTCTGCTCTCCCCGCTGTCCTGCCGCCACCGCCGCTTCTGCTCTCCCCGCTGTCCTGCCGCCGCCATTTCTGCTCTCCCCGCTGTCCTGCTGCCGCCGCCGTTTCTGCTCTCCCCGCTGTCCTGCCGCCGCCGTTTCAGCTGTCTCCGCTGTCCCCGCTGCCCCAGCCGGCGTCCCCGCCACTACCTGAAGCGAGCCGCCCCCTCCGCTACTGCCCCAACCCCCCCCACCGCTTGAAGCCTGCTCCCGAGGCTCCCGAGGCACCGAAGAAAGCCGACAGGTTAGAACTTTTTTTAAGGGTTTTTTTTAAGGTTTTTTTTTTAAGTTTGCCAAGTGGAGGAGGAATTCTGGGAGTTGAAGTCCACAAGTTTGAAGACCCTTGCACCCCCTTGGCAAGTTTAAGACTTGTGGACTTCCAACTCCCATTCCTGAGCTAGTATGACTGGAGGAGGAATTCTGGGAGTTGAAGTCCACAAGGCTTAAACTTGCCAAGGGGGTGCAAGGGTCTTCAAACTTGTGGACTTCAACTCCCAGAATTCCTCCTCCAGTCATACTAGCTCAGGAATTGGAGTTGAAGTCCACAAGTCTTAAAGCTGTCAAGTTTGAAGACCCCTGGGTTAGGGGTTAGGGGTGCAAGGGTCTTCAAACTTGGCAAGACTTTTTACAACCATGTACACTTTTTACAAACTTCAAACTTGACAGCTTTAAGACTTGTGGACTTCAACTCCCATTCCTGAGCTAGCATGACTGGAGGAGGAATTCTGGGAGTTGAAGTCCACAAGTCTTAAAGCTGTCAAGTTTGAAGTTTGTAAAAAGTGTACATGGTTGTAAAAAGTGTACATGGTTGTAAAAAGTATTCTGCTACACTGATATTTTATTAAATAATATATTACTACACCATTTGGTTCAGAATACTTTTTTCCTTGTTTTCCTCCTCTAAAATCTAGGTGCGTCCTATATTCCGGTGCGTCCTATACTCCGAAAAATACGGTAATCATTTAGGTACGCAGGATGTTTTGTTTCCCTAGTTGACCTGCACAGTTCAGTTTGGGCGTCAGTTTTGGGTGGAGAGGATATGTTTTCCCTCTCTGGCTCCCTCTGTGGAATTTGCTGGAACAGTTTGGGTGTGGCCTCAATCGCGGCTGGGATGGACTCCTCGCAATCGCTGGGTGGCGCCTCCGGATCCTCAGATAAG
The DNA here is from genome assembly GCA_023053685.1 of Diadophis punctatus similis. Taxonomy (NCBI): domain Eukaryota; kingdom Metazoa; phylum Chordata; class Lepidosauria; order Squamata; family Dipsadidae; genus Diadophis; species Diadophis punctatus. Next base: position 106,268,110 of record JALIGW010000002.1, read on the forward strand.
TGATCTGGCTCCCTCGGACTAGTAGTAGCTGCAGGGAAAACATTATTAGGGCCCATTTCCCAGTCAGAATTTAACGGCCGGCGGCTACATAGTTGGTCCACATGGTGCCGCCATTTCCTCCCATCCTCCAGGCCTACCACATATGATTTTGGCCCGGTTATTTCAAGGATCTCCCCAGGTAGCCAATTAGGATCCCTGGCAAGGTTTTTTGCAAACACGGTGTCCTTTATTTAGAATGTTCTTATTTGCGGTGGACTTTTTATTTCCTTCTGGTTAGAGTAACTTGGATGTAATCTATCGAGAACAGACCGGAGTATCCGGCCCATTAATAGTTCGGCAGGGCTATTTATTTATTTATTTATTTATTTATTTATTTATTTATTTATTTATTTATTTATTTATTTATTTATTTATTTATTTATTTATTTATGTTAAGATGGTGACAAGAAAGATTCCATCATATCTTACATCATCATCTACTTCATCACAAAGTCCAGGGCAGAAAATGACTGATACCACAACACAAGGAGATAAAGCTAATTTGGAATTAAAAAAATATGATGCAAGCACTATTTGAAGACTTCAAAATGGATATTGTTGGCAAGATGGAAGAGAGCATGGGTAAAGTAGAGGGAGAACTAAAGGAAATGAAAGGTTTAATGGAAAAAAAATGTACAATGTTTGCAAAAAGCAGAAGAAATCCAAGACAATAAAAAGAAGATACAAGAAGTGGATGCTCGTCAGACAGAATTTGACAAAAGGCAGGAAAAAATAAATATAATTACAGAAATGGATCGTTCTGAATATTGTTTACGATTTCAGAATGTGATAGAAGAAAAAGATGAGAATTTTGCGGAAATAATGATGGAAATGTTAACAGAGGCAATGGAAGAAAACAAAGAAAAACTATTGAATGATACTGATGAAATTCACAGAGTTAATACTACATATCCGATGAGAAACAAATTACCGAGAGAGGTTCACCTAAGATTTACAAAAAAGACGCGAAGAAAGAAATCTTACAGAAATTGAGAAATGCGACTCTTAAATACAAAGAAAAAGAGATTGTAGTGTTAAAGTAAGTTCCCAGCAGTGTTAGAGATTTAAGAAGAGATTACCAATTTTTGACCAAAAAACTGATTGAAGGAGGTTTTACCTTTAGATGGCTGATACCAGAAGGAATAATGATGACATGGCATGGACAGAGAGTAAGACTGGATACAGTTGACAAAGCTGAAACCTTTTACAGACATTTTGTTAAAATGAAGACGAAAGAAGAGAGAGAAAAGCAAGAGAAAAGAGAGTACAAAAAGAGGGGATAGAGGCAAAAACCAAACTACAAACAATCCAACAAGAGGAAGAGATATAAGAGAAAGAATTGGAAGGAGCAGTTGCTATAGACATGAAAGACCAAAGAGAAATAAGAATGACAAGATCGACTAAGGTATTAAAATAAAATAAAAAAAAGATTCATGGATGATGAGATTAAGATGGTTTCAATAAATGGACTAAATTTGGCTATAAAAAGGAAAAGAATATTTAATAGACTGAAGAAATTGAAAATGGATATCATTTGTTTACAAGAAGTACCTATTAAAAGCAACACAAGAAATTATTAGAAAATGCGAGATTGGGAGAATTATACTCGACACTTGTAGATCAAAGCAAAAAGGGGGTTGTATTATATATACAGAAAAAAAATAACTTTGAAGTGTATATATACTGATGAAGATGGAAGGATTCTAATGGTAGAAATAACTATGTATAATTAAAAAAATACTGTTAGTTGCAATTTATGCACCAAATGAAAATCAACATAAGTTTTATGAAAAGTTACATCAGAAAATAATCGAACTAGACTATGAAAATATATGTATGCTGGGAGATTTTAATGCTATTGTAAAGGCAGATTTGGACTATAAAGCATCCAAAAAGAATAAGATACAAAGGAAAAAATTACCAAGATCTTTCTTTAATATGGTGGATGAGTTGAATATATTTGATGTATGGAGACAGAGATTTCCAAAAGAAAAACAATATACTTTTTATTCCTCTAGATATATGTCATGGTCAAGGATAGACATGTTGTGGATGTCTTTGGAAATGATGACTAATGTAAAACACATAAATATTGAATCTAGTACTTGGGCTGACCACAATCCAATAACAATAAGCTGGAAAGGGAAAAAGAAAAGAAATAGATGGACTTTGAATCAGGAAACATTAAATGAAAAAGAATTTCAACAATTTATAGAAAAAGAAATGAAACCTTCCTTTAAAGAAAAAAAAAGAATGATGTATCTTTACAAATTGTATGGGATACAGCCAAAGCATATTTTAGAGGATTGGTAATGACTTACATGGCAAAAAGAAATAAACAAAGAAGAGAATTTTTTTTAAAAATAGAAGAATATAAGGATTTAGAAAAGAAACTCCAAAATGATGCACAAAACAAAAAGATCAAAATGATGATAGATTTGGAAAAACATAAATTAAATATGATTAAGAATGAAGAGGTGGCAAGAAAACTAAAAAGTACTAAACAACATTTTTTGAACATGCCAATAAACCGGGAAGATGGTTAGCCTACAAGATGAAAAAAGAAAAAGAAAAAAAATGGATAAAACAATTGGAAGACATCGATGGAAATAATAGACATAGTGACGAGGGAAAAAAAGATAGCATGGACATATTATAAAGATTTATATGAACAGGAAAAAATTGAAAATATAAAAATAGAACAATATTTGGAAGAGATGGATTTACCAAAAATACCAGAAATATAAGAAATTATTAGAAAAAATTACAATGATGGAATTGACAGTTGCAATTAAAAAACAGAAAAGTGGTAAGGCACCGAGACCAGATGGATTACCAGCAGAAATATATAAAACTTTTGAAGAAACATTTGGAATTGTGATGTTAGAACTTTATAATGAATTAATAATGGAAGCTAAATTACCGGATTCATGGACAGAAGCATACCGTATTTTTCGGAGTATAAGACGCACCGAAGTATAAAACGCACCTTAGTTTTGGGGGAGGAAAACAAGGGAAAAAGGCCTCTGCCTCCAAGCAATTTGCCAAACAGCAAACAGCACAGATGATATACACTGTTTGCTGTGTATTTCTGTGCATGTGTGCCTGACCCATAGAAATAGCAAAGAATTGGAGAAATGTACATTATGCCAGAAAGTTTTCTTAAATGTAGTCACGCTAACTCTTCCCAATTATTTAAATAGATCTACTCCAAGGTAACTAAACTCTAATATTAAACAGGACACTGTTACATTTCAGACTATACTTGTACAGAGCTGTTAAAATTAATTAAAATTTCTGGAAGTATACATTATTTTCTATTATCTAAAAGAAGATACAATAGCACTGGGCCCCTTCAGAGCAAGCATTTATTTTAAAAAGCTTCTTTAATTTGTTAAGTTGTCTAGATTTACAGGGATCTCCAGCCTTGGCAACTTTAAGACTTGTGGACTTCAACTCCCAGAATTCCACAGCCAGCAAAGCTAACAAAGCTGGCTGTGGAATTCTGGGATTTGAAGTCCACAAGTCTTAAAGTTGCCAAGGTTGGAGACCCCTGGCTCTAGAGCAGTGGTTCCCAAAGGGGGCGGTACCGCCCCCCAGGGGGCGGTGGGAACCCTTAGGGGGGCGGTGAGAGGTAAGGGTGGCAACAGGGGGGCGGTGAGAGGGTCCAGGGGGGCGGTAGGTGGTTCACCGGTCCTGTCCCCGTGCCGCCACCCATGTCCACCCAATTGCCCGCTGCCGCTTTTCCCGCCACTCTTTTCCCGGCGGGGACTGGGTGGGCCAGGAGATGGGCATCTTACTGGACTTTTAACAGCTCCGTGTATCTGTCATCTGGTCTCTTTGCACTAGTCTCCAACCTTGGCAACTTTAAGACTTGTGGACTTCAACTCCCAGCAAAGATGGCGGAGGAATTCTGGGAGTTGAAGTCCACAAGTCTTAAAGTTGCCAAGGTTGGAGACCTCTGGAAAGCTTGCAAAATACAGAAACTCTTCTTGCGAGGGTGAGCAATTAACAACTCGCAGCAAGAAGAGTTTCTGTATTTTGCAAGCTTTTTTCCCTAGAGACTAGCCGACAGAAACACGGAGCTGTTAAACCTGTAAGACACGGGATTGGGGCGGTGCGGGCAGGGGCTGGGTTGGGGGGGGTTGGGGGGGCGGGAGGAGGAGGAGGAGGAGGAGGAGGAGGAGGAGGAGGAGGAGGAGGAGGAGGAGGAGGAGGGAGACCTTGTGGGGAAATCGCAGCTGCCTCTTTTTCGCTCCTTCGGCCAAGAGGCACCGTAGCCGGAAAGTTGGTCCAGAAAGAGGGAAGCGATGGCGGGGAAGATCAGGAACAGTTGCCCGCCAGAGTTTCTGCTGTCTTTGCCTGCCTCCCTTTCCTTTCCTTTCCTTTCCTTCCTCCCTCCCTTTCCTTCCCTTTTTCCTTCCTACTTCCCTTCCCTTCCTTCCCTCTTTTTCCTTCCTCCGTTCCTTCCCTTTCCTTCCTTCCTTCTGTCTCTTTCCCTTCCTTCCCTCCTTCCCTTCCCTTCCCACTCCTTTTCCTTCCTACTTTCCTTCCTTCCCTTTCCTTCCCCCCTTTTTCCTTCCTACTTCCCATCCCTTCCTTCCTCCTTCCCTTCCTTTTCCTTCCTCCCTCTCCTTTTCACCTTTAATTTCCCTCCCTCTCTTTCCTTCCTACTTTCTTTCCTCCCTCCCTCCTTTCCTCCCTCCCTCCCTTCCTCCCTTCCTCCTTCCATTTCCTTCCCTCTCATTCCTTCCTTTTCTTTCTCTTTCCTTTTCTTTCTTTTCCTTCCTTTCTTCCCTCCCTCCCTCTATTTTTCTCTCCCAAACAACCCCAAGTTAAATCCTCCCCTTGGCCATTGTGCGTGCATGTGTGTCTCATCTTCTAAAAATCATAAATCCCCACCCCACCCCAAACACCCAATACCATCCCCTTCTCCATCCCACTGAAGATCCCAGGTGCCCAGCCTCCTGCCCCCCCCAGGCAACCTCTCCGCATGCATGTCTCACGATGTGGCCTTCGGCCTCGCCTCCTCTGCCCACCTAACACACTGCTCTCGTTCGTCCCTGCGATGCCATCTTCCCCTGCCCCCGGATGGATAGCAATTTAGGCAGGCACGACACACCACCAGGTGAGGAGGGGGCTTTCTAGCTGTGCCTGCTGGGTACAGGAGTCCCCCCCTCCACCCGGCCTCTGTGCCAAGGAAAGCAATTCGGAGGGTGCCAGTGCTTTCCACGGGGGAGGGGGTGTATTTCCAGGAAGCCCCTTGAATGTGCCAGCGTGGGGGGAGGGGGAGAAGACCCTCCCCCATGTGCATCTGTCCCACCCACCCCCTCCATTGACCACTTCTGCAGTTTTCTTTCCTTTCCAGGCTCTGTTTGGTCATCCAGTTGAGCCAGCCTTGGCGAGGAATCAAAATGGTTTGTGTGTTTGTTTGTATGTTTTTGCAACCAAATACAAACCATGTTTGGGGGAACCGGTTTCAAAACCTCCCAGTTTCCCAAACCTGGACGTTTTCGGCCACGCACGCACACACACACTCACACACCCAGTGGCTCAATGTGGGATAGATTTCCCACCCACCTCCAGCCCCTCTTTTCAAACACGCCCCTCTTCCTCGCAGACAGAAGCACATTTTAAATTGCCATAGGCAGAGCCCAGAGGAGGCAATGTAGTCCTGCGGTGTGTGTGATACACACACACACACACACACACACACACACACACACACACACACACACACACACACACACATATATAGAGAGAGAGAAAATAAGGAAAGAAAAAGGAAGGAAGGAAGGAAGGAAGGAAGGAAGAAAGAAAGAAAGAAAGGAAGAAAGAAAGAAAGAAAGAAAGAAAGAAAGAAAGAAAGAAAGAAAGAAAGAAAGAAAGAAAGAAAGAAAGAAAGAAAGAAAGAAAGAAAGAAAGAAAGAAAGAAAGAGATGGTAGGTAGGAAGGAAGACAGAAAGAAAGAAAAAGATGGTAGGAAGGAAGGAAGGAAGACAGAAAAAGAAAGGAGGGAAGGGAGGGAAGAAGGAAAGAAAAAGGAAAGAAAGATGGTAGGAAGGAAGACAGAAAGAAAGAAAGAAAAAAGATGGTAGGAAGGAAGGAAGACAGACAGAAAAAGAAAGAAGGGAGGGAAGGGAAGGGAGGGATGTAGCAAAGAAAAAGGAAAGAAAGAAAAAGAAAGAAAGAAAGAAAGATGGTAGGTAGGAATGTAGACAGAAAGAAAGAAAAAGATGGTAGGAAGGATGATTTTAAATACTTTAGAGTATTATGAACAACATTCTGGAAAACAAGTAGCTTTAATGTTTTTAGATGCACAGAAAGCCTTTGACAATGTTAATTGGCAATTTATGACACAACAACTTCAAACTATGGGTTTTGGAGAAAGATTTATCGGGGTAATTAAAACAATTTATACTAAGCAATTGGCTAAAATAATTTGAATGGAGATATGACAGAAAAAGTTGATATTATAAAAGGAACCAGACAAGGATGTCCATTATCACCATTATTATTTATCTTGACTTTGGAGGTTTTAACTAGACAAGTGAGACAAAACAAAGATATAAAAGGAATAAAAATTAAAAATGAGGAATATAAATTGCAAGCGTTTACTGATGATTTAGTGTTCATATTAGAAGAACCAATGGAGACGGGTCCAAAATTACTACAACAGATCGAGCGGTATGGTGAAGTAGCAGGATTAAAAATTAATGAAGATAAAACAAAACTTCTAGTTAAAAATATGACAGAAAAACAAAAAAAGAAATTGACTGAAATATTAAATATAAAAGTGATAAAGAAAGTAAGATATTTGGGGATCCATTTATCGGCAAGATGCTTAACAATTAAAGATGATAACTTTATAAACTTAAAGAAACAAATTGAGGCAGACTTAGAAAAATGAAAACACCTTCAATTGTCACTGATGGGCAGAATTGCCTTGATCAAGATGAATATATTACCCCACTTATTATTTTTGTTTTCGACAATCCCAATAAAAATAGAGAAAATATTCTTTAAGGAGATAAATGAAATGATTTTGAAATTCATTTGGCAAAGGAAAAAAGCGAGAATACATTTAAAAATGCTACAAGATGCAAGGACTAGAGGTGGCTTTGGACTCCCAAATTGGGAGCTCTACTACCATGCAGCAGTATTGACATGGATGAGAGAATGGATTTCATTAAGAAACCAGAGACTTTTGTTTTTGGAAGGACATGATCTGCAGATAGGTTGGCACGCACTTATATGGTATGGAAGAAACAAAATACATAGCTATTTTCAGAGACATTATATTAGAAATTCTTTATATTTAGTATGGGGAAAAATAAAAACAAAACACTATATGAGTATTCCGAATTGGATATTGATAATAGAGACATTAATTCATCCAAGCAGAGTGAATTGGCAAAATATACCACGGTATAAAGATATTTTGACAGCAGATGGAAAGTTGAAATCATCTCAAGAATTAGAGACTCAAGGAATTAAAATGGACTGGTTTATGAGATTGCAAATACAGACAAGCTATGAAAAAGATAGTAAAATGGAGGAAATTATGTTAGAGAATACAGAATTAGACGAAATACTTACAGGACTGGATGAAAAATTAATCAAAAAATATGGTATATAAAATGTTTTATACATGGCACATGGCACCAGAAAGAATTGCAAAAATGTTTAAGAATAAGACTATGAAATATTGGAAATGTCAATAAATACCAGGTTCTTTTTATCATATGTGGTGGACATGTGCAGAGGCAAAAGAATATTGGACTCGAACACAGATATGGATAGAAAAAATGCTGAAATAAAAGATAGAACTGAAGCCAGAAATATTTCTGTTGGGAATTATACCAGAGAAATTCAACAAGGAAGATATCTATTTAATTATACATGTGATAACTGCAGCTAGGATTGCATTTGCGCAAAAATGGAAAGGACATAAGATTCCATCTGAAGAACATACGCTTAAGAAAATTTTGGAATCTGCCGAGATGAATAGATTGACAATGAAAATTAAGGACAAGAAGGACTCAGAATATTATAATGTTTGGATGAAACTTTATAATTGGATAGAAATTGAATATAGTTAAAAGTTAAGATAGAATGATTCTTGAGATTACAGGGAAGGAAATTGATGAATAAAGGGGAAAACCTAGATGACAAAATTAGATTCCAAGGAGGTAACAGTAATGTTGAAGCATATATTTAAAATACAGAATAATGGTTATGGATAAGATATGAAAATATACAAAGAATAGAAGGGACACCAATAGGCGAGATACATAGTAATATATTATCAGTCTATTAATAATAGGATTAGAATTAAAATCACTCAAGGAAGGGTTATTAGAGGGAGAAGAGGAAGTAGTAGGGTAGAGGAGAAAGTGGTGGAGAGAGAGTTGTAAGGCAGGGGGAGAGAAGGGGGGTCTATGACTGTTTGCCTCCTCTATTCCACCGCGCCTGTTTTGTCCCCAGCCTTCCGCCCCCAAACAATCCGGCACTGCCTTTTTTCCTAGGCCCCTTACTTATTTATTTTTTATTTATCTATCTATCTATCTATCTATCTATCTATCTATCTATCTATCTATCTATCTATCTATCTATCTATCTATCTATCTATCTATCTATCTATCTATCTATTTATTTTAGGATTCTTATATGCCGCCCTACTCCCTGGGGACTCAGGGCGGCGTACAACATTTGAAGAACCACTAAACAATCTAATTTAAAACAATTTAAAATACATTTTTTAAAAAGCATACAAAATCTTACATACATGGGGAAGACCAAGTTGAAGTTGTCTCAAGACCCCGCCTGCAGGAAGAGCCATGTCTTAATAGCTTTTCGGAAGGCCAGCAAGGTGGGGACAATTCGTATCTCTGGGGGGAGTTGGTTCCAGAGAGCAGGGGCCCCCACTGAGAAGGCCCTCCCCCTAGGCCCTGCCAGCCGACATTGTTTGGTTGACTGGACCTGGAGGAGACCCACTCTGTGGGACCTGACCGGTCGAAGGGAAGTATGAGATAGAATGCGATCCCGGAGGTAACCTGGTCCTAAGCCATGTAGGGCTTTAAAGATGATGATCAACACCTTGAATTGTACCCGGAGACCAATGGGCAGCCAATGCAGCTGGCGGAGTATGGGTGTTACGTGGGTGTATCTTGAAACACCCACTACAGCACGCGCAGCCGCATTTTGGACCAGTTGCAGTCTCCGAATACTCTTCAAGAGTAGCCCCATGTAGAGCGCATTGCAGTAGTTCAATCGAGAGGTGATAAGGGCATGAGTGACCGTGAGTAGAGCCTCCTTCTCCAAGTATGGTCGCAATTGGTGCACCAGGCAAACCTGTGCAAAAGCCCCCCTAGCCACAGCTGTAAGATGTTGGTCTAATTTTAGCTGTGGATTTATTTATTTATTTATTTCTTGGTTCTTCTATGCCGCCCTATTCCCGAGGGACTCAGGGCGGCGTACAACATCATGTAAGAACACTAGAAATAATAACAATTTAAAAACACAATTAAAAGTTAAAAAGATTAAAACAGTTAAAAGTATCCCCACCAGACATACCGGGGGAGAATTCAGATGGAGCTAGTCTCAACCCCCTGCCTGCAGGAAAAGAGGGAATTGACGGCTTTTCAGAAGGCCAGCAGAGTGGGGGTGGTCCGGGTCTCTGGGGGAAGTTGGTTCCAGAGCGTGGGGCCCCCCACAAAGAAGGCTCTCCCCCTAGGACCCACCAGCCGGCATTGCTTGGTTGACGGGAGCTGGAGGAGGCCAACTCTGTGGGCCCTAACCGGTCGGAGGGAAATATGAGGCAGAATGCGGTCCCGAAGGTAGCCTGGTCCTAAGCCATAAAGGGCTTTAAAGATGATGATCAACACCTTGAATTGTACCTGGAGACCGATGGGCAACCAATGCAGCTGGCGGAGTATAGGTGTAACGTGGGTGTGCCTTGGCACACCCACCACCGCACACGCAGCCACATTTTGCACCAACTGAAGTCTCCGAATACTCTTCAAGGGTAGCCCCATGTAGAGCGCATTGCAATAATCCAATCGGGAGGTGACAAGGGCATGAGTGACCGTGAGTAGAGCCTCCTTCTCCAGGTATGGCCGCAATTGGTGCACCAGGCAAACCTGTGCAAAGGCCCCCCTAGCCACAGCTGTAAGGTGTTGCTCCAATTTTAGCTGTGGATCTAGGAGGACCCCCAAATTGCGGACCTGCTCCGAGGGAGTTAATTTCCCTCCCTCAAGAACCAAGGAGGGACAGTTGTCATAGTCCTTAGGGGGCAATATCCAAAGCCACTCAGTCATGTCGGGGTTGAGTCAGAGTCTGTTCCTCCCCATCCAGGTCCTAACGTCGTCCAGACACTGGCACATTACATCAACTGCCTCACTGAATTGAGACGGGGTGGTGATGTACAGCTGGGTGTCATCAGCGTACTGATGAAAACTCACTCCGTGTCTATGGATGATCTCCCCCAGCGGTTTCATGTAAATGTTAAACAGGATGGGCGAGAGAACCGAACCCTGAGGCACCCCGCATAATAGGGGCCTAGGGGACGATCTCTGCCCTCCTGTTAACACCGACTGCATCTTATCGGCGAGATAAGAGGAGAACCACCGTAAAACGGTGCCTCCCACTCCCAACTCGCCGAGACAATGCAGAAGGATACCATGGTCGATGGTATTGAAAGCTGCTGAGAGGTCAAGTAGCATCAGGATGGAGGAATTTCCCCCATCCCGGGCTCGCCAGAGATCATCCATCAGTGCGACCAAGGCAGTTTCTGTACTGTAGCCGCGCCTGAAACCCGACTGATAGGAGTCTAGATGATCAGTTTCCTCCAATAGCCGCAGAAGCTGAGCAGCCACCACCTTCTCTACAACTTTATCTAAAAAAGGTAAGTTGGAGACCGGACGAAAGTTTTTCAAGTCCGCCGGATCCAGGGAAGGCCTCTTCAGGAGGGGTCTCACCACCGCAACTTTTAACAGCTGCAGTACGGATCCCTCCCTTAAAGAAGCGATGATCACCGCCTGGATCCAGCCGCGAGCCACCTCTCTGCTGGCCAAAACCAGCCAGGAGGGGCACGGGTCCAATAAACAGGTGGAGGTACCCATCGCACCCACGGCTATGTCCACATCTTCAGGAGAAACAGGCTCAAACTCCTCCCACAACAGTGGACTAAGACTTGCCCCTGTCAACTCCATGGACTCTGCCCAGCCGGAGTCCAGGTTCGACCGGATCTGAGCGATTTCATCTGACAGAAACTCTGCAAATTCCTCAGCTCTACCTTGCAAGTGTTCCTTGCTCCCCCCTTTAGCAAGGAGGGCGCGAGTCACCCTAAACAAGGCGGCTGGGCAAGAATCTGCGGACACAATAAGAGCGGAAAAATGAGACCGTTATGCCGCCCCTATTGCCACTAAATAAGACTTGATGTAGGTTCTTAATAGTGTTCGATCAGACTCGGTTTTACTGGCTCTCCAGCGGTGCTCCAGACGTCTCTTATGGCATTTCATCTCCTGGAGCTCCTTGGTAAACCAGGGGGCTGTCCGGGATCCACTGCCGCGGAGAGGTCGCAAAGGCGCAATCCGGTCTAATGCCCCTGATGCTGCGGTGTTCCAAGCAGCCACCAGGGAATCAGCCAAATTGTGTACCAGGGTTTCAGGTATTTCCCCAAGTTCCCTTTGGAATCCTTCTGGCTCCATTAGGCGCCTGGGGCAGAACCACCTAGTCGGTCCCGCCTCCCTGCAGGGGAGGAATGGGGCTGCGAAATCCAACCTCAGTAGGAAATGATCTGACCATGACAGTGGGGTGATGACTATATCCCCTATCTTCAGATCATCTCTCCACTGCCCCGAAAGAAACACTAGGTCGAGCGTGTGGCCTCCCTCATGAGTCGGACCCTGGATTACTTGGGTCAGGTCCATGGTTGTCATGGAATCCATGAACTCCTGAGCTCCCCCAGAGGTTTCACCAGCAGAAGGCAGGTTAAAGTCCCCCAGCACCATAAGCCTAGGGAACTCAACCGCCTAGCCGGCTACTGCCTCAAGCAGCTCAGGCAGGGCCTTACTAATGTAGCTGGGAGGCAGGTACGCTAAGAAAAGGCCCACCTGGACCCCTAAGTCCAACTTCAGAAGGAGTGTCTCACACCCAACAATCTCCGGGGCAGGGATCCTACGAGGATGCAGATTTCGGCGCGTTATCGTTGCCACTCCTCCCCCCCTTCCCTGGGGTCGAGAATGATGTTGCACTGAGAACCCGTCTGGGCATATCCCGGAGAGAGCTACTCCCCCCTCCTGGCCCAGCCAGGTCTCAGTTATACAAACCAGGTCTGCCCCCTCTTCTGTGATTAGATAACGTATCAGGGGGGCTTTGTTGACTATTGACCTGGCGTTAAGCAGCAGCATCCTGAGCCCAGGGCCCTGTAAACCCTGGTTGCCAGGTACTCGGGTTGAGCAAGATGGAACCACATCAGAGGGGCCGGAACAAGGGATCGCTTGTAAACAGCGAGGTCTTATTCCCCGAGAGCGGCCCACCCCTCTGCTCCCGCCATATCTGCCTCTTCCCATTATGACCGAGGATCTAGGAGGACTCCCAAATTGCAAACCCATTCCAAGGGAGTTAATTTTTCTCCCTCAAGAACCAAGAAGGGACAGTCGATATGATCCTTAGGAGGCAATATCCAGAGTCACTCAGTCTTGTCGGGGTTGAGTTTGAGTCTGTTTCTCCCCATCCAGATCCTAACATCATCCAGGCATCGGCACATTACATCCACTGCCTCCCTGAATTGAGACGGGGTGATGATGTACAGCTGGGTGTCATCAGCGTACTGTTGAAAACTCACCCCGTGTCTACGGATGATCTCCCCCAGCGGTTTCATGTAAATGTTAAACAGGATGGGCGAGAGGACCGAACCCTGAGGCACCCCACAGGTCAGGGGCCTAGGAGATGACCTCTGTCCTCCTGCTAACACCGACTGCATCCTGTCGGCGAGATAAGAGGAGAACCACCGTAAAACGGTGCCTCCCACTCCCAACTTGCTGAGATGATGCAGAAGGATACCATGGTCAATGGTATTGAAAGCCGCTGAGAGGTCAAATAGCACTAGGATGGAGGAATCACCCCCATCCCGGGCTCACCAGAGATCATCCATCAGGGCGACCAAGGCAGTTTCTGTACTGTAGCCGCGCCTGAAACCCGACTGGTAGGAATCTAGATGATCAGTTTCCTCCAATAGCCGCAGAAGCTGAAATGCTACCACCTTCTCCACAACTTTACCTATAAAAGGTAAGTTGGAGACCGGAGGAAAGTTCTTCAAATCCGCTGGATCCAGGGAAGGCTTCTTAAGGAGGGGTCTCATCCTCCTTAAGAAGGGGGAAGAGTGCTTTGGGGGGATTCAATGAGGTTTCCCTCTCTTCCTTAAAACAGACAAGTCTGGAGGTGCTCCCAACAAAAGAAAGTGGAAGGGGGAAGAGTGCTTTGGGGGGATTCAATATGGGGAACCAATCGAGAACAATGGAGGCTGTATATTTTCCCCTTCATTGTGTGTGTCCATGCACACGCACGTGTATGAACGCCGATCGCATTTGTAAGAGAGGGCATCCATTTTTCTCCCCACATTTTCAATCCCCATGGTCCATCGGTCCTTCCTCCATGACTTGCTTCCCTCCTGGTTCCTGGTTCCTGTCCGGAATTCCCTGGAGCCAGGCGACCATCCCTCGCAAACCCCAATGTCTGGGAAAACATGCAGCCGTGCCAGCTTTGATTCTCACTATGCCTAAATCAGCGTTATCAGGAGCTTTAGCTTTTTTCCCACCGGATTCCACTTTCCCCCCCAAAGCACTCTTCCCCCTTCCACTTTCTTTCATTGGGAGCACCTCCAGACGTGTCTGTTTTAAGCAAGAGAGGGAATCCTCATTTGGTGGAGTGCAATCCAGATCTGTTGATCTCGTACCCAGGAATTCTACTTCTGGTACCCCAATCTGGCACTTGCTGGCTTTAGCCCTTAACCCTGCAGCTCTGAATCTAGTAAGCACCTCTCTGAGCCTCTCTCTCAGCTGCATTTTATTTTTTGCTGTTAGTACGTTGTTGAAATATGGGACGACACCTGGCAATTTGCTTAGAACTCTTTCCATTATTCCTTGGAAAATACCCGGGGCCACGCTAACACCGAATTGTAGCCTATTGCATTTAAATGCCCGCGGTGGGTAACTATTGTTTGGGCCTCTTCAGTCTCACGATCAACAGGCAGCTGCTGGTATGCCTGTGTGAGGTCTAGTTTTGTGAAAATGGCGCCCAGGCCCAGCATGTGCAATAGATGTTGGACCACGGGCATTGGATACGCACTCTGTTGAAGGGCCTTATTGAGTGTGCACTTATAGTCCGCACATATGCGAACAGACCCATCACTTTTTATGGGAGTTACTATAAGGGTTTCCCACTTTGCATGCTCTAAAATGCCCTGACTTATTAACTCTTGGTCGATTTTCGGTTTTAATGCAAAGGGGACCCTGCAAGGTTTTAGTCTAATTGGAGGTATCTTGGGGTCTAAGCTAAAGGAAATTGGGGTGCCCATGTACTTGCCAAGCCTTTGGTCGAAAATGTCCTGGAATTCGTGCAGCAGGTCATCATAGTCAGCATTCGTCACATTGATAGCAGTCGCGTTTCTGGTCTCCTTCATTCCTAGTGCTCTGAACCAGTCGAGCCCCAATAGGCTAGGTAGTTGGTTGCAGACAACTGTTAGTGGTAGGCTTACTTCCTGGTTGCCGAACTTCATGGTGACCTCTTGGTACCCCAAAACTGGAATCCGGTTCCCTTGATAATTGGAAATTCGTAGTGGCTGTGTCTTTAACTGTCTCCGGGTGAGGTTAGGCATGGCTCTCTTCACAGCTGACCAAGACATGATGGATATTGACGAGCCCGTATCTATCTCCATTTCACAGGGGGAGCCTTCCACGAACACAGTGATGATGATTTTTGAATTTTTCTGAGTGTTCGCTAGGTTCACCCTGATATGATTAGCCCCAGATTGTGGATAGTAGTTAGTTGCTCATTGGTTCGGGCCTCTTTCTTCTCGGCTCGGCTCATTTGGCTGGTAGTTCTACCTGGCTCCCTTGGTAGGAAATTGTGGTGTCTTGCAGACCCATGTGATGTGGCCCAACTTCTCACATTTTTGGTAAACGTCGTCGCGGAACTAGCAAGACATCCAGGGGTGCTGTCCTCCACAACTGTAGCAAAGCTTCGTGCTTCAACCCCCTGGTGCCGATCTGTCCAGAATACTTCCTCTTCTTCGCTATCGTGTGGCTTGGCATGGTATTGAGTCTTGTGTACTTCAGAAATCGCTTTTTTAGGGGTTGGTGTACTTTTCCGGCGTAGCATCTCGGCAGCCTTATTAGAAGTCTTGGATGCCCTGGCCTTCTCTAACGCAGCTTTCAGATTCAGGTTGGTTTTGGCCAGGCGTCTTTTTTGTAGGCTGATATCTTGAACCCCCCCAACGATCTGGTCCAGTAGCGCATCATCCAGATCATTGAATTGGCAATGGGTTGCCGCTTTTCGTAAAGCTGTTATGTAGTCATTGATGTTTTCTCCTTCTTGTTGTAATCGTTCGTAGAATTAATACCGGCTGACCACCTTGGAAGGGGCCGGATCGTAGTGCTTCTTGAGTAACTCTTGTAGTGTTGACCATGTGGTCGAGTCTACAGCCACTGGTTCAGTTAAGGCTATAGCCATATTGAAGACTTTGTGCCCGCAGTGGCTCAGGAACATATCTCGCTTCCTATTGTCTGAGAGGCCTTGCAGATTGTTGGCCCCCAGGAAACAGCGAAATCTGATCATGTAGGTTTCCCAAGTTTCATTGTTTGGGTCGAATGGAGTCGGCGGGTGGAAGGACGACATGGCGGCTTTCTATTGTAGTCTTTGTTTGGATTTGAATTTGGCACCTCAAGATGTCCAACACTTCCTTCCGGCCGGACTGGTCTGCTCTGAATTTGCTCTTCAATATCCCACCTTCGTCGCCAAATGTTGAGTGCCAATACTGAAGAATCAGGAGGCAGGTTGAGTGACTTCAGCTCTTTATTAGTTACAGTGAGCAAACTTCAGCAAAATCCCACCTGGAGGCTCCAGTTTAAATAGAGAGCCCTGGTTGGGAAGAACCAATTAGTGAGGACCTTCCCTGCTGAATAGAGCGGACCTGGTTGTAAACATCTCGGCTAATATGTTAATCCCAGGACACAACACCAAGAAAAGGCAGACAATCTGGTGAGATTCTTGTGTACTGGTGAATCAACTTCTTGATCTGATTCTTGGAGATGTTCTGGTTGCTTGCACCTGACAAATTCCAAGTCAGTTTTCATATGCAATTTAAGCAGTGGTGGGACTTGAATAGCTTAACAACTGGTTCTCTGGCTGGGTAGGCATGGCTGGTTGGGTGGGTGACGTCACTCATCACACCCAGCCCCGCCTCCCAGCCACTCGCCTCAAAGGTTGGGGCTAATCCCACCACTGGCTGGCCCCACCCCCGCCCAGTTTTTGGCCTGTTTTTGGCCATTTTTGGCTGTTTTTCAGGCTGTTTTCTGGCCTTTTGGGGGCTGTTTTCTTAGCTGTTTTCCGGGCCATTTTCAGGCCGCTTTTCGGGCCGTTTTTCAGGCCGTTTTTGGAAAATGGCCCAGAAAACAGGCCGAAAAATGAGCGGGGGCGGGGCCAGCCAGTGGTGGGATTTGCTGGTTCACCAAACTGCGCAGAATCCTAACTACTTGTTCACCCAAACTGATGTGAACCGGCAGCAGCCCACCTCTGAATTTAAGGGCCTTTCTCAGCTTCCACAAATATCTCTCCTTGTTCACCTGCTCCCAAAACAGTATTGCTCTTGAATAGCTCATGGCAAATGCTGTAGGCACTGTTTTGCTTGAATCAGGTTCCAGGTATTTTGTTCAGTCAGGCTTTCAGTTCCAGCTCTCTCCTGTAATGCTTCATATGTACACTACCCCTGGTGATCAAAGGAGTATGAAACCCTGAAACGTATGGACTTTAACTGCACATTTTCTGGAGGAAACACCAGCCTGAATTTCACCCTGTCATGAGGAGCTTGTAGTCTTCCATCTTTATCTACAGTAAATATGATACTGAAAGAAAATTTGTTGATTCAGTTTTTTTCAAAATTTGATAGAAGTCTTTGTCCTCTCCAACTCTGAGATAAGCAGCCTTGAATCTTTCACTAGAAGCTGCTGTGCAATGTGCTTGTATCTTAGCTCTCTGTGTTCTACCTCCAATTGGAGTCTATTCTACCAGCACAACTTGTCTGACTTGTTCTATCCAGAGCCTCTATCTCTCACCTTCCAACTTCAGTTTTCTAACATTGTTTTTTTTAATCCTGCCCCCTTATTTCTCTCCAGCTTCTGACTGACATCTTGATTGGCTGATTCTGCTCTTCTCCCATGCAGGTCACACATTTGTAGGGATGACAGTTTAAGTTACTTTGCCAACATGCCCTACATTTATCTCTTCCCTCTCATCATTCTCAAGAACTAATGAAAACTCATCATTCTCAAGAACTAATGAAAGAAATAACATGAGGCGCTCACTTGTCTAATTTCCCATGGCTTTCCAGGGTTTTTTAAAATCTCAAAATGGTAAACATGTTTTTATCAATAATGTTTCTGATGTTCCAGCATCCCACACCACTGCCACTGTTGGCAGTGCCAGGCACTGCCAGGCCTTCCTCTCCTAACCAGGAGGAGATAACAGCGAGGACAGTGAAACAAAAGAAAATGCCTTTACTTTTCTGCTAATAAAAATATAAGAAAAGCATATTGCTGATCCTACAAGTGCTTGTTATACATTTGGTCTAGATTATTTAAAATGCTGCTCTTGGAGTTTAATGGAATTTGAGTAATGATACTGGCTGACATTTCCTGCCTTTTAAATCTGTTTAATTCTGCTGTAGTAGTTTGCTATTAAATTTTATTACTAGAGAACTAGATGATGAACACAGATAATTTTTTTTCTCAAAAAAGTTTTATTAGTACAAACTTACATAAGTGGTAACAAAATATTAAATCCAAAGTACAAACATTTTTATTTCCCCCCCCCCAGACCCACCCCCTTCCCTCCCCACCTCCCCCCCCGGACTTCCCAGAGATAATACAGGGCATAATAATAAGTTTAAATTGTTAATAAAAAGAAAAAGGAAAAAGGAAAAAAAGAACACTATTTTTAAAAAAACTTCAACTCCATACTATACAGTACTAATATATCGCATTTGTATACAATAGTAAAGATACAAAAAAGAGAGAGAAAAAAAAAGAAAGAGAATAAAAAAAAAAAGAAAGAAAGAAAGAGAAAACTCTTTAACACTACAAACAAACAAACCTCCTACCTCCTCCCTTCAGTCCTCTATCTTATACAAGGTAAGTGTTACATAAGTAATAACTAAATATAAAATACACAAATCTTAAACTAATATTATTGACATTAGAAATAACCTCTAAGATAAAACTTAACTAAATGTTACATAAGTAATCATCAAATATTAAATTTCATCATGATATTAATAAGATAATATTATTCTAAATTAATTCGCTAACTTCAATAAACAAAAAAAGAAAATAAAAGAAGAATAAACAATAAACAAATCTTCAACAAACTATATATATCTAATATTATCAACATTAAAAATAACCTCAAAATTATATAAAACTTAACTAAATATTGCATAAGTAATCATTAGATAGGGAAAAGATAAAATACAATCATATTAGTCTCTATCCATCCAATATATTTCAACATCACATTGTTTTGTATCTTGATAGTTCATCTTTTAATAGTTCAATAAATTCAAATTTGTCAAGTCGTCTCCCGTCTGCTCCCAAACCTCCATCTCCTCTTCCCCAGCTATCTGATTCAGGCACTCCTTTTGGATTTTTGGGTCTATTTCTTTTTGATCCATCGAAGGTGGCTTCCCCTCCTCCTCCTCTTTTATTTTCATACACCCTTCTTCTGGAATCTTGGATATATCAGCCTTTAGAACATTGACATAAAATTCAGTAGCTTTTTATCGTGTTGAGCCGGTATCTTTTTCCAGAAAATTTCACTGTTACTCCAACTGGTGCTTCCCATTTATATTGTAAATTTAATCTCTTAAATTCATCAATCAAAAAAGTATAGCTTTTCCTGGCTTTAAGCATTTTAGAGGGGATTTCTTTCCAAATCTTTAGTTCCTGACCATTCACCATAAGATTATTGTTAAACGTTGCTTGTATAATTCTGTTCCGTAGAGCTCTTGTGGTAAAATATATGACAATATCCCTTGGTAGATGCTTTTGTTTGGCGTACCACGAGTTGATTCTGTATGTTTTGTCGATTTGTGTAGCCAATTCCGCTTTAGAAATTCCAGACACCTGATCCAATATGTCAACCATCCTGCCTTTTAAATTTTCATATAATCCTTCTTTCAAACCTCTAATCCTTATAGCAACTTCCATAGATCTGAACTGAGTCATTAAGACCTCTTTTTCAAAATTTGCAATGTCATTTTGGATTTTATCTATGTAATTCACCGAAGTTGCCAAAGCTTGTTTATTTGTTTCAATACGTTCTGCCAAAACTTCAATATTTGTTGCTAAGCCTTTGCAAACCTCTAACACATCAAATCTTAGTTGTTGATTCATATTCTTCAAAGCAGCCTGCATCTTATGGTCTATCTCACTTATTTTCTGGTTAAATTCCAAAGTAAGTTCATGTTTCATAATCTTTAAATTATTTAATAAATTTTCAGGTGTCAAAAGCTGTGGAGGTGTTAGCTCAGTGTTAAGTTGCATTTTAGAAATATATCCAGATGAATAGTCATTTCTTTTAGTCAAAACAGTCTTTCCAAACTTTGAAGCCATTGGTGTTTTAAAAGAGTACAAAAAAGAAAGAAAGCCAGTTGCCTGATTAAAGTTCTTTCCAGTTTAAAAATCAGATAGTCTTTTATTATTGAAAATATTTCTATTATAACTTTAATCCAGAGTTAGGAGACAGAGAAAGAAAAAACCATTTTTCCAAGTTAAAAGTTTCCATAGAGAGAGAGAAAGAAAAAAAAAAAAAGCCTCTGGGGAAACGAAAGTCACTTTCACTTCTCAATCGCCATATTGTTACTCTGTTTCCTTTGTTCCCTTGCCGAAGTGAAAGCTTACCCAGGAGTTGAAAAAAAAAGGAAAAAAAGAGGTTTCAGTACTTGCCCATCTCACGCCTGTTTCTCTCTGTCTGCTTCTATAGTTTAAATGTAGTTATAAATCCCATTTTTGAAGCAGCGGCTGGTCACTCCATCTAGCTCTGCAAAAGGCAGAGGTTTCCGGATCTTCGGAGCTGGAGACAGGCTGCATGGGGAGCTCTCCCTTCGCGCCCTGCCAGATGGCTCCTAAGGCGCTGGGGGGGCTCTACCCCTCCTGTCAGGCTCTCATCTCTCCCCTTTGCCCGGGGAAGAGATTTTAAAGCCGCCAGACAGCTGTTCTGGCGGCTTTTAACAAAGATCGGAAAGGCATCCAACGAGGGATGTCTGCGATGAAGCGCTCCAAAACCGGAAGTCCGAACACAGATAATTTAAAGAAACAACATTATATATAAAGCTTATCTTTACTGCCCAGTTGCCCCATCACCATAACAGGCTTGAAATCAATTGTACAGGTCTGAAACAGAAAACATTAATCTCCCACTCAGTAAGCAAAGTGTCCTCTGGACGCAATTTCTCTGTTCCACTATATGTTGCACTTCCTTGAATGGTCCTGTTAGTGTGTTTCAGTTTGTTACAGGCTAACCCCAACTACTTCACAGAGGCAGTAATACCCCCACAATGTATACCATGGGAACTATGAAAAGAAAAATAATAATTTAAAATGTATCTGATTTCAAAGTAGCAACCTTCTATTTACCAAGTGAGGATTAAAACCATTTAACTATCTTAACATTCATGGCAAAAGTAGCTCTGAAAAGTAAGAGAGACTAATAAGACAACAAGAAAAAAAAATTCACTTTAAAGCTGGTTGTTGTGCTCAAAGTGATATAAAAAACACCCTCTAATTTTTTTCCCCACAATAAAAATTCTGTGAGATAGGTTGAGTGGTGAGAGAGAATGATTGGCCCCAAATTATTCAATAAAGTTGTGGCTAGACTAGAATCTGTAGTCTCCCCAGTTCTAGTTTAAAAACTTCAACCACTATGACATCAGAGGTGGGTTCCTCCCGGTTCAGACTGGTTCGCCCAAACCAGTAGCAAACCGCTGGTGACATCACGGAGCCGGTTTGGTCGGTGCTGCCATCTTTTTTGGGGATTATTTTGGGGATTTTAAATTTTTTTTTCTTTTGCGCATGCACAAAAGCTGAGTTTTTGGCACTGCGCATGCACCACCATCTTGTTTTTGGCTTTTTTGGGGGGAATTTTTTTTGAATGTTTGGAACTGCACATGCGCACACACACAAAGTGCACATGCACCCACGAGGCGCGACCATGTGGTGCAGGAGGAAGCGAGCTGGCAGCGAGGTAAGTTAGAACCCACGCCTGTATAACATATACCGTATTTTTCAGAGTATAAGATGCACTTTTTCCTCCCTAAAAGTGGCTGAAAATTTGGGTGCGTCTTATACTTCGAATGTAGCTTTTTTTTCCAGCCCTAACTAGGTGCTAACAGATATTCCCAGCTCTTACCTTGCAGGCTTTTTCACTGTTACTCTCTCCAAAGAATGTTTTTCCAGCCCTAAGTCTTTGCAGAATTTTTTTTCATTGCTCTACTTGCTCCGAATAAGTTTTTTTCTAGCCCTAACCAGGTGCTAACTATCTTCCCAGCTCTTACCGGCTTGCAGGCTCTTTCATTGTTATTCTCTCAGAAGAAGGTTTTTTTAAGTCCTAACCAGGGGATAAAATAATGTGCTGAAGCTGCTCCGAATAAGTTTTTTTCTAGCCCTAATCAGGTGCTAACTATCTTCCCAGCTCTTACCGGCTTGCAGGCTTTTTCATTGTTACTCTCTCCAAAGAATGTTTTTCCAGCCCTAAGTCTTTGCAGGGTTTTTTTCATTGCTCTACTTGCTCTGAATAAGTTTTTTTCTAGCCCTAACTAGGTGCTAATGATCTTCCCAGCTCTTACTGGCTTGCATGCTCTTTCATTGTTACTCTCTCAGAAGAAGGTTTTTTAAAGTCCTAACCAGGGGATAAAATAATGTGCTGAAGCTGACCATTCTAAGGATGCTAGCCAGATGAATACCTGGTAGGCAGATTGTTTTCCCCTATTTTCCTCCCCAAAAACTAAGGTGCATCTTATACTCCGGTGCGTCTTATACTCCGAAAAATACGGTACCTTTATTTTTATTAGTGCAATGTTCAAATAATAGTTGTAAAAGAATGCATTTACATCTTTAAAATGCCTTTTCTCTTCTAACAGTGTCCTTGTGCTTTTGGAAGTATACTTGCACAGAAAATACCATCACATCAAAGCGAGAAAGGCAAATAAGCAATGACTTAGAATGCAAAAGTATCCATATAATAAGATAAGAAATATATCATTTTACTGCACATATGTAATAAAATGCCAGAATGTATAAGTTTTTAAACTCTTTGTTGGGACATACAGGGTTATTCAAAAAGAATGAACTGATTTCATGACGCAATATTTTATTAAGGAAAAATAATACAAAACTCCAGCAAAGTCACAAGTATTCTACTCACAATCAACTTTTATTTCCTGTCTTACAAGTGTTCAATGTGGCCACCACCTGCAGCACGAGCAACATCAATGCAATAAGATAATTTCTCCCAGGCACGTATCAGCATATCACAATCCACTGAATTGATTGCTGTTGTTATTGGATGTTTAAAGTCATCAAGGTTAGTGGGTAGCTGTGGAACATAAACACGATCTTTTACATATCCCCACAAGAAAAAATCACACACGGTTAGGTCAGGTCTGGGGATCTCGCAGGTCAAGCACAAAGAGCAAGGTCTTGGGGCCCCTCCCGACCAATCCATCGCTGGGACATTCCGAGGGTAAACAAACAACTGAACATTGCTGGAAGAACGACATGACTACATCACTCCTGTGGCAGCCATTCAAAACTTAGATAACTCCTCTTTCAAATGGTCATTGACTCATTACATGATGATGCTTGAGAACTGAAGCAATGTGTCATGAAATTGGTTCATTCTTTTTGAATAATCTTGTATGTTCTGCTGGGAGAATATCTGTTCTGCTAGCAGAGAAATAGATCCTGCTTGGAGTCATTCCTTGAAAGACATCTGATCTTCAAAGCTTCACCTAACAGTTTTTTAAATTGTTTTTTCATAGTTCAATGAGCCATGTTTTGGGGCAATAGGGCAGGTCAAAGGCATATAGCAATAGCAATAGCATTTAGACTTATATAAACCACTTCACAATGCTTTACAGCCCTCTCTAAGTGGTTTACAGAGTCAGCATATTGCTCCCAACAGTCTGGGTCCTCATTTCACCAACCTTGGAAGGATGGAAGACTGAGTCAACCTTGAGCCTGGTGAGATTCAAACTGCCAAATTGCAGGCAGCCAGCAAGCAGCAGAAGTAGCCTGCAGTATTTCATTCTAACCACTGCACCACCACGGCTCATGTAGCTCATATAGCTTTTTTATGCTAAGAAGAGAGCAATCTGATGAAGATTTAAAATAAAAAGTATTTTAAAATATGTTTTTATTTCATGTCTATGGAGATTCTCAGTCATCCAGGTCATGGTTGTCCCAAAGGTGCTTTTTCAAGAGGCAACTGGACTTTCTGGTTTTTTTCTTTGAAGACGTTTTGCTTCTTATCCAAAAAGCTTTTTCAGCTCTGACTGGATGGTGGGGAATGGAATGATTTATACTCCTTGCAGACATTTGCATTCTTTTAGCCAAATGGGTGTGGAACCTTCTTGGAACTTGGGCAAACAAAACAACCACTTCATAAATACATGGCACAACATAGGAGAACAAACCCATCAGAACTAGATTCAGCAGTCCATCTGCAGCTAAAAGACAAAGGCCACTCTATTGAAGACAGCAAAGTCCACATTTTGGATAGAGAGGACCTCTGGTTTGAAAGGGGGGTCAAAGAGGCCATCTATGTCAAAATTGAACAGCCCTCTCTCAACAGGGGGGGGGGATACGACATCATCTATCTCCAGTCTACAACATAGTCCTTTCAACAGTTCCAAGAAGGCTCCACACCCATTTGCACCACTCAGGTGACCCTGATAACACAGATAAACCTCCAGGTGGCCTTAACTATGTTAAAATAATGCAAATGACCAGCTGTCTGCGAGGAGTATAAATACTTCCATTCCCCGCTAGCCAGTCAGAACTGAAGAAGCTTCTTTGATAAGAAGTGAAATGTCTTCAAAGAAAAACCAGAAAGTCCAGTTGCCTCTTGAAAAAGCACCTTTGGGTTTTTATTTCATGTTTTGAATTTCAACATTTATCAGATATAGGCTATTGATTACTTTAAAAAAGCTAGAGATTATAATAATCTTCTTGCCAATTTTATTCACAATTAAACTTACTCTTCTGATTGACTGATTTTTTTTATCTTCAATAAAACCTTAGAGATATTCTGAGAAAGATTAATACATAACTTTAATCCTGTTCATATGCCTAATCATATATAGCTGATTTCTAGACTGGTCCCTAAGCACATTTAAAATTGATGCTGCTCCTTTAGCTTTAGTTTTTATTCTTTTAATATGTATTTTTGCATAATAATGCAAAAGTCTTTTTTGAAGATAATTATTTTAATATAATTATTGGGTCACAGAAGTTTCCTAAACTTCAATAATCAAACTTATTTTCTGTAAGTTGTTATATTTTGGATAATATTGATGATATGCTTCTATGAGCCACGGTGGCGTAGTGGTTAGAGTGCAGTACTGCAGGCTACTTCTGCTGCCTCCGGGCTGTCTGCAATTTGGCAGTTCACCAGACTCAAGGTTGACTCAGCCTTCCATCTTTCTGAGGTCAGTAAAATGAGGACCCAAATTGTTGGGGGCAATATGCTGACTCTGTAAACCACTTAGAGAGGGCTGTAAAGCACTGTGAAGCGTTATATGTCTAAGTCCTATTGCTATTGCTATGCTTCTTTCTAAGTTGTTTCTTTCTTGCTTCTTAACATCATAGTTTTCAGTTATTTTAATGGAGCATTTGTTAATCTGGCAGTGAAGAAGTGGAATGATTGGTTTTGTAAAATTCTTGGCAGTAAATTAAATATAAATTGAAATTTTCAGCTATTTGTAATTAAATGCCCAGTTCCCCAGACAGCTCATAAAAAGAGACAAACAATGAATATTGCGTGCATTTTTTGGATTCCATCTTTAAGAAAGAGAGAGGTTTTAGATGTTATTTAGCATATAGTTTTCTATTTCCTGCCCTTCTGTTTCCTGCGAATAGAAAGTCAGTTGGTGAATATACTGCAGAGCCAGTTGCTTCCGGAGAAGTGACTTCTTGTCCCAAATCACCTACTCCTTCTGCCTTGTGGGGTGGACCTCACCTGCTACCATGTCCCCAGCTATTCCCACTAATTGTCATGGAGATATATTGCCAGAAAATGAAAGAGTAGGCATTAGTACTGTGCGTTTTGGTTTTATTAACACATTGGTGGCCATTTCCGAGATAGAGAAAGAGATTTTACAGATCTTTGCCAAAGACATATATATGAGACGAGTGGACATATACATTTCTTAAATTAAAGTAATAAATTCCTGTTCTGTTATGGCTAGATGGTACCAGAACAACTATCCTTTAGCCCTTAAGAACACAAAAAATGACATTAGTGTAAGAACTGTTGCCTCACTGGCATGATGTTGGTCTCTTTTGCTGACCTAATTTATGCCATACAAGTAAGGAAAACTTAATGGATTCACCAGGCTTTTTTCTCCCTGCTGTGAAATCTCATCAGCTGACAGGAAGCATCCACCTATCACTCTCCTAAATGTTGAAAAGTTAGGGGTGGTGGAGGAGATGAATTTTGACATATAATGAGTCATTCCTTACAACACCCCTGATTTTACACTAGATCATTCTAGCGTAGATCATTTTACAAGATCATTCTACATAAAAGTCATCCAGACATTAAACATATGTTCAGAAGTAGATGAATAGTGCTTAACCCCATGTTTCTTCTGGGACAGCATTACACTTTGGAGCCTGAACAATAGCCGATTAGTGTGGAAATAAGCCACCTCACAACTACCATAACAACTTTCTGAGCCAACCAAGAGACTGGCGGATAAGTGGGGGAGGGGGAGAGCCAAATTTGAAAAAGCTGAACTGTCCCCCAACTCAAAGTAGAGTACCCTATCTTGGAATAAGAGGAAAAAAATTACTGTACTTTATACCAATGCGATTAAGGGTGAATCTCAAATGCAGTCTCATGAGTAAACATGAGAAGGAAGAAGTTTGCAGAAATCTCAAAATAAGATTAATGAATAACTGTAATGTAAATATATCCACACATTGTGGCAGAACAGATCTCTGAACAACTTCTGGAACCTTGGAAAAAAGACTTTTCCTGAAATCTTGGAGAGATGATTAATATAACTTCGCTGAATTAAAATGTTCTCCGCTCATCCTTGAATCAGCCTCAAACAATGGGCCACGGACATTGTTGTCCCCTTGCTAATCCCTATTCTGCCTCTGCTGTTGTGTCTATTCTGCCTCATTATCAAACGGGATTAACCTGATTTGTAAGTGTGCCAGTAATTATAGATAAACTGAATGAGTTTTGGCTTTGGTGTCAGCCCGGAAACTTCCAGTTGGGGCCCTGGACCAGGAATAAAGTGGGCTTGATTTCAGGTTTTGGCCAGGGATCCTCTGGGATGGTTTTCCTACTCTCTTCCCATAACCCATTTTGGTACATGTGAAGTTAAAATAATGTAAAATAAAGAAGCATCAGGGGAGACATCAAGGTAGAAACATTTCAGAAAGGAGGGATGCAGACCCTACCATGGTTGTACAATTAAAGGTAGTGTTTGACTTACCACCATTCCTTCAGCAACTGTTCAAAGTTATGATGGTGCTGAAAAAAACCTCATGACTCATGATTGAAGTTATGGCCTTTGCAGTGCTGTCACATGATCAAAATTCAGATGCTTGGCAGCTGCCTGCACTGACCACTGCAAGATCACTCCCCTCCACACCTATCTCACCCACATCTCTGCTCTTTGGCAACCCTGCATTCTACCTTGTGGGGCAGCAAGCAGCCACAGAACTGTGCAGCTCTGGGTTGGCTTGACATGCTCTGGGAAGCCACAGTATAGTGTTCCGGAGAGCTTCAAGAGGGCGTTCGTACGAGCGGGAATTAGGAGAGCCAGGATTGGCTGAGCCGCCCGAGGCAACAGTATAAAAGGTTGCTGTCACCCAGTGACAGCTTGCGTTCCTGTCAGACCATTTTGTAATACATCTCGTTAATTTGTTAATAAACAAGTTGGTTCCTGTTGAAAGACTCCCTATTCATTGAACCCACTACACTTCATCTGGCGACGAAGGTGGGATCTTCTGCAAGTTAAGGAGAAAATCGGAATGTCTCAAACCAACCGAGATACAGAAACTGAGAACCTGATTGACAATCGGCACGGAGGGACAAAATGGCTACGCAGCACACCTTCGCTCCCTTCAATCCATCTGGTGAGACCTGGGAGTCTTATGTGGCTCATTTTGAGTGCTTCCTTATAGCTAACTCCTATACTGAGCTTTCAGGGGACAGGAAGAGGGCTTATTTCTTGGGCTTTTGTGGGACTGAGATGTTCGAAACCACCCTCACTCTCTTTGCCTCTAAGTTGATTCACAGCATGACGTGGGATGAACTTTTGACCAAACCTAAGGACCACTATGCCCCTCCACCCTCCCGCTGTGCATGCCGATATGCCTTCTACCACAGAAACCAGGGGGAGGGGGAGACAATAAATCAATTCCTAGCAGCCTTACGCAGAGCCGCTTTATACTGCAAGTTTGTCAATTTGGAGGATTACCTCCTAGACAGACTTGTATTTGGGGTGAGGGATTGCCATCTAAAGAGACGCCTCCTCGCGATGCACGTTCCAGATTGCCCTGGATGAGGCTCATGCCGCAGAGATGTCCAATCAATCCCTCACTGAGATGGATGTGGGTGCAAATTCTGCACCGGCTGCTCGCACTAACGCTGTTGACAGTCTCCCCGAGGAACTCGAGAAAGAGCTGTCATTAGAGGAAGAAGTATGTCTTTTGTCTGACAGCCAGAGAAATGCCGCCCTGAGGAACCGCCCCCCCCAACCCTGAACACCATGTATGGACTGCGGGGTGATTATCTAAGAGTCTACTGTCCCCTTAAAGATGCTGTTTGTCGGAGATGTGGCCGCCGCAGGCACATCGCCAGAGTCTGTCATGCCGGGAAGCCACCTCAAGGCCAATTCTACAAAGAGCCTGCCTTTAACGCATCCAGATGGCTGTCTGCAAGCTCCTCCTCCCAAAGGGGCAGATGCTTTGCCATTTATCATTACGCGGGAGCCAATCCCTCTGCCATTAATGAGACACGCCTGTCTCCGGGTGAAAAGATCTCCATCTCTGTGCTGCTTGGGGGTGTGCCGTGTGCCATGGAGGTGGACACGGTGTCCGCGATGTCATTTGTCTCCTGGAGCACCCTGAAGCATGTGTTTCCCCATATGTCCAAGGGGAGACTGAAGCTGTGCCTGCTCCTCCTCCATGATTACCAGGGGTCTAGAATTCCTGTATTAGGCAGGGGATTGTTCCCAGTTAAATATAAGGGCTTCTCAGGCCGCTTGCCCCTTGTCGTCGTAGATGGCCCTCTCACCAGCCTGCTGGGCTTAGATTGGTTTGCCACATCGAGGGTATCAATTCTGTCAAAAGTGATGACGCATGCGCACAGCTGGCCAAGGAATTCCCCTCAGTGTTGACGGCCAGTTGGGTAGATATACTGGCACCCCTGTGTCCTTTAATTTGGATCCCCTAGTGGCACCCGTTCGCCTGAAGCCATGACGGGTGCCCCTTGCCTTACGTCCCAGAGTGGATGCCGAGATTGACCAGCTTCTCGAGCAGGGCATTTTGGAGCCAGTGGATCGGGCTCGATGGGAGACACCTATTGTGACTCCTGTCAAACCTGATGGGAGCATACGCCTGTGCGTGGACTATAAATGCACAGTGAACCGCGCCCTGCCCGCCCACGCATATCCAGTGCTGGTAGTCCAGCACTTGCTCCATTCCCTGGGGAGGGGGAAGGTTTTTGCAAAGATTGACCTGTCCCAGGCGTATCAACAGCTGCCTGTGGATGCCCAAGCCGCTGAAGCGCAAATGAATATTACCCACAGGGGTGCCTTCTGTTGTCACCACCTCCAATTCGGCATTAGCACCGCCCCTGGAATTTTCCAAAGTCTGATGGAAAGGTTGTTGCATGGAATTCCAGGGACAGTGTCATATTTTGACAATGTCTTGGTGACCGCATCCGATCATGGGGAATTAATGACCCGTGTTCGCGCTGTGCTATCCAAATTTCAGGAGGTGGAGTTGCGCGTGAAGAAAAATAAGTGTGTGTTTGCTGCCCCCAGCATAGAATTCCTTGGGTTTTTAATAGATGCCACTGGGATTCACCCCACTCCCTCCAAAACCAGGGCCATTGTAGATGCTCTGCCTCCCACATCTAAGTCAGAGCTGCAGGCCTTCCTTGGCCTGCTTAACTTTTATGCAATCTTCTTGCTACATAAAGCGTCTGTGGCAGAGCCCCTGCATCGCCTGCTGGACAGCAGCATGCCATGGCGTTGGGGCCCTAGAGAGAGACAGTCCTTTTCTGATGTGAAACGATTGCTGACCTCTGCCATGCTCGCCCAGTACAGCGACCACCTGCCTCTTGTCCTTGCTTGCGATGCCTCCCCTTACAGTGTTGGTGCCATCCTAAGTCATCACCTGCCTAACAGGGCTGAAGCCCCCATCATCTTCTTTTCCCAAACCCTGGCTGGCCCTGAACGCAACTACGGCCAAATCGACAAAGAGGCCCTCGCCTTGGTGGCCGGCGTGCACCGGTTCCACCACTACCTCTATGGCCGCAGCTTTGACCTCGTTACCGATCACCAGCCACTGCTTGGACTCCTCTCAAGCAACCACCAGATGGCCCAAGTGATTTTGCCGCATATGACCCGCTGGACTGTCTTCTTGGCCAATTATGACGGCTACTTTACCGTCCAGGCAAACACATCGTGCATGCAGATGCGCTGAGCCAGTGTCCCTTGCCTGTCAAGCTGGACGATCCTGCCCCTGCCACGTTGGTTCTCTCTATCGCTGACCTTAAACTGCCAATCACGGCTTTGGACATAGCCTGCGCTGTCACCAAGGAGTGGGTCCTCTCACGGGTGGTGAATTGAGTCTTGCAGGGGTGGCCAGCAGACAAAGTGCCACCAGAGTTTGTTTCAATTAAGTCTCGGCAGTACGAGCTGTCTGTCATGCGGGGGTGCCTCCTCTGGGGGGAGAGGGTGG
The DNA here is from genome assembly GCA_023053685.1 of Diadophis punctatus similis. NCBI lineage: Eukaryota > Metazoa > Chordata > Lepidosauria > Squamata > Dipsadidae > Diadophis > Diadophis punctatus. The sequence goes on from JALIGW010000002.1 coordinate 106,298,631, forward strand.
TTATTCCTCCCCCCTTCTGCAAGCCAATCCTTGACACCCTGCATAGCAGCCACCCGGGCATCGTCCGCATGAAGGTATTAGCCCGCGGGTACATCTGGTGGCCAGGTATCGACAAAGAAATTGAGAGGAGGGTCTCAAATTGCACCCCTTGCCAGGAGACATGGGCCTACCCACCACAGGAAAACCCTCAAATGTGGGAGGCACCGGCTGACCCGTGGTCCCGCCTACATATTGATTTCACCGGGCCGGTGCGGGGTCAGATGTTCTTGGTGGTGGTGGATGCCTTTTCCAAATGTTTAAATTTTTGCCTTATGCCCACCACCACCTCGGAGGCCATGATCCATTGCCTCATGGCTTTATTTGCAACCCATGGTTACCCGGACCTCCTAATCTCCAATAGCGAGCCCCAATTAACTTCCACCCACTTTGAGGGGTTTCTCGCGAGTCTGGGCATTAGACACGGGTTGACTGCGCCATGGCAACTCGCCAGTAATGGGATGGCGTAATGTGCCATCCGAATGGCCAAGGAGACCTTCCTCCGGCTAGGCCCCGGGGATTGGCAGCAGAAGCTAGGGGAGCTACTTCTGGCGCAACACACTACCGCGTGTATTTCCACAAACAAAAGTCCCACTGAGCTACTTATGGGGAGGCGGCTTCAAACGACCCTGGATAGGCTACACCCACTTTACATTTCAGAAACGCCCTTAGACTCAGCTCGCCCCAACTGGTCCTTCCAGGTAGGAAGCCCCGTGTACGCCCGAAACTATGTGGGGAGCCCCCTTTGGATCCCGGGGGTAGTAAGGAACATATGCGGCCCCCGATCATACACTGTGACCTTACAAGACGGGCGGGAGTGGCATTGCCACATTGATCAGTTAAGAGCCCACAAGGGAGAAACAACCAGAGCTGCCCCGGACACAGGGGGACCACAGGCACTTAATAATGGAGCAGGTAATCCATGCCAGGGACCGGAACAACTGCCAGCACAGACCCCTAGTACAGATCTGTACCTGATCTGGAGGGGGAGGTACCCAGGGACAAACAAACGGTAGAGGAAGGTGCTGCAAACAGCCAGACCCAGGCACAGGGCGAGACGTGTCTCCCGGATGTCCCTACAAGGGAACCTAGGCGCTCTGGCAGAATCCGGAGACGGCTGGTGTATTTAGTGGAATACGCATGCTCCAACTCGACGGAAAGGGTTGTAGTGTTCCAGAGAGCCTCAAGAGGGCGTTTGTACGAGCAGGAATTAGGAGAGCCAGGATTGGCTGAGCCACCCGAGGCAACACTATAAAAGGTTGCGTTCCTCTCAGACCATTCTGTAATACATCTCGTTAATTCGTTAATAAACAAGTTGGTTCCTGTTGAAAGACTCCCTATTCATTGGACCCACTACACTTCACACACTAGCCCAGCCCAGTCCCAGCCACAGTTGCCCTTGCCACCCTGCACTTTGAGACCCCTGTTTCCTTCCTCCGAATGCTGATCAAGGCATGCCTATCCGCAGGAGAAAAAAGTATTTGGGGGGGGGGAGCCAAAAGCAGTTCCTGGGCAATGCGTGCCACTGGCTTTTTGCAAAGAAGGATTTTGGTGTGTTGCCACTCAGGGACCTCTTTCAAATTCCCACCCCACCCCACCCCCACCCCACAGCTGAAGCCCTGCCTAGCCTACCCTAGCCCAGCCAAGCATGCCTTGTCAGCTTCAAGAGCAAGAAAATGATGACGGTGAGCTGGAGCAGCACAGCACAGGGAGCAGGGGTCTCAGAGTTCAGGGTGGCCAGGACATCTTTGGTTGGGATTGGGCTGGAATGGCTGCATCATCCCCAGGTGTGGCAAGCAGTCTCAGATTCTGGGGCTGCTTGCCACCCCACAAGGCAGGTTGCAGGGCATCCAAAAGACAGAGATGGAGTAAATAGGCAGTTGGGGTGGGTTGGAGAGTCACTGAGGTTCAGGGATGGAAGGGACCAAGGCCAGAATTGGGGTGGGTAATTGCTTAATGACTCACAATGGGAATTGTCATCATAAGATGTTGTGGTCATGATATGTCCCAACTTATGCTGGCAATCCCAAACCAAATTTTGTGTGTCTGACAACAACGCATGCTAGAGTCAGTGTAATGTGGGCATTCCTGCATGAGAGAACCGAGCAACTGAAAAGAGCAAGCACATGTACGGGTTAGTGTATATGCGGTCAGGCCCGGTTCCTGAGGGTTCCCTCCTTGGCCTTAAGGTTTTTTTTTCCTATGGAACCTGTTGATCAGTCTTTCCGCTTGTACGTCCCGAGTCGACTCCTCACTCATGAGCCCTCGGACACGGGTTACCCTTTCCATCAGACTGGACTCTTCGGCCGCTGCTGCTTCACTCTTCCAGGACTCCTCCACAAGTCCATCGCAACCCCCAGCACCCGACACCCAGCAGTGCACCCCATGCAACTCCCTTCCCCCTCCTCGCTTGTGGCAACTCCAAAACAGCACACAGGGGCGTAGCCGCGATGTTACTGTCTCAGAACCGTGAAACTTTCTCTAAATGAGGCAATAACAGATTAAACGAGTTGGAAGGGACCTTGTAGGTCATCTAGTCCAACTCCCCGCTCAAGCAGGAGTCTCTCTCTCTCTCTCTCTCTCTCTCTCTCTCTCTCTCTCTCTCTCTCTCTCTCTCTCTCTCTCTCTCTCTCTCTCTCTCTCTCTCTCTCTCTCTCTCACTCTCACTCTCTCTCTCTCTCTCTCTCATCACATGATCATTTTGCAATCATTTTTCTTCCAATTCAAGGAACATTGCAGTTGTTAAACATGAAAATGGTATAATTTTTTAAAAGGACAGCAAAAAAGAAGAAGAGTGACAGATATAACAAATTTTGCACAAATACAAAATTACCTTCCTACACAAATGCCTTTTTCCTAAGTCAAATAGTGGGGTAAAAGATTTTATAGACCTTGAGACAATATCAAAATAAAAGAGTAAATACTATTTTATATCAGTAGAGCTACAGAAAATGCAAGCTGGTCTCATTCATTGATTGGGAATGAAATAAATATAAAATGACGGAAACAATGGGTGACATTACTATTGACAAGATCTGATTATGCCTTAATATAAGGATTCCTGTCTTGGGCAGGATATTGCACTAGAATTAGATAGAAGATCTCCGAGGTCCCTTCTAGCCTGTTCTTCTATGTTGTTATTTACGTATTGAGGCAGCAGATGGCAGCATTTGTCTGGGTTTGCAAATTATGCAGCATCAGGTAAAGTCCTATTTGGACAGGAGACCACTAGGGAATTCTAGGATCAAGGGCTCAGTGGAGAAGCTGAAAAATCATCCCAGGAGGTAGCAGTGGCAATATTCTTTCCTAATATTGCCCAGAAAACTGCATGGAATCCTAGGTGTCAGCAGGGGAAGCGTCAAAAGCTGAAAAGGGCAGATTTTGACTCTGTTGGAAGGGGATAGAGGAGTCTATAGGAGGTGACATACTCTTGTCTCCTAAATATAAGTTGATGTTCAATAAATAAAAACCAGTACATACAATAATAGCAATAGCACTTAGACTTATATACCACTTCACAGTGCTTTACAGCCCTCTCTAAGCAGTTTATAAGTCAGCAACAATTTGGGTCCTCATTTTGCTGACCTTGGAAGGATGGAAAGCTGAGTCAACCTTGAGCCACTCAGAATTGAACTCCCGGAGTGAGCAGTGAGTTAGCTACAATACTGCATTCTAACCACTGCGCCACCATAGCTCTTATTCAAATAGTGAAATTAATATTATTTATATTATTTCAAAAAATAACTTAGAAAGTTATATCTAGTAGATTTGGAGAATAACTTGATTAGTGTACTTTAAAATATGTGGTTTCCACTTATCCCTATTTCATGACAGATATTAATACCAGATATTCAAACAATATTGAATACAATATTGAATACATGTTATGTTTGTCCTTATTGAGTCTGTGAGTACTGACTTAAATATAATTATCAGTTTGTGGTTTCAGTCAGTAACATCTGCAAAATAGCCATTAGAACATGTATAAAAAGTAAAGGTAAAGGTTCCCCTTACACATATATGCTAGTCATTCCTGACTCTAGGGGGCGGTGCTCATCTCCATTTCAAAGCCAAAGAGCCAGCGCTGTTCAAAGATGTCTCCGTGGTCATGTGGCCAGCATGACTAAATGCCAAAGGTGCACGGAAAGCTGTTATCTTCCCACCAAAGGTGGTCCCTATTTTTCTACTTGCATTTTTTACGTGCTTTCAAACTGCTAGGTTGGCAGAAGCTGGGACAAGTAATGGGAGTTCACCCTGTTACGTGGCACATGTGCAAAATAGCCATTAGAACATGTATACTAGTTTTTAAATTACTATATGTGGGCAAATTATATATCAGTTCAGATAGTAAGCAGGACAGGAGTTGTGCTGATCCTTTACTCAGGAAAGAGATGGGAGAGAAGAAGTGCTCCTTCTGGGATGTCATTAGTTTCCTGGAACTCAGAGTATCATCATCATCATCATCATCATCATCATCATCATCATCATCATCATCATCATCATCATCATCATCTTAGCCCTTGATTATGATTGCCAAGGTCCTATACTCAGAGCCTTCAACCAGTTGTTTGCTCCTGAAGGAACCTTTTTGGTTAGCTGTGACCTGCTAAAGTTGACAAGGAAGCTGAAAGTCCTACACCCAGATTCTATCTCTAGTAGCCTAAAATGAACCTTGTAATCTAATTTTCATTTGGCAACAGCAGTTCTTCTCAAGCCCTAGTGCAGAACAGATAATTAATCTTTAACAAAGGCCATAACTTAATTTAGCAAAGGCTGAAAGTCCCTCACATCAATTCCTTCCATTTAATTCATTTCCAAAGACTCTTTAACTCCAGTTCTGACAGTCTCCACCCACCTATCAATTGCTACCACTGCCACTTTATTTTGCTGCTCTATTTACACTGGAAGACTGTTATAGGGATGGGAGGGAGAACTCCTCTGCATAAGGATTGGAGATTTTGGAGGCCAGGTGGATTCCAGAGCTAGAGCTGGAATTGTACTTTAAAATGTTCAATTGTCCAGTGAAGGACATCCATGGTCCAAGTAATGCTTAATTTCCTTAAATTAACAATCACTGAACCATCTGTTAGTAAAACCTTGCTTTATGCTGGGGAAATTCCTACTGCCTTTAACCAACATTGAAAATAAAGTTTTAATGACTTAGTTTGGGTTTCAGGAACAAGGAATCAGAAGAAAAAGAAAGGCGTTCCTCACAAAACACAGAAATATTTATGAGCTAGTGAAGAAGGAAGGCAGGTAATGCCTTGACCTGCATTAAAATATTGGAGTGGGTGGGGTACTTTTTAGCATCAAACACAGCATCAAAAAGAACCCTTCTCTATCCTGATCTCAAATGTGGCTTTGTGGAGGTCTAGCAAACCAAGCCTCCACCACACTCGATAGGCCTGACACACCCATCTCAATTCCAGAGGGGCCAGCAAGTTCCTGCATAGCTGTTCCTGGTGCCCTCATTGTGACTCCCAGCAGAACTGTGCCAGATCCCTGTGTTGAGCACTCAAGGAATCTCCCTTCAAAGGTCAACCAAGTCAGAGAGCAGGGCTAAGTTCCTCTGGGCGGCTCCTGTTGATTGATACTGAGCCAACCAGCCTGGCAAGAGTGCAGAAACAACAGGTACAGCATCTGTACTGAGAAGGGGGAAGTTGCTTGTGTAATTCAGGGGATTATATAAGATCTGTGGAAGCCCAAGCAAACACCAGTGAATCCGCCGCTTTTAGAAGGGAGGTGAGTGCTCATTTTTCTAAAGGAACATCTGGGGTGGGCATCCAGAGAGAGCGCTAACCACCAGATTGTTGTTCTCAATCCAAGTCTTTCCTTACAGTCCCAAAGAATTTCTAATCTTTGTGTTTCTGATTCTACATCTTTGCCACATTTAACTGAGACTGTGGGAACACTATTTGATATCCAATGCAGGATGTAGCATAATGATATCTTATGCAGCTTTTCTCTGTTGCTTACAGGTAGTACTTGAGTTACAACCATAATGAAACCTGTCTATTATAGTCTCAAATCATAATAGTAGTAACATGGGCTGGTCATGTGACTGACCCAATTTTATGATGGTTTTAGGGCAGTTGTTAAGCAAATGTAGTCGTAAAACAAACGAAATGTGGTGATGTGCGCGCAGCGCACCGGTAGCAAGGTAAGAGATCAACCCACCCCTGGTCACTAAGGAATCAGTCATAAGTCAAGGACTATCTGTATTATGCAGACATATGGACTAAGGAGATACAGGGCTTTCTGAGCCCCCGAGATCACTCCTTCCTCTAGTAATGAAGCTGTATCAACAGGGCAGGGAAAGCATGCAGTTCCTGGAACTCTTTCTGACCCCTAAGTAAAAACTTTGCTTTGGATCACATGACTGGGAAGGAGGAGGGGGGTTTAGAATGGAAGAGCCAGTAATATTGCAAGCAGCTGCTGAGCGGCCTGTCCCATAGTGATGTGTTGGAGGATTTTTTTTCCTGGATTTGTTTCTCTACAGCAAACACAGTTTTTTTTTCTGCCAACTTCCTCCCCCTCCCAACAAATTTAGTCTCCTTTTCGTGGAATTACTTGCTGCAGGCCAGTAGGACAAATAAATGGAGTCCTGAGTTCCTTTATCTATGTTTTGCTAACATTCCACAGGAATGGAAAGAATAAAAAAAAATTCTGGATTTTTAGGAGGCATGCAACTCCTCTGCCATCTAAGAATAAGTCAGACAAATTTTTATAAAATGTGTTTTCATCTGGGTTAGATTGTGTGTCAGCTTGCATTTTCTTTAGTGGCTTAGCTCATGGAAGCCCTGTTTTAAAGCAGCCACTGCTTCACATCTCTCCTGGGTAAGGCTTTGGTGGAAAAGAGTGTGTGGGTAGGTGTCCTCTCTGTATAAATGATACTTTGTGTCCCAATCTCTGGATGACCTCAGTCAACCACAGTGTCCCCTAAGGATTTGCAAACTTTCAATTTCCCCAGAACTGTTTTCCAGATGTTGCAAAAAAATAGGATTGAATGTTTAAAATAAAATGGGAAATCTAAAATTGGGCTGGACATTTAGACAAAAAATAATCTTCAAACTAATTTCTAATCTATTTGGTATTTATGCATTAAATTTTTTGGCTTGTCTTGGCTGCATTGGGTGAAGAGGAATTGTCTTGAGCTATACATTAAATGTATAATATAGTTAAAATATGCACAGGTAGTCCTCAATTACAACCATTCATTAAGTGACCATTCAAAATTACAGCAGCACTGAAAAAAGCAACCCATGATCACGACCACTTACAATTGTTGCAGCATCCCCATGATCACATGATCAAAATTCAGACGCTTGGCAACTGGCTCATATTTATGACGATTTCAGTGTCGCGGGGTCATGTAATCACTTTTGTAACCTTCTGACAAGGAAAGTCAATGGGGAAGCCAGATTCACTTAAAAACAGTGTTACTAATTTAACAGTTGCAGTGATTCATTTAACAAATGTGGAAAGATAGATAAAATGGGGCAAAACTCACTTAACAACTGTATTGCTTAGCAACAGAAATTTTAGTCTCAATTGTGGTCATAAGTCGAGAACTATCTGTTATATATATGCACATATTAATGTTAAAAGTTGACAAACTTGTGCGGACACATTACTAGCTATCTAGGGCTGCATGCAGCCTCTGGCTACGGTTTGGACATGTGTATATTAAATAATATATTTGGTATTGATTGTATCAAACCCCATTTTTAGGAACAGAATTACAGAAGACAGAGTGACAGAGTTGGAAGGGACCTTGGAGATTTTCTAGTCCAACCCCCTCCTCAAGCAGGGGACCCTATACCATTTCAGACAAACGATTGTCCAATCTCTTCTTAAAACCTCCAGTGATGGAGCAGCCACATTATGCTGATTAAGCCTGGAGGGCTGTCCTCATTAAGATAAACTCCACGCAATAAGTACCATGCAGATTACTTTTAATTGTCAGGCATTCCCAAATCAAGGACTTACAGTCAAGATGAGAGATTCTTCTGATATGCAAATAATCTGTTCTCATCACGAAGGTAAAAAAGGAATCATCTCCCCCTTCTCCCGGTTGCTGTTTGCATGTTGCTTTCTTTTTTACAAACTAAAAATGCCCGCTGATGAGCAAGGCACAATTACCCAGCAACCCAGGTGAGCTTGATGGCCAATAAGAACACACAGATGTAGTCACATGACATGGACTACATTACTCAGAGTGCAATCTGACTACATTCACCCTAATGCAATCTCTTAAAGAAACATTTCTTAATCCAAGCTAACTATCTCTCTACTTTACCAGCACACTCCCCGCCTGGAATTGTAAATTCCATTATTAACTAACAAATTAACTAAAGTAAACAAAGGTATAGCATAAACAATGTAACTTAACTATCTAACTGACTAAGTAAACAAGGCATAGCATCAAATAATGCAACCATTGAGGTAGATACAAGGCAGGCAAAGCTTGAGGTTCAATCGTCAAGTTCGATCTTCCTTCTCAGCAAGACTAGGTCGGTGAAAGTCTTTGAGCCATGGCATGGGTCTTGTGGCTTCGCGACTTGAACTTCTTCTTGGCGAACTTCTTGGCGAACTGGGAGGTTGTGAGAGCCCCAACACTTGCGACCTTCAAGGGGAGACTGGACTGCCATCTGTCTCAAATGGTGTAGGAACTCCTGCTTGAGCAGGGGGTTGGACTAGATGACCTACAAGGTCCCTTCCAACTCTAATAATAAATTAAATAAAATCTAAACAAACTAGTCCATCAGAGCCGGGCAGAACTTGGTGTACAAGTCCGATGGGCCAAGAGTTTCGAGGTGCATCCTTGTCCCTCAACAGAGCAAGGTCTCCTTTTTCAAGATTCAGCTCTGTAGACTCCCATTTGTGGCGAACTTGAAGGGTAGTCAAGTATTCTTGCTTCCAGTGCTACCAGAAGGTGTTGACCAGCAGCTGAACTTGTCTCCACTGTTGCTTATACCTGTCCTTGGGAACGAAGTTCCCTTTTGGAGCTGGCCATTCACCTGTCTTTTGTGTTAACAAGGTGGCTGGTGAAAGGATAGTTGGATTCTCAGGATCCGAAGAGAGTGGACCCAAGGGTCGAGCGTTGATGATAGCAGACACTTCTGCCATGAGGGTGGTAAGGACCTCATGTGTCAGCGTAGGTACCTTCGTCAACATGGAGTCAAAGATTTTACGGGCTATGTCGATCATTCTTTCCCATGCTCCTCCCATATGGGAAGCATGAGGAGGGTTAAATGTCCATTCACAGCTTTGAGCCTTCAGGTAGCTATCAATTGCTGGGTTGAGGTGAGTGCGCTCATTGATCTGTAGTTCCTTGCAGGCTCCTACAAAGTTTGTTCCGCGGTCAGATCTAAATACTTTGACCGGGCCCCTGTGGGCTTGGAACCTTCTTAGAGCATTAATGAAGGAGGAGCTGTCCATAGATTTAATGACTTCGATGTGGATGGCTCGAATGCTAAGACATGTGAAAAGGACAGTCCAACATTTGTTGCGCGCTTGACCACCTCTGGTCCGACAGGCAGACACTAACCACGGGCCAAAGACATCTAGGCCTACGTAGGTAAAGGGCGGTTCGGTACTGAGATGCTCGGGTGGCAGGTCAGCCATCAGCTGGAATTGTGTCCTACCTTGTTGTTTGTGACAGTGCAGGTACTTATATAAGATAGTTGAGATGAGCTTTCTGGCTCCCACGATCCAGAGTCCGGCAGCTCTAACAGCTCCCTCTGTGAAGTGTCGGCCTTGATGGTAGACGGTTTCGTGGTGGTGTTGGACCAACAGTTTTGTTACATGGTGACGAGCAGGAAGGATGATAGGATGGTTAGCGTTTAAGTCTATATCAGCCTTGTCCAGACCCCCCCCCCTACTCGCAGCACGTTGTGGCTGTCAAGGTACGGGTTCAGTGTCAGAAGTGGGCTGGATTTTGGAATAGGCTTTTTAGCTTTTAGGCATTCAAATTCCATGGAGTAGACATTTTGTTGTACACCCCGTAGAATCCCTCTCTCTGCTTGGAGACGGCTTTCTTGAACGCTTATCTGGGAAGTTGCTCTGTGACGCAAGAAGCGTATAAACACTGCCACGCGAGATTTCCAACTAGAGAAGTTTTCGAAGGCGATTGGTTCTAGGCCATGGTTACGGTGTTATTTTCCTGTTTCTTTGATCATGGTCACCAAACAGGTGGCAAGGACGGCTATGTCTTTGTCTTGTATAAGTGGTTTGCCGAGCGCTTGAGGTCCAACGTCAGCATCTTGTTCTGGATCTATGAGGTCATGGTGTTCTGGTCTCTGTGCCCTCGGACTCTGAGGGCGGACTAAGAACTCGGGACCTTTTAGCCAGGTTGATTCTGTCAACAGGGATGCAGGGACCGACCATGTAGCATGATCCGTAGGGTTCTTGTCTGTTGGCACGAAACGCCACTGCTCTGGACTTGAAGACTTTCTGATCCTGTCCACTCTATTGCCTGTGTAGACATAAAAGCATCTTGTTTGGTTGTGAATGTAGCCCAGCACCATCTTGCTATCTGTGTAGAAAGTAGTGGGTTGTAGTTCAAGGTCTATTGTTTTGGTTATCAAATCTGTGAGTTCTACAGCCTGTACGGCACCGCAGAGCTCCAATCTTGGTACGGTGTGACCTTGTGGTGCTAACTTCGCCTTTCCCATGACGAAGCTGACGTGAATGTCGCCCTCCCCGCCGTAGACTCTGATGTATGCCACGGCTGCTACTGCCTGTGTGGATGCATCTGAGAAGACATGCAGCTTTCTTTTCATCGCAGTGGCGGGTGAGATGGAAACATATGTGCGTTGTACACTGACTACTCAGGGAGGTATGCCACGACTCCCATTTTTGTTTCTGCTCTATTGGAAGTGGCTAGTCCCAATCTTTGGTGCTTTAGGAAAGCATCCGTAGAAGAAACCTCCCTTGGATAGTTACAAGCGCAGCAAACCCTAGAGGGTTCACTGTTGACAGAACTCCTCTCCTTGTGAAGACGGTCTTCTGAGCTGGGGCTCTGAAGGTAAAGACGTCCTTCTTCAAGTCCCAACACAAACCGAGACTCCGTTGGATGAGAGGGGTGTTGGCGCCAAAATCGAGGTCTTGTAATCCCTTGGCGTGGTCTTCAGGATTGAAAGCTTTTAGTACTTCTTCACTGTTGGATGCTATTTTGTGCAGTTTGAGGTTGGCTACCGCTAGCATCTGGTGCGTTCTTTTCAATAGATCTATGGCTTCTGTTGGAGTAGGTACAGATTTTAGACCATCATCGATGTAGAAGTCTTGTTCCATGAAGCGTCTGGTATCTGCACCATATTCGGCCTCGCCTATGCGAGCAGTATGTTGTAGGCCATAGTTGGCGATTGCAGGAGAAGAACCATTCCCAAAGACATGCACTCGTATTCTATACTCTGTGATCTGTTGATCATGCTGTTCATCACTGAACCACAGGAAATGCAAGTAATTGTGGTGATCTTCCCTGACAAGAAATGAGTAAAACATCTGCTGGATGTTGGCCATGACGGCTATGGCCTCCTTTCTGAAGTGAATAAGCACACCTATCAGGCTGTTGGTAAGTTCGGGTCCTGTAAGAAGGACTTTGTTCAGAGAGAGGTTTTGGAACTGAGCACTTGCGTCAAAGACCACTCTTATCTGCCCTGACTTTTGTGGATGGTACACTCTAAAGAATGGCAGGTACAAGCATTCTTCATCCTTTCTCAGAGTTGGGGCAAGTTCAGCATGTCCGTTCTGGATCATTTTGTCCATGAACTCCACCAGATGAGCATTCATTCTGGGCTACCTGTTCATGAGTCGTCTCAGACTAAAGAGGCGAGAGAGAGCTTGCTCATGGTTGTTAGGCAGGCGGTGTCTAGGTGTGCGAAAGGGCAGCGGTGCAACCCAGCTTCCACTAGTGTCCCATTTAAGATCCTTTTCCATGAGCTGCAGAAAGCGTTTGTCTTCTATTGACATGGCTAAGTCATTGTCCTCTTTGCTGGTCTGGAACACCGTCATTCCTAGAACAGGGTTGTCTGTTAAAGTCATGAAGTGTTCTAGGCATGGCTTCAAGTGGGATGCTCTGCCATTCCTGAGAATGGTGGTCGCAGAGACATTCACCTGGTTTGGGGCCTGACTGCAGCCTATTGATACAGACTGTTCCGAAGATAGCCCATCCAAATACAGTTTTGAGGGCGATTGGTGCATCTGCTAGATCTTTTGGGCCTGTGACCACTTCACGGGGAGAGGAAAGTCCGCAGGCATCCGCTTCCAATAAGAGCAGGATTTCAGCTTTGGGGTCCAAGGCAGAGAAAAGGTTAGCTATGTGCCTCAAATGAGGTATACTGCTTGCTACTTTTGGCGTCGCGATCTGACTGCGATCATCTGGTAAAGTGTCGCATTCTAGCAATGGCAGCAGTGCGAATTTTGCACTCCCATCTAACAATTCTATGCAGAATCCAGTTACTTTCCTCCCCGCCGTGCGCTGGTATCCAGTGCACGTTGATATCGCGTAGTGCACTTCCTCAGTCTGGACGTCAAAGAGGTTGAAGAATGCAGATTTGGCTATCAATCTGTTGTTCTGTGAGTCCATTATTACATACAACTTCATGGCCTTTTCTGGGTATCCAGTTGGGTAGACTTTAGCTAAGTATATCTGGTAACATGAGCGAGGGAATGGTGAGTCACCACATAGTGACATGCAGTTGACATTGACGATTGCTGGCGGCTAAGTCTCCGTAGACGTAGTAGAATTTGGAGTGGATCGTGGATTAGGAGTCGACCGTGGAGCAGGAGGTGGCTGTGGATAAGCAGTCGACCGTGGATGAGGATAAGGAGTTGACCGTCGTGTCAGTTCAAAGTCTGGATGCAAGGCGGCTGGGTGCTGATTACTCCTGCATAGGAAGCATCGTACCTGCACTGTGCAGTCATTGGCCATATGTTCCTTTGAATCACAGCACTTGAAGCAGATTCTGTATTCTCTGATCAGATCCGTTTTTTCTTTTAAGGGCTTGCTCCGGAAGTCTCTGCAAGCATTCAGAGGATGCGGGAGGTTGTGGAATGGACATGGTAGACATCTATGTGTTGTCAGAGGGGTATATTGAGGTCTTCTTGGTGGTTGCTCAACAGGGTTCCTCATGGACGGGGTAGAGATATGTGTTTTATGAACAGACACGAAGGTTCTTCCCTTCACAGTTAGCGATGGATTCTTGGTCAAATCAAAGGTCTGGCTGGCCCCTTTGTTAACTGTGTGCCAGTTTTCCGTAATGCAGAGGTTTATAGGGTCATTGTATAGCTTTGCTTCGTAGTTGATGAATTCTGTGAGGACAGCAAAGGGGGTGTTCTGTCCCCACGAAGCACACAGCCACACAAACAGGTTTAAAGCAATACTTTTACTAATAAAACTGTTATCAGTAAAGAATGCACACACCAAATTACAAAACAGTCTTTGTTGGCAAACAACCAGCTACTAATTACTTCATTAATAGCCGGGATTAGTTCAAAGAGTTCTCAAACAATGATGAGCCAATTAAGTCCAGTTAGCTTATGGAGCTTCTTAGCATTGGCAAAGTTCCTAGAGTCTAGTCTCTGAAACAAGACGCCGACAGAGAAACACAAAACAGGTATCACGAAAACAAACTATGATTCAGATGGATTTTTCCCAAGTTGTTCTCTGCAGCTTCCCAGCTGCATCGACTCTTCTTAAATAGACTAGGGGAGTGGCCAATTAGCCCCAAGTCTTACTCTCAAGTAGATCTCTTCTCAAGTAGACCTTTCTGCCTCTTGGCAGCCCTGCGTGCTCTTGCATTCAGGAAAGGAGTAGTAGCCCCTCCTTTCTCAGCACTGCCAAGAGGCACTGAAGGTTCCAAAGGCCCAGGCTGCACACGCTGAGGATGGGCCACAACAGGGGGGGGGGTTCTGTCTTGGTGATTCGCCTTGTAAGCTGTTGCTACTTGAATCCATTCTTTACTTAGGTCCCTTGGCAATTTTGCAATGATGTGCTGTTGCGTGTCAGAGTGGTCGAGGCAGACAAGTCCAGGCAAGTTGGGATCTTCTTGTGATGACCGCAACTGTGTTAGGTCATGGGGGAATTTCCACAGCTTTTTAGGATCTCTCATGCTGATGTTCGGGAAGTTCTTGATGTACTCTAATAATGAAGACTCTCTTACTACAGATGACCCAAAATGCTGGTCAAGCGCAGTCCAAGCTTCCTGAAGAGTGACGTCTGGTTTAGTCAATCGGGTAGAGTAGATGTTTCTCACGATTTCAGCAGATTCAGGTCCCAGCCATGCTATCATATGCCTAAGCTGTTCGGCTGGTCGCAGCCTTTCTTCCTGGATGGCACTCGTGAAACCGTGCTTCCAAAGCATGTATCTTTTCCCCGGTGTGTCTGATAATTTCTCCACCCCACTGGCTGCCAGATCCACCTTTGCCCATCAGGGTGTCCATTCTATGTGTCTTTTCCAGGGGAACGTGGGGTCCACATGGACTTCAGGAGAATGGTATTCTGGGGGTGATGGTAAATTGCACTTCACAGAATCATCAGCGGCATGTGCTAGAGATGGCTGGTGTTTTTCTTTCCATGCGATGTAAAAGGGGTGTTCCTTTTGCTGCCAGGTGGGCTGGCCATGTCTCCGCACTCGAGGTGCCCGGAAGGTTTGGCGCACTCATGGTGTCCGGAAGGTTTGGCAGGAATGTCTTGGTTTCGACATTGAGATTAGACTTTGTGGCTACTTGTGCGGGCTGGGACTCCTTTGTAGTTGAGGGGTCAGCCTGGTTACCCTTTGTGTCTTGGTCCATCAGGGTAAGTTTTGTAATGCCAAGGGAGGATTCTTGTGGTCCTGAACGTACGATGTTGCGTGTCTGACCATTTCGTGTCTCAGGTTGTTGATATTCTCCTCCTCCCTGCCATAGTGACTTCTGTTCATCTACATAGGCCTTGACGTGATTGCTCGGGTCCTCCTCTCCCAAATCTATAGGATTGAATTTGGGGTAGGCGCCTTGAACCTCTGCCTGTAAAGCTGCAGCCCTTGCCATCTTTAGTTTGGCGTCCTGTTCGCTCTGCAAATAGTCAAGTTTGGCTTGAGCTCTAGCCATTTCTTCCTCTTATCTGGCCTGAGTTCTGGCCATTTCTTCCCTTTGTCTGGCCATTTCCTCCTTTTGTAGTTACTCTTTCTTTGCCAGCTCTAGAGCTACCTTGGCTACTTCCACTTCAACTTGTGCCTCTGTGGCTTTGTTGGATATACTCTCTGCTCTAGAGGCCCTGGATCTATTGCTATGGTGGGATGATTGCTGTGAGATGCTGCTGCCCATATGAGACTGGGCTGACTTGGGGTGAAAGGAGGAGGCTTTTTTCGAGTGATGAGATACCTCTGAACTGGGCTTCTTGTTCATTGTGTCCTTGAGACATGCGGATGAGGATTTCTCAGAAGCATGTGAGGAAACCCTAAGTGGTTGTGATGATGACATGCGTGGACAACAAGACACCTCCTGTACATTCTTGTCGCCTATTGTGATCTCCGCCTGAAGCTCGATTTGGGGCTGAAGATCAGCTTTGAGAAAATCATGTTTGCTGAGGAGGAACTTCTCTCGGTCTTAGTTTAGCTGCTGGAGATGTTGTAGGTCCTCCACAAGTTCCTCGTCGTTTAACTTTGAGTGGATGCTGATAAAGTGCTGTTCGCAGTCTTTCCATTGTGGGTACGTCTTCTTAATATCTTTCTCTAGTATGCGGATGCGACCTGGGGAAAGCATCTCTTTCTGGGTGTTGGAGAAATGTGACAATTTCTCTCAGAATGTTTGATTGTTTCGGTAGTGCTCATCCCATTCCTGCATCAGGTTCAACTGCATGGCCTTGGTAAGCTCCCTATGCGGCCTCAAATCATAGGTTTTCTGAGGTGCCTCTGCCTCTTTTGAAATTTGGGCATTGAACTCTGAGATTGCAGCATGGTTAGGTGGGGGGCTCTGTGTTTCTGGCAAATCAGATGCTTCTTCCCCGATTGGGAAAGACTCCATGACATCAGTGTCTTCATTTGTGTCGGGATTAGTTGAGAGGACTAGCTCTGCTGGCGCTGCAGCAGCCTCTGCCATGATTAGGAAGATTCAAGAGAATTAAAGAGAATTTTTTAAAATGGCAATGCAATTTACTCTTTGACCACTAGGGGGCACTGTTGGTGTTCCTTGGTTTTGGCATGTTTAGTGAAATTCAGCTGCTAGCCAGGATTTGGCGTATTTTAATGAACTTCAGCTTTGGGCCACCAGATGGCGCCGTGAGCATATTCTGGATTTGCCGTATTTTTAGTGAATTTCAGCTTTGGGCTACCAGATGACGCCGCTTGCCAACTAATGCTTGGGCTAGACTGCTCCTTAGTTCCTTTTTCTAGAATCCTGCCATGTGCTCTCTCAGAGATTTTCCTAGCTTTGGAATTAATTTCTAATTATTTCTTCAAGCAAAGTTACAAAAGGCAGCAGAAATTATTTTGGTTCTTTCAAAGGCAAAGCATTTAGGCAGAGCATTTATTTTTCTTAAGCATAACTTCCTTGCTTACTGTGGATATTTCTGCTCATTTGCAACTTTCTTTTCAAATGCGAATTCAGGATGATTTGTTAAAGGGAGGCTTGGCTTTGTTAAGCAGATTCCTTCTCCACGGAGCTATGAGGCTTTTGTAATTTGTAATCGGTTAAGCTCTGGTGGATTCTCTCTCACTTTGCAACAAGCAGAAAACAAATCCTTCGGTTGTTGCCTTAATCCAGTGCTTCTCAATTATTTTGTTACAACCCCCTAGGAAGAAGTGAACATTTCGCATGCCCCCAACTCTCCGATCTGGGCCCTAATGGAATTTTAGTGTTAATATTTATTATTTTATTTATTCTAAGCTGCAAGCAAACTATTGGCTGGGGAAGGCTGCTCTACCCACTTACCTGGGAGTAAGTCACACTGAACTCAGTGGAGCCTGTTTTCAGTTAGGCAGGTATAGGCTACCATGGTTAGGACCCTCTTTTGACACGGGGCCAGGCCAGCTTAATCAAGCCGATGTTTTGGGGTCGCCGGCCTGGCCCATAAGCGCCGCCTCTGCCAGGCACCACAACGAATGGTGCCTCTGCCTCCCCGCAGCCCACCCCACTTCCTGGGAGGCTGCAATGCCAGGAAGGAGCTGGCGCAGGAGCATGGGTGCTGCCAACCACGAGTGAGGATGGCGCGAGACTGGAGAAGCAAAACTAAGTGCCGACCGGGAGAGCCAGGGCACGAAGCCGCCTGGCATCACAGCAGGTTAAGCTGCAAAACCCAGAAGCAAGGCCGGGGTCTCCTAGGCCAGCCCCAGCCCATCTACCGGTCTTGGCTCCTCTGGGGAATGGGGCTCTCAGGGCGCTGCAGGGGCGTCTGCGCAGGATATTTCTCTCCTTTGTTTCTGTTTTTAGAGCCGAGGTGGCACAGCAGTTAGAGTGCAGTACTGCAGGCTACTTTAGCTGACTGTGATCAGCAGTTCAGCTGTTCAAATCTCACCGGCTCAGGGTTGACTCAGCCTCCCATCCTTCCGAGGTAGGTAAAATGAGGACCCAGATTGTTGGGGCCAATGTAAATATACATTGCTTAATGGTGTAAACCACTTAGAGAGTGCTTGCACTATGAGGCAGTATATAAGTCTCACTAATAAATAATAAATAAATAAATAAATATGGTGCAGAAGCGGAAGGGCAGCCACAATGGGGAGGTGAATCGTTTCACGACTGGGGGGCTTTCTGGCCACCCCTTTGCTGTCCTCTCCGTGCCCTCATTGCCTAGTGAGGTTTCTGGGCAGCAGCAGCTCAGAAATGTTTCCTTCCCTGTGGAAATTGATTCCGAAACACGGAAGCTTGGAATGAAAGGGAAAACTGAAGTTCGGAGCAGCATATAACTGGGAAAACACTCCCCGTCCGGGGGAATCAATCGAGAGGGATCACACATGTTCCCCGGGGTCACACGCACCCCCTGGCATTGCTCCAGGCCCCCCCAGGGGTGCCTGCCCACTATTTGAGAAACACTGCCTTAATCAAAGACTTTTAGAATTCATGCAGGGGAGGTGTCACAATGTGAATATTGTCAGTTGCAAGTCAATGCAGGGTGATGCACCCCTATTGTAATATTATTGTACTTCCCAATACAAGCAGAACACGTGATGATATTTTGCGCATGTCTACATTCATAATCCACCATTAATCACTTCTGATGTACCTTCCGAACTGGAAGGTCATGTTACTTAGCAAAGATGTAGTAGTTTATTAATGATTTATTGTTTTTATATTGTTTTGTACTGAAATAAATATTTTCTATTAGACATTTAATCTCAGTTTTATTTCTAAGTGTTTGAATTCCAAGTAAAAGATCCAAATATTGCCTCTACGAGGGATTCTTCCCTTAACATGGTAGCAATCGGATGGATCGAACTTTATCTCAAGTTAACAGGAGGGGGGCTGGGTTTAGCTTTTCCGGTGCCGACAGAGCTGAGATCATGCAGGGAAACTGGCTTTTAAATGCATATCCCCCCCCCTCTTTTTCTTCCGTGCTAAAACAGTTCCTTTGCTATTTAAATGCAAAGAGTCTTTCACTGCCAGCTGCTGAAGGGGAAGAGAATCGAGTGTTTTCCGAAGGAGATGGAACATATCTTATTCTCTCTTTCTACTGTTAAGGCATGCTTTTTACTTTTAAGGCTTCATCATCAGGGGAAGAGAGATTATCCTTTTTTACTATGCTGATTAAGCCTGGAGGGCTGTCCTCAGTAAGATAAACCACGCAATGAGTATCATGCAGATTACTTTTAATTGTCAGGCATTCCCAAATCAAGGTCTTACAGTCAAGACGAGAGATTCTTCTGATATGCAAATAATCTGTTCTCATCAGGAAGGTAAAAAAGGAATCATCTCCCCCTTCTCCCGGTTGCTGTTTACATGTTGTTTTCTTTGTTACAAACTAAAAATGCCCGCTGATGAGCAAGGCACAATTACCCAGCAACCCAGGTGAGCTTGATGGCCAATAAGAACACACAGATGTAGTCACATGACATGGACTACATTACTCAGAGTGCAATCTGACTACATTCACCCTAATGCAATCTCTTAAAGAAACATTTCTTAATCCAAGCTAACTATCTCTCTACTTTACCAACACACATATCTTCTGAAGACAAGCCATTCCACTGATTAATTGTTCTCACTGACAGAATTTCCCCCCCTTAATTCTAGGTTGGAAGTCTCTTTGATAACCTTCTATCTGTTACTTCTTGTCTTGCCCTCATGTGCTTTGGAGAATAGATCAACCCCCTCCTCTCTATGACAGCCCTCAAACTTTAGGAACTAAGGAAATATTTGTATTTGTATTTGTTTATTTTGTCAAGCATAAATGAATATAAGCAAATATTCCCTCTCCTAGCCCCAAATCTGTGAAAATACCAACCATTAGACAAATGATGTCACAAATAATGGGCACAGGTCCATTATTCATGATGGAGCAGGAACTAAGAAACAAGACAGTCTTTCTACCACCAAGACTCAGAATAATTTTGATGGTGCTTTAGCTTTGAAGTCATTTAAACTGCTTTGTGTAGGATTACCTGCAGGCTTAAAGGAACAGTTACTGCTTGCCTCGAACAGCTGGGGAGAATTTAAGTAACGCACAAGACATTTTGCCTTTAATATGCCATAGATCTTTCAAGCAAACAAACACACCCGGGCAGGGAGATACCGGTAAGTCATAAAATTACCCATTCAGCAGGTCATGTCTATATGTTCTATGTATTTATGATCAGAGGAGATCAGCTTTCAGATTACAGTATTGCAAAACCTATATTTTCCAATCCTGTGAAATAATCCTGGAAATACATGGAGCACAACCTGTGATGCTGGAAAATAAAGGTACTGTAGAACTCTAGAATGAAGGGGTGATTATGACTGTTTCAGCTGCCAAAACAAAGGGGGAAATTCAAAGTTGCTATTATATTTAAGGTAGGTGTGCTTCTTGATGGGAAAAAATATTACAACACAGTGGTCACAAAAGAGAACAGAACTCTGAAATCTCTGTCTTTGATAGAGCTTTATTTCTGTACAGACAATCATCCTTGAATATATCACACACTTACAATTACAATTCTTTCTTCAATATGACTGCTCTAGACCAGGGGTGTCAAACTGAAGGCCTGGGGGGCGGATCCCGCCCGCAGGGTGCTTAGATTTGGGCCGCACTACAAACAGCAAAGGACCGGTCCGCAGTGCCTCTGCCAGCGAAAACGGAGTTCAGGAGGGCCACGTGCGGCCATCCTAGCCTCCGTTTTTGGCTGTGATGACCTCCTGCCACCCTCTGCCAGTGAAAATTGAGTTCAGGAGGGCCATGTGCAGCCCCCCTGAGCTCAGTTTTCACTTGCAGAGGGCAGCAGGAGGCTGTTGCAGCTGAAAACAGAGCTCTGGAGCCCGTTTTCGCTGGCAGAGAGCTTGGGCCACCACAGACGCCCTCGACACGAGTGATGTCAAGCTGGCCACGGCCACCCCAGCCACGCCCACTCCTGCCCCTGAGGTCAAACACAACCCTGATGCGGCCCTCAATGAAATCAAGTTTGACACCCCTGCTCTAGACAGAAACTTCCACACTTGCTGAAAAATTAAAAAAAATGTTCCATATGAGAAATATATTTAATTCTTTATAAATTCCTAGTTACTATGGAGTTAATATATACCTATGAAGAACAAGTACATACGGTACAACGTCAGGATTTTAACTATGGTGCTGCCTAATAAATTAAAAGGAAAAAAGTGGAAAGCATTGTGTCAGATACTGCTGGTTCCACTAAGAAATTTGTAATCTGGAAATAGACCCTTTTTTAATCACTTGTGGGATTCACTCTATAGACTAGAATTCCCTTATATGGGAACATCTTATTGGATCATATTATAGGTCCCTGGATTCCCAGTGCTAGGAAGTTAGATACTTCTGAGTTACAGAGAAGTAACTCAGAGCTCTGATTGGCTGTATTAGGAACAAGTATTCTGCGGGCGTGCTCATGTGACCGGGTGGGCGTTGCTATGTGCATAGGGACTATTCAGAGGGCTGAAAAAAGTGAACTATGACTGGTCTTTGTACTTACAATGGTCCTCACACTTATGACCACCGTCACATTTATGCCCATTGCAGAATTCTTAACAACCATGTCACTTATTTCACAACTGCAGTGCTTCTCTTCACCATGATGATGACAAGATAGGGCGCAAAACATAAAATGTGAGGACAGTCGTAAGTGCAAGGACCTGTCAAAATAACTTTTTCAGCCCTCTGAGTAGTCCCTATGTGCACCTGGTGTGGCCAGGTGGTCATGTGACTGGGTGGGCATGGCCAACTCGACGTCACTCACGTCGAGGGGCCGTGGGGATGCTGCAACAGTCGTAAATGTGAAAAATGGTCATAAGTCACTTTTTTCAGTGCCATTGTAACTTTGAATGGTCACTAAATGTACTGTTGTAGTCAAGGATTACCTGTACAAAAATACAAAAAGCTTCTTTGCTTGCAAAAAGCTGCCCTAAATATCAATCATTAGATTAGAAATACCTGCAAGCTGGGGTTACAAATTAGGCAGGGTGCCAGAGCACCTTGAGGAATTAAAATAGTTAAAATGCAATGATAACTATCAGCAGCCAACTCTTGCTCATAAAGTGAAACCCTTTAGCAGAGAGGTCATTTAAGCTCTCCAGAAAGAGCACACCCAGGAGAAGCAATCCTTAGATTCATTTGCACCACTTAAAGATACCAGCTGGTCTCACTCACCTCATAAGATATCCTAAGGAAATCATCCAGATTTAAGGAAAGATTGCATGCCCCCCAGAAAGGCAGTAAAAAAATCAATGCCAAGCTTGCATCCTGCCTCTTGAAAGTACACCCCAAAAGGACAGTGCCAAGAACCACTAAAGCAGTGAAGGAAGACCCCCTCCCCAGATAGAAAAAGCACTTGAGATAAGCCTAACTAGAATGAAGCAAAGAACTGTAACTGTTGCTCGTTAAACCAATTACCAGAACAAATAGACACAGGAACTAGCCAGATTTCTGAAGTTGTTTCTTTTCAGGAACAGAGATTAACATTTTTCCTTCCAAACAAAGCTGAATCGGGAAAATTATCCCATCAATAAACACAAGATTAAACATCACCAAGCACAGAATTAAACTTCACCAAAAACCAATTTTAGACCAAAAGTCAGAAAGGGTATGTAAACTCATGTGTGAATGTCAATCTTTCTAGTTAGCCAAGAAGCCTTGCTGAATGTCACTCATCTTGGTTCCTTGTCATTAAAAGCTTCTTTCCGACAGCTCTGTGCTGGAAGAACTCCAACGGGAGTATTTCCTCCCAACAGCAGTGTAAAAAGCTTAAAACAACCCTTCCCCTTTAAGAAAGTCAAGCAAAGAAAAAAAACTCTAGTAAGTCTAGGCCAAGGGTCGGCAACCTTAAACACTCAAAGAGCCACTTGGGCCAGTTTCCCACAGAAAACAAAACAATGGGAGCCACAAAACCTGGGTGGGCGTGGCCCACTTGATGTCACTCACTCCCACCCAGTCACATGACCCCCAGCCAAGCCTACCCAGGTTTTGTGGCTCCGTGTTTTCTATGGGAAATAGGTAACTCCATCTCTGTCTGTCTCCCTCCCTCCCATCTTTCTCCCTCTATGTCTATCTCCGTCTCTCTGTGTGTCTCTATGTGAGTGTGTGTGTCTCTGTGTGTGTGTGTGTCACTCTCTCTCGCTCCCTACCTCTGTCTCTTCCTACTCTCGGAAAGCCCTGCAGCCCTGCCTGTGCTCTTTCGGACTTTTCACCAGCTGTTTTTCTTTCTTCCTTTTGGAAAGCTGGGCTGGTGAAGCAATGAGGGCAACCTGTGGCAGAGACTTCCCTCCTCCTCCCCCTCCTCCTCTCATGATCCCCTGCCAGCTGTGGCGGGGCCGGGAGGGTGCGCATGAGAGGAGGAGGTGGGAGAGGAGGAGGTGGGGGAGGAGGAGGAAAGCCTCCACCACACATTCCTTCACCAGCCCAGCTTTCCAAAAGGAAGAAAGAAAAAAGGCTGGCGAAAAGCCCCAGGGCTGCAAGGTAGGGAGCGAGAGAGCGACACACACATACACAAACACACAGAGAGAGAGAGAGACACACACACACACAGAGACACAGTGAGGGAGACTGGCTGATGGGTGAGCGTCTTTGGCGAGGGCTGAATTGAGCTGAATCTGCCTCCCCCCTTCTCTCTCTCTCTCACTGCCTGACTGGCGGGAAACGGCGGGTGGCTATTTCCGGGTTTGCTCTCTGCCCAGAGAGAGAGAGAGAGTGTGTGTTGCCAGAGGCGAGTGGGGCAGGGAATGGACTCCAGGAGGAGGAGGGGACCCAGTCTCCCCCATTGTAAATTGCGCTTTCGCTGCAGGCCATAGAGGGGGTTTTGGGTCTCCCCCCCCAGCCCCACACCAAAGGAAAGCCAGCCAGGCTTCTCCTTCCCTTCTCCCTTTCCCCTGCTCCCTGCTCAAACCTATCTGAGGACAGAGGAGCGTGCGCTGGAAATGCATGTTGGGGAGACGTTGGAGTATGTCTACTGACCCTTCGGTGCTCGCCCGCAACTCTCTGTGCTCCTCCAGGCCCTTCTTGCTGAGGGGGGGAGCAGCCCTGATGCCTCTTCTCCCCCCCCCCATGACCCCAGCCATCGCTGCCCAGGGAAATGAAAGCAAACAGAAATATAGCTCTTGCTGAAATATTTATTTAATTTATTTATTTAAATGGATTTATATGCCGCCCAACTCCCAGGGGACTCTGGGCGGCTCACAACATGGCAATCCATTTTCCAATATAAAAAGACATATAAATAGCTGAGATCGGGAAGGCACAGGAAACAGAAAGCGGCACATTCCTCTGCAAGAGCCGGACCACGCCTCTCTGCCATCCAACTCTCCAATGGGGACACTTCTGCCGGGCCATCTCCCCATCCTCCCACTGGCCTGTTGTGCTCAGCAGGGCAGGGGAGTGCTTCCCCACGCCGCCGCCTTCTTTCTCTTGGCCTCGCCGACAAGGGAGGAGGAAAGCCAGGCTTGGGGGATGGCCCCCACCCCGCAAGATCCACCCCCGCCATTCTCTCCCAGCAGTCTTTGCTGGTGGCAACAGCAAGTATACCAGGGGGAATGCTGTTGCCACGCAAAGGCAAGTGCAGGGGCACTTTGCTCCCGCACTAAGGCTCCGACCATGCCACTGCCGCGACAGGGTGACAGGGAGCCACGGCAGAGGGCCCAAAGAGCCACATGCGGCTCTGGAGTCGCAGGTTGCCGACCCCTGGTCTAGGCGTACTGCCAAGAATGGGAGAGGCAGTTTCTGTAAGCAGGGCAATAAAGATTAGGCTATAGAAACAACACCAGAATGTTGTAATTCCTTACAGGATTAACCCTGTAAAGTGGAAAAAAACAAAAGGAGATTTCTTCTAACAACCGGTTCTCCGAATTGCTTAGAAAGTTAACAACCAGTTCTAGCGAACTGGTGAGAACCGGTAGAATTCCACCTCTGATATATAACAATTGCACTTAGAGGTGCTTTACAGCCCTCTCTAAGCAGTTTACAGAGTCAGCATGAGCTGGTGAGATTCAAACTGCTGGCAGTCAGCAGGAGTAGCCTGCAGTACTGCATTCTAACCACTATGCCACCATGGTTCTCTATATATAACTATATGTTATGGATATGGTAATTTTTGTTAATTTTGCTTCATTTATTTTACTAGGAGACATTCAGGAGTAAAGAAAAACTGGATGGAGTGTAAATTTAATGAGCAAGTACTGTTTGGCATTAAAATGGAAGTAGGGAACCTAGTGCAGTCTACCAGTCTACTAATTCCAGATTTGAATTGCACCTGCCCATTGGAATTAAAAGACTAGGTGGATTCACCTTAAAACTAGACTTTGGTGCTTATCATTCATTGGTCAACAGGGGCAAAAGAATTGCTTTTTGGATACATTACATTATCAGTTTCAAAATAATTTGAATTATATTTGCACAGATCCAGTCTCAGTATTGCGATCAATTAGACTTGTCATATATAACTAATATCAATTCCAAGTATTTATTGTGATATGATTAAATATGACTAAATTTGAGTCATAAAGTTCTTATTAAAGACACTGAGTTTTAGCCCATGTGAACTTTTGCAAACAAAAAGCCAGAAGATACCACACAAAACTCATTTGCACTTCACAGTAATCATTTGGTTGCCCAATTCAATCAAAGAGCTTCATGAGTTCTATTTAATATTCAGAAAACCTAGTATGATCTTACTTGTGTGAAGCCCAGCAATCAGGGTCCAATCAGCAAAATGACCCTCCATTATTACAGAATGTTCTATTCCATCATCTAAAAGTTTAGAAGGTAGAAAGCTATTTACATTTCACTTTGATCAGTTGACACTACAACAGTCCTATTTCACTTTACTCAGTGACACGGTAACAGTCCTATTTAGGGATATCTGTGTTCTGGTCATTTCTTGAATTTCTTTAACTCCTTCGGGAGGAAGGGAAGAAAGAGTCCATCTCCTTCCATGATTCCTTCCATGGGAAAGCATTCGGGAGCACCATGAAGTTGTGGGCCCCAGGAAAATCTGCTTTTATACATCAGAATAAATCAGAACACTAGGTGTTGCTAGTGGTGCAGAAGAGAAAGAGGGGATAATATCAAGGTCACATGAAGGGTTAGTATTGCTTTATTCTTCCTTGGTAAGACCACATTTGGAATACTGCATTCAGTTTTGACCACCATGATACAAAAAAGATGTTGAGACTCTAGAAAGCAATAAAGATGATTAGTGGGCTGGTGGTTAAAACATATGATAAACAGTTACAGGAATTAGGTGTGTCTAAGAAGATTAGGGATGACATGATATCAGTTTTAGAATAGGGTGTCACAGAAAAGAAGGTATGGACCTATTCTCCAAAGTACCTGAGGGCAGGACAAGAAATACAGTAAGTTCCATTTGTCTTCTAAAGTCTTCAAAAAGATCCTTCAAAAACCCAGCCAATTCTTCATAGTCAATTCTCTCCATATCTTTACAGTCTCAGTTCTCAGCTCTTAAATCCCAAGTTTAGGAAGGTTAAGTCTTTAGTCAAAGCTCAATCTTTAATCAGAGTTCATTCAAAGATGCCACCAGCTCTCAGTAATTGCTAGTCTCCATGTCTCAGCATTCAGCTGCTAACATTGTGTTCCACAGCCTTTTATAATTTGCAAGTTTTTACTATAGTAATTCAAGAAAACCAAATCCTTCTGTTCTTTGTTGTTAACATCTGTTCATACTCCTTCTTATCCAGACCAGTCCAAACATTTTCTTTCAATCAATAACAAATTGTAGTTTATTTTAGCTTCTCTCAACTTTCTCTCAACTTTCAAAAGAAGTTTTTTTCTTCATTCAAGGTCAGGACAGCTGTCTAAACATCCATGAAGGTATTCTACTATAACCGTAATTTTTCCAATCACCAGATGGCATTCTCCAGTCAAATTCTGATCTCTACATTTCCTGTTTTAATTTTTCTGTTTTTAATCAAGTCCAATTTACAAATTATTTCCTCCAAATTTATTTTCCAAGTATTTCTTCACCTTTATTAAATGTTTAAGGCAAAAATCCAAATCTTTAAAAGTTGGGCTTTAGTTATAAATCCTGTTAATTTTGTTGCACTATTGTATCCATCTATTATCAGCCTCTCCTTGATTTCCGGTCCTTTTGTTCCCGTTTAAAATATTAAAATATTGCTTTAAACATTTCTTTTGGCAATGTGACTCACCAGCCTCCACCTTCTTCAACTTCTCCAGCACTTCGCTTTACTTTTCTTTCCCAGATGACTCCAACCTCGAAGTTTCAATCTTTGCAGATGTAACCGTTGTGGCTAGGGACGACACTTTAAAAGGTTGTCCTCCATACGCTGCCTGTCGAGGAGACTTAGCCAGCTCCCTGGGGGGTTTGCTGCCCCCCCAGTCCACCAGATGGCACTCCTCTTCTTCACCACCCCTCCTGGGTGGTTTCGACCCCATCCTGACTGGACCGGGTCCCCGGATAACACAGGTTTGGGGCTTTCCCACAGGGAAATGGACAACATAACAGAAGAAGAAAAGAAGATTGAAAATATTATAAATGATGATGAAGAGGGAAAGAATATTGAAAATGCAATGCTGATTAATGATTATATTAATGATAACGATTCCACTGGGTTTAACAGTGATAATAGAGATAAAGATAACAGTGAAAATAGAGATAAAGATAAAGATATTAAAAACAATTATATCCAGATTGATGATAAGGATTTTGAGATATATAAAATGGAAAAAAGATTGGAGAAAATTAGATTTACACAGAAAGTAAACTTATGAGGATGGAAAAGAGCACGGGGAAAGAGAATCTATTGGCATAAAATTAAGAGGAAGAGGGAAAATAAGTCAAGGAGATGGGGGTGGAGGAAATATATATATAAAAATGAAAGAGTCGAGAAATTAAAAGGAAATGGATGATGGCATTGAAATATTATGGAGATTTTTTTTTCTTTTCTTTTTACTCAGTATTATTATTTCATTAAGAGTTAGAAATTTTTTTTCTGTTCTTTTTATATAGATTAATATTGATTAATGAATTAAAAGATTTGACATTTTAGACAAAACAATGTTAATTAATATGAGAAGTATGAATGATAAACATGAATATTAGAGCTTAAAAGATATATTATGATTGTGTATTTTTTATATATATGAAATTTGGTTAAATGAAAATTTTAAAAGGGAAAAATGTATTATTTCAGGAGTTGAATATTTAATTGAATAATTTAGAAAGAATTTTGATGATTAGTATGCGGAAAAGTTATATTATGATTATGTATTATTATTATTATTATTATTATTATTATTATTATTATTATTATTATTATTATTATTATTATTATTATTATTATTATTATTATTATTATTATTGTTATTTTTACATATGAGTTCTGTTTAAATGTTAAATTTCAAAGGCTCTGGAGCTTGGGGAGAGCGAAAAACAGGCGTGCCATCGCATGCCGGGAGCACAGTCCCCCCCTGCATGGAAATATGGGTGTGGGCGTGCACACATGCGACCCCCCGCACTCCCTCTTTTGGCACGCGAACCAAAAAAGGTTCATCATCACTGGGCTAGAAGATTTATTTATTTATTTATTTATTTATTTATTTATTTATTTATTTATTTATTTATTTATTTATTTATTTATTTATTTATTTATTTATTTATTTATTTATTTATTTATTTATTTATTTATTTATTTATTTATTTATTTATTTACATTTCTATGCCGCCCAACTCCCAAAGGACTCTGGGCGGCTCACAGTAAGAAGAAACATAAATAACATATCAGTAAAAAATTTAAAAGAGCAGATTAAAAAACACATCAAAAAAGATTCCAGTCATCCAATATTCATGGGCCGACCTTATCTATCATCACCAGAGGTCACTGGCCCCAGGCCTGCGGGCAGAGCCAGGTCTTTACAGCTTTCCGGAAGGCCAGTAAGGTGGGGGTGGTACAGATCTCGGGAGGTAGCTGATTCCAGAGAGCCGGGGCTGCCACAGAGAAGGCCCTTCCCCGCGGCCCCACCAGCCGACATTGTTTAGCTGATGGGACCCAGAGAAGACCGACCCTGCGGGTTCTTACTGGTCATTGGGAGGTATGTGATAGAAGGCGGTCTCGCAGATAATCTTGCCCTGAGCCATGTAGGGCTTTAAAGATAATAACCAACACCTTGAATTGTGTCCGGAGACCAATAGGAAGCCAGTGCAGCTGGCATAGGATTGGTGTAGTGTGGGTGTATTTGGGCGCACCCACAACCGCTCGCGCTGCTGCATTCTGGACCAACTGTAGTCTCCGAACACTCTTCAGGTGTAGCCCCATGTAGAGTGCATTGCAATAATCAAGCCGTGAGGTGATAAGGGCATGAGTGACCATGAGCAGAGCCTCCTGATCCAGTAGGGTCGCAATTGGTGCACCAGGCAAACCTGTACAAAGGTCCCCCTAGCTACAGCTGTCAGATGTTGATCTAATCTCATCTGTGAATCTAGGAGGACACCCAAATTGCGAACCCGTTCTGAGGGGATTAATTTCTCTCCCCCCAAAACCAAGGAAGGACAGTCGGTATAGTCTTTCGGAGATAGTATCCACTGCCATGCGGTCTTGTCACGGTTAAGCTTGAGCCTGTTGATTCCTATCCAGACCCTCACATCGTCCAGCCACCAGCACATCACATCTGCTGCTTCACTGAAATAACACGGGGTGGAGATGTATAACTGGGTGTCATCAGCATATTGCTGAAACCTCACCCCATGTCGTCGGATGATCTCACCCAGTGGTTTTATGTAGATGTTAAATAGAAGGGGGGAGAGGACCTCGCAGATGAGGGGTCTAGGGGTTGATCTCTGCCCTCCAGCCAACACCGACTGCAACCGATCAGAGAGATAGGAGGAGAACCACCGTAATACGGTGCCTCCCTCTCCCAGCTCCCCTAATCGGTGCAGAAGGATACCATGGTCAATGGTATCGAAAGCAGCTGAGAGGTCAAGTAGCACCAAGATAGAGGAATGACCTCCATCTCGGGCTCTCCAGAGATCATCCATCAGAGTGACCAAAGCAGTTTCTGTGCTGTAGCCAGGCCTGAAACCCTATTGAAAGGGGTCTAGATAATCCGTTTCATCCAATAACCGTTGGAGCTGGAGCGCCACAACTTTCTCTACAACCTTTCCCACAAAGGGTAGGTTGGAGACTGGATGAAAGTTTTTTTAATTCTGCTGGATCCAGGGAGGGCTTCTTGAGGAGGGGCCTCACCATTGCCACCTTCAGTGGTTGTGGGACATACCCCTCCCTCAAGGAGGCATTGATCAAAACCTGGAGCCAGCCTCTTGTCATCTCCCTGCTGGACGAAACCAGCCAGAAGGGGCACGGGTCCAACAAACAAGTGGAGGAACTCATCGCTCCAATAGCCTTGTCCACTTCCTCAGGCGTCATGGGCTCAAATTCGTCCCAAACAATAGGACTAAGATCTGCCCCGTCATCTCGGATTGAATTGCCCAATCAGAGTCCAGGTCAATCCGAATCTAAGCGACTTTATCCGCTTTGGATCTCCAAAGTCCCTTCGAACTCTGTTATTCTGTATTAAGGATGGGGGAGGGGTAGCTGCTTCAGTTGGCATCTAATTCTAACAAAAAGATGAGGACATTTCTGAAGTTCATCTAGTCCACATTTGGCCAATGCAGCACTTGTCAGTGATGTTGCATTATAGTTCCTCTGATTCTTGAAAGTAAACAAAAACAAAATGAAATTCACCAGGTAAATCCTTTGATAATCTCAAGGGACAATATGGATCAAAAAGTACAAGGGGAGGATTGTTCCATAACTGGAGAAAATTTGATGGGGGAAAAATAGGTGCATGTAGGCCATCTGTAGCTACAAGGAATTCATTAAGGACAATCCTGTACCCAAGTATTACAGGAAACTAAACTGAAATCAAAGTGTATATAAGAAAAGTCAACATTTTAAAGGAAAGGACACAGCTGCCATACTAGTTTAAACTGATAACTGGCACCTTTGGTCCCAGCTGGCACTTTAATTTGAGAAGCAAGGCTGAATTCAGTCTCACATAGAGGAGCAAATTGTTTAATACACAGCATTAAAGTTTAGCAAAGAAGAATGAACTCCCTGGGTGTGCATATGTGCACTCAAGCAGTTGCTTGGATGTCTGTGTGTACATTGCAGCAGCACAAGTTGTTCCCCTGTCATGACAGGGGAGGGAGGAGCTGGTTTCCCTGTTTCCAAATTGCAGCCTGGCTCAACCAGAGATCTCGGCAGACTGCAGAAACTCTGAATTTCACAAACTCTCAGGAGTTTCCATCCCAGCAAGGAGATGGACATTCCTGGCCTACCAGCTTTCTTAGCAGATTCCCAGAATAATGTGGGACAGAGTCCAATGATCAGGCTGCCTTCCTGATTGGCCTTTGAGCTATTTGTGTGGCCCAGCCGCCTAGCTTTTATTTATTTTTCCTTCCTCATTTTCCTTTTCCTTGCCTTGCAGGTGCCATAATCGTAAGTTGTCCTTCACACCACCAACAGGATGTTCCTGATATGGCTGGGACTTGTGCCAATGATGGAATTTTGTTTCAGCACAGCCCATGCAGGTAACATTCGAGGCAGCAGATCACTTTCTCTTGCAGTCAACCTAAACTAGTAGTACAGTATTTTCACCAAACTGCTTGGGTAAAAAGCAATTTCTGTAAGGGCTTGAAAACCTGGCTCTTCCTTTGGCCTGAAGCCCCAACCGGGGTTTACCTTTCTGGAGGTGGTGATTGGATTAGGAAAGACTCCACCTCTCCCTGTGTTCTTGTGTGCCTCCTCCCTGTTTTTTAACAGTATTATGTTATTGTTTTATTATTTAATGTGTACTAGTTCTAACATTTGTAAGCTGTCCAGAATCATCTCTGATGAGATGGGTGGCAAATAAATTTAATAAAAAACAAAGTAAATAAATAAACTTGGCTGGAAAAGGGCAGAAGTGCTAGGGATGGTGGTGGTGGGGACTGCAAATGAGTCCAACCATGGTTCCACATGCATATTAGGAAAATGAAAGTGTATCATTTTCTTCTTTATCATGTTTCTATCTGTTATACTGCAATATTTTGACCGCAGCATTCCAGGCAATGGTCTGATTCACCCTGGAAAGGTCTCACTGTTCTTCCATTGATCAGGTTTCCCCCTCAAGATATGGTGAATCTTATATCTTAAAAAAAAAACCATGCTAGCTAGAGAAGAGGCGTTTGTAATCAGAGAGAACATTGGGTCGGGAAAGCCTGGCCTAGGCTGCCCCTTGCCCTCTGGATTCAGATTAGTCTTTCTATCCCACAATGCCCCATCTTAGTGTTCTGACCTAGGCTTCCTGATAAATAATACAGCACAAATGGCATCCCAAAAACCTCTTTTATTTTAACAGCTGTGAATTATGTTCATTCCCAGCCGTAATAAGTCCCAAACAGTGAGTCCGATAATGAGTCCGATAGTAGTCTTTCGGAAGAAGGCAGATAAGCACACGAACCTTTATCTTTCTTGACACGCTGCCAAAGACCAATTAGCAAGGAGCTTTGCAAGGCCAAACAAACACAGAGTCAGAACTGAAATGACACAAGTTGAACAAAGTTGCTTCCTGCAACAAGCACATCCGTTTGCTCCACTTTCATAGCTTATGGGAGGGACCAATCATCTCCAAGCCTTACTCCCAAGTAGTCCTTCTCCTCTGTAACTGTTCTTGCCTTCTGGCAGCTCTGCGCATGAGCGCATTGGGGACAGGCTTCCCCTGTTCCTCTGCGTTGCTCATGTCAGCCTCTGGAGGCTCTGGAGTCAGCACAGACCTCCCAGATGGCCCTGGTTGGATCTCTGCCTCTGGCACCGAACCTTCTCCAGACTCTAGGCCTGGCCCATGTTCCTCCCCAGCCTTCTCGCTGTCCGACTCTGCTGCCAGCTCCACAGGCCACTCGCGGACCACAACACTTAGTGCTGAAGTGAAAGGCATGCTGACAAAGAGCAAATGCAATGGAGCAGAGGACATTTGGGAAGTTTACTGTTTTGCAATCAGCTCCTCCCTTTCCATTGATTTAATTTGAGGTGGCTGAATGAAATAATCCTGATAGCAACTGGGAGGGTACATCCACTGTTACATGGAAAAAGGAACTATTGTATAGCTTACTGAGGTGATACATTAGTTGAGTTTGCATAAAACAATGAACATCAGCTAAATTGCACAGGCTGGATTTGCAGAACATGCTAGGCTAAAATATGGCCGGCTGTTTTGTTACCATTCGTTTTGTATATACCTTTTGTCTAGGAGCTCAAACAGGTCTTACATGGAGGGAGGAGGTATCTCCTTTCATTTTATTGCTCGTATCAACAATCCTGTAAGGTAGGTTGGATATGACTGGCCCAAAGTCACCCAGTAAGTTTCACCAGCAAGGCAGATAAACCTTGGATAATAGACTTGTACTTCTTAACTCCTACATCAGGGGTCTGCAACCTTAAACACTCAAAGAGTCATTTGGACCCGTTTCCCACAGAAAAGAAAACACTGGGAACCACAAAACCTGGGTGGGCATGGCCAACACAACGTCACTCACTCCAATCCAGTCACATGACCCCCCAGCCACACCTACCCAGGTTTTGTGGCTCCCGGTGTTTTCTTTTCTGTGGGGAAACAGGTCTCTCTCTCTCTCTCTCTCTCTCTCTCTCTCTCTCTCTCTCTCTCTCTCTCTCTCTCTCTCTCTCTCTCTCTCTCTCTCTCTCTCTCTCTCTCTCTCCCTCTCTCCCTCTCTCCCTCTCTTCTTCTATCTTTATCCCTCTCTGTCTGCCTATCTCTCTCTCATCTCTCTCTCCCTCTCTGCCTCTCTCTTTCTCTGTCTCTCTCTAGCTTTCTCTTTCTCTTTCTCTTTCTCTTTCTCTTTCTCTTTCTCTTTCTCTTTCTCTTTCTCTCTCTCTCTCTCTCTCTCCCCCCCTCTCTCTCCCCCTCTCTCTCTCTCTTGTGTGTATTCCCTCTTGAACCATTTCCAAAAACAGGCGAGGGTTGGGTTTGTTTGTTTGTTTGCTGATGTTGTTCTTTCTTCTTCTTTGGGTGCTTTTTACCATGTGATTTAAATCAAGAGTCATTTCAGGTTCCCAGATAAATGAAGCTCTTTCATCCCCCTGCTGAACCCACCACTGGCTGGCCCTGCCCCTTGGCCTCCCCTCCCAGTCACTCCTCGCCTGGCCTGAGAAGATAAGGGCTAAGGCAGGGGATGGAGACTTGCTCCATATTCCAGAGCGGGAGCGAAGCACCCCTGTACTTGCCATATCTCATGGGCACTTCTTCCGGCGCTTGTTGGTGCTGCGCGCACCTCAGTCACTTGGAGAGATGCATGACTTGCTCTCCTCCCCGAGACACTGGCCTGGGCCGGCTGCGGCCAATGCTCCATGTCATAATGGACTCCAGAAGTAGGAAGGGACACTGTCTCCCCCATTGTGAAGTGCGCTAAATTTAACTGTGCTGCGCAAGGCGCAGCAAGAGCAGCGGATAGGCTATGGAGGTGGCAACAGCAGCGGCACCGGCCGCAGCTGGGCCAGGCCAGTGTCTCGGGGTGAAGAGCAAATTGCGCATATCCCCGAGTGACCGAGGTGTGCACAGCACCAACAAGGGCAGGAAGAAGCATCCACGAGACCCAACAAGAGATGGGGCAAGTACAGGGGCGCTTCACTCCCGCTCTGGAATATGGAGCGAGTCTCCATCCCACCCCATCACCCTTACCTTCTCAGGCCAGGCGAGGAGTGACTGGGAGGGGAGGGCAAGGGGCGGGGCCAGCCAGTGGTGGGTTCAGCTGACAGGGAGCCACAGCAGGGGGATGAAAGAGCTGCATGTGGCTCCGGAGCCACGGGTTACTGACACCCGTCCGACACCATATTACCTTCCATAACCATGCACTGATTAAAGCATATTTTGGGAGCACAATCAGTATCCAGAAATACACTGCTTTAAAAAAATTAAGATGTATTTCCTATGACTGTAGCATTTGATGGTTCAAATAAGTCTTATCCATAATTGAACCGCCAAAAGCATAATTCATCGTGTGATATAATTAGGCATATAAAGTAAATTCTACTCAGCTCAATGAGATTTTCTCTCCTCCCTTTAATAATACCAGTTGAACCACAGAGGTTTTGAGCAAAGTAATGTGGCATAATTTGGCAAAAGTCATCCAATATGTAAGCAGGTTTAGGGTAAAAATATCATTTGTCATTTGAGAATATGCACTACTCCTTTAAAAAAACATTTTCTTTCACAAAAAAACCCCCTTGCTTAGGGTTTCTTGTGTATTGAACATGTTTGGGTTTTAGCAGGTGAAGTTCAATTTATTGGTTAATTTAACCAAAGAAATGTACAACAAAGAAATTCCAGTTTGGGTGGAGAAATGTTAATGGCAGAAATGTTCATTATCAAGAATATGTTCTCTTATTTTATGAAAGTGTGTGATGGGATGGAAATTAAGGTTGGTTACTGCCTGGACATTAATTTTTGTCTTTTAGAGAAATAATTTGTCAGGAAATCCTCTAGTTTTAATCCGCATGCAGACACAAATGGCTGTTTCACAAGAGAACAATTCACTTATTTCTATTCCACAATCCACCATATCATCAGTCATAGTTTCATTTTGTCATTACAAAACACCTGGGTCCATTTCAAATTATGCTTCTCTCTGTGTTATTGGCCAAATATTCCAGTTATTTGTGCAAGTACAATCTCATTCAGAATGTTCTATCCAAGAGTGCATAACCCATATGCTTTAGTTGCCCCCTTTCGCTCACTGCTTGCTATTCTAATTGTGATATCTGAATCCTACTGTTTTCAGGTAACTTGATACTCCATATGGACACTGTGGTTGAAATTCTGAACGATGTGGAATTCCACTTGAAAGGAACCCCAGACCTAATTATGGCAGAGCTGTACCAGGAATTGGAATTTTGTAATAGTAAAATTTGCCAGTTTGTTCTTGGTCCAATGACTTCTAGGACCTTGGATTTGCCTTACCTCAGTAAGGCAAAGAGAATATTCTTAAAAAATCTAGTGAATCATACACTTGATGGCTCCCAAGTGGAACATGGGGTAGTCTTAACTCCTGATGGAACCACAGTTTCAATTAGTCCTTTACTTGCTGGAATAACAGCTGGATTGAAAATGAAAAATGAGTTGACTCTGCCTGAGAAACCTTTGATCACTGGTCCTCCAAACAGTTCTGGAGAAGAATCATGGCTTTCTTTGGATCCCCTCATTTCCAGCACTATTTCAACGGATCTTGGAATGACTTTTCTCTTCTTTTATTCTAAGCAGAGCCAGGTAGCCCTGGGACCAAATGGCTGTTGGGATAGTATTTCTGAACCCTGTACTTTTATCTTAATGGGTCCTCCCTCATATATGCCTGATGCTGTTATCAACGGTGCAATGGATGGTTTTATTTTGGGCACTTATTTGGTAGAGAAGGTTGATCCACCATCCAATATCAGTGTTCTGTTGAATGACTATTATGGCTCTAAGGGCCTGGATGGGGAAGAAAAGATGCGAAGCAACTTCCGCAGAAAAAGTTTTGCAGCACTGCTGAGTAAAGAAAAGCTACTGGAGCAGGTAGAAAATGCTCTGCGCTTTCTCTGGAAGATGAATGAAGCCAGCTCCCTCTTTGAAGGAATCACAGACAAGGAATTGACGTTTCTGGCAAAACAAGCTGTTGATGAGTTCATGGCGATGTATGTAGGTATGTCACTTGTTAGAAAAATAGACATTCTGATAGGATCAGTTCACTTATTGCTGATGTTTGAGATACTGCATTGCTGGTAATTAGTTCAAGTGAGGTCATTTATTTTACTTATTTGCAACACTTACAGTACATACTCCCCTCTTCTTACAGTCCATTCTAAGCAAACACCTCATGACATGTGAAGTACAGTCCCTGAGTGTCAACAGACACTGTTAGTTAAATGAAACCTCTTCTCAGGCTCTTGAACCATCCATGTAGACATTGTGGAGCTAATGAACAGATACTGGCCTTCAGCCCACCACCTGCCACAATATGCTTTCTAGGCCCTTCACAATATGTTGCTATCCTACTATTATTCCCTGACACAGTAACTCAGTCCAGCATATTGTGTCTCACTGAGAGTTATACACTCACTTGGGGGAAGTGGGGGGAGGTTGAGGTTGGCTAATTGACAGAAGATGCTCAAGAATGTCTTCATTCTATTGCAGGTGGAATGCCAATGGGAACTCTCAAGCAGGACATGAGAGCAAGCATGTCTCCTGCTATGCATACTTATGGCATTGAGAAACACTCCTGATACTGTGTATACTGCTTAGCTATAAGGAACAGGTGCCATTGTCACCTTCACTTCCCTGGATTTGTCAGGTTTCACTTTAAGCTGTCAAGTTTAGAAGCCAGGTGTTGGGATAACAATATCCATAGTTTGACTATGTACTAGGAGAAAAAAATATGGTCTATGGTTCAATATAATTTGGGAAGGGCAACTTCTCTCTCTTTTTTCAATTTTTTTTATTAGACACACACAACAAAATGACAATATACATTCAAGGACAAAGACATACCACATACAAGGGGGCATGTGTCCCCCTATCAACCAAAAGCTATCATTGGATATAATCTAACTAATAACATTTTTCATACACCTGTAAGATACTTTCTAAATATACACCACTTTTTAATTGTTTCTCATTTTTAGTTATATGGTTATAGTTACAAAACTCTCTACGTATTTCCTTCAGAATACAACATTTTACCTCTTTTTTTATTGCAACAAACATGTGAGACCGTAGTAACCCCCTTTCCACTTTACTTTATGGTTGAATATAGTCAAGATATTAACATTTTCCTTATATATTTATAATAGTCTCTATATATGCGCCATATTTAATTATATAACTTAAACTATAAAAACTATACATAGTTCCTTCTGAATTCTTTAATTTAAGAAGTATCTAAACTCTTTTATTCAGTCTATTTATATTGATCAGTATAATTATAATTTGTTCCACCATTATTATTCAAAATATCTTTTAGGATTTCTTATTCCTCTTATTACACTATCTTTTTTTTAAGACTACTTTTTCTAAAATACTATTAACGCTTCCACCTCACCATCATTATTTGTAATATCTTTTAGGGTTCTTCGGTTCTCTTAATACTCTACCGCGTGCTCTTCCTTGCTGTTCATATTTTTTTATTAGTTCTTTTTGTTTCTTCCTCTCTTCTACTAATTCTTTTTCTTCCTGACTTTCTATCTCTAGTTCCTCTCTAGTTCGTCTGCTAGCTTGTTCTTCTTCTGGTTGACCATATTGGTCACAAAATTCTTGTGCTTGTTCAATTGAGTTAATTCTATATTTCTTTTCCTGCCAAGTTATCAGAAGTCCCTCAGGCATCAGCCATTTAAACATAATATTATCTTTTATCAATCGGCTTGTTAAAAATTGATACTGCTTTCTGTTATTCCTAATTCTATGAGGGACTTATTTTAATATACCGGTAATACTTTCTTTACTTTTATACACAATCGCTTCATTCCTAGACCATTTATATATGTCATCTCGCACCACTCTCCTTACAAATTTGACATGAACCTCTCTCGGTAATTGGTGTCTTCTAGCATAGTAAGTATGAACCCGATAAGTTTCATCTATTTCTTTTCTCATTTAATTTATATCAATTTGCAAAATTTCTGCCAAGATTTCTGTCATTTTTTCTCCCAGGTTTTCTCCCAGGTTTCTCCCATTTTTTCTCCCAGGTTTTCTCTTCTACAATGTTTTGAAACTTAAGATTATACGAGGCTCGTTCCATCTCAAGATGGGCTATGGCTTCTTCTAAGTTTTTGGTGGTCAAGGCATTTTTCTCTTCGATATTATCAACATTTTGTTCTACCAATTCTGTCTTATTTTCTATTGTTTTTATCTTTTGTTCATTTTCCACTAATGTTTGTTGGATATTTATAATCTTATTATCTATACCTTTCACCTTGTCTTTTACTTCCACCATCTCTAGCTTAATTTCTTCATGATGTTTTTTAGCCTGCTCACTATTATTTTCTAATGCCATTTGGGTTTTAGTCATTGACTCCTGCATTTGGAGTAATGTCTCTTGAATAGATTGTAAACTTATAGTTGATGCAGATTTTTCTTTTGATAATATACTTTCAATTGATCTTTTATGCATTTGGGATTCCTGTATTGTTAAGGCAGAAGCTGATGTTTGTTTTTTACTCAATTTAGTGGTGGTGGTTATACTAGTCATGTTAAGGGAATCTCGTATATTTTTCCACAAAATCATGTGCAAAATTATTACCCTTTATAAGTTCAATTACTCTATGTTATAACAAAAATATTCACTAATTCTTCTAAATTATAAATATAATTATGTTTATATAAGAATCAAACAATTAAAGGAAAATATGATTTGCTATATAACTAGCAGTTTTGTAATATAGCTCCCTAATGAAATTATTATTAATAATCTATAGATATGCAAACTATAAATACATAATAAAGAATAATATTTCAGTTCCTTATATTAATTTCTATATTGATAAATATGAATATGTAATTAATCAGTTAAGTATTAATCAAGAAATATAGAAAGGTTTTAACAATTACAGCACTAAATTCTTGTAATAGGAAAGCAGACAAGACTTATAATTTCATTCATTAATTAAATCCTTAATCCTTAAATCATAAAGTTCTTTTCACCAAATATTAAGATTATCTATTATTATCTAAGGCTCTCTATTTTACTTATAAGGTCGATAGTTCTATTTCTTTTCTCTTTCTTCTCTTATACAGATTTTGCAGGGAGAGACTGTAATAGTTATAGTTAACCAAGCTTAGTTTCCGCCTTTTAGGATTCTTTTCTTTTCTTTCTTTCTTTCTTTCTTTCTTTCTTTCTTTCTTTCTTTCTTTCTTTCTTTCTTTCTTTCTTTCTTTCTTTCTTTTTTTTTGGAGTTTTTTCAATGAGTAAATCTTTCAATCATATTCATCTCCTCTCTTCTCTTCCAAGTAGTCCAATGCAAATCTTTAAATCCAGACGAAATATTCAAAATCCCAAGGTTTTAAATCCTTAAACAAATTAGTTCTCTCAATCCCTCAATCTGTAAACACGGAGCCCCTATCTCACCAGTGATGTTTCCTTCTTTTTACACAGTCACTCTTAGCGTACCTCCGGTTTTCTATAACAGCTGCTTCCGCTCCTCTTTTTGCATTCACCACCAGGTTCTCCGTGCTTTCTTCTCAGCCGAACAAGCAGATTTCAAATCTTTCTTTCTGTTTCAGTTCCAAGCTACAAAGCTCTACTCTTCTCACCCACGGTTTTTCCTGGGTTTCTTCACAGCATCGCTCTTGCCATCCGTCTTTATGGCATCTATTTCCGCTCCTCCTTTGCATTCACCGCCATTAATATCCTGAGCAGTTCACATATTCTTTCCCGAACAAAGTCCAATCATTAAAGCCAAATCAAAAGTCCAGTATCCCGAGGATTTTACGTTCTTAAATAGGATTAAACTGCACTGTCAATCCAACATGAGCATGGAGCCCCAATCTTGTTGCTAAAGGTTTCTATTTAAGTTTTTACTGTCACTCTTACCGTGACTTCAATTTTATAATGTTTATTTCCAGTTTTTTTTCCCGCCGCTTGCTTCTCTCACTTTATTCCTCGATGGGCTCTCTCAATCTGTAGTCTACGTTCTGTTAATTCAAATACTCTTTCATTCTCCGATTTAGCTTTCTTTAATCTCTTCTCCTTCCTGCTGTGTGGTCGTTTCTGCTATGGCCGGTCGAAAAAACATCCCGTTTTCTTTCCTGTTGGAGTTGAAGGGTATATCTTCATCCTACAAGGCAATGGCGTATTGCCTCTTGGACTCCAGAAAATCCCTTCTCCATCGACCGGTCCCTCAAGGTCCGGTCATGGAAGAGCAACTTCTCACACTGTTACACATATAGTAGTTGGAAGTCTTCCTATCTATACTGTCTCTGTCATATTTGATTTTATAAATATTTATAATTTCTTGCTCATCTCTGGATTCTTGCTACCATTTGCTATAATATACTGGGTGATTTGATAGTAGGCACTGCATTATCAGCAGTGTCCTGGCACTAAAGCTGCTCTCTGGTATGCTGCAATGTTTCCTCTTTTGCCCTTCAGCTCTGATGTTTTTCTTGCCACTTCCCTACAGAATGTCCTGCCACAATCCCACGGTGCATATGGGGGGCTCGTCCTTATAAAGGAACACCCACTCAACTTAAGCTACCCTTGGGATTTGTCTACATCCACCACACCAGTACCCCTTCTAAGCCATGCCGAAACTTCTCCTCATGTGCAGCTGACATGCGAAGTATGCAGCGATTCCACCAAGATGACCGTGGTTGGGATGACATTGGCTACAGGTAGGAGTGTCTTTATGCAATATGCATTTCCAATAAACAAACTAGCTGGACATTTTAATAGCATTTTATCAAATCATATTGTAGAATGTATTTTATATTTAGACTATTAAAAATTGCTTACTGCATTTACAGTAGGGCAAAATGTGGTGAAGAGCAAAATTCCAATTAACCCAGGGAAAAAATTCTTCCTTGTTCAAATTACATTGGGGAGCTCTATATTTGAACAAACTTTAATAGATCAAAGATGAGCATAGATCAGCCATCTGCATGTTGTCTTGCATTCCTCTATCAATGTTTGGTTTGAAGCAGCAATCCTATACATTCATTTCATATGTTCCCATTTTAGCTGCACTGGAATATAAATCATATAGATTACTGTTTATTTCTAGGAAGGCTTATTTAAATCATATTCACTTCCACTCCATTTGGTTTTGAAAGTATCTTTCTACTCGTTCAGCAAAGCTGTACATTCTTACATGGTTTTTATTTTTCCTAGAAGTGTTTTTAAAGTGTATTTCTTTTTATGAAATCAGAAAAATTCCACAAGCTGTTTACACTGCTTTTCTTCTGTTCCCGCACAGTTTTGTTTTTGGCAGTGATGGCTACATCTACCAAGGCCGGGGTTGGCACTGGGTAGGGGCTCACACCCGGGGCTACAACAGCAAAGGATACGGCATCAGTTTCATTGGGGACTATATGAAGATTCTCCCAGACGCCTACGAGCTGGAACTGATGAAGAGCAACTTCATTCAGTGTGCAGTGAAAAGTGCCAGGCTGCAGGTGAACTACACCATCCATGGACACCGACAGATGGTGCGCACCTTATGCCCAGGAGACAGGCTTTTCCAGGAGATAGAAACATGGAAAGGTTTCAAAACAAGATGCGTTATAGACAACGTCGGTAATAAGCGTTGTATCTAATATGGAACCTGGAACTAAAGTACAAAAGACCTTTATCTCAGTACCCTTCTCAGACACCAGGGGGCGACCTTTCACACTAGCAATGATTCAATGGCTCAATGCAAATTCCTCAATTAAAATACATTATCAAAAATTCATTCATTTGAATTCTTTTGAAGAAAGTTAGCACCTACCCCCTTCCTAGAAGAATGAAATGTTTTGGGAAATATTAAAAAGGCAGAATATTATACAGTATTTCCCTGCAGGGGTGACATTCACATTTTCCCCCTACTGGTTCTGTGGGCATGGCTTGGTGGGCGTGGCTTGGTGGGGGTGTCATGTGACTGAGTGGGCATGGCCAACTTCACATCACTGACGGCAAGGTGGGGCGGCACCAAGCCACGCCCACAGAACCGACAGAAAAGTTCAGCCAAGTTTTCTTGTGTTCAACCTGGCTGCTACTCGCCTCCTTCTGATGTTTGCTCTGTGTATGAGCCCGAGAAGGAGGAGAGAAGGAGTGAGTGGGAGGGGTGGGGTGGGCGGGATGGGGCCAGTCAGTGGTGTGATTTACCGGTTCTCCGAACTGCGCATAATCACCACCACTGGTTCTATAGAACCTGTCCGAACCTGCTAAATTTCACCTCTGTTTCCCTGGATGAGAAAAGGAGAAACATGTTTTAAAGACAAAGCAGCTCCCTGCAGCTCCCTCCCCCTTCAGCT
Organism: Diadophis punctatus similis; assembly: GCA_023053685.1. Lineage (NCBI taxonomy): Eukaryota > Metazoa > Chordata > Lepidosauria > Squamata > Dipsadidae > Diadophis > Diadophis punctatus. The sequence goes on from JALIGW010000002.1 coordinate 106,341,292, forward strand.
CCAGAGTGATGGGATTAAGACATGGCCCTCAGGACACGATAGGATTAGCCCTCTACCCATCTAGCAACAGAACTCACCACATGGCACCTAGGGAGATTGCATCATTCAGCAAGATTCAACCAAGCCTGGGACTCAAGACAACCTACAAACTTACTCCTGCATGGCCCATGGGAGTCTGACAACCAATCAGAATACATTTCTTACACAGGAACAGGAAGCTCCAAGGCGGGGTCCAAGAGAGGGTCTCTCTCCCTCTCCCTCTCCCTCTCTCTCCTCAAACCATGTGGTCCTGTCCACCATTAAACAATCTCTCCAAGCAGTCTCCATGTTTCCAGTAACTTTCTTCCCACTTGGAACTGAACCCAGATGGACATTTCTTCCAACACTTTATTTAAATGTTTGGGTTGGGAGCTGTAATATAACATGCTGGGACAAGAGTACTGTAAGTGGGTTCTGGGTGGAGAAAGCATGAAATAATGAAGAAATATTGCAAGAACAGCAGAAAATCTCAAATCTGGCTTAATTTAATTAAATTAAGCAGCCAGCCCTCTGAGGATGGTGATGCTTCTATACTTGTGAACCCCAATTTACAAGGATTCTCCTAACAAATATATCAGGAAACAACAGCCTATAGCAGTGATGGCTAACCTTTTCCAGAGCGAGTGCCCAAAGTATTCAGTTTCTTCCTTTTTCTCAATTTTAAGTGTTAGTCTATCCCAGGGGTCTGCAACCTTAAATACTCAAAGATCCATTTGGACCAGTTTCCCACAGAAAACAAAACACTGAGAACCACAAAACCTGGGTGGGCGTGGACAGCTCGATGTCACTCACTCCCACATTACCCCCCAGCCATGCCTACTCAGGTTTTGTGGCTCTCAGTGTTTTCTTTTCTATGGGAAACAGGTATGTCTCTCTCTCCCCCCATCTCTCTCTCCCTCTTCCTCCCTCTCTCTCTACCTCCCTCTCTCCCATCTCTTTTTCTTTGTCCCCCTCTCTCCCTCTCCCATCTCTTTCTCACTCTCACTCTTCCTCCCTCCCTCATCTCTCTTTCTCACTCCCTCTCTCCCTCATCTCTCTCTCTCCCTCTCCTGGGAGAGGGAATGGCTCCTGGGACATCTGCAGGATCCCCATCAACCCTGGCAGTGCCCTGGGATACCTCGCTGAATTAAGAGAACAGTAGAGAAATTCATTTATCTGAAATTTAAATCATAGGGCACATAATAAGAAACTGCGTCAGGGAGAATGCACACCTCTTTTATGACCTATCACCACTTACTTTCAATGTGAAGAATTTCAATCAGTCTTTCACAACTTGACTTCTCCCTGGTGGCACTGGATTTCTTTAACAGCACAACTCAGGAATGATGGGAGTGTAGTGCAGTAGCCTCTGGAGGGCCATCGCATCCTTATTCCTTCCTTCCTTCTTTTTCCTTCCTTCCTTCCTTCCTTCCTTCCTTCCTTCCTTCCTTCCTTCCTTCCTTCCTTCCTCCCCCCTCCTAATTTCACCTTCCTTCCTTCCTTCCTTCCTTCCTTCCTTCCTTCCTTCCTTCCTTCCTTCCTTCCTTCCTTCCTTCCTTCCTCCCCCCCTCCTCTGATTTCACCTTCCTTCCTTTAATCCTGTCTATTATGGTTCATTATTGTTAGTATTTATTAAAGAATGCTGTGTAGCTTAGAAGCTTTCAGCAAAAATAACAGCAGCTGTTGTTTGTGGCTGAAGCAGGGGCGGGTTCCTAAATTTTTACTACCACTCTGTGGGCGTGGCTTAATTTTGTGGGCGCTGTTTAATTTTGTGGGTGTGGCTTGATGGTCATGTGACCGGGTGGGAGTGGCTTGATGGTCATGTGATGGTGGGCATGGCTTCATGGTCATGTGACTGGCCGGGCATGGCTTCATGGTCATGTGACTGGCCGGGTGTGGCTAAGTGGTCACGATCCTAGTTCCCCCTACAAGGATTCCTGCATCCGGACCTTTTACAATCCCCCAAAGGATTAAAAGAAACCAGATTCCATACAGCTCTGAACCCTTAAGGCAAACCAAATACAAGTGGTCCTCGCTTAATGGCTTAGCAATTGCTTAGCAAGTGTTCAGATTTATGACTGACCTCCTCAGAGCTACTTGACCTGTTTTTTGAGTTTTGACAGCCTTATGCATGCACACATGTACACACTCGCGCACACATACACATTTATGACCAGTTACAACATCCCACAGTCATGTGACTGAGGTTTTCTATGTTTTTTGCCAGTTTCCAACAATTTCTTCTGGTTTCTGGTTAAAAATGCCCATAGGGGAAAATGGACTCATTTAACAATCAGTGTTTATTTATTTATTTATTTTATTTATTTGGCAGTTTTTCTATGTTTTCCTACTCCCTCAGGACTCAGGGCTTTCCTACTCCCTCAGGACTCAGGGTTTTCCTTCTCCCTCAGGACTCAGGGTGGCGTACAACATTTTATGAAAACTCCAAACAAATCATTAAGAAAGCAATTTTTAAAAACAGTTTAAAAAACATATAAACAACATACATATATGGGGGAGACATCAGATATAAAGTCGTCTCTGACTCACCCCGCCTGCAGTAAGAGCCATGTCTTAATGGCTTTTCGGAAGGCAAGCAGGGTGGGGATAATTCGGATCTCTGGGGGCAGTTGGTTCCAGAGAGCAGGGGCCCCTACCAAGAAGGCCCTCCCCCTAGGCCCCGCCAGTCGGCACTGTTTGGCTGACGGGACCTGGAGGAGACCCACTCTGTGGGACCTGACCGGTCGAAGGGAAGAATGAGGCAGAATGCGGTCCCAGAGATAGCCTGGTCCTAAGCCATGTAGGGCTTTAAAGATGATGATCAGCACCTTGAATTGTACCCGGAGACTAATGGGCAACCAATGCAGCTGGCGGAGTATATGTGTTACGTGGGTGTACCTTGAAACACCCACCACAGCATGCGCAGCTGCATTTTGCACCAGTTGGAGTCTCCGAATACTCTTCAAGGGCAGCCCCATGTAGAGCGCATTGCAGTAGTCCAATCGAGAGGTGACAAGGGCATGAGTGACCGTGAGTAGAGCCTCCTTCTCCAAGTATGGTCGCAATTGGTGCACCAGGCGAACTTGTGTAAAAGCCCCCCCTAGCCACAGCTGCAAGGTGCTGATCTAATTTTAGCTGTGGATCTAGGAGGACTCCCAAATTGCGAACCCGTTCCGAGGGAGTTAATTTTTCTCCCTCAAGAACCAAGGAGGGACAATTGACATGGTCCTTAGGAGGCAATATCCAGAGCCACTCAGTCTTGTCGGGGTTGAGTCTGAGTCTGTTTCTCCCCATCCAGATCCTAACATCGTCCAGGCACCAGCACATCACATCAACCGCCTCCCTGAATTGAGATGGGGTGGTGATGTACAGCTGGGTGTCGTCAGCGTACTGTTGGAAACTCACCCCATGTCTACGGATGATCTCCCCCAGCGGTCTCATGTAAATGTTAAACAGGATAGGAGAGAGGACCGAACCCTGAGGCACCCCACAAGTCAGGGGCCTAGGGGACGACCTCTGCCCACCTGCTAACACCGACTGCATCCTGTCGGCGAGATAAGAGGAGAACCACCGTAAAACGGTGCCTCCCACTCCCAACTCGCCGAGACGATGCAGAAGGATACCATGGTCGCTGGTATCAAAAGCCACTGAGAGGTCAAGTAGCACCAGGATGGAGGAATTACCCCCATCCCGGGCTCACCAGAGATCATCTATCAGGGCGACCAAGGCAGTTTCTGTGCTGTAACCGTGCCTGAAACCCGACTGATAGGAATCTAGATGGTCAGTTTCCTTGTTTGCTTAATGACCACAAGGTTCACATTAACAACCATGGTGTTTGCCTATCCTAGGGGTCTGCAGCCTTAAACACTCAAAGAGCCATTTTTCTATTTTCTTTTAAATAGATATCTCTCTCTGTCTTTCTCTTTCTTTCTCCCTATCTTTCTCTCTTTCTCTTCTCTCTCTCTTTCTCATCCCCTGTCACTCATCTCTTTCATCTCTTTTTCTTTCTCCCCCTCTTTCTTTCTCATCTCTCTCCCTCTCTCATATCTTTCTCCCTTTCTCTCTCTCATGTTTCTCTCTTTCCTGTCTCTCATTCTCTCCCTCCATCATTTTCTCATTTCTTTCTCTTTTCCTCCTCTTTCCTCTCTCTCATCTCTTTCACGCGTGAGTCCAGTCCCCTAATCATCTTTGTTGCTCTTCTCTGCACTCTTTCCAGAGTCTCAACATCCTTTTTACATAGACTAACAGCAAAGCTGGCTGAGGAATTCTAGGAGTTGAAGTCTACAAGTCTTAAAGTTGCTAAGGTTGGAGACCCCTGCAATCACCTTAAACATTCAAAGAGCCATTTGGAACCATTTTCCACAGAAGTTGAACCCCCTTCACATTCTTCCTCCTTCCTTCCTCCCTCCCTCCTTATTTTTCCTTCCTTCCTTCCTTCCTTCCTTCCTTCCTTCCTTCCTTCCTTCCTTCCTTCCTTCCTTCCTTCCTTCCTTCCTTCCTTCCTTCCTTCCTTCCTTCCTTCCTTCCCCCCCTCTCTCTCACACACAGAGTCTGATTGCAGGCAAGCTCCGAGGTTTAAAAGAGCTCCCTCATTCCCCCCTCCCCCCTCACTTCCTTTTGCTTTCAGGAAAACCAGATATCTCTGTTTATATTTGCCTCCGTTTGCAAGGGAAATAGTGCCTAGCTGTAAATTAGAGAAAGGCATTTTCTGGGGCTGAAAAGTTGAGGGGACCCAAGCAGAGTGGATTGTAACTTACCTCTCTGCTGGCTGCATTCCTCAAGATGGCGACCGCATGCACAGGGCCGGAAGCTCAGCTTCTGCACATGCTCAGAAGAAAATAAAATAAAAATAAAAAAAATTCAAAAAAAGATGGCGGCGCTCAGGGACCTGTAGCTGACCATGACGTCACCAGCAAGTTGCTACCGGTGCAATAGAGTGGGCCACACCGGTAGGAACCCACCACTGGGCTGAAGCTATCCCGGGCTGTCATTTTCACACACACACACACACACACACACACACACACACACACACACACACACACACACTGAACTGCCCTAAAAAGGACAGGATGGGGCCCAGCTATAGAGCTGATCCAGGACCAGGCCAAACCCTTGTGTGGAATTCTTAAGTGCAATATGGCAAGATTGGCCCAACTAATTTTGATACAGTAGATCTACTCTGTTATGTTCTTACTAAGTTACAAGTTTCCACTCAGGTCCTGAATTCAAGTGGGAAAAATACTTGAAGCCCATTGGCTGTTTCTCCAGACAGCTCCCTATAAAAGGGCAAGCTGTCTGACTGTCTGTTGCTGGTTGCTTGAGTGAGCTAATAAAAAGAGCTGTTCTGAAGTCTGTCTCCTGTGATCTTTACCCACTATCTAACGAAGACTAGCCCTCAAGCGCTGCAACCATCCAGGCAGCACTAGCCATGTCTGGCTTCATCTGCAGGATGTCTACCTTCCACCTGCCGGCACCTTTCGACCCTGCCCATGAAAAATGGGACTCATACATGCAGCGCTTCGAGTACTTCCTCGAAGCCAATGATCTGCTGGGGCTGGCAGACAACAGAAAAAGAGCTTTATTTCTGAGCCACTGCAGGCCAGAGATGTTCAACACTGCAGAATCGTTGTCTGACCCAACCCCAGTCCACATGGTGACCTGGCAGGTGCTCCAGGCAACTCTGAAGACACACTACGCGCCCACTCCATCCAAAGTTGTCCGCCAGCAGATGCAGCAAGAGGGCGAGACCATCAACCAATACATTGCCGCCCTACATAAAGCATCCAGCCCCTGCGAGTTCCGTGACCTGGATGACATCCTGCTTGACCAGCTCATCTGTGGTGTGCAGGACATTAGCCTGCAGCGCTGGCTCCTGGCTAGGCCGAACCTCACGTTGGCTGCTGCCCTGGATGAAGCCAGAGCCGCTGAGTCCTCGATCAAAGCAGCCAAATCCCTGCACCGTTTTGCCTCCTCTAGAAAGGACTCTAAGCCTCCTTCTGCTGTCCACAAGGGCTCTGTCGAGGAGCCAGTAAGCAGCGATGACGAGGTCTGCCGCAACGACCAGAAGTGCCCTCTGTCTCCAAAAGACTTCCTAAATGCTTGTGCCAGCGGTGGGGGGCAACATCCGAGGATATCATGCAGATTTAGGGACGTTATCTGCCAACGGTGCGAAAGGAGAGGCCATTTGGCGCGAGTTTGCCACACCATTCTGCCTCCAAAAGACGTGCGTGCGCAGGACAACCCTAAAGACAAACTGTCAAATAGATTCCGGCGTGAAAACCAAAGACTGTGCCAGAGAACCTTCACCATGCAGCCTGAAACCAACCAAACGCGGGTTACCAGGGCCAGCTGCCCCTGCAAAAGAAAGATCATGCTCACCGTCTCCATCGATGGAGCACCAGTCCAAATGGAGGTCGACACCGGGTCTGCAGTGTCAATCGTCGCCTGGGAGACACTCAAGCTCGCCCTTCCGAGTCTCTGGTCTACCTGCCTGCAGGAAACCTCAATCTGCCTCTATGACTACCAGGGAAACCAGATCCCTGTCCTTGGAAAAGCCCTGGTCCACGTCAAATTCAATAAATTCAGTGGACCTCTCCAGCTCACCATAGTCAACGGCAGCCTTCCGAGCCTCCTAGGACTCGATTGGTTCGACTCGCTCGGCCTGGGGGTGACAGGCGTCAATGCCATTGGGACCGCGAAACTGGACGACCTGTTTGACAAGTTCCAGGATGTTTTCAGTGATGGCTTGGACAAGTATGTGAGGACTCCTATTTCATTTAGCCTTGATCCTAAGATCGCCCCCATTCGCCTTAAGCCTCAAAGGGTCCCTCTCCCACTACGGGCCAAAATTGACAAAGAGCTGGATAAGCTCATCAAACAGGGCATATTGGAGCCGGTCGACCACGCAAAGTGGGAGACCCCCATAGTGACCCCCATTAAAGGGGACAGCAGCATTAGAATTTGCACCAACTATCCGGTGCCAATTGTGCATCATCTACTACACTCCCTAGGCCCTGGATGCCTGTTCGCTAAACTAGACCTTGTGCAGGCATACCAGCAACTGCTGGTAGATGGCGCTACTGCTGAGGCACAGACCATTGTGACTCACAGGGGAGCTTTCAAATGTCGTAGGCTGCAGTTTGGAGTCAGCAACGTCTGTTGCAGGACATTCCCGGGGTCATGCCGTATTTTGATGACGTCTTTATCTCTGCCTGTGACCAGGACCAGCTCTGCTGTCGAGTCAGAATGGTCCATCTAAAATGCGTGCTGCTGGGCTCAAAGCCAAACGCAGCAAATGCTTGTTGGGGGTGCCAGAGGTTGAATTTTTAGGGTACCGAGTCAACAGCCAAGGCATCCACCCCACAGAAAACAAGCTAAGGGCAATCCATGAGGCTCCTGCCCAAAAAAACCAAACTGAGCTCCAAGCCTTCCTTGGGCTCCTAAACTTTTACAGCCTTTTTCTAAAAGACAAAGCCACTTTAGCTGAGCTGCTCCACAGACTACTGACCAAAAACATTCCTTGGACATAGGGGCCCAGAAAAGCGTCAGCTTTCGCAGCTGTCAAACGACTACTAACCAGTGACAGTTTTCTAATACAATACAACAATACTCTGCCTTTGGTCCTGGCGTGCGACGCATCCCCTGTGGGAGTCAGCGCTGTACTCAGCCACAAGCTCCCTAATGTCTTTGAGGCCCCAGTGGCCTATTATTCAAGGACTCTGTCCAGTGCAGAGCGGAACTACAACCAGCTGGACAGGGAGGCTTTGGCTTTAATTGCTGGCGTTAAAAAATTTCATGAATATTTGTTTGGGAGGGATTTTGTTTTGGTTATGGACCACAAGCTGCTTCTGGGGCTACTGGCTGGGGACCGCCCCACTCTGGCTGCACTATCCCCCCATTTTGGCCGTTGGGCCATTTTTCTCTCAGCATACTCCTATCGCCTGGTACATTGGCCAGGAAAAGACATGGGCAATGTCGACGCTATGAGCAGGTGCCCATTACCTGACCTCTTGACGGACATTGTCCCGGAAACTCCAGTCTTTCTAATTGACTTAGCCAAGTCTGGACTCTGCAGAGGTGGCTAAACACACGGCCAAGGACCCTTCACTCAGAACTGTGTTAAACTGGGTGTGGAGGGGATGGCCGAAGGACCTGGTCAAGCCTGACCTTAAACCATACAAACAGAGACAGCATGAACTGTCCGAACAAGGGGGTTGCCTCCTTTGGGGTGACTGAGTGGTCATACCAACCAGCCTGCGAGCTGGAATACTCAGGACTTTACATGAAGGCCATCCGGGGATTGTCCGGATGAAAGCCTTGGCAAGGGGGTAAATATAGATGCAGAAATCCAAAATTGGGTCGGGTTATACAAACCCTGTCAAGAGTTGCAGCCTGCTCCACCCAAAGCACCAGTCCACGACTGGGAACAACCAAAAAGCCCCTGGTCGTGGCTTCACACTGATTTCGCAGGCCCCTGTCATGGCCAAATGTTTTTAATAATTGTCGATGCCTACTCAAAATGGCTGGAAATATTTCCAATGGGTTCTACCACTGCTGAGGCAGTTATTAAGGTGCTCAGACAGCTTTTTGCCATACACAGCCTCCTGGACATCCTTGGACAATGGAATTTGCCATACACAGCCTCCTGGACATCCTGGACAATGGTCCCCAATTTACGGCCACCAATTTTGAGGGGTACCTTGGTGACCTGGGAATTCGCCATGCCTTGTCCTCGCCCTTCCCTTCGGTAATAAATGGACTGGCCGAATGATTCGTAAGGTCAGCAAAGGAAGCATTAGGTAGACAGGCGCAGGGGACTAGCAGGCCTGCATAGATAAGTTTCTGAGTACACAGCACATAACCCCAAGTGCTACCACAGGTCCAGCCTGGCCGAGCTCCTCATGGGCCGCAGGCTTTGATCAGTTCTGGACCGCCTGCACCCCAGCTACACCACAAGGGAAAAAACAGAAACCACACAAACAACAAGGTCCCTCTCAATAGAGGACATGGTGTTCGCCCGCAACTATGCAGAAGGGTCCCTATGGCTACCTGGGTGGTGGAAAAAATAATTGGTCCAATGGCTTACGAGGTCCATCTGCAAGATGGCCGCCTTTGGAAAAGGCACATTGATCAACTACGCAACACAGTAAAAGGGGAATTAAGAGAACCGCAAATTATAACTCCATGTGTTCCTCCCCTAGCTAACTCAAACCTGGTTGTCTCGGAAGGCCTACCTGTAGAAGTGGAAGTCCAAGTGACGTCCTCCTTGCAAACTGGCCCCATCAGCCGAGGAGGCCTCGGCTGACACCTTCCAGGAGGTTCCATACCCAAGTCTGGGAGCAGCAGCAGACCTGTCTGAACAGTTCGCTGCCCTCACCACCAATTGAGCTGCGCAGGTCTGGGAGGGCTCCTAAAAACCCCGCCTACCTGCGTGACTAAGTTTGCTGGATTGTTCCATCCGAAAGGGGAGGGGTATTATGTTCCTACTAAGTTACAAGTTTCCACTCAGGTCCTGCATTCAAGCGGGAAAAATACTTGAAACCCATTGGCTGTTTCTCCAGACAGCTCCCTATAAAAGGGCAAGCTGTCTGACTGTCTGTTGCTGGTTGTTTGAGTGAGCTAATAAAAAGAGCTGTTCTAAAGTCTGTCTCCTGTGATCCTTACCCACTATCTAACATAGTCTAAATGGGGCTATTAAGGGAATTGTCATGGAAGGGAGGATGGATGGGAAATGTGTCATCTGCTTTTGGGTGGCAGCAGAGCTCAACTAGGTGAGCAGTCTGGATTAAGTTCAGGCAAGCTTCAGCCACCTACACAGCACAAGGCAGCCTCGGGGTTATTCAAACAGGATGAAGTGAGATTATTATCATGTCACAGAAGATCACATGGGGATTTGCAGAGCTGAGGGAGCAGGAGAGGAAACCAGTCAGTCAGAGAGATGATGAAGGAAGGCTAGGTTGAAGACGAAGGGCAGCTAGAAGCCAAGGTAATTAGGGAAAGGGGGTTGTGGGGAAGAATCTGGATCCTGGGTAAAAGCTAAGCACTGAAATACTAAAAACAAAGAATATTTCCATACGCCTTCTGATAATTACACAGGGCATGGCAATGGTGGTAGTGGTGGCGGTGATGGTGGAGTTGGGAAATAAGAGCATGTGGGTACAAAGGGAGTGGTGGGGTTACGCATGAGCCCAAGGGGGAAATTCTTAGCTTTATTGCTGTCATGCCTTTGATAATCTTTGTGTTATCAGAGTCTATGTTCATTTTTGCACATAATCTACTGCTGGGGTTGCAAGATCCTTTTCATTCCTCTCTATTCAGCAAGGTCCAGTGGCTCCCTGATTTATCAAGCAGCACAAGATCAGTCTAAGAATCCCTACATAAAGATGCTCTAGTTAAATCTGCTCTGCAGGCATACTTAAGGTAAATCTCCCTTTCTTTGTTCAAAAGAACCCGTTCCAGAGAAAACATACTCTCATTCTCTTTCTCCTCTAAAATGTAGCTCTACCAAGGTTGGACTACTCTGCAGCGTGCACGCGCGCGCGCGCACACACACACACACACACACACACACACACACACACACACACGTTAGATATGTGGAATGAACTATATAGCAGAAAACCATCCTTCCTTAGTCAGAAGAGCAGGAAATGAAATGTTGCGACCCACAACTTCTCTCTCCTCAGCATTCCCCACAGCAACATCCCTTCTGAGCAGCTTGCACTTTTCAAGGAGGTTGGGCCATGTGACTTCACAGTGTGCAAGGGACATGTTCAGACAGATTCTATGGGTTGGGGAAGAGCCGGTTGATCAAGATGCAAGCGTTGCACTGCTTCACCCATCATTTTTAGAGTTAGATCATGGACTCCACAGGGTTGCCAACAAGGGCAGGCTGAGTTTTCTTGGGATGATCTCAAGTAGGTGGACTCCAATCTCACATCAAGGGTCTGCAAGACTGGCCTGCAAGGTATAACCGGCAGTTCTGCAGTGCACACTTTTCATCACAGGAAGTGTCTGAGTCGGCACACAGCAACGCAGGATGTGGTGAAGCTGCCAGTGTATTTTTATTTCCTGCCATGGCAGCACAAAAGTCTTCTTTGCAAAAAGTGAGCAGTAGCAAACCTGCACCTCAGAGTGAGAAGGGTAGAGTGGCACTGTGCTCACCTGCCCTTAGCAAGGACTATTCATTGACAGAAACTCCGCTCTTCTAAGGGCTTGAAGTGGAAAGTAACTGAATCTTTCCATTGTCTATGCAGACTGGTATCTGTTTGCTTCTGACTGCTCGGGGTGGGGGTGGGGGATCCAGACAACATGTCCTTGGAGAAATGGTCAAGTCAGAAGAGATACTTTTGGTTTAGAAGTATGAATGCAGGGCTACCTTGACTATGGTATGCTTGGCAATGGAGGCTCTAGTGCTGTTGCTTTTGTGAAATGGCTCTTCTTTCCTTTTTTTTGTTTTTTTTTGTTTGACAGATGGCAGCTCAGCCTGAAACAGAGGGCTCAACTTTACTTAAGGCCTACCTATGGCAGACAGTACTGCCAATTGGGGAGAAGGTGCCAGAATTGGGACCTATTCACTATGGATCAGAAAGCAGCAGATGCAGGCGCAAGATACAGAAATGGAAGCGAGTACAAAGCCAGCCTGAGAGTGAAGTCCCTGAGCCTGGACACGACGATCTCCCACCATTGGTTTCCAAAGACAGCAGAGCGGCCACCAAGAGATCTATCTTCCAGAGGGCTTTCTCTCTGCCAGGCAGGATGAGCAAGGTCCAGGAGAGAAGCAGTAAGCTCAGTGTGAGGATGTACCTGCGCTCCATGTCTCATTGGAAGAACCAAGAGGGCCCCTCCCAAACGGTGAGGGAGACCAAGGAAACAAGAAAAGGTAAGGGAGGCTACATTATCCTGCCAATTACAATCCTGCCAGTGTAGAGGAATAATTAGTAAAATTAGGCCATGGTCCATGGCGCAGCGGTTAGAGGCAGGTACTGCAGGCCACTTTAGCTGACACTAATCCACAGGTCAGCAGTTCAAATCTCACCGGCTCAAGGTTGACTCAGCCTTCCATCCTTCCGAGGTAGGTAAAATGAGGACCCAGATTGTTGGGGGCAATATAAATATACATTGCTTACTGGTGTAAACCGCTTAGAGAGTGCTTGCACTGTGAGGCGGTATATAAATCTCACTAAATAAATAAATAAATAAATAAATAAATAAATAATAAATAAATAAATAAATAAATAAATAAATAAATAAATAAATAAATAAATAAATAAATAAATAAATAAATAAATAAGGCCAGGTATACACTTTCTGCTTTCCTCATCACCAATACCTGCCAACCACCATTTTCTGACTGCAGGAAAAGACAGCAATGTCCTCTGTTCATTGCCATCCCTCTGTAAATGCACTCCCCGTCTGTTCTTTGAAGCTGAGCTTTGAAAGTTCTGTTTTCTGTCCTAAGTGTCTTAAATAGTTGATTCCCCATGCTTCATTGCAATCTAGTGACATCCCTAACTCCAATTAGCTATAGTGCCTGGCATACCTCCCCATTACAGTGGCTGGTTGCTCCTCTATATGGTTATTTCAAGCTAACCTGCTGGGCTGTCATATTCTCAGCTGGTCAGAAGCTTCCTTTTCCCCCCTCCAATGGCCTGTAAAGAAGCTGTTGAGTGAGAGAAAGAGGATGAAGACAGTCCCTCCATAATAGTTCACAGAATATATGGTAGATGCAGTAATAGAATGCTTGATCTGGCAAGGTTCTGTGTATTGGTGTGGAAATAAGAAATAACTCAGCCTGGGAGAATCACCACATGTCATTCTTAGATTTTTGGCCTGGCATCATGTGTGCAAACATCTAGGAAAGCAAAGGAAAAGAACATGGACTAGTGAGAAGGTTATAATCCCTAAAAGGAAAAGACAGATTGCCTATACAGAGGCCAGACACTGAGGCTTATCTTTCCTGCACTGAAGAGCAAGAAGCAGGGGAATGATCAGCCAGGCGTTGTGGCAGCCATGGTCTGTACTGCACAGCAATCTGGACAGAAATTTGTTAAGCCAATTGCAGAACCCCTGAAGCAGCCCAGAATACAAGTACCTGCCATTTAGAATTACCCTACGTTTCCTCCACATATGCTCCATTCTATCTGGTGCCGCTGCCCCTCTATCTATATCGATAGGGCTCATTCTGTGTTTTTTATCCAAAATTCATGCAGGCATGCCTAATGCAATTTCTAAAACAGAAAAAAAAGTAGTGGTGATGGTGGCCTTCTGCACTGGGTTACAGACAGAGCAAGGAGCAAAGAGCTGAATTGGTATGCTTCATTCATGCCACAGGATTTGGATTGCTTGAGCTAAGTTGGCACAGTCCTGGCTTGTTGAAACCTGAGTTACAACAGATTTCAGGACTTTGTTCCTGTATGTGGGATCTCCTTATTTCATAATCGTCCATCAAATTATTATTATTATTATTATTATTATTATTATTATTATTATTATTATTATTATTGTTGTTGTTGTTGTTGTTGTTGTTGTTGTTGTTGTTGTTGTTGTTGTTGTTGTTGTTGTTGTTGTTATATCACAGCGGCCAGTTGTTTCTCCAGATTTGGCATTAATTACTAGTCGAGCCCCACCCAGGGGCCTAGGATGTATTTTTGAAGTATATGTGCGGAACCAAGCAGTGCGGCTTTCTGCATTTGACTGATGGTGATTTTGCTGATTTTGAGCTGTTTTAAATGTAACTCCAGTGCTTTTGGGACAGCACTCAGTGTTCCAATCACCACTGGAATTACCACTGCTGGTTTGTGCCATAATCGTTGAATTTCGATTTTTAAGTCCTGGTATTTTGCGATTTTTTCGAGTTCCTTTTCATTGACTTTGCTATCACCTGGTATTGTGATGTCGATGATAGTCACCTTCTTTTTCTCGACCAGCGTGATATCTGGTGTATTATGCGCCAGTACCTTGTCCGTTTGTATACGAAAATCCCACAAGATCTTGACCATCTGATTTTCAGTGACTTTTTCAGGCTTGTGCTCCCACCATTTTGTAGCAGTACGGATGTTATAGTTTTTGCATAAATTCCAATAGATCATTTGTGCAACAGAATTGTGCCGTAATTTGTAATCAGTCAGCGCAATTTTCTTGCAGCAGCTGAGCACATGGGCTACAGTTTCATCAGCTTCCTTGCACTATCTGCATTTAGCATCATTTGAGGATTTATCAATTTTGGCCTTTATGGCATTTGTGCGAATTGCCTGTTCTGTCGCAGCCAGGTATTTCTTTAAAGTACCAGTTGTTAACCATAGCCAAGTTTTTTCATTGTCCACTTTGTCTTTTATTTTTTTTAATAAATTGACCATGTAATGCTTTATTTTGCCAACTCTCCATTCTTGATTTTATCACATTTTTCTGTATTCTTGTTTCGTCTGTTGGGCCTTCAATAGATTTTTGTTCTTTACTTCAATTAATAGATGTTCTTGACTTTCTTTTAAATAATCTGCCAGTGCATGTTTTTCTTCTTCAACTGTTTGTTTTACTTGTAATAGTCCTCTGCCACCTGATTTTCGGGGCAGGTAAAGTCTATCAGTGTCATCATGTGGATGTAAACTGTAGTGCATTGTCATTAGTTTTCTGGTTGTTTGGTTCAAAATGTCCAAATCAGCTTGTGTCCAGTTAATTATACCAGCTGTGTATCTTATGACTGGTATTGCCCAGGTATTCATGGCCTTGATGGTGTTTCCACCATTTAATTTAGATTTCAAAATTTTCCTGACTCTATTGGTATATTCTCTTCTGACAATAGTTTTCACTTCTCCATGTCAGATGTTATTCAATTGCAGAATGCCCAGGTATTTATAGGCTTCATTTTGGTTACATTTAATTAATTGGCCATTGGGCATTTTAATTCCATCACATGTAATGATTTTGCCCCTTTTCATAGATACAGTGGCACATTTTTCCATGCCAAACTGCATCGAGATATCTGTGCTGAATATTCGGACTGTGTTGGTCAGTGAATGGATTTCTATTTCTGACTTTCCATACAGTTTCAAATCATCCATATACAATAAATGCAAAAAATTTTCAGCGTCTTTGGCTATTTGGTAGCCAAGTTTCATTTTTTTAAAGATTACTGATAGTGGGATCATTGCGATGATGAAGAGGAGGGGTGAAAGTGAATCCCCTGAAAAATTCCTCTCTTGATATTGACCATTCCGTAGTTCTCATTCCCTACTGCCAACTCAGTTCTCCATTGTTTCATCGCTCTTTCAGTAAATGATGTGATATTTTTGCTGATGCCAGTTGTTTCTAAGCATTTGATGATCCAGCTGTGTGGCAGTGAGTCGAACGCCTTTTTGTAATCGATCCAGACCATATTCAAGTTCGTTTTCTATTCTTACAGTTTTCTAGTATCATTTTGTCAATTAGGAGCTGATCTTTTGTGCCCCTGCTCTTTCTTTTCTTGCCTTTTTGCTCTATTGGTAAGATGTTATTTGTTTCCAAATAGTCCATTATGTTATCTGCAATTATGCCAGTGAGTAATTTGAAGGTTGTTGGCAAGCATGTTATTGGCCTGTAGTTTCCAGGTGTTGTTCCTTTAGTTGCATCTTTCTGAATCAAATATGTTTTTCCAGTTGTTAACCATTCATCAATTTGGCCATTTTGTAGCATTTTGTTTAGTTGTCTGGCCAATATTGCATGCAAACTAGTCAGATATTTGAGCCAGAAACCATGTAATTGGTCATTTCCTGGTGATGTCCAGTTCTTTACTTTTTTTACTCGATTTTTGACCATCTCAGTTGTTATTTCTAATACTTGCATTTGCTTCTTGCCAACACTTTCCTCAAAGTCTTGTATCCACTTTGCTTCCTTATTATAATCCTTTGCATTTTCCCACAGTTCTTTCCAGAATTCAACTGTGGCTTGCTTTTCTGGTTTTTCACTCTTGAATTTGTCATTCACATTAAGGCTTTGGTAAAAACATCTTTGGTCTGACCAAAATTGCTGATTTTGCTTGTACTGGATGATTCTTGCATCATATCTTTCAGTTTTTCTAGCTGTTGCTGTTATCTGCTCTTTTACAATTTCAAGTGCTTCTTCAATTTTCCTTGTATTAAGCCTGTATCTTCTGGCTAATTGTTCCATGATCTTGCTATTTTTAAGCCGTTGTTCATGCATATTTTTTTAAATTGCTAGCATCTGTTCTAAGTTTGTTTATTTTTTGTTCCAGTCGAATTTTCCACTTTGGCTTTGATGCTTTTTCTGCCTTGTGACTAGGTGCTTTGATTTTAATACCTAGTTCATTAGTGACTATTGCAGCTGCACTGTACATCAACTGATTTGTTTCTAAGATGGATGCCGATTCGATTGTTGAAAGCACTGCATTAACCATTTTCATTATAGGTGCCAAACTTTTCTTATGCACAGTTTTTAATGATGGTAAATGTTGCCTTTCCTCATTAGACAGTAAATGCTCCATGATTTTATCCTTCAATTCCTTTTGTTTTTGGATTAGTTCAGGTGGTTCAATGATGACTGATCCTGGTAGTGGTAGTATTACTTCTTCACTAACAGTTTCTTCTGCTGGGAGTTCCAGTGTGATGTCTTCAGTTGTTTCTTGAGTTTCAGATGTTTCCACTTGTGGTGTTATTTTTTTAATTTGACAATTTGTCTGAATTTCCTCAAGTTCAACTTCACTGAACACTTTATTCCGTATAATAAATCGCCTTTGATCTGCTAGTCGTTGTTTGCTAACATTTGAATCTGGATATTGTTGTTTCCATAGTTCATACATTCGCTTTAAATAACCTCTTCTTTCTGGCTCTGAGTTGTAATAACAGGCCATTATGGCATGATTTTCCTCTGCACTATATTTTTGTCATTTTGTTGGCTGGTCTACTTGTAGCCCATTTGTCAACAGATGCCCAGGAACCTCAACATCCACCGCGGCCCTTGTTAACCCGCGCGACGACCGATGCGGTATAGAATTTTTATTTGTTTGTTTCACCATGCTATATGGGTTGGCGAGTTTATTTTTATGAGGCCAGGTTGCCAACCTGACCCTAACCCTCCTCCTTTCTCATCCGGGCTTGGGACTGGCAATGGCGGATTATTATTATTATTATTATTATTATTATTATTATTATTATTATTATTATTATTATTATTATTATTATTATTATTATTATTATTATTATTATTATTATTATTATTATTATTATTATTATTATTTATTCACAAAAAATGTAATACACAGCAAACGAGATTTATATGCTGGATTTCGTATCACTATATCACAAGTTGAACACTTCCCAAGCGTCTAGGACTGTGTGATGTATTTTCGTATGATGCGTGCAGATCCAAGTACGGTGGCCTTTTGCAACTGACAGATCGTGATTTTGTCAATGTTTATTGTTTTCAAATGCCGGTTAAGGTCTTTTGGCACAGCACCCAGTGTGCCAATTACCACTGGGACCACCTTATGCCAGAGTCGTTGTAATTCGATTTTAAGGTCCTGATATCGGTTAAGTTTTTCTTGTTGTTTTTCATCAATTCGACTGTCACCTGGTATGGCGACATCAATGATCCACACTTTTTTCTTTTCCACAATCGTGAGGTCTGGCGTATTATGTTCCAAAACCTTGTTAGTCTGAATTCAAAAGTCCCAAAGTATTTTGGCATGTTTGTTTTCAACTACTTTCTCAGGTTTATGATCCCACCAGTTCTTTACCACAGGTAGGTGGTAGTTGTGGCACAGGTTCCAATGAAGCATCTGGGCCACGTAGTTGTGCCTCTGTTTGTAGTCCGTCTGTGCGATTTTCTTGCAGCCGCTGAGGATATGATCAATTGTTTCATCAGCTTCCTTGCAAAGTCTGCATTTTGGGTCATCAGCTGATTTTTCAATCTTGGCTTTGATTGCATTTGTTCTAATTGCTTGCTCCTGGGCTGCAAGAATCAAGCCTTCTGTCTCCTTCTTCAGTGTTCCATTAGTGATCCATAACCAGATCTTCTCCTTATCAACTTTTCCTTCAATCTTGTTGAGGAATTGCCCATGCAAGGCTTTATTGCGCCAACTGTCGGCTCTAGTTTGCATTGCAATTTTCCTATACTGATACTTTGTCTGCTGCACTTTCAGAAGCTTCTGGTTGTTTACTTCAATCAATGCAGGTTCTTTACTTTCTTTGACGTATTCTGCCAATGCATGTTTTTCTTCTTCTACTGTTTGTTTTACTTGTAAAAGTCCTCTGCCACCAGTTTTTCTGGGCAGATATAGTCTGTCGACATCACTACGAGGATGAAGTAAATGGTGAATGGTCATGAGTTTTCTTGTTTTTCTGTCCAAATTGTCCAGTTCAGCCTGTGTCCAGTTTATTATGCCAGCAGTATATCTTATAACAGGTATAGCCCAGTTGTTTATGGCCTTGATGGTGTTGCCTCCATTGAGCTTGCTTTTGAGAATTTTTCTGACTCTTTGTGTGTATTCTTTACTGACCACATTCTTCACATGATCATGTTTGATATTATCCAATTGTAGTATGCCCAGGTATTTATAGGCCTCTAGCTGATGACACTTTATGGCTTGACCATTAGGCATGTTTATGCCCACACTTTCAGTGATTTTGCCCTTCTTCGATGCTACTGTGGCACATTTGTCCAAACCAAACTCCATGCTGATATCATTGCTAAAGATTCGGACAGTGTTGGTCAGAGACTGAATTTCAGTTTCAGTTTTTCCATACAACTTCAGATCATCCATGTACAACAGGTGTGAAATTTTATTAGATTTCTTGGATGTTTGATAGCCAAGGTTTGTTTTTTGTAAGATTGTTGACAGCGGGATCATGGCAATGATAAAAAGTAATGGTGACAATGAGTCTCCCTGGAAAATTCCTCTTTTGATGTTGACAAATCCGTAATTTTCATTTCCCACAAACAGTTCAGTTTTCCAGTGCTTCATCATGTTTTCAATAAAAGTGCCAACATTTTTACAAATCCCAATGGTGTCTAGGCACTTGATGATCCATCTGTGTGGGAGTGAATCAAAAGCTTTTTTATAGTCAATCCATGTTGCATGAAGATTAGTTTTTTGGCTTTTGCAATTCTCCAGAATCATTTTATCAATCAAAAGCTGATCTTTTGTGCCCCTGCTTTTTCGTTTGTTGCCTTTCTGTTCATCTGGTAAGATGTCATTCTCTTCAAGATAATCTTGAATTCTGTCAGCCATAATGCCAGTCAATAGTTTAAACATAGTGGGTAGACACGTTATTGGCCTATAATTTCCTGGTGCTGCTCCTTTTGCTGGGTCTTTTTGTATCAGATATGTTCTCCCAGTTGTCAACCATTCACTGATACTTCCTTTTTGCAGCATCTCATTGAATTTTTGGGCCATTTTTTCATGCAGACTGGTCAGATGTTTGAGCCAAAATCCATGCAGTTGATCACTGCCAGGTGATGTCCAGTTCTTTACTTTCCTCACACGTTTGCTGATCATTTCAGTTGTTATTTGCATCTGTTCCATTTTCTTGTGTGATAATTTTTCCTCAAACTCTTTTATCCACCCAGCATTTTTGTTATAGTCCTTCTCATTTTCCCAGAGCTCTTTCCAAAATGCAGTTGTTTCAGTTTTCTCAGGCTTTTCAACTACTATATCTGTTGATTGATTCAAGATCTGGTAGAACCGCCTTTGGTCTAATTGAAACAGTTGGTTTTGTTTGTACTGGGTGATTCTGGCTTCATATCTTTCGATTTTTCTGGCTGTTGCTGTAATTTGTTCTTTCACAATTTCCAGAACTTCTTCGATTTTTCTGGTATTCAGCCAGTACCTTCTGATCAGGTATTTTTTGATCTTCTCATTCTTCAGTTTTTTCTCTTTCATACTCTTCAAGTTGCTTGCATCTGATCGTAAACTTTTTATTTTCAACTCCAACCTGATCTTCCATTTTGGTTTTCCAGTTGATTTTCTAGGAGGCTGCAGGAGCCCAAGCTCTTCTGTTACTATTACTGCTGTACTATAAGCAAACTGATTTATTTGTTCAATGGATGCTATTTGGACCGTAGCAAGTACAGTGTTCACATCCTTCATCAGCGGTGCAAGTCGTTTTTTGGGCACAGTTTTCAAAGTTGGAAGCCGTCTTCTTACTGCATTTAATACAGTATGGGCTGTGAGTTTATCCTTCAGTTCTTGTTGCCTTGTTGTCAATGTTCCTGGTGTTGCAACAAAGACATCAAGTTGTGGCTCCTTTTCATTTTCTTGAAAAATTTCCATATTTTCTTCTGGTTCAGTTTGTTCAATGACTCCTAATGTTACTGAAATGTCAGCCACTGTCTGTACAGTAGCCTGATGTTCATTTGCTTCGCAACTTTTTCGAATTTCTTCAAGTTCAACCTCACTGTATACTTTATTTCTGATTATGAATCTTCTTTGATCAGCCAGTCGAAGTTCAGTTATCTTTGAGTCAGGGTATACTTGTTTCCACAGTTGGTACATCCTTTTTTGGTAGCCACGCTTTTGGGGTTCTGATTTGTAGTAGCATTTCATTACTGTACGATTCTCTGATATGGTGTATTTCTGCCGCTTCTGTAATTGTTCATTTGAGTTTTCATTCCGTAACCCACTTTCCGGCGAATGCCCGGAATCAGCAGCATCCGCCGCGGACCTTTTTATCCTGGGCGACGGCCGAGCCAGTATAGACTTCGATTTTGTTTGTTTCTCCATAATACTAATGGGTTAGGTGCTCTTAGTTCTATTCCTCAGCTGAGACCACTCTGACTTGGTTGAACCTTCTGGTAGTAACACTACCGTCAGCACAGCTCTCAGCATCATTGGAGCAGTTAAGCCCCCCCCCCCACGGCAAGGTGGCACCCATCGGGGGGGATGATGATGATGATGATGATGATGATGATGATGATGATGATGATGATGATTATTATTATTATTATTATTATTATTATTATTATTATTATTATTATTATTATTATTATTATTATTATTATTATTATTATTATTATTATTATTATTATTATTATTATTATTATCCAGGAATTTGCCTGTTCTTGACCATTTTAGGGAATAATAATGCTTGACTTTAGCCACAGTTTGGAAAGTATTGTGCAACAAAATAGCCAATAGACACTTGTACTTTGTCTACTTCATTGTACTTCATTGTACTGCCTTTCGGGTTTTGTGAAAATGGAGTGTCAGGAGATCCCATTGATATGACTCAGTTTTGATTTCTGCTTGAGCTTAACAAGAGCCACAATAAAATGTGTCCTAGTTAAATGATCAGTAGAAGAGCTATTTCTTTCTTTCTTTCTTTCTTTCTTTCTTTCTTTCTTTCTTTCTTTCTTTCTTTCTTTCTTTCTTTCTTTCTTTCTTTCTTTCTCTTTCTTTCTTTCTTTCTCTCTTTCTCTCTCTCTCTTTCTTTTTTCTTTTTTTCTTTCTTTCTTTTTTGTCAAAAGGCATTTTTTCTGTGATACTCTGTGAACCTGCTTGTGATGGGCTGCCTTTCCTGCCTGCTTCCAAGGCAGCAACCCTTTTGTGAAAGCGTGAGAGCTGGGTATGACAATGGGATATGAACATGGATCAGGCTCTGTGTATTGTTAAGATGATGCCAGGTTTCATTGCAGTGTGCTTTAGAGTACATTGCTGATCTCTAGGACTTTCTTTTTAAATCTTGGGGTGCTTATGTTACATTGTGAAAGGTCACAGAATGGAAACTAGTCAAGGAGAGATTCAACCTAGAACTAAGAAGAAATTTCTTGACAGTGAGAACAATCAATCAGTGGAACAGCTTGCCTTCAGAAGCTGTAGGTACTCCATCCCTGGAGGTTTTTAAGAAAAGATTGGACATCCATTTGTTCAGAATGGTATAGGGTCTCTTACTTGAGCAGGGAGTTGGACTAGAAGACCTCCAAGGTCCTTTCCAACTTGGTTATTCTATTCTTTTTTTCCCTTTTCTGTTGTGTTCTGTTCTTCCTCCAACTGCACAACCTCCCCAGTTCTTCTGCTGTGCTCGCTACTTGCACACAGAATGGGACAATGTGCCACAGCCAACTTGCTGTAGCCAACTCACCATGGCCAACTCGCCACGGAACAACTTGCCACGGCCAACTCGCCAACTGTGGGACAACTTGCTGCGGGACAATTTAACAATTCTATTTAATTATTTAAAATAAATTTAAAATATTTTAATTTTTGCAATTCACATTTCATTCTGTCCCTCCTTTTGCATCCTTTCTTTAATTATACTATTCCACCATTTCTTTGATATTAGTGTAATTCTTGTCCCACAGTGAGTTGTCTTGCGGTGAGCTGGCTGTGGCAAATTGGCCGTGGTGAGTTGGCCGCAGAAAACTGTCGTAGACCCAGTCTTGACTCCTGGTGACCTCCTCACATGGTTCCTGCAGTTTATTGTTTTAGAAGTGATTTGCCTTTGTTTCCTTCCTAGGGCTGAGAGAGGATGTCTAAGGCAGGATTGGAATTCACAGTCTCCCCATTTTCTACCCTAATGGCTTAACCACTACACCAAACTGACTTCCCATAGTAGTAAGATGTTTAAGACTGTCCTGTAAATGTGCTGGTTTAAATTTTTTTTTTACTTTGATCATTTCTAGCCTAATAAGAAAACAAATTACATTATGTTCAGAAGGGCAATACATAAATGGAAATTATGGTGGTGGTGATAATGATGATAGGTGTTTTGTTGTGAAAGATAAAATACTGTAAATCCTTTTTTACTTTTTGCAATTATAAAAGATGTTGAAAATGTATCTAATGCACTGCTGTAGACATAGAATGGAGAGGATGCTTCTCTTTTAATCTGTGGCTTCCATGAATTCTGTATTCTCCCCCTAATTAAAAATAAACCCATTAAGTAGATTAATGGGGTAACCTATATTCTAGAAGTATCAGGATTCGTCCATCTAGAAATATCCTTTTTGCTCAGGGGAATTTATTGATATATATAGTTTTAAATACAGTCAAGTCATTTCTAAACAAGTCAATTAAAACCACTGAACTGGTGCTTACTTGAAAATGTCCTGCCTTGGTAGCCTGTTTCCCCCAAAATAAGACATCCCCTGATAATAAGCCCAATCAGGCTTTTGAGTGCATGGCAATAAGGGCAAGCACTTATTTCAGGGTTCAAAAAATATAAGACAGGGTCTTATTTTCGGGGAAACACGGTATATGTTACGTCACAAGTGCCCTACCATTGTTCTCTGCTTGCAACTTCCAGAGCTCTCAGAATGATAGAACCAAAAATTTTGGACCCTTTTTTGTCAGAAAATGGAATTCAAAGAGCAAAGTATATTATTTAACCCTTGCACAATCTCAAGGTACTCTATTTCTTCTTAAAACACCACAGAGGCCTAGATATGGAAAAAAAGAGAGCTATGGCCTTCACCTACTTCAATATTTTTTCTTTTATTTGTTCTTCTATCTGTTAAAGAGAGAAAATGCCAAAGTATTTTTTGTTTATTAATATTGGAATTATAACACTGAAAAAAGTAGTCTTATATGCTCACTACTGATTTAAAAATCAGCTTTTGGGAGATCACAATTTTGCTATTATAAAAACATGTCCATAAAAATAAATAAAAAACCAGAACAAAATATCCTGCCAACTCTGGTATAGCCCTGAAGCCAATAAGTTGCAATAAAAATTCAGCTGCAAAGATTCTTCAAATACATATCTTTCTACTGTGGGAAGCCCCTCTCCCTAGAAGAATGAAATATTTTGAGGAATATTAAAAAGGCAGAATATAACGCCAGGTCAATTATCAACAAAGCCCCCCTGATACGTGATTTAATCACAGAGGAGGGGGCAGACCTGGTGTGTGTTACCGAGACCTGGCTAGGGCAGGAGGGGGGAGTAGCCCTCTCCGAGATATGCCCAGCCGGTTTCTCGGTGCAGCATCATTCTCGACCCCAGGGAAGGGGGGGGAGTGGCAATTATAACGCGCGGAAATCTGCATCCTCGTAGGATCCCTGCCCCGGAGATTGTTGGGTGTGAGACGCTCCTTCTGAAGTTGGACTTAGGGGTTCAGGTGGGCCTTTTCTTAACGTACCTGCCTCCCAGCTGCATAAGTAAGGCCCTGCCTGAGCTGCTCGAGGCAGTAGCTGGCTTGGCAGTTGAGTTCCCTAGGCTTATGGTGCTGGGGGACTTCAACTTGCCATCTGCTGGCGAAACCTCTGGGGTAGCTCAGGAGTTCATGGATTCCATGACAACCATGGACCTGACCCAAGTAATCCAGGGTCCGACTCATGAGGGTGGTCACACACTCGACCTAGTGTTTCTCTCGGGGCAGTGGAGAGATGATCTGAAGATAAGGGACATAGTCATCACCCCACTGTCATGGTCAGATCATTTCCTACTGAGGTTGGATTTCGCAGCCCCATTCCTCCCCCGCAGGAAGGCGGGACCGACTAGGTGGTTCCGCCCCAGGCGCCTAATGGAGCCGGAAGGATTCCAGAGGGACTTTGGGGAAATACCTGAAACCTTGGTACACAATTCGGCTGACTCCCTGGTGGCTGCTTGGAACACCGCAGCATCAGGGGCCCTAGTCCGAATTGCACCTAAGCGACCTCTCCGTGGCAGTGGATCCCGGAAAGCTCCCTGGTTTACCGAGGAGCTCTGGGAGATGAAACGCCAGAAGAGATGTCTGGAGGGCCAGAAAAACCGAGTCTGACCGAACACTATTAAGAATTTATATCAGATCTTATTTAGTGGCGATAAGGGCGGCAAAACGATCCTATTTTTCCGCTCTTATTGCGTCCGCAGATTCTCATCCAGCCGCCTTGTTTAGGGTGACTCGCTCCCTCCTTGCAAAAGGGGGGAGCGAGGAACACTTACAAGGCAGAGCTGAGGAATTCGCTGAGTTTCTGTCGGATAAAGTCGCTCAGATTCGGTCGAACCTGGACTCTGGCAGGGCAGAATCCATAGAGTTGACAGGGGCAAGTCTTAGTCCACCATTATGGGAAGAGTTTGGGCCTGTTTCTCCCGAGGATGTGGACAGGGCTGTGGGAGCGATGGGTACCTCCACCTGTTTATTGGACCCGTGCCCCTCCTGGCTGGTTTCGGCCAGCAGGGAGGTGGCACGTGGCTGGATCCAGGTGGTGATCACCGCTTCTTTGAGGGAGGGATCCGTACTGCAGTCGTTAAAAGCTGCGGTGGTGCGACTCCTCCTGAAGAAGCCTTCCCTGGATCCAGCTGACTTGAAGAACTATCGTCCGGTCTCCAACTTACCTTTTTTAGGGAAAGTTGTGGAGAAGGTGGTGGTGATTCAGCTTCTGCAGCTCCTGGATGAAACAGATCATCTAGATCCTTATCAGTCGGGTTTCAGGCGCGGCTACAGTACAGAAACTGCCTTGGTCGCTCTGGTGGATGATCTCTGGCGGGCCCGGGATGGGGGGAACTCCTCCATCCTGGTGCTACTTGACCTCTCAGCGGCTTTCGATACCATCGACCATGGTATCCTTCTGCATCGGCTCGGCGAGTTGGGAGTGGGAGGCACCGTTTTGCGGTGGTTCTCCTCTTATCTCGCCGACAGGATGCAGTCGGTGCTGGCAGGAGGGCAGAGATTGTCCCCTAGGCCCCTATCATGTGGGGTGCCTCAGGGGTCGGTTCTCTCGCCCATCCTGTTTAACATCTACATGAAACCGTTGGGTGAGATCATTCGCAGACATGGGTTGTGTTTCCATCAGTACGCTGATGACACCCAGCTGTACATCACCACCCCGTCTGACTTCAGGGAGGCAGTTGATGTAATGTGCCGGTGCCTGGACGACGTTAAGATCTGGATGGGGAGGAACAGACTCAGACTTAACCCCGACAAGACTGAGTGGCTGTGGATATTGCCTCCTAAGGACCATGACAACTGTCCCTCCTTGGTCTTTGAGGGAGCGAAACTGATTCCCTCAGACCAGGCCCGCAACTTGGGGGTCCTTCTAGATCCACAGCTAAAATTGGACCATCATCTTTCTACTGTGGCTAGGGGGGCCTTTGCACAGGTTCGCCTGGTGCACCAGCTGCGGCCATACTTGGAGAAGGAGGCTCTACTCACGGTCACTCATGCCCTTGTCACCTCGCGTTTGGACTACTGCAATGCACTCTACATGGAGCTACCCTTGAAGAGTATCTGGAGACTTCAGTTGGTGCAAAATGCAGCTGCGCGTGCTGTGGTGGGTGTGCCAAGGTACACCCACGTGACACCGATACTCCGCCAGCTGCATTGGTTGCCCATCGGTCTCCAGGTCCAATTCAAGGTGTTGATCACCATCTTTAAAGCCCTTCATGGCTTGGGACCAGGATATCTTCGGGACCGCATTCTGCCTCATACTTCCCTCCGACCGGTTAGGGCCCACAGAGTTGGCCTCTTCCAGGTCCCGTTGGCCAAGCAATGCCGGCTGGCGGGCCCTAGGGGGAGAGCCTTCTCTGTGGCCGGCCCCGCGCTCTGGAACCAACTTCCCCCAGAGACCCGAACCATCCCCACTCTGCTGGCCTTCCGAAAAGCTGTTAAGACATGGTTTTTCCTGCAGGCGGGGGGTAGAGCTTAATCCACTCGAGCTCACCCCCCAAGTATGTATGGTTGTTGAATGGATGTTGTTGTTTTTATACTGTGTTTTTAAATTTTGTATTTGCTTTTAATTAATATTTAATTGGTTATTCTTGTATTTTTTTCTCTGTTGTACGCCGCCCTGAGTCCTCCGGGAGTTGGGCGGCATATAAGAATACCAAAATAAATAAATAAAATAAATAAATTATATTTCCCAAAAAGGGAGAAATGGAGAAACATGTTTTTAGAGGCAGAAAGCAGCCCCCACTTTCTTAATAGCCCACAGCAGATGTCAGTACTTAAGAGAAAAGAGTTTATTGAAAGAATTGATCAACACCCTTTCAGAACACAAGCCCCTTCATTGCAGTCCAAACTTCAAAGTCACAGAAACCTGGGAGCTCGGATAAACAATAAGCCAGAGGTTGACCAGACAAACACCTAGAATTTGCATTTCTTCTTTTGCCTATAGAGCCAGCTATGACCTCTACATAACCCTTACATGACCCCATAGGAATCTGACAACAGCCAATAGAATATTAAAGGACATGTTCTTGCACAGGAACAGAAAGCTCAAATACAAAGCAAAAAAGAAGGTGTAAAAACCCACCCACTCTCAACATCCATTCAGAATCACATGTGGTTCTGCTTCATCAGTAAACCGTCTTTCCAATCAGCCTCCATGTTTTATTTATTTATTTATTTATTTATTTATTTATTTATTTATTTATTTGTTTGTTTGTTTGTTTATTTGTTTGTTTATTTGTTTATTTATTTGTTTATTTGTTTGTTTGTTTGTCAAACATGTACAAGATAACAAGTATAGGTATGAACATAAGCATGAACAAAGGAAGTAAATACAGATAAATGGGGACAATAAGACAGGGACGGTAGGCACACTGGTGTGCTTATGCATGCACCCTTTATGGACCTCTTAAGAATGGGGTGAGGCCCACGGTAGACAGTTTGAGATTGAAGCTGTGAGGTTTGAGGCTGTAACAACGGAGTTGGGTAGAGCATTCCAGGCGTTGACCACTCTGTTGCTGAAGTCGTATTTTCTGCAATCAAGTTTTAAGCCTTGAGTTTGTATTGATTATTTGCCCATGTATTATTGTGGTTGAAGCTGAAGAAGTCGTTGACAGGCAAGATGTTGTAGCAGACAATTTTATGTACTATGCTTAGATCGGACCGCAGGAGGCGCAGTTCCAGATTGTCCAAGCCCAAAATTTCAACCCTGTTGGCATAGGGAATTCTATTGTGAGTAGAGGAGTGATGTACTCTTCTTGTGAAATACCTCTGGACCCGCTCAATCGTGTTAATGTCCAATATACAGTGTGCGTTCTAGGCAGACGAGCTGTATTCAAGAATTGGTCTGGCAAAGGTTTTGTATGCCCTAGTTAGCAAAACAATGTTACCGGAGAAAAGGCTTCGCAAAATTAGGTTAACTCCTCTTAATGCCTTTTTGGCAATGCTGTTACAGTGAGCTCTGGGACTTAGATCATTTGAGATGAGTACTCTTAGGTCCTTGACAGAGTGAGGGTCCTCTACAAGATCGTTTCCGCCCAATTTGTATTTGGTGTTCTGATTTTTATTGCTAATGTGTAGGACAGAGCATTTATTAGTTGAAATTTGGAGTTGCCAATTGCGCAATCATTCTGACACATAGTCAAGGTTGCTTTGTAGGGCAGCAGCATTGTCAGTGGTGTTAAATAATTTTATGCCATCAGTGAAGAGGACACAGCTGCTTTTAATATGATCGCATAGGTTGTTGATGTAAAGCAGAAAGAGTGTGGGTCCTAAAATGCTGTCCCTTGGGGGACACTGCTGTTAACTGGTGCTGGATTTGATAGGGCCCTTTTGACTATTTGTTGCCTGTTTGACAGGAACGTGGCTATCCACTTGTGCAGGGATCTGGAGATGCCGTAAGAACTTAGTTTCAACAGTAGTTTGTCATACACCATTGAATCAAAGGCTTTGCAGAAGTCTATGTAAATTGCGTCTATTGCTTTACCCTGGTCAAGATGTGTGGTCCAAATGTTTCTGCAGTGTAGGAGTTGCAGATTACAGGACAAATTTTTCCTGAAACCAAACTGCTTGTTAGAAAGCAGGTTGTTTTTTTCTAAGTGGAGGGTGATGGATTCGTTTATAATCAATTCAATGACTTTACAGGTGACGCAACACAGTGAGATTGGTCTGTAATTTTCCACTAGCCTAGTCTCCCTTTTTAAAAATAGGTATGACCGTGGCTAATGATCATAAGTCAGGCAAGGAGCTGGTTCTGAAAGATACCTCATAGATTGTGCATAGAGGTTCGGCTAGGGCAGTGGCAAGCTTTTTCAAGAAGTAGGCACATAATCCATCAGGGCCAATAGATAAAGATGGCTTTAGGTTACATAGTGTCATTTCTACTGTAAAATCAATATGTAGTAAATCACTACAATTTGTTATGGTACGACTAGGAAATAGGGGGCAGCAGCAATTGCTGTCAACAAAAACTGAGCTGAAGAACGTATTGAAGAGGTTGGCCTTAACAGCTTCATTGTTACAGTCTTCCCCGTTAGGCCCTTTTAGGGGTGGGATAGTTTTCGAGTCCTTAAGTTTGGTGTTTACGAAATTATAGAAGGCTTGGGTGGATTTCGAGTTTAACAACTCTTCCTCCTGTTTGCAATGGTAATTGGTGCATTCTGCCTTTATCTGGTGGCATAAGGTTTTGTAGTGGTTTTTAAAGTTAGCTACGTAGCCAGTTTTGTTTTCTTGCCAAAGAGATTTCTTTTTGGATTGTAACTTTCTTATTGTTATGGGTAATTTTGGGGGAGGGCTTTAGGGGTTATTTTTGGAACATATAGGTTAATGACTCTATTAACTTCGAGCAAAAAGGTATTATAATGGTCTTCTGCAGTATTACAACCTGTGAACAAAAGGTGCCAATCAAGAGATGCGAAGTCGGCAGCTATGAGATCATGTTTGAGATGTTTCCAGTGTCTTTCTCCCAGTTCTCCCAACTGAACCAGATGGCTATTTCTTTCAACACCAGGGATGGGTTCCAATTTTTAACTACCACTCTGTGGGTGTGGCTTAATATTGTGGGTGTGGCTTAATATTGTGGGAGTGGCTTGATTGTCATGTGACTGGGTGGGAGTGGCTTTGCAGTCATGTGACTGGGTGGGAGTGGCTTTGCAGTCATGTGACTGGGTGGCGTGGCTTGGTGATCATGTGACTGGGTGGTCATGTGACTGGGTGGGCGTGGTCAACTTGACATCACTCACGTCAAGGGTTAGGGTTAGAGTTAGGGTGCCTGGCCTCTCCTTGCCTCAAAGGCCTCAACAAGATACAATTTCCCTATCTATTTAATACTGAACATCCAAAATATACTATTTAATCATATATATATATATATATATATATATATATATATATATATATATATATATATATATATATATATATATATATATATATATATATATATATATATATATATATATATATATATATATATATATATGCCATATGTGTACATACATATTACACACAGGCACACAAAAATATACATTATCTACTAGATATATTGTATGTGTATACATACAATATACCATATATGTACACACACACACACACACACACACACATACACACACACACACACACACATCTCTTCTAAAACTATACACATTCAATCTCACTTACAAGACGGCTTGGAGACAAATTGGGGAGTGTATACCGTATTTTTTGGAGTATAAGACGCACCGAAGTATAAGACGGACCTTAGTTTTGGGGGAGGAAAACAAGGGAAAAAGGCCTCTGCCTCCAAGCAATTTGCCAAACAGCAAACAGCACAGATGAACACTGTTTGCTGTGTATTTCTGTGCATGTGTGCCTGACCCATAGAAATAGCAAAGAATTGGAGAAATGTACATTATGCCAGAAAGTTTTCTTAAATGTAGTCACACTAACTCTTCCCAATTATTTAAATAGATCTACTCCAAGGTAACTAAACAGGATACTGTTACATTTCATACTATACTTGTACAGAGCTGTTAAAATTAATTAAAATTTCTGGATGTATACATTATTCTCTATTATTTAAAAGAAGATACAATAGCACTGGGCCTCTTCAGAGCAAGCATTTATTTTAAAAAGCTTCTTTATTTTGTTAAGTTGTTTAGATTTACAGGGATCTCCAACCTTGGCAACTTTAAGACTTGTGAACTTCAACTCCCAGAATTCCACAGCCAGCAAAGCTAACAAAGCTGGCTGTTGAATTCTGGGAGTTGAAGTCCACAAGTCTTAAAGTTGCCAAGGTTGGAGACCCCTGGCTCTAGAACAATAATAAAGCAGTCTTTAAAAAATAAGTCTAATAATTTGAACATTCTACAGACATTTATAGTTATTCATTTACCCCCTTCCATCCAGTTCAGCAAAAAATAAAAATCTGCCTGTCTCTCCCAGCTATTTGCCTTTGTAGTTAGTTTCACTTTCATTTTTCCATGTGGCAAGTCAGCTGTAGATCGGGAAACTGCTACTGACTTGCTTGGCTTTGCAGGCTCTTCCCTCTTTCCTGCAAGCAGGTAAATTGCTGGAAGACAGAGGCCAAAGGGTGGGGGTGGCTGGGTGGGTGGGGCTGCATTCGGTGTATAAGACGCACCCAAGTTTTCATCCTCTTTTTGGGGGTAAAAAGGTGCGTCTTATACTCCGAAAAATACGGTACTGCATTTGGAAAAACACACCTGGTGCCACACATTTGACCATAACTTCTGTACATTAGAACATTACACATGCCTTCAGATGTACTTCCCTAGTTTGCACATGAATGTTAGAGCCAGGAGATGTCATGGATTGAGTAAAATGTGGTGAAACTCACTTAACAACAACTCGCTTAGCAACCAAAATTTTGGGCTCAATTGTAGTCATAAGTCAAGGACTATCTCTGCCTTCCTCTGCATGGCAGCCTTGTCCTAGTAAACTCCTTCTCCTTTCTGGCAATTTTCCTCTCTGTTAGAGGAACCAAAATAATGCAGACAATGTAAGGTTTCCTGCTGCAGCAGGGGGTTGGACTAGATGACCTCCGAGATGTCTTCCAACCCTAAATTGCTGTGCTGTTTCAAAGTGCCTTCTGAAGCCACATCTGTGCCAGGGTTTGTGGTGCTTTCTTCCTCCCCCCCTGTCTCTCTCCCCCCCCCATCTCTCTCCTATCCCTTCCTTCCTTCCTTTTTCTTTTTCTTTCTCTCTCTCTCTCTTTCTCTTTTCTTCTCTTTCTTTCTTTCTTTCTTTCTTTCTCTCTCTCTTTCTTTCTTTCTTGTCTCCTTTTCTTCCTTCCTTTCTTTCTCTTTCTTTCTTTCTTTCTCTCTCTCTTTCTCTTTCCTTCTCTTTCTTTCTTTCTCTCTCTCTTTCTTTCTTTCTTGTCTCCTTTTCTTCCTTCCTTTCTTTCTCTTTCTTTCTTTCTTTCTTTCTCTCTCTCTTTCTCTTTCCTTCTCTTTCTTTCTTTCTCTCTCTCTCTTTCTTTCTTGTCTCCTTTTCTTCCTTCCTTTCTTTCTCTTTCTTTCTTTTTCTTTTTCTCTTTCTTTCTCCCTTCCTATTTCTTTCTTTGTCTCTTTCTTTCTTTCTTTCTTTCTTTCTTTCTTTCTTTCTTTCTTTCTTTCTTTCTTTCTTTCTTTCTTTCTTTCTTTCTTTCTTTCGCTCTCTCTCTCTCTCTCTCTCTCTCTCTCTCTCTCTCTCTCTCTCTCTCTCTCTCCTCTCCCTCCCTCCCTCCCTCCCTCTCTCTCCCACCCCCCCCCCCCTCTCTCTCTCACACACACACACACAAACATGCACATCTACCTGGTCCGGACACAAAGTATCTGTTGTTATAGAAGTTTTCATTTCTCTCTATAATACACCTGATACTAATCAATACCCTATCTCTCAACTACGTAAAGCCTATGCATATTTACTTGGCAGTGAGGCTGCTCTCTTTCAGTGAGATTTACTCCTAATTAGATACAGATGATTGCAGGCAGGCAGCTAGCTCCGTTGTTTAATAGGCTCTAAGTAAAATTTCTACATTAACAAAATTTATACCTAAACAACAGAATATAGGAGCAAACAATCATAGCAATAGTCTGAGCTAGACTTCTTTCCCCCCTCCCCCTCACTTCCTTTTGCTTTCAGGGAGGGAGGGAAAACCAAATAAAAATGGGAAGGAGACAAGGACAGAAAATGGTGCATGCATGGCTGCAAAACAGGAGAAGGGCATTTTACAACCGCTTTCTGGGATTGAAAAGTTGAGGGAACCCAAGAAGGGGTGAGTTCTAACTTACGTCTGCCAGTTGCTTCCTCAAGATGGCAACCACATGTACAGTGCTGGAAACTCGGCTTCTGCACATGCTCAGAAGAAAATAAATAAAAAATAAAAAAAATAAAAAAAATAAAAAATAAAAAAAGAAAGAAAGCTGAAAACAAGATGGCAACCACATGTACAGTGCTGGAAATTCTGATTATTTTGCATGGTGTACCACAAAATAAACACATGCATATATGTACATGCTCTAGATTATTTATCCCCCAATCAGCAGTTTGTCACTGACTGGGGATTAGGAGATATTGGAGTAAAGGAGAGCAAAAAATGTGTAAGGAAGGGAGAATGGAGATTATATTCAATCCATAGATCATATTTCTTTCCCAGATTACCCAAACTTTCATGAGCAATTTCCTCCTGCATGGGAAAATGTTTGTACTGCAACCTTTTAATAAAGACTGTTGCCATATCCTCCGTTTCTGATATCAATTATTTAGCTAGAACTTTTTAAAAATTGCATTTTTTGTGAGTGTGTGTATACATTTCTTGGCAAGTTTTTCAGAAGCAGTTTGCTGTCTTGCCTCTAGAGCTGAGAGTGTGTCTCACCCAAGATCACTCAACTGGTCTTACGCGTAAAATAGCAGCAGAATTCAAAGTCTCCGATTTTTGGCTGGGTGCCTTAACCGCTACCCCAAACTAAACTCATCTTAATGTTAAATTAATTATAGAAGACGGATCCCCCAGAATAAATTATGCATATACATTTTAATATAAATAGGAAAAAAAAAGTAAGATTAGACTTATTCAATTTGATCTTGAAACACAGACATCCTAATAATTCATTTACGTCAGAATATAAGAAGTGGTTCAGACTTGCATGAATGAGTCAACTGTATCCTTTTGCTGTCAAAACTCTTTACTAAAACTGAAAGCAATCACAGATGTGACGAAAGATATTATGCAGTGTCTTTATTCAGCAAATAGCTGCTAGCCCAGTGGTTTCCAAAGTGGTCGGTACCGCCCCCTGGGGGCGGTGGGATGACTTAGGGGGTGCTAAGAGGCAAGGATGGAGGCAGGGGGGTGCTAAGAGGGCCAGGGGGGCGGCAGGTGGTTTGCCATACCAGTAGCAACAGCTGGCTGGCCACGCCCCCAAACTGGTCCTGTCCCCGTGCCCCCACCTCCCATGTACACCCAATCGCCCACTCGCCGCTTTTCCCCCCAAGCGGTGTTTCCGGCCCACCCATCCCACACCCGGCCTATATAAGTTGTTCCCCTTTGCACACGGGCACTCACTTCACCGACACCTCACCTCGCCTATGCTTCGCCAACGCCCCAGTTGCTGCTCGCTCGCCCTGTCCCGCCCAGTCTCTACTCTGCAGCTTGCCTGCCTGAAGTGCTGCGCCCCTGATCTGCCTGCCAGGTAAGCCTGCAAAGTTGCGGCCTACCTAGCTGCCCCTGAAACCCCCCACAGTCCTAGCCTGCCTTTCCTACTTCATTCCCCTGTGGCCTTGCAATGCTTGGCGGCCTTCCACATGGCCTTCCTGGCGGTCCCCCATGCCCGCTTGCTTTCTGAGGTCGGCATCCAGTGGGTGGGTGGAAATGCAGGCGCTGAGAGGGGCTGCTGCACATGCGCCTGTCCTGTTTCTGCAAAGGTGATCCAAAGAGGGGAGGGGGATGCTGCAGAAAAGGCTGCCTTCCACCCATGCCGGCTCCGCGGTGCTTGTGACTCCAAAGCAGCCCACTGGCTTCTCAACCGGCCACCTGCCTGCTCTCTTTGCAGATCAGCCCAGCTGACCGCCAGCGCCACTCTGGGAACTTGGACCGCAGCACCGGGTTGGAAGTCAGTGGGTTGCTTCAGAGCCCCAAGTCCCGCAGAGCTGGCATGGGAGGCACGGGTGGAGGGCGGCCTTTTCTACAGCATCCCCCTCCCCTCTTTAGATTGCCCTGCAGGGCTCTGCCTTTGCAGAAATGGGGTGGGCGGTTTTATGGAGGATTGGCGGGGGGGGATGCACGGCCCTCTGGGATGGAGAGTGGGGCAAGAGAAGGTACAATAGGATGCGCTGCCCTGGCACCACTCAACCGTGCTTCTTCCAGCTCATCTGCCACATGGGACAACGAGACAATCAGCCACGCCTCCCCACCCAGTCTTCCTTCCTCCCCGCCCAGCTCCGCCCTGCCCAGCTCCACCCGCTGCCACTTCCCACAAACTTCCCAGGAAACAGCCGGAGTGACGGGCAGGTGGGAGCATATGGGCCCAGCCGGTGCTTGGCTTACCTTCCTGGCGAGGCTCGGAGACTGCCCAGCATGCCCATCCACCGGCTCTCCACTTTCTGCCTGCCCTGCCAAGGCCCCCGCCAGCCCGGAGACCATGCTCCCGGATGGTACATGACAGGGGATGCGACGCTGCCAGAGCATGGTTGCCGCCGCCGCTGCTCTTCTCACCTTCCTGGCTTCGGCTCTAGGAACTTTGTGGGCCAGGAAGTTTTGGGGTGCACACCTATGGAGCTCTGCTCGCCTCAGGGTCCACCGGGCTCCGGGCTGGCGGGGGCCTTGACAGGGCAGGCAGAAAGTGGAGAGCCGGCAGATGGGTGTGCCGGGCGGTCTCCGAGCCTCGCCAGGAAGGTAAGCCGAGCGCCGGCCAGAGCACTTTCTTCCTTCTCCCGCCATGAAAGAAAGAAAGATGTTAGGAAGAAAGAAAGATGTTAGGAAGGAAGGAAGGAAGGAAGGAAGGAAGGAAGGAAGGAAGGAAGGAAGGAAGAAAGAAAGAAAGAAAGAAAGAAAGAAAGAAAGAAAGAAAGAAAGAAGAAGAAGAAAGAAAGAAAGAAAGAAAGAAAGAAAGAAAGAAAGAAAGAAAGAAAGAAAGAAAGAAAGAAAGAAAAAGAAAGATGTTAGGAAGGAAGGAAGACAGAAAGAAAGGAAAGAAAGAAAGAAAGATTGAAGGAAGGAAGGAAGGAAGGAAGAAAGAAAAAGAAAGATGGTAGGAAGGAAGGAAGACAGACAGAAAGAAAGGAAAGAAAGAAAGATGGTAGGAAGGAAGGAAGACAGAAAGAAAGAAAGAGAAAGAAAGAAAGAAAGAAAGAAAGAAAGAAAGAAAAAGAAAGAAAAATAGATAGACAGACAGACAGACAGACAGACAGACAGACAGACAGACAGACAGACAGATAGATAGATAGATGGTAGGAAGGAAGGAAGGAAGACAGAAAGAAAGGAAAGAAAGATGGTAGGAATGAATGAATGAATGAATGAAGGAAGGAAGGAAGGAAGGAAGGAAGGAAGGAAGACAGAAAGAAAGAAAGAAAGAAAGAAAGAAAGAAAGAAAGAAAGAAAGAAAGAAAGAAAGATAGGAAGGAAGGAAGGAAGGAAGGAAGGAAGGAAGGAAGGAAGGAAGAAAGAAAGAAAGAAAGAAAGAAAGAAAGAAAGAAAGAAAGAAAGAAAGAAAGAAAGAAAGAAAGAAAGAAAGAAAGAAAGAAGGTAGGAAGGAAGGAAGACAGACAGAAAATGAATGGAGGGAGGGAAGGGAAGGGAAAGGAGGGAAGGAAGGAAGGAAAGAAGGAAGGAAGGAAGAAAGAAAGAAAGACTTATGACCACAATTGAGCCCAAAATTTTGGTTGCTAAGCAAGAGTGCTGTTAAGTGAGTTTCACCACATTTTACAAGTTGACCATGCCCTCCCGGTCACCTGACCACCAAGCCATGCCCACCTGAAGGGGGTGGGGATGGGGGCACTGAGGATGAGTTTGTAACACCAAGGGAGCGGTGGACTGAAAAAGTTTTTCCTACAAAAGGCAGCTCAATATTTGAATCAACATTAATTGGTTGGAAAGATAATCATATTAAAACAGGATTAGGTTTTTATGTATTATGCAAGTGCTCCTGTCCCTCACTATCTATCTGCAGTGGTTTCACAGTAGGCCCCATGCTTAGAAGGAAAGACGTGAGGCAGTCAGCTGAGCAAAGTATCATCACCTTGCTGCTTCTATGGCATCAGATGGATGTTGCAAAGTTGCTCTAATTAGAAAGGCTTCTATATATGGCACCCGCTAGATTAGCGAAGATTTATCCAAATTCAGAACCAAATTGTTGGAAATGTGATCAAATACAAGGTACCTTCTATCATACATGGTGGTTATGCACGGAAACAAAAAAAATATTGGGTTAAAATTCATAGATGGATACAGGAAATAATAGGCGGTCAAGTAGAATATACCCCATGTTAGGAAGGAAGAAAGACAGACAGACAGACAGGAAAGGAAAGGAAATATTCTGTACTGAGGTCTCTTCCGGTTTCCGGCACGCGCATGTGCACCGGCCGGCAAGTCTTCTGGTTACTGCTGGCTGGCGTACATGCTCACAGTGGAAAATTGAAGACCAGCTCTTCAGGTTTCCAGCACTGCCACACACACAAAGGCCAGCTGATCATCGCATGCGAATATGTGCCAGAAACCTGGAAGAGGAATGGGCAACACCGCACATGCCAGGCGACCTGGTTCCATGTGCCAGTTTGGGCATGAGTGCCATAGATTCGCCATCATGGGTTTATATCATCCACTTTTTTCTACTTGTTCTGTTTTTTCTTCCATTTTCTGTATCCTTTGTTCATTTTTTATTATCATTTGTTGGAAGTTCTCAAGTTTTTCATCCATATTTTGAATTTTCCCCTTCATCTCTCCCGTATCATTTCTCACTTCCCCTATATCTTTCTTTATTTCATTATGACTTTTGGTCATGGATTCTTGTAACACCTGTAACAGTGTTAATACCTCCTTTTGGGATGTGTTAGTTTTTTCCAGTTGTAACATGCTTTCAATCGACCTTTGGTTAGAAGGGCTTGAGGACGCTAAAGACGATGTGGAAAGATGCCTTCTTCCCTATTTTGGTTATATTTAAGGTTGACATTTCAACAACTAGTGTTGGGTTCTTCTTCCTTCTTTTCTCTATTTTTAACTAACAACAGATATTCCCACCAATCCTATTATCCGCCAAGACTGTGGGCCAGCCCAGGATTGGCCACCTAAAGTATTCCAATATAATCACTACAATCAATATCCCCCAAATTCAATACACTACAATAGAGATAACAAATAACCCACGTATCCAAATACCAAGAGCGTAAAATAGTATAACAGCTTCCACTTTTCTTCAATCTGGTTTCAATCAATCTTCCATTCTTTGAAATCTTAATAGTTCAAAAGTTCAAGAGGAAACCTAGAACAGTTGGCTTTAATAGTCCAAAACACCCACAATAGCTCCAATATTGTCTTTCCCCCCTGCACAATAAGTATCTACTTTTTATATCTTTTGCATTTTCTTCATTGACATTTATAATCCATAAGGCCGGCTGTCACCGCAGCCATCAACAAAATAAGTATTTGTCTTTTCACTTTTGTGTCAGTTGACCCAAGGACTTCTGGTCTGTTGCCAGAGTTGGACAGCTGAAATTTGTGGACCTCTGCAAAAATCAGCTGTTTTCTGCCTGCCTGGAGGCTCCTCAGGGCCAAAAGTCACCTTGCAGGGGTGACAAAGAAAGACGGGCTCCTGTAAATCGCAAGTGGACGGCAGTCCACTTAGCTTGATCTGGGAAAATCTTCTTGACAGGCAAAGAAGAAGATGGCCATTAATGGCCCAAATAAAGCTCTGACAGCCAGAAAAAGCAAGCACGGAGAAAAGCAAAAAAGTTACAGTGCATTGCATCAGGGTAAGGAGTGTATAATTTCTACCCAGAATTAAACTAAAGTCACCAAATACTTTTGTTAAGAAGGGAGACTCCAGAAAGAAGGAGGGAGGGAATTACGACTCTTTCCCTCTCCCAAAGCGGCTAGTGAAAGTTTGGAGCGGATTACACAGCCGCTGAAGTGAAAGTGAAGCAAGGAATTAATTATCTCTAAATTGAAGAGAAAGATTGGACTGAGTATATTTCTGAAGGCATGGATATGACATACTATTTCTGAATGTTTTCTGTAATGTATTGAAAGACTGGAGAAGTTCTCACTCCAGTCCGACCAGGGATTTGCATAGATGAAACCAGATTGGTTGCCTGCTTGCCGGGCTCCCTATTTAAATCCCTGTCACAGACTAGGCATCGCTGATGTTTACTTGCTGTAACAGAATAAAGAGCTGAAGTCACTAGCCTCACCTCTAGTCTCTTTTGTGGGACTTAACATTTTCTACTACTGTTTAAACTCTTTCTGGCTGCAGTTAGTGAAGACTCCTTTTTTTCTGCCTTTTTCTTTCATTATTTCTTTTTCCAACTCCCATTTTAGAGTGGAAAGGAAAAAAAGGAAGACTGCCATCTACTGGCTAAAAGCTGGAACATACCAGAAAGAATACTTTGAACTGATTAGGTTTAACAAAGGTGGAGAATATGTTGTATTGGAAATTATAATAGCTGGGGTTAGAGAACAAATTAAAGACTGTCCCCTGTTTTGGAAACTTCTGTAGGGAAAACAAGATTGGAATTGGTTGAAGTTTCTGAGAGTGATGCAATGTCCTTAGGAGATTGTGCAATGTAGTGAGCTCTGTGTCTTAGGGGTTAATCCAATTATGTCCTGAAGGGTCATGTCTTAATCCCTTCATCCTGGATCTGAAGGTCTTTTGTTTTGTAGATAGGCTGGCCCAGTCTTTCTTAATGGGCACAAAATATCTGCTGGGGGCAGGGAGCTGGGGCTCTGAGTTTCTGTCTCCCTTAAGATTTTTTTTATTTCTCTTTTAAGGGAAATATTTTATCCTGCCTTTTTAAATATTCCTCAAAATATTTCATTCTTCAAGCAAGGGGTGGTGGCTTACCACACTAGCCATGCATGATTCATTTCCAGTGAACCAGAACAAATGGAGCATCATATACAAGGATGGCAAGTATGTGAGGGAAGTGGATAAAACTCCACATCTTGGGCTGGTTCTGTTTTAAAATGCAACTTCATTTTATCCCAGAACCTACTGTATCTCTGGGGCCTTGTTTGCTCCTATCTGATTTTGACTGAATGAGTTGTTGACAAATATATTGCATCCCATACCCACATCTCTCAGGACTTCACATTTCTTGTTTCAAGGGTGCTAACTTCTGGGTCTTTGCCAAGACAAATAAATGACTGAAGAGCAGAACATATCCGTTACCTGGACATCTGGCACATGTAAACCAAAGTTCAGAATCAGAATCAGAATCAGAATAGAGCTGGAAGGGATCTTGGAGGTCTTCTAGTCCAACCCTCTGCTCAAGCAAGAGATTATGTACCATTTCAGACAAGTGACTGTCCAGTCTCTTCTTAAAAACCTCAAGTGATGATGCACCCACAATTTCTGAAGGCAAGCTGTTCCACTAGTTAATTGTCCTCTCTGTTAGGAAGTTTCTCCTTAATTCCAGGTTGCTTCCTTGATTAGTTTCCCTCCATTGTTTCTTGTCCTGCCCTCTGGTGCTTTGGAAAATAAGCTGACCTCCTCTTATTTGTAGCAGCCCCTCAAATACTGGAGTACTGCTATCTTGTCCCACCCCAGCCCTTGCAACCGTTCTTCATATGTTTTAGTCTCCAGGCCTTTAGTCATCTTAGTTACTCTTCTTTGCACTTTTTCAAAGGCTCATCTTTTTTGTGATGTGGTGACCAAAATTGGATGCAGTATTCCAGGTGTGGTCTTACTAATGCTTTATAAAGTGATACTAATACTTCATGTGATTTTGATTCTATGGCTTTGTTTATACAACCAAGGATTGTATTAGCTTTTTTATTTATTTATTTATTTATTTATTTATTTGGCTTTCTTATATGCCGCCCAACTCCCGGAGGACTCAGGGCGGAGGACTCAGGGCATTTTGGCTGCTGCTGCACACTGCTGGCTCATGTTTAAGTGGTTATCCACTAGGACTCCAACGTCCTTCTCACAGTTCCTGTTTTTGAGCCAGGCTTCATCTAATCTGTACTTGTACCTTTGGAAAATGCTCCAAGATGGTGGGAAGGAAAATGTGAGAAGTGCTCACTTTTCTATATCATATATTGGAGGTCTGATCCTGGTAAGCTTAGAGTCATAATTCCAGCTCATTCACACATTATATCCATATTCCTCCCTACAGGTGATGATTCTGTTGTCCAGTTGATTCCAAGCATGGTTGTTCCTCCTTGGGATGTGGCTAACGTATCTTTGCAGGACGGACGGCTGATGTTATGGGGCAGAGATGAGGTGAGAGCATCTCTGACTTTTAGAATTCAAGAAAGAGCAGGAGCAGAATCTAAGCATGCTCAGAGGTTATGGGGTTGAGGGTAGATTAATAATTATATATCAAAATAGTGAATCTACCTACAGAGTTCTCTTTTCTGTTTTAGAATCTGCTTGAGAAGCGGAAACGAACCAGCAGTTCTGTTTCAGAGAATAACTCAATATTCCGACCAGATAAGGAGAATAGTGAGTGTTGTTTCTCTCTTACACACACACCACTAGGTTAAATGTGTGCCCAGCTGACTGGAAATGAAGAAGGGGTGGCTGGATTTAATTTCAACTTCTTCTCTCTCATTTACCCTATTATTGATATCAAGTATATCAAGTTGAATAGTGAGCAGCAGGACTGCTTGGCACTGTGATGCTCTTGCCATTTTGTCTTGTCTGCAAGAATGACCAGACATTTAACTGGGATTAGCACTTTAATCCACACAGCTAGCCATTTTAGACCTTTAGTAAATGCCTCATTTTTCCCTTTCTTTTGAGATATTACCAGGAGGTAGACCCATTCGTCTTCTGGTAGATCATCATATCTCAAATGTAAATACTGGTTCTTCAAACAGGGTTTTTTTGTGGTTGGGATGGCAAAAGCCAACGTTTCCATCCAAGGCTTGGATGTTAGGAACTTGAACACCAATTAAAACCCAAAGAGGTGAGAAATTGCAAAGGAGTTTAATGCATGGGGATTTCCATATCTTCTAGAGCAGGGTGTCAAACTCGCGTCATCACAGGGGTGTCACGTGATGTATCATGACTTTTTCCCCTTCACTAAAATGGGTGTGGACGTGGCCAGCATGTGACACATCTGGCCTGTAGGCCGTGAGTTTGACACCCCTTGTTCTAGAGGAGTGAGAGATTGATATTCCCATGGGTTGAACTTTTAGAAAGTAAGAAACCCTGATATTTGACCATCCCTCTCTTACATCTCCCACCACCCATCCAGTAGCATTGAAGCCAGCACTGTGGGGTTTCATGGGATACTTACTCCTAAGGTGCTCAAGTTTGGGTTTCATGGGGCTTAAATCTGCTATTGATCTCAGTGAAATCTGAGTTCTTTCCTGGAAGAGAGATAGCCCCTCAGAATTAAAAGGACCACAGATTAGGCTACTGAGTACAAAAAGGGAAAAGTAGAGTCAAGAAACTACAAGCTAGTCAGCCTGATATTGGTACCTTAAAAAATCCTAGAAAAGATAATCAAGCAATTAGTTTTCAAGAACTTTGAAAGGAACAAGGCATGAGTTTGTTAAAAATAGATTGTGCCAGAGAAAACTTTTTGCTTTTATTTATTTATTTAATGCTGTGGATACAGCTAGTCCTTTATTATTGTAAAATGTTATGATTCTAAGACAAGGCACATTTCTCGAAGTAAATTTCTGGCCTTTTTCACAGCAGTCATTAAGCAAACGTGATAGTCGCTAAGTGAATGCTGTGGTCATTAAGTGAACCCATTTATTTGATTGGGTATTCATGGAAACCAGCAAAAAATGTCATGAATCACAGTCATGTGACTGTGGATTGCCACAATAGGTTGTAACCTGATCTGCCTAACTTGCAGTCACATGACAAGGGGGGGACAATGTGACCATTTACAATGCCTGGGGTGCTTTATGGGCTGTAAAGCATATGTTTCATAGCTGTGACAACCTGATAAAGTTGACTACAGCCTCCTTCTTTATACAGTATAATAAAAAATATGGGATAGATGATCACTTTACTAGATGGATATGCAGTTGATTGTGCATCCAGCCTCAATATGTGATCCTTAATGAACTATGTCCACATGAATGAAGGCAAGCAATAGTGTTCCTCTGGGCCCAGTGCTTTTCAACATTGTCACAAATGACTTTACATGAGAGCATAGAAAGGATGCTCATCAATTTGCAAATAGCACTATGCTGGGAGGAAGCAGCTCAAAGTTCAAAAGATCTTGAATGACTTGAACATTGACGCAGTGGTTAAAGTGCAGCACTGCAGGCTACTTCAGCTGACTGCTAGTTCAGCAGTTCAGCTGTTCAAATCAAACCGGCTCAAGGTTGACTCAGCCTTCCATCCTTCTGAGGTCGGTAAAATGAGGACCCAGATTGTTGGGGGCAATATGCTGACTCTGTAAACTGCTTAGAGAGGGCTGTAAAGCACTATGAAGCGGTATATAAGTCTAAGTGCTATTGCTATTGGGCCTTATCTAACAAAATGCAGTTCAGTAGCAATAATACTAAATCTTTGCATTTGGGTAGCAAAACAGGTTGTATCTGCCTCAACAGTCGTACTTATGTGAAGGATTTGAGTACCCTAATAGACCACAGATTAAGCACAAGCTAGCAATGTATTGCAGCTAACAAAAGAACCACTGCATTCTTATATACTGTTAATATCATGGGATGTGATAGTTTTGCTCTGTGCTGTACTGGGCACAGCATATCTGGAATACTGTGCCCAGTTTGAATTTCTACAGTACAAGAAGGATACTGAGGAATTGGAAAGAATGCAGAGAAGAGTGACAAAGGCTTTGAAGTTAAATCCTATGAAGAATAGTTATAGGAACTCTTCAGCCAAGAAAGAGAAGGCTAAAGGAAGACATGACAGCAGTCTTCCAATACTATAAGAGCTATTACAAGAAAGAAGATGTGGATTTATTCTCTGTAATACCCAAGATAGGACAAAGGGCAATGGGTAAAAGCTTTAAAGTGGGAAATTCAAATCTGAAATAAGGAAGAATTTCCCGAGTATGAGAGCTATTAAGAACAGCCTCTTTCCTGTAGTTATAGGTGCTTTATCAATGAAGTTTTCAAGAAAAGCTTAGTAAACTTCTCTGACATGATACCAGAATTAGGCGGCTGGGATTAGAAAAGCTTCAAAAGTTCCTTCCAACCCTTTGATTCTATAACTCCTTCATCCCCCAGTTGTTTCACTGTTTGACTTCTATTTAATTTATTTTGTTCCAGCAGAGTTTTTTATAGGAGGACAGGCTCCTGAGAAAAAGGCTTTCCAGGATGCTTCTTCGGGCACACAGCTTGGCAATGTGAAGGTACAAGAGACGTGGGGGAGAGGGGTAGGCAGGGCAAGAAAGTCAAGTAAAGGCTCTCTCTTGATGACACCCTAGCTTCTAAGGGTCTCTCTGTGGCCCTGCTTTCCCTAATTTAGTGTTCCCCAGGTGTTCCAGAATCTGGAATAAAAATCTTATTCTAGGAATGTTACTTCAGAGTTGTAGCAGCTTGCCACATTATTCTTGTCCTCCTTTAGTCAATGCAGATCATTGTACCCTTCTGCTTCATCTCTCCTCCACCAATTGCTCAGTTACTTGTGTCTAGCTGCAAGTAGGCGATCTCTGGTTGGGTGGAGGCGATCTCTGGTTGGGTGGAGAGTGGGAGCATTATGGTCATTACAGGGAGAGGTAGGTATGGTGGGAGCAGAGGGGTAGGCCGCTCTCGGGGAACAAGAACTCGCTGTTTACAAGCGATTCCTTGTTCTGGCCCCTCAGGTTTGGTTCCAGCTTGCTCAGCCTGAGTATCTGGTAATCAGGGCATTCAGGGCCCTGGGCTCAAGCTGCTGCTGTTGAATGCCAGGTCGATCACCAACAAAGCACCCCTCATACGGGATTTAATCCTGGAAGAGGGGGCGGACCTGGCATGCATTACTGAGACCTGGCTGGGCCAGGAGGGGGGGTTCCCCTTTCCGAGATGTGCCCGGACGGGTTCTCAGTTCAGCATCAGCCACGACCCCAGGGAAGGGGTGGAGGAGTGGCTATTATAGCTCGCCAAAATCTATGTCCTCGTAGGAGCCCTGCCC
The DNA here is from genome assembly GCA_023053685.1 of Diadophis punctatus similis. Classification (NCBI taxonomy): domain Eukaryota; kingdom Metazoa; phylum Chordata; class Lepidosauria; order Squamata; family Dipsadidae; genus Diadophis; species Diadophis punctatus. Next base: position 106,386,123 of record JALIGW010000002.1, read on the forward strand.
CGGAGATTGTTGGGTGTGAGACGCTCCTTCTGAAGTTGGACTTAGGGGTTCAGGTGGGCCTTTTGCTAACGTACTTGCCTCCTAGCTGCGTTGCAAAGGCCCTGCCTGTTCTGCTGGAGGTGATAGCAGGGCTGGCAATTGAGTTCCCCAGGTTGATGGTGCTGGGGGACTTCAACCTGCCATTGCCCGGCGAAACCTCAGGGGCAGTCCAGGAGTTCATGGCTTCCATGACAACCATGGACCTGACCCAAGTAGTTCAGGTCCGACTCATGAGGGACGTCACACGCTTGACCTTGTGTTTCTCTCGGGGCAGTGGAGAGATGATCTGAGGCTGAGGGGTTTAGTCACAGCACCCTTGTCGTGGTCAGATCATTTCCTTCTGAGGTTGGATTTCATGGCACCACTCCTCCACCACAAGGAGGCAGGACCGATTAAGTGGTTCCACCCCAGGCGCCTAATGGAATCTGAGGGATTCCAGAAGGAACTTGGGGAAATACCGGAAGCCCTGGTACACAATTCATCTGAGACTCTAGTGGCTGCCTGGAACCGGGCGGCAATAGGGTCTCTAGATCGAATTGCGCCTTTGCGGCCTCTCCGTGGCAGTGGATCCAGGAGAGCTCCTTGGTTTACCGAGGAACTCTGGGAGATGAAACGCCAAAAGAGACGCCTAGAGCGACGATGGAGGGCCAGTAAAGCTGAATCTGACCGGACACTATTAAGAACTTTCATTGTCTTACTTAGTGGCGATACGGGTGACAAAATGTTCGCATTTTTCCGCTCTTATTGCATCCGCCGATTCTCGCCCAGCCGCCCTGTTTTGGGTGACTCACTCCCTTCTTGCTAAGGAGGGAGTTGAAGAACCCTTACAGGGCAGAGCTGAGGAATTTGCTCAGTTTCTGGCAGATAAAGTCACTCAGATTCGGACAGACCTAGACTCCATTTGGACGGGGCAAGCCGAGGCGACAGGGGTGAGTCTTAGTCCTGTTATATGGGATGAATTTGAGCCTATCACTCCTGATGATGTGGACAAGGCCATAGGACCGATGAGTGCCTCCACTTGTTTATTGGACCCATGCCCCTCCTGGCTGGTTTCTGCCAGCAGGGAGGTGTCACGTGGCTGGATCCAGGCTGTTGTGATCGCATCTTTGAGAGAGGGATCCATCCCACAGCCCTTAAAAGCTGCGGTGGTGAGACCCCTCCTCAAGAAGCCTTTCCTGGACCCGGCGGATTTAAAGAACTTCTGTCCAGTCTCCAACTTGCCCTTCGTGGGTAAAGTTGTTGAGAAAATGGTGTCACTCCAGCTCCTACGGTTATTGGAGGACACTGATTATCTAGATCCCTTTCAATCGGGCTTCAGGCGCGGCTACAGTACGGAAACTGCTTTGGTCACCCTGATGGATGATCTCTGGCGAGCCCGGGATGGTGGTCATTCCTCCATCCTAGTGTTACTTGACCTCTCAGCGGCTTTCGATACCATTGACCATGGTATCCTTCTGCGTCGACCTGGCGAGGTGGGAGTGGGAGGCACCGTTTTATGGTGGTCCTCCTCCTACCTCTCCGATAGGACGCAGTCGGTGTTGACAGGAGGGCAGAGGTCGGCCCCTAGACCCCTGATTTGCGGGGTGCCTCAGGGCTCGGTCCTCTCGCCCATCCTGTTTAACATTTACATGAAACCGCTGGGTGAGATCATCCGACAACACGGGGTGAGGTATCAGCAGTATGCTGATGTTACCCAGTTGTACATCTCCACCCCGTGTCAGTTCAGGGAAGCAGTCGATCTAATGTGCCGCTGCCTGGACAATGTTAGAGTCTGGATGGGAATGAGTAGGCTCAAACTCAATCCTGACAAGACTGAATGGCTGTGGATATTGCCCCCCAGGGATCATGTCAACTTCCCCTCCTTGGTTCTCGGGGGAGAAAAATCGACTCCCTCGGAACGGGTTCACAATTTGGGTGTTCTCCTAGATCCACAGCTAAAATTGGAGCAGCATCTGTCAGCTGTGGCTAAGGGGACCTTTGCACAGGTCCGTCTCATGCACCAATTGTGACCCTACTTGGAGAGGGAGGCTTTGCTCATAGTCACTCATGCCCTTGTCACCTCATGGCTAGACTACTGTAATGCGCTCTACATGGGGCTACTCTCAAAGAGCATCTGGAGACTGCAATTGGTACAGAATGCAGCTACGCGAGCTGTGGTGGGTGTGCCGAGATACACCCATGTAACACCTATTCTCCGCCAGCTGCATTGGCTGCCTATTAGTCTCTGGTCACAATTTAAGGTGTTGGTTTTGACCTTTAAAGCCCTACATGGCTCAGGACCAGGTTACCTCAGGGACCGCATCCTACCACATACTTCCCCACGATCAGTGAGGTCCCACAGAGTTGGCCTCCTCCAGGTCCCATCAGCCAAACAATGCTGGTTGAGCAAGGGGGAGAGCCTTCTCTGTGGGAGCCCCATCTCTCTGGAACCAACTCCCACCAGAGATCCGGACTATCCCCACTCTACTGGCCTTCCGCAAAGCCGTAAAAACATGGCTCTTCCGGCAGGCAGGGTGAAGAAGATCGGATCCCCCTATGAATGAATGGTTTTAAAGTAGTGTAATGTTTTAAAATTATTTTATTGCATTGTTCTTATTCCTGTTGTACGCCGCCCTGAGTCCTACGGGATTGGGCAGCCTATAAGAACTTTTAATTAAATTAAATTAATTAAATTATCTCCAAATTTCCCACATTAAAGTCAAAATCAACATTTGAGGCCTTGAAGGACATTCATTTGGGGAGATGCTGTCTTTGGCTATGATATGTGGCTTGGATCAATTGGTCTTAACTGCTCCACAAGTATTTTGCTAAGGCATAGCCCATTTATTCTTGCTCTCTGCTGTGAGAGACATTGCCTGGGTTGGCTTATGAAAGGCTGAGAACCTTGGAAGAACACTGGGCCAAAAAAATTCTAGCTTTCTTTCAGCTATCCCCCTTTGCTTCAAGGGTAGGAAAATCCTCATAATTATTCCTTTTTCTCATCCTATTTCCAGGGGATGCTTTGGAGACGGTTCAGAGATCGGAAGGGATGGGTCCATCCTAACACTGATTCCTCAGGTGAATCTGTTGTGAATGACAACAGGTAGGCTCCAACAGGAATTCTCATCTTTTGCCTTATCTTGTGCACCTCTTTCTTGATTCACTTTGTTTTACTGAACATATTGGTTTAGGTGTGATGGGCTCATCCTATTCTTTATGTTTCAGCTGGTATCCTGACAGCCAGTTTGAGATATGGCCCCAAAATGTTATTTGTCTGTTCTCTGAGCTTCCGTTCATTTAATCCAGATTTCCCCAAACCAGTGCTTTCTAGATGGGCCATACTTGATGGGGCAGGGTTCATGTGAAATGTACCAGTTGGGGGAGACTGATAGTCCAACCCAAAACAAAAGATATGAATGTTTTATAACAGAGAAAAATATTGGAGAATTGTGCAAGAGAAAATAAAATTTTAAGACTGAAATATATATAAAGTTTTTCCCCCCAACAAACATTACATATTTTATGAACAAAGTGTTGTCCGGATCACTCTTACAAAGCTTTCCATATACACAATCCATTTCATTATCATCTCTTTGTTTCAATTCCAACCAATAATATTCTCCTTACATATTTCTTTATCTTAACTAATTTTCTTCTTAATATATACATAATATTACTAATCATCCTGAACTCCTAATCCTTTACAATAACATCTATTTACTATCCTCTACATACATTTCTCATATTTTCTGTCCCACTATATTTCAACATCTTCTCATGATTTAATTAATTTAATTTAATTTAAATTGTCTTTGAAAATAAAACAAATTACCCTTTCACATTCCATCTACTGTTCTGTTTTACTATAATCGATATACATCGTCATCCTCAAGCCTTACACAAAAACCCTTTAATTTAATTAACAGTCCACAATTAAAAATGTATCAAATTTCCCATCCCACTTTTTCTGCTAAATCTGTTTTGCCATAGTGTACATCATCATATATCTTATTTACTACTGAACTATTTTACCATAAACCTTTAACTTAATTAACTATCCATCATTAATAATATTAATACAGTTTTCTTAAATTATCAATATGAACCTTATTTTCTTTTTTTTCTCTTTCCACTAGTCTTCCCTTTTTAACCATTTTCCTTTGGTCTCTCAAAAATTCCACTTCTTATTAATTTTCTCCTTTTATCCCATTCCCTTAGCTTCTTCTTCTTCTTTTTCTTTTTATGTATCTTATATCTTTTCTCCTGAGTCCTTTTTCTCTCTTTTGAATTTATTATTTGTGTGGTTCTCCCCCCAATTTTCTCTGATCTCTTCCCACTATTTCCCATTTTACCCTTTGATTGATTCTTTTTTGAAGGATATTCCCCTCTCTCAGCTCTTTTCTTGCCACTGTAAATCCCAATGAAACAATCAAGTTGTTTTTTACTTTCAGTCTTTTCTTCTTCAATGTTATTTTCTTGTTCCTCCTTTATCTCTTTTACCACCTCCTCTGCTGTTCCTTGCTCTGTATATTCCAGCAAAATTTCTGACTCTTCTCCTATTTCATGCTCTGTGTATTCCAACAAAATTTCTGATTTTTTATCACCTTTTACAGTTTCACACACATTTTTTAACATGACAAATAATTCCTCATACATCAACAGGCTCAAACTAAACCCAGACAAGACCGAGTGGATGTGGATATTGCCTCCAAAGCACCAGTAGATCGTCCCTCCATAGTCCTGGGGGGAGAAAATTTAATCCCCACAGAACAGGTTCGCAATCTGGGTGTCCTCCTAGACCCACAGCTGAGATTAGACCACCACCTGACAGCTGTGGCTAGGGGGACCTTTGCACAGGTTCGCCTAGTGCACCAATTAAGGCCCTATTTGGAGCAAGAGACTCTACTCATAGTCACTCATGGATAGATCGGCCTAGGTATGCATGTCAGAGTGAAAGTTCTTTTTAAATAATGTATTGTACTTTTTAATATGCTTTTAAATTGCTTTTACTGATTGTGGTTTCTATACCTTACTGTGAGCCGCCCAGAGTCCCTCTGGGAGTTGGGCGGCAAAGAAATTCCAATAAACTAGAAATTCCAATAAACTAAACTAATTATAAGAGTATAGTACGATATACATATAATTAATTAAAAATATAAGTAAACTGCTCTTAGATATTGCTGTATTAGTATTATCAACTTAATAACCTTTAAGATAAGAGGGGGGGGGGAAAGGAGATAATAACGACAACCTAAAGTGTATTAATAATAGAGGAACTGTGGAGGGAAACGTAAGAGGAGAAGCAAAGTGGGAACAGTGGTTGAAAAGTGGTTAAAAATGACACGCATATCAAATTTAACAAAGACGGGGGCAAGGAGGAAGCAGGTAGTTCAGTCCACATCAGCTATCCCTAGTCCTTCTAGTCAAAAATGAATAGAAGACATGGTGACGAAGGAACGATCCAACTCTTTTAAAGACCTGCAGGCCATGTTGCAACAAATGCAAGATACAATGTCAAAAAATCACCAGGACCTAAAAAGGGAAATAGGAGAGGTACGTAGTGATACAGGAGAACTCAAAGAAAAATTCAATCAATGGATGGAAAATTAGAAACCTTTCAACACCAAATATTAAAGAATGAACAAAAACTCCAGGAAATGGAAGAAAGGATGGGGTTGGAACAGAAGAGAATGGATGAAATGAACGAGAGGTTGACACAAGCAAACAAAGAACTGGAGACAACCGTTATTTTTTTAGAGTCCGAGAAAGCAGCCCACTACCTGTGCTTCCAAAACCTAAAGGAAGAAAAAGGAGACCTTCCAGAGACTATGGCAGAAATACTGGCAAAGGCTTTAGGTATTGGAAAAGAAGCGATGCTGATGGAAATAGATGAAATCTATCATATACATACTAACTATGCCAGATGACACAACTTACCTAAAGAAGTACACATAATATTTGTCAAGAAATCAATCAGGGACGAAATTTTACACAGAACAAGCGATGATCCGATAGAATACAGAGGAAGACAACTGGTAGTGTTAAAACAGGTTCCAAAAAGGGTGAGAGAACTAAGGAAACCATATCAATTTCTAACCTCTAAACTGATCCAACACAATGTTAATTTTAGATGGCTAATGCCAGAAGGGTTGATGATCTCATGGCAAGACAAAAGGGTAAGAATTGACACAGTCAAAAAGGCAGAGGAATTTTATTATAGAAATTTCAGTAATGGAGAAGAGAGAGAAGAGAGAGAAACAAGAGAGGAAGGAGAAATAAGAGAAACGAGATCAACAGTAATGGAAGTGACAGAAATACAGGATAGAGAAAGAGAGAGATAGAGGGATAGTAAAAAGGAAGGAAAATAATGAAGATAGACTTAATGAACCAAAAGAAACTAGAACGACAAGGACAAGACCTAAATACAAGTAAAACAAGATTAGAAAAGACTGAGATCCTATCGCTAAATATTAATGGCCTAAATTCCTCACAAAAAAGGAAAAAATCTTCAATAAGCTATGTAAATTGAAATTAGACATAATAGTTCTACAAGAAGTCCATATAAAACAACAAGACGAACAGTTATTGGTAAATTCCAAATTGGGAAAAATATTTACGCTCTCGCAGCAAAAAAAAGAGTAGTATTTTATGTCAAGGAAAATATTGTAGCGAAACAAATATATTTATTTATTTATTTATTTATTTATTTATTTATTTATTTATTTATTTATTTATTTATTTATTTATTTATTTATTTATTTATTTATTTATTTATTTATTTATTAAAATTTCTATGCCGCCCAACTCCCGGGGGATTCTGGGCAGCTAACAACAGGTATAGAAATATAATCAATAAAAAACAATTTTAAAACATGTTAAAATACTATCAATCTTTTAAAAGAACTTTCACTCATACCCCGCCTGCCGGAAGAGCCAAGTTTTTATTGCTTTACGGAAGGCCAGCAGGGTGGGGATAGTCCTGATCTCTGGAGGGAGTTGGTTCCAAAGGGAGGGGGCTCCCACAGAGAAGGCTCTCCCTCTCGGCCCCACCAACCGGCATTGCTTGGTCGATGGGACCTGGAGGAGACCAACTCTGTGGGACCTAACCGGTCGTAGGGAGGTATGCGGCAGGATGGGTCCCGAAGGTAACCTGGCCCTGAGCCATGTAGGGCTTTAAAGGTAACGACCAACACCTTAAATTAGATCCGGAGACTAATGGGCAGCCAATGCAGCTGGCGGAGAATCAGTGTTACGTGGGTGCATCTGAGTACACCCACCACAGCTCGCGCAGCTGCATTTTGCACCAATTGCAGTCGCCGGACACTCTTCAAGGGTAGCCCCATGTATAGCGCATTGCAGTAATCCAGCCGTGAGGTGATAAGGGCATGAGTGACTGTGAGAAGTGCCTCCTTCTCCAAGTAGGGTCACAATTGGTGCACAAGACGTACTTGTGCAAAGGTCCCCCTAGCCACAGCTGAAAGATGTTGTTCCAATTTTAGCTGTGGGTCTAGGAGGACACCCAAATTGCGAACCCATTCTGAGGGAGCTAATTTCTCCCCCCCAAGAACCAAGGAGGGATAATTGGTCAAGTCCTTAGGAGGCAATATCGACAGCCACTCAGTCTTGTCAGGGTTAAGTTTTAGCCGGTTCTTCCCCATCCAGACCCTAACATCGGCCAGGCAGCGGCCCATTACGTCTACGGCTTCCCCGAATTGAGACGGGGTGGAGATGTACAACTGGGTATCGTCAGCATATTGCTGATACCTCACCCCGTGTCGTCGGATGATCTCACCCAGTGGCTTCATGTAGATGTTAAACAGGATGGGCGAGAGGACCGAGCCCTGTGGCACCCCACATAATAGGGGCCTAGGGTTCGACCTCTGCCCCCCTGTCAACACCGACTGCGTCCTATCAGAGAGGAAGGAGGAGAACCACTGTAAAACAGTGCCGCCCACCCCCACCTCTCCGAGATGACGCAGAAGGATACCATGGTCAATGGTATCGAAGGCCGCTGAGAGGTCAAGTAGCACCAGGATAGAGGAGTAACCCCCATCCCGGGCTCGCCAGAGGTCATCCATCAGGGTGACCAAAGCCGTTTCCGTACTGTAGCCACGCCTGAAACCTGATTGAAAGGGATCCAGAAAATCAGTGTCATCCAACAGCCGTAGGAGCTGGAGCACCACCACTTTCTCAACAACCTTCCCCGCGAAGGGAAGGTTGGAGACTGGACGGAAGTTCTTTAAATCTGCCGGGTCCAGGGAAGGCTTCTTGAGGAGGGGTCTCACCACCGCAGCTTTTAAGGGCTGCGGGACAGACCCCTCTCTCAAAGAAGCGTTGACCAACGCCTGGAGCCAGCCGCGTGAAACCTCCCTGGTGGCCGAAACCAGCCAGGAAGGGCACGGGTCCAATAAACAAGTGGTGGAGCTCATCGCTCCTATGGCCTTGTCTACATCCTCAGGAGTCATATAAAGATGAAGAGGGTAGATTATTGATAATAGAAGTAATAATAAATAAAAAACCAATCACCCTTGTAAGAATTTATGCCCCAAACGAAGATCAAGAAAAATTTTATAGGAAATTACAGGACAAAATCAGAGAACTGGGAGGAAATAATATTTGTATTCTGGGGGACTACAATGGGATAATTGATAGGGAATTAGATTATAAAAGTGACACAGTAAGAAAAAGAGTTAGAAAAAATTTACCCAAACACTTTTTTAAAATGGTAGAAGAATGGAAATTAAAAGATAGCTGGAGAGAGCGAAATCAAAAATAAAAAAAAAATTACCTACTACTCGAATAGACATAACTCATGGTCCAGAATTGACATGGTCTGGATGACAACAGAACTAAATATGGAAGTAGATGAAGTAGAAATAGAAACTAACTTTTGGGCGGACCATAACCCGATAAGAATTAGATGGAAGGGTCAAAAGAAAATGATTAAATGGACTTTAAAAAAGGCAATTTTAAAACAAGGATTTCAGGCAGAAGATGAAAGAACAAATGTGTCTATTGTTCCAAGAAAACAAAAAAGAACATACAAATTTACAAAATCTTTGGGATACGGCGAAAGCAGTCATGAGGGGTATAGCAATAGCATATATGGCCAAGGAATATAAAAGTTCTCAGCATTATCTTCTTACAGCCAAGGTCAGACAGCTGCACTTTCTCTTCTACAATCCACAAGTTGTTGCAATATTTTCTTCTCTCCAGTAGATGGCACTCTCCAATCCCCAATATATTCACACCAGCTGATTGTCAAAGCTGTAAAAAAATAACTTTAAATCCACAAAAACAAAATACTTTCTCACAAATTTCTTCCTTCTGTTATTTTATATTTCTCCAATTGAAATTATATCCAAGGTACAAGTAATCTTCTTGGGCTTTAATAATTTAGCCTCTATTTTTTCCCCTTTCCTCTGTGCAGTTCCCACGTGCCAATTAGCCACTACTTCAACTTGTGAAATTCTTTTAAATTCCACATTAAAAATTGTCTTTTACCTGTGAGTTGGTCACTTTCTCACAAAGTTTCAGCACTTTGTCCAAATACCGCTCCTGCACATAAACTTGGTCCGGTTGCCCCAGCTTTGTAGCAGTCATTCGAAAATGGCCACCTCCCCCACCGCCAGTCCGAAGAGCTGTCTCTGACCAATCGAGGAACTTGCCTGCTCCTCTAGGTCGTCCAAGATGCCTCTCCTTCTTCACCGTCCCTTCAGGACGGTTCTGGTCTGAAGACACCCCCCCCCCCCCGACAGTGGTTTGTCAGCCTGAGTTTCGCGAAGCTCATCGGAGCTCGCTATTTCCCACCCTGTCTCACCACAATGCTTCCGGTCAAATCTCACCGTGACGCTTCTGGTTGAATCAATGTCTTCCTGATAGCTTAAAATGCCATGAAAGGATGCTATGTTTACTCTTTTATTATTATTAATTTACTGCTGCAGTGGCAGTAGCAGTCATAGCTGTCCCCAGAACTCCTAATATTCCAACAATGGAACAAAGGGCTTCTCATATCTAGCAAACAAACTGAGCACTATCCAGACATAATAAAAATGCTGCTGTCAGAAGATTGTTAGGAAGATTCAAAATATGATTGAGAAACACTGAGAATCAGCGTTATCTCTCAAAGACTGATAAATTGCCAGGTACCCCTGCTATCTCCACTACTGAATGGTTGAATTTTTTAAAAAAAATTTTTTTTTATCCTGCAACAACTCATGGTTTCTAGAGCATATTTAACTGACTGGACACATCATATAACTTGTTTTATCATGATTTTTTTGCCAGCGTTTCTCAACCCTACCTCCTGACATTTGGCCCAAATTTCAGCTATATGAAAAGGCTGAAGAACTAGCTGGTAAAGGTAAAGATGCCCTTGAATCAAGCTGACTCCATCCATGCAGTTTTTGGGGCAGCATTATGGAAGCACTTTACCATCCAATCCTCCAGGATTTTTTTCAACTTTCCAGTCTAGATAATAGCCCTCACATTCCAGATGGTCTTCCAAGTCATTTCTAACTTGGGCCAAACCTGCTTAATTCTAAGAAGTTAGTGAAATGTCTCCACTTACTCAGGAACTGTCTGGTAGGGGAGTCCAGAAAAGCAGGTGCACTGTTAAAAAGATGGACACATGGAATACACCATGTTTACCTGGCTTGAGCCCAAACAATCATTTTCACAGTTTGCTTCATTTGTGACTTATCATCAGGGCCTTGTTCTGGAATACATTTCCCATTTCCTCATTCCAAATAGGCTTCTGGGTTCAAAGTGTGGTCTTTGGACTTTGCTCAGGTATGCCTACACCTCTGCTTCTAAAAATGATCCTAGCAGGTCTACAAGACAATGGGTCACCGACTCCCTGAATTCTGAAGCAAAGCCTCTTTTCCAGGATATGGTTTGGGAAGGTTGGAGGTTGACTGTAGTAGAATCTTTTGAGTCTTTGGACAGGGCTCCTCCTCTTCTGGTGTCTCATTCAGTTCTAGTCTAATCCTAGTAGGAAGAGCAGGCCTACAATGGCTTCCTCGGTTAACTGATGATCTGAAAATAATTTCTGAATAGCAACAGGTCCAGATAATGATTGATCTTTGTATATGCACCAGAGTTCATGGACACATTCTATTTCTTATTCTGTCCTGGCCTTTCTGTTGCTTCCTACAGGGAGGCCTTGCCTGGCCCAGCTCTCACCCTGGACCTGAGCAATGAGAAAGATGTCTTGATTCGACCACTTCATAGCAGCCTTGTGGGAGAGCAGCACTGCTTTGAGGTATAGAATAACTATATATTATTCATCACTTGATTCAGTAATGAAATAATTCTACATTCTGCAAGTGGTCCTGGAGATTCACCTACCTTCAGATTGAAATCAATCTCCTGTTAATACTCCATTCATCCACAAGGTTGTTCTGGCTAGATGAAGGACTTCAGGAAGTTCTTGGCTGCCAGGATTTATAAAAGCCTATAAAAGGCTTAACTTGTACAGTATACCCACAGGGCAGCTGCAGCCCAAAACATCTTGCTGCCTGAGCTGCATAAACATAAGTGTTCTCTGCTCTCTGATAGTCATGGCAAACCAGCTTAGTCTGGTATCTCAAGATGAATATATTATATGAACCCTTACTCTTTTGGCGGTCATGAATCATGCGGTCATGAATCATGCAGTAAGCAGCATTTCAGCTGCTTACTGCTCCCTCACTTTGTTAATCCTGACAAAGGGACTGTTACCCCTGAATGTCAGAGGAGACCAGCCTGGCCCAGGGCATGTCTTAACTAGATTTCTCCTCTCTTAGGTCCTGAGGGCTGGGAAACGCTACTGCTTTAACTGTTCATCTGCTGCTGAGAGAACCCATTGGATGAAGAACTTACGTCAAACTGTCCAGCCCAGTATGGTAAAGCAGTTTTGACTTGTACTGTTCATAAAATGGATATACTTTTCCATAGGAAATTCCTTTCACCCACACCACTTTCTTTCTCCCTGTATCTTCCCCTTAAAAAAATCTTTCTTACTTGTCTTCTGCTATGGTCTCTGTTCTTGTCTCAGTCATTCATCCAAAGCAGAAATTCTAGTCTTTATGACCAAGAAGTCATAAAGAGCTGTCAGTGCTTGTAAGCACTGACAGGCCCCTCCAGCCTCTCCCACTTGTGTGTCTACCCACTACTCCCACCAGCAAATCCTTAATCTTTCATCTGCTTTGGACCTAATCCTGTTTGTTTCTTGCCTTTTCTTTGTGATTTCACCTTCATATCTAAAAGTTTTGTGTATTACCACATAGTTGTAGGAGATGACCTGGTTGAGCTCAAGGGAGGGTCAAACACATCATCAGTCTCGAGTCCTTTCATGCCCATAAGAGATTTAAAGTCCATCGCATCTTGAATTCCATTGACTCTGATCTACCACCAATTTGCTTTGACTGTTAGTAGTTCAGATTCTTGAGAGCTTTAGTATACAATAAACTTATATATATATATAACTGCGCACAAGGGAGCACAGTAGAGGAGCAGCAGAATGAGAGAGACAGGGGGGGGCTGAAGAAGAACAACGCAGACCCATCACAAGATCATGGGCAAAACAGATGAATTTAGAGCAGGCAACGTGTGTGCCTAAAAGGGAGAGGAATAACAATGAGGGGGAGGAAGCCAGGAGAAACACCTTCAAAGCAATGCCTGATAGCCCTGCTTTACCCCCCAGGGAGAGAAAGAGGCAATACACCATGGGGAAATCATCATCTGTCAGCATGACTAAGGCAGAAACAATTAAGTCAATTACAGGAGAGAAAAAAGGGTGTGGATCGGTTACACGTGCAGTCTAAATTGATAGGCATTACATAAATTGATAGGCATTCTATAAAAGCAAGCATCTCTTCCATGGGGATTTTACACTCTGACGAAGTCAACAGGGGTTGACGAAAGCTTAGCAATTTTAATAGTAATTTTAAATAAAAATTTAAACGTTCCAGAGATCGTGATGGCTATCGCTTCTTTGTCTGTAACTATGCCTGGAACTCGCATTTTTAGAACAATTCTCAATATATATATATTCAGTACTTATGGTAGAAGTGTGTCTTTCCTAGGAATTGCAGTCCAACACATCAATAAAGATGCCACACTGCACAAGTTGTAGCACATCTTGTTTTGCATCCAATCCCAGCTCTTAATATTGTCCCATGCATCCATTTTCCAGGACAACTGCCAACGGATGGAATACAGATTAAGTCTTTGGGTATATGAAGCCCGAGACTTGTCTCCCAGGAAGCACTACCACTGTGAAATCCAATTGGATGGGGTCCTGTATGCCCGCACAACAGCCAAGCAAGCCAACCGCATAGGAACTCTCTTCTGGGGCGAGCACTTTGACCTCAAGACTCTTCCACCAGCTGTGGAACTACAGGTCTGCCTGGTACAGGAAGAAGAAGGGCTGTGGTCAAAGGAGAGCCCCATCTCCAGTATGTCTGTTCCCCTAAAGGAGCTGGCTGCTATGCACCAGCCCTTGGAGAGATGGTATCCACTGGGCAAAGAGAAGCCAAACATGCCCACCCTTCGACTCCGAGGACGATACTGCAATTTCAAAGTGTTGCCCATCGTACAGTACAAAGAATTTGCTGAATATCTCACTTTCCATTATCGGGAGTTATGTGCTTTATTGGAGCCCAGCCTCAGTGCCAGAGACAAGGAAGAGCTGATGAGTGTCCTAGTGCGGGTCTTGCAAAGCACAGGCAAAGCCAAGGTATAATTTATTTTACTAATAGGCAGACTGGCATTAAGATCATGGGAAACAACCTGATACCCAGATTCATCATCAGAATTTTCTTGATGCTGTTGTGCTGATTTTTCCCTCATGGGCTGTTTTATTGCTAGATCACCTGGTGTTGTGGGATTATACTTTTAGCTGCCAAGGTGGCTCTCAGGTCCACAGGAGAAAAACCTGGTATCATTTTACCCTTTCCCTAACATCCTGAGCCTGGTTGAAAGTGGGTTTTAAATGTGAACACAGGATGGGATTTATTCTATTGACTCCCTTCCCATCTTTATTGCAGGATTTTCTCATTGACTTAGGCGTAGCCGAGCTGGACCGTTTTGATGACCGGGAAGCTTTGATTTTTCGTGAAAACACGCTAGCTACCAAGGCCATTGATGAGTACATGAAGCTGGTGGGAAACCCATACCTGCTGGCTACATTAAGTAAGTTAACTTAGAAACTCTGCTTTATAATACTAACAAAAAAGCACCAAGGGTTAGTGCCTATAATTGTTACATAGTACATAAGGTGAATTGTGAGTCAAGATGGTAAGGGAAATCTATGTCTGATAGTAACCATCTCCCACTGCTTTGGTTCTTTACAGTTCAAAGGGACCCTGAAAAACTAGCTAAATTCATCATTAGCATTACTAGAATATGACTATCATTATGTCTTTAATAAGCAATGACAGCTTCATCAAAAAATCTGTCAGTGTTTCTAATTGGAGGCAAGAAACTAAGTTAGAAATACCATTGTGGGTTATGACCCAGAACTGTGGCTCTGCAAGCATCTATGCCATCCCAGTCACCTAACAGTAACCTATGGGGGAATGTCTCACAGGTGATATTATAACCCAGCCAAACTTTTTGGAGGATTGCTGTGAAGTGGACCCAAGCAAATGCCCTCCCCGTGACCTGGCTGACAATCGCAACCATCTGCAGCAACTCTGCGAAGAAGTCTTCCTAAGGATTGCTATGTCCAGCAAGTGCGTACTTGAGTATCAACCAGGGTGGTCAGGGAGTTTTCTCTCCTGCCACCACTGAGGGGAAGCCAGATCTGCTTTGTAGAGGAATTTCTGGGCTGCTGATTTCCCAAATGGCTGAACCAAAAGGGCCTGATCTAGGACCTTTGATGGCTCATCTAGCACACAACCTATAGGCCCAAATGAACTAGAAAAATGGCTGTTCTGCTAGAATAGATTTAGCATATAAAGTTAAGTATAATGAGTATACATTTACAATTTACCCTTATCTTAGTATAAGCAGCTCACCTTCACGTGAGAGTATACAACAACTTTGCAGTAATAAGTTGAATTGGCTACAAGTGAGATCCTTAGATGTTTCTGAGCAAAGTCCCTGGGCTGGCTATAGGCAAATTGTGGTTGGTCACTCCATCCAGACCCAAGCATACTCTGAAACAAAATTCAATATATCCAGGCAAGATTGTTTAGCTAGAAGACATGGCTGTAAAACTGTCTGGATCAGTGGTCACCAGTATGCCTTTAGGCTTTCTTTCAGCCTGTCATCTCCTTTCTCTCTGCAGCTCCTTTCCATCTGAGCTTAGCGAGATCTTCACAGCCTGGCAAGAGGCGTGCCAGTTGAGGGGAAAGGTGGACATTGGCCAGCGACTTGTCTCTGCTTCTCTATTCTTACGCTTCCTTTGTCCAGCCATTATGTCTCCCAGCCTTTTTGGCCTCACACAGAAATACCCCGATGACACCACCTCCCGCACCCTGACCCTGGTGGCCAAGGTTATTCAGAACCTGGCCAATTTCACCACGTAAGTAACCACATCCCTGATTCAGAATTCTAGAAACTTGACCTCAGGGAGAGCTTCAAAAAAAGATTGGCCATTTGTCCAGGATGGTAGAATGTCTTCTGCCCTGGGCATGGGGTTGAACTAAAAGACCTTTGAGTCCCTCCCAGCTTTTTGATTCTATGATTATAGCCTGTCCCATGAAATGGAGTGCATTGATAATCAGAGCAATGACATTATGTGCTTCTGTGAGCACATGCAGAAGGTGCAGAAGACAGAGCAGATTTTGAAAAGGCATCTGGAGGCAACAGATTTTCCAATTATGGAACTTTGCAAAAGCAAAAAATACGATTATTGTTTAACTTAATGCATAACATAACAAAGTACAATTTAAAAAAAACCTCATAACTAATACCAGTCTAAGATGTCAGAAAAGCACTTTTTAAAGTGGGGATGTAGGGAGAATAATTACAAGAATGATACTCCTCTATTTTTCTCTCCTTTCAATGAATTGGCAATCAGGATTTTGAGGTCTCCAACATGTTAATAATGGTACAATAATCTAAATCTGATTACTTGAATCTTTGCACAACTACACAACTGTATGCTAAAGAGTACCTGGCTCCACTTGACTGAGTTGGAATTGCAGTCATAATGATATTTTTTCTTCCAGGTGATTCAAATAGATAGCCATTATTGGCCTCCATTGTCCATGAGTTTCTCTGCTGTCTTTTAAATCTATACAATTGTAGAGCACGGGTTACATCTACAATTGTAGGGTAGAAAACAGACCTATTACATTTGTACCTTGCTTTGGGGGTTTCCCATCAGCCTCTTGTTGGCACAGCACAACATTAAAGATGTGCTGAATAGCTGGGATGTTTGTTTAATCTAGCTGGGTTCTTCTTAGGCTTATAGTGGCCTTAGGAGGAACTAGGTCAGGGAGAGGGGTTCAAATTTTTTCAGTCACAGAACTATTTTTTTAAAAAAATCCTAGAAAGTTGTGCCTGTGGTTTGTGTGTATCTGTGTGTGTGAGAGAGAGTGAGAATGAGTCCTGTGTTTCCAATAGAATAGAATAGAATAGAATAGAATAGAATAGAATAGAATAGAATAGAATAGAATAGAATAGAATAGAATAGAATAGAATTGGAATGGACCTTGTAGGTCATCTAGTCCAATCTCCTGCTCAAGCAGGAGACTCTATACCATTTCTGACAACTGGCAGTCCAGTCTCTTCTTGAAAGCTTCCAGTGATGAAGTTCCCACAATTTCTGAAGGTAAGCTGTTCCATTGGTTGATTGTGCTCACTGTCAGAAAATTTATCCTGATTTCTAGGTTGAATCTCTCCTTGGTCAGTTTCTATCCATTATTCCTTTTCTTGCCTTCGGGTACTTTGGAAAATAGGTTGACCCCCTCCTCTCTGTGGCAGCCCCTCAAATATTGGAACACTGATATCAGGTCTCCCCTGGTCCTTCTCTTCACTAGACTAGCCATGCCGAGTACTTGCAACTGTTCATTGTATGTTTTAGCCTCCAGTCCCCTAATCATCTTGGTTGCTCTTGTTTTGACCAAAGCTGGATGCAGTATTATAGGTGTGATCTTACTAAGGCGTTATAGAGTGGTATTAGTACCTCACTAGATCTTGATTGTATCCCTCTGTTAATGCAACTTAGGATCACATTGGCTTTTTTGGTTGCCGCCGCACACTATTGGCTCATATTTAATTGGTTGTCCACTAAGACTCCAAGATCCCATTCACAGTTACTATTATTAAGCTGATTTCACCCAGTCTATATGTGCACGTTTGGTTTTTCTTGCCTAAGTGTAAGACTTTACTTTTCTCTACACTGAATTTCATTTGTTAGATAGGGACCAGTGTTCAAATCTGTCAAGATCCATCTGAATCTTGAGCCTATCATCTAGAGCAGGAGTGTCAAACTCATGTCGTCACAGTGGTGTCACGTGACATATCTGGACTTTTTCCCTCTTCACTAAACTGTGCATGGGTATGGCCAGCGCGTGACACATCCAGCCCGTGGGCCGGGAGCTTGACAGCCTTGATCTAGAGCAGTGGTTCCCAAACTTTTTCAGTCCACCGCCCCCACCCCATCCCCTCAAGTGGGCGTGGCTTAGTGGTCAGGTGACCGGGTGGGCATGGCCAACTTGTAAAGTGTGGTGAAACTCACTTAACAACGCTTTTGCTTAGCAACCAAAATATTAGGCTCAATTGTGGTCATAAGTCTGTCTTTCGTTCTTTCTTTCTTTCTTCTCTACCTTCTCCCTTCTTTCTTTCTTTTTCTTTCTGTCTTTCTTCCTACCATCTTTCTTTTTCTTTCTTTTCTTTCTTTCTTTCTGTCTGTCTGTCTTCCTTCCTACCATCTCTTCTTTCTGTCTGTCTGTCTGTCTTCCTTCCTTCCTACCATCTCTTTCTTTCTTCCTTCCTTCCTCCCTCTCTCCCTCGTTTTCTTTCTTTCCTTTTTCTTTCCTTCTTCCCTCCCTTCCCTTCCCTCCCTCCTTTCTTTTTATGTCTTCCTTCCTACCATCTTTCTGCCTGTCTGTCTTCCTCCCTCCCTCTTTCTTTCTTTCCTTCTTCCCTCCCTTTCTTTTTCTGTCTGTCTTCCTTCCTTTCTACCATCGTTCTTTCTCTTTCTGTCTTCCTTCCTCTCTCTCTCTCTCTCTCTCTCTCTTTCTTTCCTTTTTCTTTCCTTCTTCCCTCCCTTCCATTCCCTCCCGCCAGCCGTGGCCAGGCTGCCGCCGCTCACCCAGGCCAATGGCTTGGTAAGCGTTCTCCGGGTTGTGCACCAGATCGCAGAGTGCCATCAAGGCTGGCTGCCGCGTCAGCAGCTCGG
Organism: Diadophis punctatus similis; assembly: GCA_023053685.1. Classification (NCBI taxonomy): domain Eukaryota; kingdom Metazoa; phylum Chordata; class Lepidosauria; order Squamata; family Dipsadidae; genus Diadophis; species Diadophis punctatus. Next base: position 106,404,478 of record JALIGW010000002.1, read on the forward strand.
GGTGCTGCAGCTCTTCATTAAGCTTGGGGAGGCCTCGGCAGCCGAAGGCCACAGGCACCTTGGTGGGGATGATGTTGGGGGGCAGCTGGGCTGAGATCCGTGGGTACTCCATGCCGAAGGGAAGCCTGCCAAATTGTGTGCGCCGGATTTCTAGGTGACAGGGACGCCGGGCAGGAAAGTCCGCGCATGCGCAGGTTCCTCAACAGGGCCTTCCTACGGGTCTGCGAGCGCTCGCCTGAGCAGCTTTGGGAGCGGTCAGCTTCCCTCGTCGCTGTGCCATGCTCAGTACCTAGCACTTGTAACTCCGTTGCATTCCATGCTCTTGCGTGCAGGGCAGCCCATTCTGAAAGAAAACGTCTCGCGTTTTCCTTCAGAATGGGCTGCCCTGCACACAAGAACGAGGAACGCGAGGGAGCTTCAAGGGCAAGGTAGGACGCAGTTTGGGGTGACCAGTCGTGCGGGGCGGGGCGGAGCGGAGTGGAGTGGAGCCTGGGCGGGGGCTGGGCGGCCGTGAGACCTAGCACTTGTAACTCCGTTGCATTCCATGCTCTTGTGTGCAGGGCAGCTCATTCTGAAAGAAAACATCTTGCGTTTTCTTTCAGAATGGGCTGCCCTGCACACAAGAGCGAGGAATGCGAGGGAGCTTCAAGTGCAAAAGCATGGTGAACCACCTACCGCCCCCCTGGCCCCTCTCACCACCCCCTGTCACCACCCTTGCCTCTCACCGCCCCCCTAAGGGTTCCCCCCCAGGGAACGGTACCACCCACTTTGGGAAACACTGATCTAGAGTGTTGGCTATTTCTGCCAGCTTAGTATCATCCACAAATTTGGTAAGTTCCCCTTCTATTCCCTTGTCTAAGTCATTTATGAAGATATTGAAGAGTACTGGGCCTAAGATGGAACCTTGTGGTACTCCACTGCTTACTTCCCTCCATGTAGACGTAGACCTATTAAGTACTACTTGTTGAGTATGGTTTGTCAGCCAGTTACAAATTCATCTGAATGTGATGCTATCTATCCCACTTTTTTCTAGCTTACCAAGAAGTAGGTTGTGGTCTACTTTGTCGAATGCCTTGCTGAAGTCTAAGTATATTATGTCCACAGTATTTTGCTGGTCTACTAATTTAGTCACTATGTTAATGAGTTAAATAAGATTGGTTTGGCATGATCTATTTTTAATAAACCCATGCTGACTTCTAGTTATTACTTTACTCATTTCTAGATGTTAGCAGGTCTGGTTTTTTATTATCTTTTCCAGTGTCTTTCCAGGTATTGATGTTAGGCTGATTGGTCTGTAGTTTCCTGGGTTTGGTTCCCCCACCTTTTTTTTTGAAGGTGGGGACCACATCAGCTCTTTTCCAGTCCTCTGGTAGTTCCCCCGTGTTCCAGGATATTTGAAAGATATGGTACAGTGGTTCTGAAATGACATCTACCAGCTTCTTCAGAACTCTGGTATGTAATCCTTCAGGTCCCGGTGATTTATTTTCATTATGATCAGACAGATGTTCTATGGATGCCCTGGCTGCATTTGAATTGAATTCCCCACCCCACCTCCATGGAACCCTCAAATTCTGCAAAACACAGCTTCAAAAACCCTGAATTGGATTATTGTTTAAACTTACTTTGTTGATTAAGTACACAGAGATAAGTTGTTTAGACAGTGACTCTATGGCAGGGCTGTGAACCAAACTCAGCCCAGTTCCAAGACCATCATAATGCCTTGGAAAATGAGAGAAAACATAGATGCCTATGAGCCTTTCTTTAAAACCTTACCTGTATCCAAGGCCTTCAAATATTATTATGGTATTTAAGGCTGGCTCTGGGCTCTCAAACCTAAGTATATAGGATATTTTCCATTGACATCTATGCTGCAAGGAACCATCTGCTCAAGAAAAGGCAGGAGTCAAGCTGAAAGAGCAGGGAAGATCTCATGGTGCAATTATTGGACCAGAAGGCAAGAGTTGAGCAGCTTTATATTAGCCAGTTGCGCTGCATTGGCAGTCTGAGTGTTACATCTCAGTAATGAGAGTCTGGAGGCGAGGCTTGTGAGGGGGTGGGATTCTTGCTCCTCTGATTGGCTGGGGGCAAAGTGTCCCATGTGCCCAAAAGCCTGGGGTGAACTGGCTTTTTGGCCCATTAGGCGAAGGGGCCAAGGAGAAAAGGCAGCGCCGGATTGTTTGGGGCGGAAGGCTGGGGACAAAACAGGTGCGGCAGAGTGGAGGAGGCGAACAGTCATAGACCCGCATCGACTACTATTAAAAATGTTTGCCCGTGAAAGGGACCTGCGAAATCCACATGTATTCTAGACCATGGGGCCCTGGGTTGTTCCCACTCCAGGGTGTGGGATTTTGGAGGTGATGGTCTAGATTCCTGGCACGGAGTGCACCCTGCGACCCAGCCCTCTATATCTTTGTCCATGTTGGGCCACCACACATAGCTCCATGCCAATGCCTTCATTCTAACAATCCCTGGGTGCCACTCATGTAGAGTCCTTAGAATATCCTCTTGAAGCGACAGAGGAGCGAGGACCCTCTCACCCCATAACAGACACCCCTCTTGTACCGCCATTTCATGTTGTCATTTTGCATAGTGTTGGAGGCTGGGTTTAAATGGCCCTTTTGGCCACCCTCTCTTTACCCAGTTTATGATTGTGCGAAACTCAGCGTCCCTGGCTTTTTCAGCTGCAATGTCTCTCGCTGTAATTAATCCCGGTTTGACAATGTCTATCAAAAGAATAGGAAGCCCCGGAGTGGGGTCGACTACCAGCTCTGGCAGGGGGCTGCGGCTCAATGCATCCATGTTTCCCATGTTCTTGCCCTACCTGTATGTTAATGAGTAGGAATAAGCATTAAGGAATAGGGACCATCTCAGCATTCTGGGCGGCATCACATCTGGTGTAGGCTTGTTTGCTGCTAGTAGCCCTAATAAGGGCTGATGGTCAGTGACCAGCTCAAAATGTCTGCCATACAGATATTCATGGAAACGTCTAACCCCTGTAACCAGAGCCAGGGCTTCCCTGTCAATTTGGCCATAGTTTCTTTCTGTGCTTGACAGTGTTCTTGAGAAATAGGCAATGGGGGCTTCTCGACCATTTGGAAGTCTATGACTGAGCACAGCCCCCACCCCAAAAGGTGATGCATCGCACACTAACACCACAGGCAAGGTTTGACTGAATTGCATCAAGAAACTGTCCTGCACCAGGATATTTTTTACCGCTTGGAATGCCCGTGCTTGTACTGGCCCCCAAACCCATGGTGTGTGATTTGCTAGCAACTTGTGTAAAGGCTCTGTGATGGTATCTTTATTTTTCAGGAACATGCTGTAGAAGTTCAATAGTCCTAAAAATGCTTTCAGCTCGGTCTTGTTGGTGGACACCGGAGCCTCTCTGATAGCCCTAAGTTTGCCTTTGGTGGGGTGCAGCCCGGATCCATCTATCCGATACCCAAAAAACTCCATTTCTGAGACCCCCTATCTGACATTTACTGGCTTTGGCTCTCAACCCTGCTGCTCTGAGTCGCGAGAGCACCTCTCGCAGTCTCTCCCTCAGCTGAGGCTTGTCTTCAGCTGTTATTAGTACATTGTCAAAATATGGAACGACCCCTGGTATCTTGTTCAACACTCGTTCCATGATGCCTTGAAAAATTCCTAGGGCTACACTAACTCCAAATTGCAATCGGTTACATTTGAAAGCTCCGCAGTGGGTCACTATTGTTTGAGCTAATGCAGTCTCGCGATCAACTGGAAGTTGTTGGTACGACTGCGCAAGATCTATTTTCGCAAAAATGGCGCCCGGGCCCAGCATGTGTAATAGATGCTGTACTACTGGCACCGGGTATGCACTTTGTTGTAATGCCTTATTAATGGTGCATTTATAGTCAGCACAGATGCGTAGAGACCCATCACTTTTTAAAGCTGGTACTATGGGAGTTTCCCATTTAGCATGATCCACTGGCTCTAAAATTCCCTGAGCTATTAACCTATCTAATTCCTTATCTATTAAGGGTTTTAATGCAAAAGGGACTTTCCTGGGTCTTAGCCTAATAGGTTGAACCCTTGGGTCTAGGCTAAAAGAAATAGGGGTGCCCATGTACTTGCCCAGTGAAGGATCAAACGCGCCCTGGAACTCTTGCAGCAGGTCGTCGCAGCCATCCACAATTGTCGCGTTGATGGCCTTTTCATCCTGGGTCAGCTTGATTTGTAGTTTTCTGCACCAGTCGCACCCCAAAAGGCTCAGAATGTGGTCCCGGGCAATTGTCAGGGGGAGGCTTTCTTCCTGATCCTCGTATTTCACACACACATGAGTGGTCTCCATCACTGGAATCCGATTCCCTTGGCAGTCTGCAATCATTACTCTTTTTTTCACCAGTTGGCCCAGAAACAAGTTTGGCATGGCTCTTCTAGCAGTCTCCCAGGACATTATTGTTATAGATGAGCCCGTATCGATTTGCATCTCACAGGGCGATCCCTCTACAGCCACAGTAATATAGGTTGGTGGATTCTCAACTATCGACACTTGTTTAATTCGGATGTAGTTTACCCCTGGTTGTTGATACTGGTTACTGGGTCGCCTGTTCTGACTCCTGTCCTCGTGCCCCAGTTCACCTTGATAGTAGCTCCTGCCTGTTCCCCTAGAAGGAAAACGTGGTGCCCTGCAGACTTTTGTTATGTGTCCAAATTTCCCGCATTTGTGGCATGTCGCTTCCCTGAAACGGCAGGATGCCCGGGGGTGCTGGCGCCCGCAACTGGGGCACGGAATTAACTTCTGGCTTTGCCATTGGTCAAGTTTAAAAACTTCTTCCCCTTCTTCTGGGTCGGCTATCTTGGTGCTGGATCCTTCTTTTGATACATGCACCTCTGCGATCTGCTTTACAGGGGTTGGAACTGGGGGTCCCTTCACCGGAGCACTTCTGCATCTATGCTTGTGGTTTCGAAAGCTAAAGCATCATCTAAGGCTGTTTGTAGAGTCAAATCCGCCCTAGATAACAATTTTTCTGCAAATTAATGTCTCTCACCCCCCAGTAAGGCCTCTTCCAGCCAAGCGTCGAACTGACAATGCGTTGCCACTTGTCTTAGAGCCAACTCATATTCGAGAATACTTTCCCCTTCTACTTGTAGTTTTTCCCCAAACCTGTGCCGACTCACCCATTTCGATGGTGCTGGGTCGAAAAACTTCTGTAGTCGCTCTTTTAACTGCTTCCATTCAATCTCATTTGTAGTGCTGGGCTTTGACAAATTTATGGCAGCTCGATAAACTCTGGGTCCACAATACGATAGAAACATCGCTTTTCTTCGTTTGTCAGTCAGGTCTGTGAAATTGTTAGCTTCTAGGAAATAATTAAATCGGTCCATGTACATTTCCCAGGTTTCTTCTGCCTTATTGAATGGATTTGGTGGATGCAGAGATGCAGACGCTATTGTGCTTCCTTATGCGATTCCTTTGTCCCCTTTTGAATTTGGCGCCTCGTGATTGATGCTTGCTTCCGGCTGGTCTGGTCCGCTCGCCTTTTTCTCAAGTGCATCCCACCTTCGTCGCCAGATGTTACATCTCAGTAATGAGAATCTGGAGGCGAGGCTTGTGACTTCAGCTCTTTATTTGGTTTCAGTGACAACTCCAGCAAAAGCTGGGATCATGGCAGGGGTTTAAATAGAGCACTGGACTGGCAGAGAGCCAATCAGATTTTACCTGCTCAAGTTCCTGGTCGGACTGGAGTGAAGACTTCCCCCAGTTCCTCAGAACATAACACTGAGGGACAGGGGAATCCACTGACTTCCCCAGTTCAGAAGATTAAATGCATTATCTCAGCAGGAATTATAAGTCCTCCATCTGGCTAGCAATACCAGTGGCAAAAGGGATGGATCTCTGATCTACAGGGTTCAGCCATTCTTCTCTCCATTACAGTGATATGGTATTTCATTTCTCGTAGGTTTGGGGAAAAGGAGGCCTATATGAGTTTCATGAATGAGTTTCTTGAGCACAACTGGTATACCATGAAATCATTTCTCAGCAGCGTTTCAAGCCCTGGTAGTACCATAGCATTGAGTGCCTATAATGACTCAATTGACCTGGCTCTGGAATTGTCCATCCTTCACTCCCTGCTCTGCAGCATCTTCTCCACTCTAGAACAGGTATCAGCTACTCTTGAGGGGGGTGGGAGTGGGGGATGGGTGGGAGGGAATTTTCATGATAAACTAACCTGCCCTCTAATGGCAAGATGCCACACAAGCTTTTTTGCATCACATCCACAATGGTACCTGTTCATATGTGGAAACAACACAGAAACAGGTACTTCTGTGGACTTTTTACTTGAAATTGAAAAAAATGAAACTTTGATTTTAGGTTTTGATGATTTTTGTTATTATAGAAATTGTTTAAAATATTGTGAAATGCAAAGCAAAGGGTTGAGGTTGCAATTTATTTGTACAGTATTTTACTGCACTGAGAAAAGTCAGAAATCACTAGCAATTTTTCTCTTTCTTTGTATTTCTCTTTTTTTCTCAGTTCTCTAAATTTTGTGGGTTTTTTCCTGTATTTTTATCTCATAGTGAAAGTTAATAAAATCTATAAAATAAAAAGACAGAAACAGATGATAAAATTTAGGGCTCAAGCCACCAACTATAGTCTCAAATCAAAGTCTTCTGGGATTGGTTTGAGCCCTTATGGTGTTCCCATGCTGCACACCAAGAACTTTATCCATACACTAATTGCAATTGCAAATGAGATCAAAGGAAGAGAAAATAGAAGGCCCAACAGTATATTGGGAATACACCAGGTCAGCATCAAGTTACAGGGGATTCATACAACAGCCTTGGGACCTAAACTAACCTCTTCCAGCCAGCCATGTCATGCAAACTGAGAGTAGAGGATAACTGAAAATGAGCTCCTACAAGAAGTCTTCTCTGTAGCCTTGGGATTGTTCCAGGAATTCCATTTCTCTCCTACCCGAATGTGGTTCTTGAAGAGAGGAAGATGGGTAGATGTGGATAACTCTCCTAAACTGCCCTCTTCAGTGATGCTGACTCTGTTAGGCCCTCTAAGATTTTTTCAAGTAATTTTTTAAAATGAACAGTTGACAGTCTTCCAGCCACTTTTATAGCAGCTGGTAGACTGCCAGATATAGTTCTTCATCTGAGTAGGAAATGGATCCATTTGCTGTTGAAATCAACAGTGAGAAGAGGGGCTCTGCAATAAGATTGGCAAGGTATGGAGGGAGAGAAGCCATTCTGCAGACAAATTGTCCAAGACATGACATACTTTTTAAAGTATGCTCAAGTTTGTATGTGTGAATTTAAATATACAGTATAAGAAATAAGTATATATAGGTGTAAATGTATAAATGCAATGGATAGAAAATAGATCAGCCTTTGGCCAGACTGAAAGCAATTTCTACCATCAGTCCAGCCAAGTTCTTTATGTAGACCCTTTCTGCTCTTCTACTTACAAGCGAACCCAGGAGAAACTGCAGCCTCTGCCAGCAATCCTCCAGGCCATCCAAGAGGGAACCCCTGTGCCTGTCTCCATTCTTCTTGGGCCTCACATGGAGGAAAGGTAATGAATGGCAGCACCAAAGGTGACGTGTGGTCCTTGGGGGTTGACAAGGAATGTTTTATTGCCTCTTTTTATCCCTTTGAGGAAGGGGTGCCCTTTAGCCTCCTTCAACTGCTTATTTTTGGTGCTATGGTTATGGCCACCTTGTAGCACTAATGGAGGATGGATCTCACTTATCACTTGTTCTGAACTGTTTCCCTGTTCCTCTGCGCTTGTTAGCCCAACCTTTCAAAAAAAAAACCCAAACACAATTCACTAGAGTTGTATTCAAAGGTAGCCTGTTTTTTTTCATCAGAAATGTGGTGTAGCCCAGCATAAGACTTCAGCAAAACCAGGATGTGATGACGTCCTGGTTTGGGGGGGTGCAGCTCCCCCCCCCCGCCGCTACCGGCTCGCCGAACCACCTACCGCCGGCGCTACCAACACACACAAGCCAGATAGACCCGGCTGAATTTAACCCTTGATAAGGATGTGTAGATGTGGGCCAAGTTTGGGTCTGAAGACTTAATCTGGAATTGAGATTGTCAGCATTGTTCTGAATTACTATGTCTTTTGCACAACTGACTCCTCATTCTTTGTGTTTCAGACACACTGAGAAACAGAAACTAGGGTTTGTGCCCCCACGGGATCTGGGCAAGTATAGTCCTCTGATCAAGAGCCAGTCCATGACCAGCATCCAAAAGAACAGAGGCAAGGAAGAAGCCCTGTCTCCTTTACATCAAACCAAAACCAGGAGCAAAGTGCAACGTACTCAAAGTGTCCCAACCCAGACTAAGGCATCTCGACGTTTCCACAAGCAGAGTAGCATAGAGCGAGTAATTGACAGTCAGGACAGCAACCCTCAGCCTTATGACTCCTCTCTATGCAATGGTGGCAGCCACAAGGCATCCCAGGTAAGCAGAGATTTGGAGCGGTTTGCTCAACTACTATATTAAAATGTGGTCTTGATGGCCCACAACTCCCTTTAGTCCAGTTTCAATTTTGTGGAAAGCTGCTGAGGAAAAGGAAAGGAAAAGCTTTTCCACAAGGAAACCAGGCAATCCCTTCCCCCCCTCTCCAGTTCTACAGAGAAGACATGTTCAAGTCCACCATTCAGACTTTCTCAACATTTGTCCATCTGAGCTCTAAAACCTGGGAGGTTTTCTTATCTTCCTCCTTGTTTTCCAGCATGGAGGCTCCATTTAAAGGGCATTTTGTGTTGCAAGTGGATTAAAGTATTTCCATGTCTCTGTAATTGTTCTCTTATTCTTGTTCTCTTCAAACTTACCAAATAATGTTCTTCTGCTTTAGGGATGCTCAAAGCTCCACCCATCTGTATCGCTGCCCCAGAAACCATCAGTCCCTTGGTTACGACATTCAGAGGATGCATCAGTAATGCAAAATTGCCTATACCCCATGCAACCCCTGGAACAGGTATAGGAGGATTGTCCTCAGAGGACCACCCACATGCTTAGTTTTCTGTTAATCTATTCCTAATTAAAAATCCACAAAAAAAAAATGATGGAAAAGAATGTGTGCCATTGAAAGTTGCATACGTGCATCTAGCAAAAGTAACTTTTTAAACAGTGATGATATCATTCCAGAAATATAATGAATGACTACTGTTTGTTTGTTTGTTTGTTTGTTTATCCAATTGATATAGCCACCCATCTCACCTATAATTACTCTGGGTGACCTACTGTATCTTCATTGGGAATGCTTGGTCAATGAGCCTTAGATTTGATAGGTCAATAGACACAAGTTACAAAAAAAGTTTCAGAAATGGAAATCTGTTGCATGTTAATTTTCCTGAAAGAGACTGCATCAGAAACCCAACTATGCCTTCATAGAAGAGTAACTGAGACCCCTGTGCAATGGGCAGTTGACATGTTGCACTGGCCAATACTGAAAACAACCCCAGACACAGTTCTCCTGCTTTGGTGATCATACTTTTAGCTGTTTACATTTCCCAGTTCTTCCCCTGTAGTTTTGTAATGGAGGAAGAAATGAAACATATATTTTTCTGTTGTTAGGAATCATATGGTAGCAATAACAAACTTATGTTCAAAACATAGTTAGAGAGAGCCATTCTAATTTACTAGGGAAACTTCACACAAAAGCAATGTCTAGAATGTAACCCTGCAAATCTTTCCCCTAATTGGGGAAAGATGAGACTAGGAAAGAAAATCCTCAAAGCTGCAATTTTATATTGGGTCAGCACAGTCTAAATATGTAGCTCCAGCAAAGTGTATTACTGAAGTTATCTTGTCAACTGAATCCAGTACTTTCTCAAGATTTCTTAAGACATAATTGGAGTCTTCCTTATGATGAGAAGAGACTAAAACATCCCCTTATCCAGCTTTTCTCTGTTCCTGCATAGCTTTCCCTCATTCTCTTAATCTTGAGTCTTTGCGTAGTCTTGAGCCCAGAGGTGCTCTAAGCTTCATTACTGCCCCCTCTGCCCCCCTCCCTAGTATGCAAGACAGATGGAAGTGCTGCAAATGAAGCTGAGTTCATCCAGAGACAAGCAGCAGCTCCTGGAGGAGCAGGTGAAGTCACTGTCTGCCCAGAATCAAGCACTGCTGCAGGAGCAGGCCAGATTTCAAGAACGAGAAGAGATTCTTGGCAAGAGGCTAGAGGAGACGGAACTTTGCCTGGTACAACTCAGTAGCAGGTAGGAGAGCCAGCAACAGGAGGCAGAGGCACAATGTCAAATGTGGTAATGGGGGGGGGGATTGATAGCCCTGATAAGAATTTTCATTCCATTCAATGTCTAAGTTCCAGTTTATTAGGCAATGCAAATCCCATGGCAGGGGATAAGGAAGAGAACAGTCCAAGTTTCCTGTTCTGAGAATCCAGCAGGGCATAGTTGGGGCCCAATCCATTTACACCAAGGAGCCTACCAAGAAGTAAAAAGCTGTTGGGGCTGATGAAGTGAAGTAAGCATCCATGGCCTGATCTTTCCTGCCATTTCCCATGGCAAGACCAGCAGGTCTGAGCTACAATCCACTGCTGAAGTCTTATGCTGGGCTGAAAAACAAACATGACAGTACAATTCTTGTAGTGGAAAACACAGTTTGATTAAGTATCTCATTGGCTGTGCCACTGAGAATAATTCCCATATATTGAGACCTGGCTAGGCCAGGAGGGGGGGTTCCCCTCTCCGAGATGTGCCCGGACGGGTTCTCAGTTCAGCATCAGCCGCGACCCCAGGGAAGGGGTGGAGGAGTGGCGATTATAGCTCGCCAGAACCTTAATCCTCGAAGGAGCCCTGCCCCGGAGATTGTTGGGTGTGAGACGCTCCTTCTGAAGTTGGACTTAGGGGTCCAGGTGGGCCTTTTGCTAGCGTACCTGCCTCCTAGCTACGTTACAAAGGCCCTGCCTGTTCTGCTCGAGGCGGTAGCAGGGCTGGCGATTGAGTTCCCCAGGTTGATGGTGCTGGGGGACTTTAATTTGCCATCGCCCGGTGAAACCTCGGAGGCAGTCCAGGAGTTCATGGCTTCCATGACAACCATGGACCTGACCCAAGTAGTTCAGGGTCCGACTCATGAGGGAGGTCACACGCTTGACCTTGTGTTTCTTTCGGGGCAGTGGAGAGATGATCTGAGGCTGAGGGGTTTAGTCACAGTACCCTTGTCGTGGTCAGATCATTTCCTTCTGAGGTTGGATTTCATGGCACCACTCCTCCACCGCAAGGAGGCGGGGCCGACTAAGTGGTTCCGCCCCAGGCGCCTAATGGAATCTGAAGGATTTCAGAGGGAACTTGGGGAAATACCTGACTCCCTGGTACACGATTCATCTGAGGCTCTAGTGGCTGCCTGGAATCGGGCGGCAACGGGGGCCTTAGATCAGATTGCGCCTTTGCGGCCTCTCCGTGGCAGCGGATCCCGGAGGGCTCCTTGGTTTACTGAGGAGCTCCGGGAGATGAAGCGCCTAAAGAGACGCCTAGAGCGACGATGGAGAGCCAGTAAAGCTGAGTCTGACCGGACACTTTTAAGAACTTGCATTAAGTCTTACTTAGTGGCGATAAGGGCGGCAAAATGCTCGCATTTTTCCGCTCTTATTGCGTCCGCCGACTCCCGCCCAGCCGCCCTGTTTAGGGTGACTCGCTCCCTCCTAGCCAAGGGAGGAGTTGAAGATCCCTTGCAGGGCAGAGCTGAGGAATTTTCTCAGTTTCTGGCGGATAAAGTCGTTCAGATTCGGACAGACCTGGACTCCATTTGGACAGGGCAAGCCGAGATGACAGGGGCGAGTCTTAGTCCTGTTATATGGGATGAGTTTGAGCCTGTCACTCCTGAGGATGTGGACAAGGCCATAGGAGCGATGAGCACCTCCACCTGTTTATTGGACCCGTGCCCCTCCTGGCTGGTCTCAGCCAGCAGGGAGGTGTCACGCGGCTGGCTCCAGGCGGTTGTGATCGCTTCTTTGAGAGAGGGATCCATCCCACAGCCTTTAAAAGCTGCGGTGGTGAGGCCCCTCCTCAAGAAGCCTTCCCTGGACCCAGCGGATTTAAAAAAACTTCCGTCCAGTCTCCAACTTACCCTTTTTGGGTAAAGTTGTTGAGAAGGTGGTGTCACTCCAACTCCTGCGGCTTTTGGAGGATACTGATTATCTGGATTCCTTTCAATCGGGTTTCAGGCGCGGCTACAGTACGGAGACTGCTTTGGTCGCGCTGATGGATGATCTCTGGCGTGCCCGGGATGGGGGTTATTCCTCCATCCTGGTGTTACTTGACCTCTCAGCGGCTTTCGATACCATTGACCATGGTATCCTTCTGCATCGTCTTGGGGAGGTGGGAGTGGGAGGCACTGTTTTACGGTGGTTCTCCTCCTACCTCTCTGACAGGACGCAGTCGGTGTTGACAGGAGGACAGAGGTCGGCCCCTAGGCCCCTGATTTGCGGGGTGCCACAGGGCTCGGTCCTCTCGCCCATCCTGTTTAACATTTACATGAAACCGCTGGGTGAGATCATCCGACGACATGGGGTGAGGTATCAGCAGTATGCTGATGATACCCAGTTGTACATCTCCACCCCGTGTCAATTCAGTGAAGCAGTTGATGTAATGTGCCGCTGCCTGGACGATGTGAGGGTCTGGATGGGAGTGAACAGACTCAGGCTCAACCCAGACAAGACTGAGTGGCTCTGGATATTGCCTCCCAAGGACTATGTCGACTGTCCCTCCTTGGTTCTTGGGGGAGAAAAATTGGCTCCCTCAGAACAGGTTCGCAATTTGGGTGTCCTCCTAGACCCACAGCTAAAATTGGATCAACATCTTTCAGCTGTGGCTAGGGGGACCTTTGCACAGATCCGTCTTGTGCACCAATTGCGACCTTACTTGGAGAGGGAGGCCTTGCTCACAGTCACTCATGCCCTTGTCACCTCACGGCTAGACTACTGTAACGCGCTCTACATGGGGCTACCCTCGAAGAGCATCCGGAGACTCCAGTTGGTACAGAATGCAGCTGCGCGAGCTGTAGTGGGTGTACCAAGATACACCCACGTAACACCTCTCCTTCGCCAGCTGCATTGGCTACCAATTAGTCTCCGGTTGCAATTTAAGGTGTTGGTCGTTACCTTTAAAGCCCTACATGGCTCAGGGCCAGGTTACCTGCGGGACCGCATCCTACCACATACCTCCCTAAGACCGGTTAGGTCCCACAGAGAGGGCCTCCTCCGGGTCCCGTCGGCCAAACAATGCCGACTGGCGGGGCCACGGGGGAGGGCCTTCTCTGTGGGAGCCCCGTCCCTCTGGAACCAACTTCCACCAGAGATCCGGACTATCCCCACCCTTCTGGCCTTCCGTAAAGCCTTAAAAACATGGCTCTTCCGGCAGATGGGGTGAATAGGATAATCAAATTCCCCCTGAATGTTGTGTTTATAATGTTTTCTTTTTAACTATATTTTTACTTAAATTATGATTATTGTTTTTAAATGTACGCTTCTTACTCATGCTGTACGCCGCCCTGAGTCCCACGGGATTGGGCGGCATATAAGAGCGTCTAATAAATAAATAAATAAATATAGACTGAACATCTGGAAGGTTTCAGATTTGTGGAAAAGGTATCATTTACACAGAAAGTGAAAAGGCTAATGTGAACTTCTCTTTGTTATGCTAACTTTGATTTGCTATCAGTTTGCTTTTTTATTATGCCTTTTATCATCCCTCAAACTGTTGCCAGGGGAATCTTGAGGGTCAGTGGCTAACTAGCAGGAGAAGGGTTGAAACCACAACCCATCTGATGTGAGATCTGAAGGAAACCTGACTGCTGTGTTTCTCCAGGGTGTCCTGCATAGAGGCTAGCTGGAAGAAGGATCATGAAAAGCTGCAAGTGAGTGAGGAGAAGGCCAAACAGCTGGTAAGAGCCCTCCAGAAGCAATGTGTAGCAAATGGGATCCAACCTATGCAAAGGCTGTTGAAAGTGTTGTATAAATAACAGAAAGATGGTTCTGAATTATGAACAATAGGCTGAAAAACGAGCACAGAGCTAGCTAACATCCTACCTGGGTGGCAGTGTTGTGGAAGCGGAGGTGTCAAAAAAAGAGAAGATCGCAGTTAGGGCAAACAATGCAAACCCCACCCCTTTTGTTGAGTTCCAATACTGAAGAGTCAGGAGGCAGGTTGAGTGACTTCAGCTCTTTACTGATTACAGTGAGCAACAACAGCAAAAGCCCAGCCGGTGGCTCCAGTTTAAATAGGGAGCCCCGGCAGGGAAGAACCAATCAGCAATGAGCACTTTTGATCAATAGAGCGGACCTAGTTGTAAACGTCTCAGCTAACATGTAAATCCCAGGACACAACATCCCTCCCCCCTTGGCTCAGCCAACACATTTGCATACAAAATCACTTAGGTACGCAAGACGCTTTGTGTCTGTAGTTGACCTGCGCAGTTCAGTTTGGGCGTCAACTTGGGGCGGAGAGGACGTGTTTTCTCTCTCTGGCTCCCTCTGTGGAACCTCCTGGAACGGTTTGGGTATGGTCTCTGATTCAGCTGGAACAGGCTCATCGCTATCGCTGGGTGGCGCCTCCGGATCGTCAGATAAGTGATCCGGCTCCCTCGGACCAGTAGTAGCTGTAGGGAAAACATTGTTAGGGCCTACTCCCCAGTCAGTATTTAACAGGCGGCGACTACGTAATTGGTCCACATGGTGCCGCCATTTTCTACCATCTTCTAAGCCTACCACATATGACTTTGAGCTGGTTATTTCAAGGATTTCCCCAGATAGCCATAGGGGATCCTCGGCAAAGTTCTTTGCGACACTAGGTCATCAACTTTGAATGTTCTTATTTGCACCAGATTATTTGCTGTTTTATGATTGGAATAGCTAGGGTGTAATCTGTCAAGGACAGACTGGAGCTTACAGCCCATCAATAGTTCAGCAGGGCTTTTGCCCATGGTCGTACTAGGGGTGATATGCTGCGCCATTAGGAATTTATCTACTCGGGCCTGCCAATCGCCCGGTCCCAATCGGCCTAGTGCCTCTTTTGCAGCTCTAACTGTCCTTTCTACCAGCCCATTGCTACTGGATGAAAGGGAATAATTAATGTGTGTTTAATTCCCAAACTGGCTAGAAATCCCTCGAATGGTGTTGCAGTAAGTTGGGGCCCATTGTCCAACACGATCATGTCCAGCAGCCCATGAGTAGCAAAGAGTTTCCTTAACACCTTAATTACAGCATTGGTTGTAGTGGTAGACATTAGTACAATTTCAAGCCATTTTGAATATGCATCGATTATAACCATAAATGTTTGACCGTGAAATGGATGCGTGAAATCTATGTGAATGCGAGACCAAGGGGCCCTCGGTTGTTGCCACTCATGTACGGGGGATTTGGGGGGGGGATGCCCTGGATTCCTGGCACGGCGTACACCCTGCGACCCATTCCTCTATGTGTTTGTCCATATTGGGCCACCACACATAGCTCTGTGCCAGTACCTTCATCCTAACCACCCCTGGGTGTCCCTCGTGTAGTGCCCTTAGTATATTTTCTGGTAGCGATAGAGGAATGAGGATGCGATCTCCCCACAATAGGCACCCCCCTTGCGCTGATATCTCATGTTGCCTTTGTGCATAGGGTTTGAATTCAGGTTTAACTGGCCCTTGTGGCCACCCCCTCCACACCCAGTTCAAAATGGTGCGAAATCCAGAGTTTTTAGCGGTTTGTGCGGCAATGTCGATCGATGTGATCAGGCCCGGCCCAGCACAGTCAATTAAAAGTACCGGGACGCCCGGAGTGGGGTTGTTCACCATGTCCGGTAGAGGGCATTGGCTCAATGCATCCGCATGGCCCATTGCCTTGCCAGGCCGGTGAATTAATGTGTACGAGTAGGCAGCAAGGAATATTGTCCATCTAGTCAGTCTTGGGGAGAGCGAGGCTGAGTGGACCTGTCTCCCGCTATGAGCCCTAACAAGGATTTATGGCCAGTGACCAGCTCAAAGTCTCATCCAAAAAGGTGAAACCGCTTGACTCTGGCTACAGCGGCAAGGGCTTCACGATCTAGTTGGCTGTAATTTCTCTCAGCGCTCGAAAGAGTCCTGGAGAAGTATGCAATGGGGGCCTCGCGGCTGTTTGGAAGCCTATGGCTCAGTACAGCC
The DNA here is from genome assembly GCA_023053685.1 of Diadophis punctatus similis. Taxonomy (NCBI): domain Eukaryota; kingdom Metazoa; phylum Chordata; class Lepidosauria; order Squamata; family Dipsadidae; genus Diadophis; species Diadophis punctatus. The sequence goes on from JALIGW010000002.1 coordinate 106,420,597, forward strand.
CCAACCCCAAAAGGTGATGCATCGCAAACTAGTACCACTGACAGAGTCTTGCTAAATTGTATTAGGAAACTTTCTTCTGATAGGAGGTTTTTTACTGCTTTGAAAGCATCATTCTACGCCAGACCCCAAACCCAGGTGGCTTTTTTTGGATAGTAGCTTGTGCAGAGGCTCAGCGATGGTTGCTTTATTTTGCAGGAAAATGCTGTAAAAATTCAACAACCCCAGGAACGCTTGTAGTTCGGTCCTGTTGGTGGGCACTGGGGCTTCCCAAATTGCCCTAATTTTATCTTTGGTGGGGTGCAATCCAGATCCGTTGATCCAGTACCCCAGGAATTCTACTTCCGGTACCCCAATCTCGCACTTGCTGGCTTTAGCCCTTAACCCTGCAGCTCTGAACCTCGTAAGCACCTCTCTGAGTCTCTCCCTCAGCTGCATTTTATCTTTGGCTGTTATTAGTACATCGTCGAAGTATGGGACGACACCTGGCAATTTGCTTAGGACTCTTTCCATTATTACTTGGAAAATTCCCAGGGCCACGCTGACACCGAATTGGAGCCTATTGCAATTAAATGCCCTGCGGTGGGTAACTATCGTTTGGGCTTCTACAGTCTCACGATCAACAGGCAATTGTTGGTATGCCTGCGCAAGGTCTAGTTTTGCGAAAATGGTGCCCGGGCCAAGCGAGTGCAATAGATGTTGGACCACGGGCACTGGATATGCACTCTGTTGAAGGGTCTTATTGAGTGTGCACTTATAGTCCGCGCATATGCGAACAGACCTGTCGCTTTTTATGGGAGTTACTATGGGGGTTTCCCACTTTGCATGATCAACCGGCTCTAAAATGCTCTGGCTTATTAACTTATCTAGTCCTTGGTCGATCTTTGGTTTTAACGCAAAGGGGACCCTGTGAGGTTTTAGTCTAATTGGGGGTATTTTGGGGTATAAGCTAAATGAAATCGGGGTGCCCACATACTTGCCAAGACTTGGGTCAAAAACGTCCTGGAATTCATGCAGCAGGTCATCGTAGTCAGCATTTGTCGCATTGATAGCAGTCGCGTTGATTCCGGTCACCCCCATTCCTAGCGCTCTGAACCAGTCTAGACCTAGCAGGCTTGGAAGTTGGTCGCGAACGATGGTTAGTGGCAGGCTTTCCTCATGGCAGCCTAACTTCACAGTGACATATCGGTAGCCCAGGACTGGAATCTGATTACCCTGGTAATCGGTAATTCGAAGTGGCTGTATCTTTAATTGCCTCCGATTGAGGCCTGGGATTGCCTTTTTCACAGCTGACCAAGACATGATAGATATTGAGGAGCCAGTATCTATCTCCATTTCACAGGGGAGCCTTCCACGAGCACAGTGATTTTGAATTGTTCTGAGTGCTCGCTTGGGCCACCCTGGTCTGATTTGCCCCAGTTTGTGCGTGGTAGTCATTTACTCATGGAGTTGGGCCTCTTCCCTCTAATCTCAGCTCGTGTGGTTGGTAGTTTTGCCCGGCGTCTCTGGCGGGAAAACGTGGAGCCTTGCAGACCCATGCAATGTGGCCTAACTTCCCACATTTTCGGCAAATGGCATTGCGGAACTTGCATGACATTCGGGGGTGCTGTCCCCCATAACTGTAACAATGTCTGGCCCTTTGTGCCTCGAATCCCTGGTGCCGATCTGTCCAGAAGACTTCTTCGTCTCCGCTGTCATCTGGGTCATCCCGGCATTGTGTATGATGTACTTCGGTGATCGCCCTCTTCAGAGTAGATGTGTTCTTTCTTTGAAGCGACTCAGCGGCTTTAGTTGAGGTTTCAGTGGCCCTGGCCTCTTCTAATTCTGTTTTTAGGTTCACGTTAAGTTTAGCCAGGAACCTCCTTTGTAGCTTGATGTTTTGGACCCCGCATATGAGTTGGTCCAATAGTGCATTGTCCAGATCATTAAATTGGCAATGGGTCACCACTTTTCTCAGGACTGCTATGTATTCATTTATGGTTTCTCCCTCCTGCTGGAAACATTGGCGGAATTCATGCCGGCTGACCACTTTGGATGGTGCCAGATCAAAGTGATTCTGGAGTAATTGTTGCAGTGATGACCATGTGGTCAATTCTACGGCCGTCGGTTCAGCTAAGGCCACAGCTGTATTGAAAACTTTGTGGCTGCAATGGCTCAGAAACATTGCCTATTTCCTGTTATCTGAGAGGCCTTGCAAATCGTTGGCTTCCAGGAAACATCGAAATCTGGTCATATAAGTAGCCCAATTCTCATTGTTTGGGTCGAATGGAGTTGGCGGGTGGAAGGACGACATGGCGGCTTTCTAATGTAGTCTTTGATCAAGTTTGAATTTGGCACCTCAAAATGTCCTACGCTTTCTTCCGGCCGGGCTGGTCTGCTCCGAAATTGCTCTTTAGTATCTCACCTTCGTCGCCAATGTTGAGTTCCAATACTGAAGAGTCAGGAGGCAGGTTGAGTGACTTCAGCTCTTTATTTATTACAGTGAGCAACAATAGCAAAAGCCCAGCCGGAGGCTCCAGTTTAAATAGAGAGCCCTGGCTGGGAAGAACCAATCAGCAATGAGCACTTCTGATCAATGGAGCAGACCTGGTTGTAAACATCTCAGCTAACATGTAAATCCCAGGACACAACACCTTTTGTACGTGCATTGACACTGTATGCAGATTCAAAAGGAGTGGGATTTGCACTGTGGCATCCACCATGTTGCTTCATTTGACCCTCCGCTGGCAGATTCCATTATGCATTCCATGGAGAATTTCAGTAGGACAAACTCAACCTTCTGTGCTTGAGTTTATACTTGACTTCTTCATATCATGCACTACTAAGCCTCTTATGCTCACATAGGTGGCAACCCTATTTCCTGGAGATTAATTTGCTTTAGATTAAGAAGTGGTGTGGCATGACTGACTCTCTCTAGCATGTGTCTTGTAGGATCTGCAGCTCTCCAGAATGGAAAGGGACCATGACCAACTTTTCCGTGCTGTTAGCGAGATGCTGGGGTATCGAGATAACCAACCACATTACAGCAACAACTCTCAGGGCTTATGCGGATAATAAGACTGAGAATGGGAAAGCCATGTTTCCCACACAGCTCTTGTATGGAATCCAGAGAAGTCAAGAGGATGGGAAAATGTGCCTTCCACTAACAAGGACAGCATCAAGTTAAGAGTTCTCAACGGTATTCAGCCATTGCTTCAGCTTCCAATCTGTTACGTACTGACGTATGGAGTACGAATTTGCATAGCCACCGCTGATTGGCTAAGCTAGCAATGGGAGAAATAAAGTACTGTCAGTGGCTAGCAGGTTTTAGGGAAGCCCTTAAAAGCAGCTTCCCTGCAACCTGCCGGTAGTCCGTATTGGTTCTAGCTAATAGACAATAAAGGTGCTGAATTGTTCCTGAGCCTCGCCTCTTCATTTACGCGCAAATCTAACACAATCTATCCCTTCCTGAAAGTTTATTCACACACATTCCATCCTCCGCCTTAAAGATACCCCATTTACCATTTTCTGGGTACATATCCTCACTGCAGAGCTGCCTTGGCTTGAAAATGTTTTCCCTGAGAAAATGGAAGAATATCTCAGTCCCAGATCATTCCCAACCTATGGGCGAAGAATCTCCAGAGCTTGGAAATATGTGGCTCTTCCGGTTGGCTAAATGACACTATATCTCCATAGCTGTTGGTACTATGGCTGCCAGAAAGGCCAGATACCTTTATTGTGCACTTCTTTTCTGTGCTTGTGGCTTGGTCAGGGAAATAGTTTTCTCTTATCCCTAATAGACCAAATGAAGGCCTTCAGTGAGTTGATAATTCTGTTCCTATGCAGGAGGTTTTCTTTAATGTAGCTTTGCTCTTTCCTTTCCTCCCCCCTTCCTTCTCCCCCAGCATGCTCTTTTGTGACAGTGAATACTCCAATCCCAAAGCCCCAAGTGTGAGTGATTTACAGTTGAGAGTGAGGTGGGAAGAATAGGACTTCCCTTCTGTACAGACAGATGGTTTCAGGCGCTGAGGGGGACTTAACAGATTGACAGAATTTGAAGGGACCTTGGAGGTCATCTAGTCCAATCCCCCTCCCAAGCAGGAGACCCTACACCATTTTTGACAAATGGCAGTCCAGTCTCTTGAAGGCCTCCAGTGATGAAGCTCCCACAACTTCCAAAGGCAAGCTGTTCCATTGGTTGATTGATGTCACTGTCAGAAAATTTCTCCTTACTTCCAGGTTGAATCTCTCCTTGTTCAGTTTCCATCCATTATTCCTTGTCTGGCCTTCAGGTGCTTTGGAAACAGGTTGACCCCGCCTCTCTGTGGCAGCCTCTCAAATATTGGAACACTGATATCAGGTCTCCCCTGGTCCTTCTCTTCACTAGACTAGCCATTCTGAGTACTTGCAACCATTCATTGTATATTTTAGTCTCCTATAACCTGTAAAACATTTTATAAAGGTTCTCTTTATATGATGTGGCCAATGTCAATTTCTGGTTTCTTTCCCACCTTTTTTGCCAGTTATCCAAATCAATATTATATCCAAAATTTTTAGCCCATACAACCATTGTCTCCTTAACTTGTTCTTCCTCCATTTCATAGTCTAGTAAATATTTATATATTTTCTTTATCAATTTGTCATCAGTCCCCACTAATAGTTTATCTAATACGTTAATTCTCCATAGATACCCCATACTTTCAAATCCTTCACGTAGCATGACTGAATTTGCAGGTATGATCACCACTCCAATTCCACCCTTTGTTCTTTTAATTCTAGTCTGGTCTTCAATTCACACTTCTCATTAAGTATATCCTTATATGTAACAATTTTTTCCATATTTATAAGGTTCAGGTGTATCAATGCTTCTAAGGTGGAGAGCCAGACTGGTATTTTCATATAATTTTGTTGTTTGATTTTATTCCACACCACTAATAATGCATTTCTTATGTAGAGCCTTTGAAAGTATTGGTGTGCTGTGTATCTCCCATACCAAAGAAATGCATGCCACCCTAATTGGATATCATGACCCTCCAATAGTAATAATCTCCTATTCCTTAAGGTTATCCACTCTTTTACCCATGTAAATACAGCAACTTGATGGTACAATTCCCAGTCAGGTAAATTAAACCCTCCTTTCTTTTTTGATTCTTGCAATAGTTTCAATTTAATCCTCGGTTTTTTTCCTTGCCACATAAACTTCGACATTGCTTTGTTCAAGTTTTCAAAATATTTTTCTCTAATTTTATGTGTATATTTTGAAATTTAAAAAAAAGTATCTTCGGCAGGATGTTCATTTTTATTGCCCATTAAGGAAAGTTGCAGGTTTTTCCATCTCTCCATGTCCAGTTTAATTAGGTTTGTTAGTTTTGTGTAATTATCCTCTTTAATTGTTATACACCTTGCTGTTAAATAAATTCCTAGATATTTCACTTTTTTCACTATCTGAATGTTCATTCCCTTTATTAATTCATCCTTCTGTTTGGTTGTCATATTTTTGACTATCATTTTAGTTTTTTCCTTGTTTATTTTTAATCTGGCTATTTCTCTGTATTCCTCCAGTTTCTCTCTAAGTCTCGGGCCTGATTGTAATGGTTCCTCTATGATGAAAACTAAATCATTTGCGAATGCTTGTAGTTTATATTATTTTATTTTATAACTTTTAATTGTATATTTAGTGAGTGTTTTTATTTGCTCTAGTCTCTGGTCTATGACTGTAATAAACTGAATTGAATTGAATTTTTCTTTTTTAATTTCCAATCCTTTAATTTGCTCATCTTGCCGAATATTTCTAATTAATACTTCCAGTATTAGAATAAACAATAATGGAGATAATGGGCAGCCTTGCTTTGTTCCTTTTTGGATTGTGAAATTTTTGGTCACCAACCTCATTTCATTCTTCAACACTGTAACCAAATTAGTAGATCAGCGAAATGCAGTAGACATAATATACCTGGACTTCAGCAAAGCATTTGACAAAGTAAACCACAACCTACCCTGTTTCCGCCCTAAATAAGACATCCCCTGATAATAAGCCCAATTGGGCTTTTGAGTGCATGGCAATAAGGCCAAGCGCTTATTTCAGGATTCAAAAAAATATAAGACAGGGTCTTATTTTTGGGAAAACACGGTACTTCTTCATAAGCTAGAAAAAAGCGGGATAGACAGCTACACAACCAGATGGATTAACAACTGGCTGACCAACCGTACCCAGCAAGTAGTCCTCAATGGCTCTAAGTCCACATGGAGAGAAGTAAGCAGTGGGGTACCACAAGATTCTGTCCTAGGCCCAGTACTCTTTATTATCTTCATAAATGACCTAGATGAGGGAATAGCAGGAGAAGTAACCAAATTTGCAGATGATACCAAGCTGGCAGGAGTAGCAAACATCCCAGAGGACAGACTCAAAATCCAGAGGGACCTTGATAGACTCGAACACTGGGCCCAAACCAATAAAATGAAATTTAACACAGAGAAAAGTAAAATTCTACACCTAGGTAAAGAAGAATAAAAAATACACATACAAACTGGGCGAAACCACACTCAATAGCAGCGATTGCGAGAGGGATCTCGGAGTCCTGGTAGACAGCCAACTAAATATGAGCCAGCAGTGTGCAGCAGCAGCCAAAAAGGCCAACACAGTCCTGAGCTGCATAAATAGAGGGATACAATCAAGGACCAGAGAGGTACTAGTACCTCTCTATAAAGCCTTAGTCAGACCACACCTGGAGTACTGCATCCAGTTTTGGTCCCCACACTACAAAAAAGACATAGAGAAAGTCACCAAGCATATCTGACTGTAGTTTCTCTTCTCTTCTTATTTGCTACTTTTTGTTTCTTTGTGCTGTCACTTCTTAACCAATTTTTTCCGCTCCTCCCAATCGCCGCCACTGTCTGGCAATCTCTTTGCCTCGGATTTTAGAGTCACACTAATTCAGCTCCACCATTCAATTCAATAATTGTACCTCCTTTTTGGGGTTCTCTTCTCGTACCAATGTTTTTTGTTGTTGATTGATTGATCTTTGCTTCCTACTTCTCAGCTGTCAGCTCTTTGAACCTGCCAAAATGGCTGGTTTCTTCCCGACCAGAATCAAGAGGGTTCTCCTGAACCTTCGGGGGGATTGCCTTTCTTCCTGAGGTTCTTGGAGCTTCCCCTTTTTTCTATCTGCCTCTCCGGGGCTGATAGTGTCTTTTTAAGGCTTCCAGGCTAGGAAAATCGGACTTCAGGAATGGAGCCCCGTTCCTTCACTCCAGTTTGCACTGACGTCACCGCCTTTTGATGGATTACTTCCAAGAAGGGCTGAGCCAAGAGCTGTACTACACCTGCCTGTCCCAGGGAGCCTCCACAAACCTTCAGGGGTGGTACATCCTGGCCAGTGAGGTCAAGATTGATCTGACCATGTTCCATGAATGCATCGGATGTGAGGCACAAAACCCCTACATCTCAGAGAAAAGGAAAACCTCAAAGGTGGGAAAAGGAGGGCCAAGGCACTAATGGTGCCCCAGCCCCTGATGACGCTTCACTGAATGCTACCGATGTGACAAACAGGTTGCTGAGTGCCTGGCTCCTCAACCAGCAGCAACCCCTGCATGAAACATCAAGAAAAAAGAGAAAGGGCTCTATAAGCCGAAAGAACAGGGGCGGAAAGGCATGGAGGTCCTAGATTTCACCCCATCCTGCAGCAATGGCAAGGGAACTCTGACCAAGAGAACTAAACCATCCTCAAAAGTGATAGTGGAGGAGAAGATGACCCCATGATGATCCCCATGATTGTCAGGATGGAAGTAACAATGGCTTCCTTAGGACTCAAGCAGGGATGAAATGCTCCCAGTTCGGGTGGGCCGGTCAGTCGTCATAGAGCCGATAGAGCCGATAGCGATCGCAGCACGAGGCTTCCCCCACCTGCCTGGATGCCACCATTTGGGTTCTTTTACCCTCTGTGCATGTGCAGAATGCTTTGCGCATGCGCAGAGGGTAAAAGAACCCAAATGGCGGCGTCCAGGCGGGTGGGGGAAGCCTTGCGCTGCCATCGCTATCAGCTCTATCGGCTTTACGACGACCGACTGGCCCGCCCGAACCGGGAGCATTTCACCCCTGGACTCAAGGGTTTCCTGATTGTCTTATTGAATTCTGGATGCACCAGATGCCTGGTCAGCCCTAAACTGGGGTGCAGCTCAGGGAACTAAAGACACCCATAGCATTCTCCCAGCTAGATGAACTGTGGCACAGGGGAGTCCCAGCAACGTACTTAACGGGGTCCGTGGAGTTAAAGATAGGAACCCATGTAGAAACCATCAGCTTCATCATGAGCCCAGGCATGACTGAGCCAATGGTAGCTAAAGAAATGGAATCCCTCAGTTGACTGGGAACAAAACTGCCTAAGAGTACACAAAAAGCTCCCAGGAGAAAGAGCCACAGAGGAAGTAAAGCTAAGCTACCATGTGCTACTTATTAATAAAGTGAAAGTTGAGGTTGCAGCAACAACTCAAGAGCTGGAGGAGCTAGTCTCGCTGATTCCAAAAGTGTACTGGGGGTTGGAAGAAGTGTTTAGTGAAAAGGAGTCTGATGTCCTCCCCCCTCATCACTGCACAGACTGTGCCATTGAAATAATCCCTGGGGCTAAACTACCAAAACCCAAGCTTTACTCAATGACATCCCTGGAATTAGAGGAGCTTCAGGTGTTTATTGATAAGAATCTATCTAGGGGGTTTATCCAAATCAGCAAATTTGTGTATGGCAGCCCCTGTGCTCTTCAGAAAAAAGGATGGTTCCCTAAGATTCATGAGCTAAATGCAATTTGCATGGAGAATTTGTACCCCGTTACTGATGAAAGACATGTTGGAGCCACCTGACCAAGGGGAAAATCTTCACAAAATTCAAATCTTCACAAAGTTTGGCAGTATGGGAGAAAGAGGCATACGTAGTGCAATGGGTGCTCCTTGCTTGAAGGCAATTCCTAGAGAGCAGCAAGACCCCATTTGAGGTTTGGACTGACCACAAAAATTTGGAAGCACTTAACGCACCCCAGAAATTATCCCCTAAACAAGTGAGATGGGCACAATATTTTAACCACTTTAATTTCATCCTCCTCTATTTCCTGGGGGGGGGGGGAATTCCTAGCTGATGCTGTATCCAGAATGCCCCAATACAATATCATCAGATAAGTAGTCATAAATTCCATCATCCTATCCAACCAGATAGCCCCTGCCCTCACAAAAGCACAGAGAAGCCCCCAAGGCCAAATATCTGACAAATTAACCCAAGTGCTGAAAAGTGCTCTAGCAAGCGACAAATGGCTCAACCTCCACAAAGGAGAACTCACATTGAGGGATGAATACTTATTTACTATAAACCATTTTTAAAAGGATTTCCCCCGGAAGCGGTATGGTTGATATGAGTTTTGCTTGTCAGGAGTGAGTGAACGATTGTTTAGATTGTAGAGGAATGGTTTGTTAGAATGAGGGAGCCGGGGACTGGGGTTTGGCCCCACTCTGCTGAGTGTGGAAACAGAAGCGGAGGGGGGACTGACTCTACTACCTGACTCATGAGGAAGGTATGCATGGCCTGCAGGGAGGGAGGAGGACCAGTGAGGGCAGTGAGGGGATCCCTGGGGGGGGGGTGGAGAACCGGAACATCTCGGTCATGATGGGGAGAGGTAGGTATAGCGGGAGCAGAGGTGTGGGCCACTCGCGGGGAATAAGACCTCGTTGTTTAAAAGCGATCCCTTGTTCCAGCTCCTCTGATAGGGTTCCATCTTGCTCAACCCGAGTACCTGGTGACCGGGGTTCTCAGGGCCCTGGGCTCAAGCTGATGCTACTGAATGCCAGGTCAATCGTCAACAAAGCCCCCCTGATACGTGATTTAATCACGGGCGAGGGGGTTGACCTGGCATGCATAACTGAGACCTGGCTGGGCCAGGAGGGGGTAGTAGCCCTCTCTGAGATATGCCCAGACGGGTTCTCAGTGTTGCATCAGCCACAACCCCAGGGAAGTGGGGGAGGAGTGGCCATAATAACACGCCGGAATCTGCATCCTTGTAGGATCCCTGCCCGGGAGATTGTCGGGTGTGAGACGCTCCTTCTGAAGTTGGACTTAAGGGTTCAGGTGGGCCTTCTGTTAACGTACCTGCCTCCCAGCTGTGTTACGAAGGTCCTGCCTGAGCTGCTTGAGGCGGTAGCAGGCCTGGCGGTGGAGTTCCCCAGGCTTATGGTGCTGGGGGACTTTAACCTGCCTTCAGCCGGCGAAACCTCTGGTGCAGCTCAGGAGTTCATGGATTCCATGACGACCATGGACCTGACCCAGGTAATCCAGGGTCCGACTCATGAGGGAGGCCACATGCTCAACCTAGTGTTTCTTTTGGGGCAGTGGAGAGATGATCTGAAGACAGGGGATATAGTCACCACCCCGTTGTCATGGTCAGTTCATTTCCTACTGAGGTTGGATTTCACAGCCCCACTCCTTCAAGTGAGAAAACGATCAGGTCTGTTTCATATATTTAATTCGGGAGGAACAAGCAGCAGCAGCTTTGCGCGGCAACGCACGTGGAGCTCAGCTCTGCATAGCGGACGGGTGATCTCCCCAATACCCCCCATCCATCTCCCAGCATTTCGGCTTCCTAAGACCACGCAAGGGGGGGTTGAGGTACTTGCTGGGTATCTCCACCCTCATTGCATCGTGAGCCCTGTGCTGATGCCAGAGATCGCGAAGGCTAGCCAGCCCAGAGATTTCAAACTGCCGCCGGAACCTAATACAGGAATCGCTGAAGCGCGCATGCCTGCGGAAGTCTGGTGGCCATTTTGAAGCCATTTTGGGTGCCCTTACTGCTGGGAAGCCGTAACTGCCATTGTCCTTAGAGACTTCTCGGGAAGGCAGAAAGTGTAATCTTCGGCAATCCTTCGTTTGAGTGCGCTTAGGAGGAAGTTGCAATCGGAGGGCATCCAACAAAGAAAATAAAGCAGTTTACTAAATAAGTCCCTAATCAAAGATGGCGGCGACCAGGAGCAAGGCAAACAAGCCAGGCGGCAAACACCAGAACAAAACGAACCACCCCTGCGAGGAGGAGGATCTTTCTCCCAGCAGGGAGGGCTCGCAGAGTGAATTGGCTAGAGAGACAGAACAAGCACGGTGACTCAAAGATGGACCATGGAGCCATGAGGCTCCAAGGGAAACAGGAAATAGGGGGGGACTCAAGGAGCTCTGAGGCTCAGCTGGAAAGGGGGGAAGAAGACTCCAGGGACCTGGATAACCCAGTTAGGACCAAGCAAATGCTGGATCTATGGGGGAATCAGGGATTCTCATCTACTGCAGGCTCCCTTCCTACCACAAATGGGCAAGCTCAGATTCAGGTCCTTCCTAGGTGCCCCAATCCTAATATCCCAGTGGGAGGGGGGCCCTCCCTCACCCTAGACCTGAACAGCCTAAACCTGTTAATAGCAGCAGCAATAGAACAGGCCTTGGACGCCAGAAATCCCTCAAGCAGGGGGAAGTCAGACAAGATAGCCAATCAGGGACTTCCGGTTTGGCGCTGCCACTTCGAGGGCGCTCTCCGCAGAGCGCTTGTTCCCGATTTTCGTTCGCCGCCAGCTCAGCAGTCAAACAGCTGTCTGGCGGCTCGATCGTCTCCTCCCCGGGCAAAGGGGAGTGAGGAGAGCCGGCAGGGTGAGGTAGAGCCCCCCTAGTGCCCCTGGTGAGATCCTGGGGCACGAAGGGTGAGGGCCCCCTAGGAACCTTGCCATAGCTCCGGAATTGGGAAGTCTCCGCTATTCGCGGAGCAAGAAGCTGCATCCAATCCCTGCAATCAACATACTTGATTAAAAGAAGATACTGTAGCAGGCGGAAAGACCCAGGAGGCAGAGATGGTAAACGGCAAGTAGCAAAGCTTTTTTTGTGTGGATTGGAAGTGAAGAAGGAAGTAATTAATTAACAAAGGGACAAAAGAAATGGCGCTGGAGGCTTCTGGGCGTGGAAATGAAAGTTAAAAGTGGAGGGCTGTTTTTACTACCAGCTCCTTCTTTGAAAACTTTGGACTTTAAATTGCTTTTTGATTTCTTTCTGGGGAAGAAAAGAAAAAGGACTTGATAGAATTTCTCCTGGCAGTTTGGCTATTTGTTCCTGGCTTTTTCTTTTTAACTATAAAGAGTGAAGTGATTTGCAATGGCTTCAAAAAAAACCACCTCTGTTAGAGCACCAGCGAGTGCAGACAGCTCTCCTATCCATGCCTCTAAAATACCAGCCCCCCCCTCAGCCACTGACGCTCCCAATGCTACAAGATGCACTCAGATCAATGCAAGCAGAGTTAGCAGCTGGATTTAATCTTAAAATTAATGAAACTAATGAGAAGATTTCTGCAATTAATGAAAGAATTAATGAGACCAATGAGAAAATACAGGAAGTTTCTGATGATATTGCAATTCATAATAAAGAGATTAGAGAAGATATAATTGATGCCTTTTCTGGTTTGGCTACCAATTATGAGATTATGGAAGAAGAAATACAAGAAATGAAGCAAACTACTACAGTGTTGGGAGCTAGGGTTGGTGAAGCAGAAAATAAAATTGAGAGGGAGGAGGCAGAAATAATAATTATGCAATATAGAAGCATGGAGTTTGCAATAAGAGTCAGAGGTGTTAAGGAAAACAAGCAAGAGGATTTGAAGGAAATTATGTTGGAAGCATTTGAGTTAGCACTTGGAGTGAAGAAGGAGGACCTGGCATGGCAGATAGATAAAATCTATCGCGTCAATTCATGGGTTGCGAGAAATAGAAATCTACCAAGAGATATTGTCATCTATTCTACTACCAGAACACTACGTAATGATATCTTACAAGCGACATTTGTAAACAAACTCCAAGTCGAGGGACAAGAAGTGATGACAATGAAGGAAATTCCTTCCAAGATGTTGAAAGCCAGGAAGGAATACACCTTCCTGGTGGAAGAACTGAGAAGACAACAAGTTCAATACAGGTGGGAAATACCATGCGGATTGGTGGTTACGTTCTTGGAAGTGAGATATCGTCTTAATACAGTTCAGAAAGCCAGAGATTTTTATGAAGATGTTCTAGTGCCCGGATCTTCTAAACCCCCGGAAGAGAAACAACAACAAGAAAGAGAAGAACTGCTGAAAGTGGTACAAGAAGGAGCTGTGTCATTGGCCATTGAAATGGAACAAAATCTAGAACTCAACAGACAGGAAATGATTAAAGAACAAAGACAGACCAGAGCTGCTAAGCGGAGACAAGAATTGAGACAACAAAGACAACAGGTGGTACTGCAAGATATTCCTAAATCCGAAGCGGTGGGAGGAGCGAGACCGAAAGAAAAATCTAAGGTAGATCTTCAAGGTGTGCTCCATACGCTTCAGAAGCCCAGAGATGGGAACTAAATTTCTTACCTGGAATGTCAACGGTTTGAATTCTCCACAGAAAAGGAGGAAAATATTTCACTACTTAAAACAATTTAATAATGACTTGATATGTTTACAGGAGACTCACATAAAGACTCAAGATCAAAAATATCTGATGAATACAAGATTAGGTACACATTATGTTGCTACGGCTCCAGAAAAGAAAAATGGCATTGTTATATGGCTCAGGGCCAGGTTACCTGCGGGACCGCATCCTACCACATACCTCCCTAAGACCGGTTAGGTCCCACAGAGAGGGCCTCCTCCGGGTCCCGTCGGCCAAACAATGTTGATTGGCGGGGCCGCGGGGGAGGGCCTTCTCTGTGGGAGCCCCGTCCCTCTGGAACCAACTGCCACCAGAGATCCGGACCATCCCCACCCTGCTGGCCTTCCGTAAAGCCTTAAAAACATGGCTCTTCCGGCAGATGGGGTGAATAGGATAATCAGATTCCCCCTGAATGTTGCGTTTATAATGTCTTCTTTTTAATTATATTTTTAATTTAAATTTATGACTATTGTTTTTAAATGTACGCTTCTTATTCATGCTGTACGCCGCCCTGAGTCCCACGGGATTGGGCGGCCTATAAGAGCGTCTAAATAAATAAATAAATAAATAAATAAATATATGTGAAAAAAGACTTGATTGCAAAGTTAATAGAAGCAGATGATCAAGGAAGATTTTTAGCAATTGAACTTTTAATAAAGGGACAGAAAATACTAGTGATTGGTTTATATGCCCCGAATCAACAACAAGAAAGATTTTACGACCTTTTGCATTCAAAGCTTATACATTGGGATTACAAAACTTGTATTCTTTTAGGGGACTGGAATGGCGTTTTGGATGTCAAGAAAGATAAGAAGGGTCTTAAACAAAATATCTTTGCAAGAGCAAAATTGCCTAAATCCTTTTTTGAGATGATGGAAGACTGGGATTTGAGAGATATATGGCGTGAAAGAAACCCTGCAGAAAAGGATTTTACTTTCTACTCAGATAGACACCAATCTTTTTCCAGGATTGATTTTATTTTAATTACTAATGATCTTTTTTCCAGGGTGAAGAGAACAAAAATATGCACGAGGGCATTGTCCGACCATAGCCCTGTCTGGTTGGAAATGGAATTTGGGTATGGATTAAGAAAATCTTGGAGGTTAAATGATAACTTGTTTAGATATGAAGACAATGTAAAAGAATGTAAAAAACTTATGAATGAATTTTTTGTTATGAATATGCAGAAAGGTACATCAATCCAGATGGTATGGGATGCAAGTAAGGCTTATATGAGAGGTGTTTTAATATATTTGAATAATAAATATAGAAGGAAGAAGGAACTTAAAAGAAAAGGATTGGAGGAAGAAATTAAGAAACAAGAGAGGGCTTTAATTTCTAAACCAACAGATAAGAAAATTAAAGAAACAATTAATTTATTAAAAGCTCAATTTAATATGTTAATGGCAGATCAAGTTGCAACTAATTTACAATATGCTAAACACAACACTTTTTGTAATGCAAATAAACCGGGCAGGTGGTTGGCTCACATGTTAAGGAAAAAACAGAAATCAAGAGTAGTAGAAAAAATTAAGTATAAAGGGAAAGAAGTTTTTGATTGTGAAATGATTAAAAAATCTTTTTTAGAGTTCTATTCAGGGTTGTACAAGGGGGAGAAGATTAAAGAGGAAGATATTGATGGATACTTACGAAATGGTCATATACATATAGCTTCCACGGAACAGATTGAAATTTTAAATCAACTCATAACCTCAGAGGAAATTTTGGCAGTTATTAAACAGCTAAAATTGGGTAAGGCTCCAGGTACAGATGGTTTAACAGCTGTTTATTATAAGAACTTACAGGATGAAATGGTGGGGCCTCTGAAGGTGTTATTTAATACCATACAACAAGGAGGAGAAGTACCCCCAACTTGGAAAACTGCTTTTATCTCTTTGATCCCGAAAGAGAATCAAGATCATACAGACCCTAAAAGTTATAGGCCAATTTCATTGCTAAATATGGATTATAAAATTTTTGCCAAAATATTAGCTAATAGATTAATGATACTTATGCAACAAGTGATCCACCAAGGTCAAACTGGTTTTATAGAAGGTAGACAATTGAAGAGTAATGTACGACACATAATCAATTTACTAGAATATTTGGGGAGGAACAACCAGGTATCTGCTGCACTGGTATTCTTGGATGCTGAAAAAGCTTTTGATAGATTGAATTGGAAATTTTTATTAAAATTAATAGAAAAGATGCAGCTTGGAGAACATTTCACACAATCTATTAAGGCAATATATCAAAAACAGACAGCTCAAATAATAGTTAATGGCGGACTAACAGATAATTTTAATATAGAGAAAGGAACGAGACAAGGCTGTCCCTTATCACCTCTTTTGTTCATTTTGTCTATGGAGATTCTACTTAGTAAAATAAGGGAATCCGAGATAGTTAAAGGTATTAAAATAAGAGGAGAAGAATATAAACTACGAGCGTTTGCGGATGATTTAGTAGTCACTGTAACTCAGCCATATCAATCAATTACAGGCTTGATGGATATTATTGATTCTTACGGACAAGTATCTGGTCTTAAAATAAATGTAGATAAAACTAAAATAATAGCTAAAAACATGACCAGAAATCAAGAGGAAAAAGTAGAAAGGGTTACGGGATATGAAATAGTTAAAAAGGTTAAATATTTGGGGGTTAATATCTCGCAGCAAGATGATAATTTGATAAACCAAATAAAGAATAAAGGACCAATGCATATAAAGAGATTATACAATGTATTAGTGGAATTAGTTTCTGAAACAGAGCTAGTTAAGGATTGTATGATTAAATGGGCACAAAATATTGGTGAACCTATAATGATGGAAACATGGGAGAATATATGGGTTAGAAATGTGAAATTTACACAAGCTCAAAATTTAAGAGAGAATTTTTATAAAATGTTTTATAGATGGCATTTTGATCCAAAAAAACTAGCCGGTATGTATCCAAATTTACAACCTAAATGTTGGAGATGTGAATGTGAAGATGCAACTTATTTTCATATTTGGTGGTCTTGTAAGAAAATTAAGGCTTTTTGGATAAAAATTTGGTGGATTATTCAGAATATTTTGAAGAAAAAAATTAAGTTTACACCACAGTTTTTCTTGCTGGGAATAACTACAGACTGTACTGTAATAGAGACTAAGCTGATCTTGAACTTGATAACGGCTGCCAGATTGTTGGTAGCACAATACTGGAAGAAAGAGGATATACCTACTACTGAGGAATGGACATCTAAAGTTACACACCTGGCAGAGATGGCAAGAATTTCATCATACTTAAAAGATCATTCAAATGAAAGATACAAGTTGGAGTGGAATAGATGGACTGATTATATTCAAAAAAAGTATCAGATTAAGAAGATATATATGGTTTAACAATGATATATGGTTAGAATTTTAGAATGATTTAATAGATTTTAGACAAAGTGGAGTTTTCTTAGGGGGGGAAGTGTACTCACATATAACAGAAATTAATGTTTTTTTTAGTATATTTTAGCTTATGGTTATTTGAAGATTATATCCTGTGTTCTTTCTGGGAAGTCGGGGCGGGTGAGGGAGGGAGATGGGGGGAAGGGGGGGGAAATGTAAAAAAAAATTTTTTGTACTTTGTACTAATAAAACTTTTTCAATAATAAAAAAAAAACACTCAAGGTTCCAGTTCCCTCAACGGTACGTCGATCTCTACGCTGGTGGCTTTCCTCGGCTATCTCCAAGGGCACAATCTTCAAACCTACTCACAAGATGGTAATAACCACAGACACCAGTCTATTGGGCTGGGAGGCCCATTCCACCGGCATGATTGCACAGGGCCAGTAGTCCAAGAGGGAGGCCAGGTGCTCAATCAACTGGTTAGAACTTCAAGTGGTTTCTTTGGCGCTGAAGCAGTTCCTACCAAAGATCTCAGGAGATCACGTACTAGTTCTAACCGATAACATGACAACCAAGGCACACATCAACAAACAGGGGGGCACTCAGTCCAAGATCCTCATGACAGAGGTGAGGAGACTGGGTCTATGGGTGGAACAACACCTACTGTCCCTGACGGTGGACCACATTTCCGGGGAATCCAACACACAGGCGGACTGGCTCAGCCGGTCCATGGTGGACGACACAGAATGGCAGCTGCATCCATTGATCTTCCTAGACATAACGACAAGATTCGGATTCCCGGTGATCGACCTGTTTGCAACACCAATGAACGCCCAACTTCCGAGCTTCTTTTCCCGATACCGGGAAGCAGAGGGAGCGAACACCCTCAGGTGTCAGTGGCCTATGGGTCTGCTATACGCCTTTCAGCTGATACCGATCATATCACAAGTGATCCAAAGGATCAGGGAGGAGCAAGCGGAGATCATCCTAGTGGCTCCACACTGGTCGAGATAGCCATGGTTTGCGAACCTCAAGGCCCTGTCGACGGCCCCGCCATGGAGGTTGCCATATTCCGAGACAATGCTCAGTCAGGGCTCTCTATTCCATCCAGATCCCCACTGGCTTCAAATAGCCGCATGGCGGTTGAGTGGCAATCTTGGCGGCAACAGGACTTCGATCCGGGCGTAATATTCACCATTTATTTATTTATTTTATTTATTTGTGACATTTATATACCGTCTCACAGTGCAAGCACTCTCTAAGCAGTTTACACCAGTAAGCAATGTATATTTATATTGCCCCCAACAATCTGGGTCCTCATTTTACCTACCTTGGAAGGATGGAAGGCTGAGTCAACCTTGAGCCGGTGAGATTTGAACTGCTGACCTGTGGATCAGTCAGCTAAAGTGGCCTGCAGTACCCCACACTAACTGCTGCACCACCTCGGCTCTTGCAGTCTGCACGCCGCCCATCCACGGAAAGGATTTATGCGGTGACCGGGAAGACCTTCTGCACCTGGTGCGCAAAGAAGGGCTTATCCCCATTAGGAATAAAATCATGAGATTTCTACAAGGACTAGATAGGGGATTGGCTCCTAACACCCTACGGAGACAAATAGCAGCTCTCTCATCAGTCTTGTCTTGCGACCAGGCTGAATCTTTACCCCATCACCCGGCAATACAGAAGTTCCTCAGGGGCGCCTCTAACCTACGGCCCCCAGTAGTTCACTGATACCCCACTTGGGATCTTCCAAGAGTCCTGGAATCCCTCACGGGATCGCCTTACGAGCCGTTGACAGAGACATCACTGAGACACTTGACCCTCAAGGCCGCATTCCTGATAGCCATCACCTTGGCACGAAGAATATCCGAGATAGCAGCCCTTTCCATTCGCGAAGACCTCTGCATATTCCACCAAGACAGAGTGATACATCGCTTGGACCCCTTGTTCATTCCCAAAGTAAACTCAGCCTTTCATCTGGCATAAGAAATCGTCCTACCTGCCTTCGAGATTCAGTCAGGACTTTCATTGGAAAACACAGGGAACACTCTCGACATTAGGAGAGCCCTCGAGATTTACATAGACCGCACTAGCTCATTTAGAAAAATGGAAGCACTGCTTGTAGCATTCCACCCAAGGTATCAAGGGCTCCGGCGTCATCAACGCTAGTGGGACGTTGGATTCGCGGAACCATTGCCAAGGCATACAAGTTAGCTTCTCTGCCTCATCCAGCAGGCATCACAACTCACTCAACGAGAAGCGCCTCAGCCTCAGCGGCTTGGAACACCCAGGCGTCATTAGAGGAGGTATGCCAAACAGCCACCTGGGCATCCCCTACACATTTTATAAGACACTACAAGATTGATTTTTATGCATCAACGAACGTGGCTTTTGGCTGCAGAGTACTTCAGAGAATAGTGCAGAACCCCGCATAGAGGACAACTGTTCCCACCCCAGGGGACTAAGGGCTTGGGTATATCCCATTCTGAATGCTGGCTCCACCCAATATGGAGAAAGGGCGGAGCCAGCATTTAGACCCACCCTTGAACAGTCAAACGATTGGTGGGTCCCACCTGCGGGGTGTCAAAAAGAAAAAAAACAAAGAAAGGAAACAGAAACGAAACAGAAGAGAAGAGCGGATGGGAGTCTTACAAATATGAACTTTATTCCAGCCTGCCACATCGAGTCTAATCTTCGGATTCGTTGAACTGGGATCTAGCAAGATGGTCCTGGTTTTTTATAGACTCGGTCCTTTACTCTGAGTGGACGAGGACAGACCATCCTGAATGCTGGCTCCACCATATGAGAAGAGGCGTATCAGGTAAGCAACGCCCTTTCCCTTGTGAAACACCAATTTTGGTGGCTGCACATGAAAAAGGATATGTGGCCAGCAGCCTGATATGTGCCTCAGCTAAAAAACATCCTGGCAAAACCCCAGGTTTGCTGCAGCCATTGGCTAGTCCCACTGCTCCATGGAAAGGAATATCCATGGACTTCATTGTAGAACTGCTGGAAAGTTCAGGGTATGCAGTGATTTGAGTTACAACTGACCTGTTCTCCAAACAAGTCTACTTTGTGACTTGTCCCAAAGTGCTCGGAGTCTGGCAAAGCTTTTTGTGCAACACGTGTATAGGCTCCATGGGGCCACAGAGAGAATAATTTCCAATTGGGGGGGTACAATTTACATCTAAATTCTGGCAGGAGGTCCTAAAACAAAATGACTGGGCAGATCTCTTGCCATTTGCAGACATCGCATATTCAGTCCACAGTAGCACGGGGTTTGCACCATTCCATGTGGCTACCGGCCTGGACTTTGCTCCTGTGTCAGAACTTTCCAAACATACTCCCCAGCATGCCCCATTAGCCAATTGAGTGAAAACTTTGTAAAACACGTGGCCAGTTTTCAATAAGGCACTAGAGAAGGCAAGGAAGGGGACATACGAGAAATATGTTGATAAAAAGAGAAGAAATCCTCAAAAGGATTTCAAAATCAAGGAGAAAGTATACCTCTTCACGAAGTTCCTATAGTTCAGGCAACTGTGCAAAAAATTAGGACCAAAGTATATCAGACCTTTCCCCATCATTAGAGTTATAAACCCAGTGATGGTGGAGCTGAAATTGCCAAAAAAAAACTTAAACGCATCCATCCAGTTTTTCACTGCAGCCTTTTGAAGGTTGTAACTACATCACCCTTGCATCCCGCAACAAAACCACCCCCTTCTATATTAATTGAAGGGAAACAACATTTTGAAGTCAAAGAGATTCTAGGCTCCCTGCACACCGTGTGCACTCACCCCGCCTCATCCAACAATTTCAAAACAAATACCCCAACATACCCAAAGAAGTTTACTGACTAACCATTACTTCTTTTTGTTTTTCTTTTCTTAGGGATAGCCATTTTCAGGAGGGGCAGAATGTCAGGTCTGCCATCCTGTTTTGCCATATATTGCCTGTTGTCAGTCTGCCATACTTAAAGTGTGGGAAACTGCAGGATGGGATAAGGGGGGGGGGGTGTTAGCATGAGAGAAATTGACACTATGTATCATGCCATCCCATGAGAGTTGCTGGCCGTTCCAAGGTCACACTATGGAATGCAGAACCATCCAGCCCATGAAGTTAGGGTGGCACAGGGTTAGAATGCAGTATTGCAGGCTAATTCTGCTGACTGCCAGCTGCCAGCAGTTCAGCAGCTCACGTCTCACTGGCTCAAGGTTGACTCAGCCTTCCATCCTTCTAAGGTCAGTAAAATGGGGACCCAGATTGTTGGGGGTAATATGCTGACTCTGTAAACAACTTAGAGTGGGCTGTAAAGCACTGTGAAGTGGTATATAAGTCTAAGTGCTATTGCTATTGTTAGCACCAAATTGGACACTCGTTGATAACCAGGGGGGAAGGTGGGAACAAGTTAACCATGTGCTTTGGGCGCAAAAATCTCAGATCCAGCTTTGCTTCTTCTGTAATCACTTGGCTTTAGTAAAGTGTACTTTCACTAATAATGGATCTGAGAGTCTTTCTTTTCTAATTGACTAAATTGGGACCATTGACACTCTCATAGATGTCTGAGGTCCATGGATTGACAATGTGGGAATTCATGCTCAAGTAAGCTACCACCGTACTATCTGAGATCTCCTCTGACTCTCATCTGGCCATATGGCACAGAATAGGTTTTTATTGTTGCAGAACAAACTTCTAGAGAGCACAATGGCTGTTACATTTTCTTGGCAGCAAAACTTTGTTTTATGGTTCAAAACAAACTTGGCTGCAACAAGTGACAACTGGATCCACTGGACATAGGCTTGTAGACTTTAAAATTATAGAAACATAGAGCTGGAAGGGACCTTGGAGGTCTTCTAGTCCAACTGCCTGCTCAAGTCAGAAGTCTTATATCATGGCTGTCAAATGGTTGTCCAATCTATTTTTGAAAACCTGTAGTGATGAAGCACCCACAACTCCAGGAGGCAAACTGGAGAATAATTAATCTATTGATTAATTATTCTCATTGTCAGAAAGTTTCTCCTTACTTCTAGGTTGAATCTCTCTTTTACAAGCTTCTACTCGTTACTTCTTATCCTGCCCTCTGGTGCCTTAGAGAATTTGTCAATCCTCTCTTCGTTGTGAAAAGCCCCTCAAATACTGGAAGGCAATTATCATGACCCCCATTCCTTCTCTTTGATAGGCTAGACCAGGGGTCTGCAACCTTAAAAACTCAAAGAGCCATTTGGACCCGTTTCCCAGAGAAAACAAAACACCCGGCGCCACAAAACCTGGGTGTGCGTGGCCAACTCAACGTCACTCACTCCCACCGAGTCACATGACCTCCAGCCATGCCTACCCAGGTTTTGTGGCTGTTTTCTTTTCTATGGGAAACAGGGATCTCTCTCTCTCTCTCTCTCTCTCTCTCTCTCTCTCTCTCTCTCTCTCTCTCTCTCTCTCTCTCTCTCTCTCTCTCTCTCTCTCTCTCTCTCTCTCTCTCTCTCTCTCTCTCCCCTCTCTCTTTCTCCCTCTCCCATCTCTCTTTCTCCCTCTCTCTCTCCTTCTCTCTCTCTCTGCTGAGGAATGATCGCCACCCCCAGCACAGGCTGTCCTTCGGGCGACCCCCCTCCTCCCCCTCTCACAACTCCTTGGCTGGCTGTGGCGGGGCCAGGAGGGTGCATATGCGCGGGGAGATCCTCCTGGAAGCCGCGGAGAAGCGAGAACCTTCCTCTGGAAGCAAGAAGCCGCAGAGGGTGGGCGGTTTCTCGCTTAAGGAGGCTCTTTGGATGTGGCTTCTCTCCTGCCCTAAGGATTGGCCATTGCCTTGCCATGTCCACCCCATCCCCACAGCTCTTCGGCCGAGCGGGGTGGCCGTAAGCTCCAGTCCAAAGTGGCAGGAAGCGAAGGCTGCCTTCGCAGAAATGTGGCGCAAAGGCAGGTACTTCGCTCCTGCACTAAGGCTCCTGGGACCCTCCTCCCCCTCCTCCTTTCATGTGGGGGGGAGGGGTATGGCAAGGCGATGGCCAGATCCTTAGGGCAGGAGAGAAGCCACGTCCAAAGAGCCTCCTTAAGTGAGAAGCCACCCGCCCTCCGCGGCTTCTCGCTTCCAGAAGGAAGATTCTCACAGCTCCGCGGCTTCCAGAAGGAGGATCTCCCCGCGCATGCGCACCCTCCTGGCCCCACCACAGTCAGCCATGGAGTCATAAGAGGGGGAGGAGTGGGGGTCACCCGAAGGAAAACCTGCACCGGGGGTGGCAATCATTCCTCAACCAGCGCCGGAGAATCAACCCTGGCTGCTTCTCTATTCCCGCCATCGCCCTTACGTTCTCAGGCCAGGGGAGGGAGGGGAGGGTGAGGCCAGCCAGTGATGGGACAGGGAGCCAAAGCAGGGGCCCCAAAGAGCCGCATGTGGCTCCGGAGCCACGGTTTGCCAACCCCTGGGTTAGACATACCTAGCTCCCTCAACTGTTGGTCATGCAATTTAGCCCCCAGATGCTTTATCATCTTTGTTGTTCTTCTCTGCATACTTCCAAGGTCTCGGCAACTATTATTTTATCACAGGGATCAGAACTGGGTGCAGTATTCCAAGTGTGGTCAAAACTATCACTATCATTTTAGTTTTTTCTAAGATGGGCAACCTTCCACAGCAGCCTTTAAAAGCCACCTGAGTGACTGCAGCTTCTTCCCTGGGGAACTGTGTCATCTTCAGGCTTTGCATCTCTGTTGGCAAGGTGGAGAATAAAACTTGTCCCCACTATTATCATTTTGGCACAAAGTCTCTAGAACATAGGCTCTCCCCTACACCGCATGTCCTGCTCTCACTCGTACACACCCACCACAGAGGATTCAAGGGGTTTATTGAGGCTTTCAAGTCCTCTAAATGTCTTCTCCAAGGAATCTCAGTCCAGCGACAAGGCAACCCCCCCCCCAAGGACTATCTCAATTCAGTTCTGAAATGACTCCCACACAAATCCTCAAAGCTGGAGCAGTCCACACAATAAGGTCACAATAGAGGCAAATCCACAAAGCTGGAGCAGTCTACACAATAAGGACACAGTAGAGGCAAGCAAGGCACACACACACACACACCAAAGTCCACCATCAAATTCCAAGGCAAGGCATATCTGAAAGTAGGTCCAAGAGTCACGGCACAAATCTAGGGTCTAAGTCCACAGTCCCCACTTGGAAGTCATCCTCTTCCAAGCTGGCATCCAGAGAGGCATCCAGAGAAGTGTCCAAGGAGGCCATCACACCTCACTTCTTTTTGCAGATAGAAGGAAGCCACTTTTAATAGGAAGACAAGGTTGGACCCATCCCTTCCCTCTAAAAAAATGGAAGAGCAGTGGCAAAAATGCTTTGCATTGCATCAGTTGCTTTAAAAAATAAACACATCGAATATTCTGTGTCTCTTTCTAGAGCAATGGATGCATATTGTATTAATCACTTCTACCAACACCAGCAGAATTCTGTAGCTAAAAATCTACTATTGAATAATTCCATGAATGATCATGAATTCATCAGATGTACTCCTTTGACCAATGCATATCCAAATACCTTGTTCCCAAAATTACTTCCAACTTTCATACAATTAATAAATGGAGAGCAATTACTTCTTGTATATTAAAAAGGGCCTAACTTTATTTTTCATTCCAGATGTTGCTAGGGTAGCCTTTTATTCTCTACAGTATAAAGCTCTGGAAGTCCCAGGAGGACTGTGAAAGGAACGTGTCAAAGGATTTTTCAAGCCTTACATGCACTCCCAATAATTCATCCTTCTAAAGGATGGGACACCAAAAATGGAAATGTTCCTTCTTGCCATTCCCAGATTTATCTCCCAAATTTAGCTTCTCGTCTGAAGACTTTTTTTTTTATTCAGCATATTCAGCATGATAAGACGTACAGAAACTTTCGAGGGAGGGAGGGAGGGCTGCAATATTACTCTGTTGTAATGTTGACTAAGTCAGACTGAGTATTACCAATATGTAGTCACTGCACAGCTTTTTATCTTTCTCTCAGTAGAGTACATGGATCAAGAAAAAAAGAAGAGGTAAAACAATATGAGAGTTCCCAATGTTAGACCAATTGGATCTGCACCCCATAAAATCCTGTGGAAGACGGTTGCACCATAAAAACCTCCTCCTCCTCCCTGGTAACTTCCTTCTCCTGGATCCATTCCAAAGAGGAAACAATTTCAAACACATACAATGATATATTTCAGAACAAAACTTATGTTTATGCTTCCTCATCAATGCCAATTGAGAAGCCAAAGCAAAGGAATAGCTGTTATGATTCTCATTACAATTACATGGAAACACTAAAGCAGTATAGACTCTTCCCTTCTGACCTGCATTCCAGAATGTCAGTTAAAAATATGTTTTTTCCAGCTCAGAAGACCACTTAGAAGGAGGCATTTCTGTTATGAAATCAGAGGTGCAGCTCTCAGTAAGGCAGGTCTGAGTTTGGATGCCTAAAATAAGAGAGCTCTTGTCTCCCAAGCCTAGAAAAATCATGTTCCTTTTCTTCTTGTGCCCTAGTAGTCTCAATCATCACCCAACCCCCAAGCATCTTTTTTATTGTTCTTTCTGTGCCTTTGAGTCAGTTTTTAACTCCTGGTGACTGCCTAGACTAGTCCCTGAAGTTTTTGGGGCACATTTTCAGAAGTGGTTTGCCATTGCTTTCTTCCTAAGATTGAAAGAGAGTGATTGGCCCATGGTCACCCAGCTAGATTTATTTATTTATTTATTTATTTGTCAAGTACGTGTTGGTAATATACATAGATATAACATTGTTTATATACATAAAATGAGTACTGATAAGAGGGAACATTAGGACAGGGACGGTAGGCACGCTGGTGCACTTATGCACGCCCCTGTGCTTTCTTCATGCCTGAGGCATGTTTAGATTTAGTTTTTAGATTTAGATTTATTATTAGAGTTGGAAGGGATCTTGTAGGTCATCTAGTCCAACCCCCTGCTCAAGCAGGAGTTCCTACACCACTTGAGGCAGATGGCAGTCCAGTCTCTCCTTGAAGGTCGCAAGTGTTGGGGCTCTCACAACCTCCGCTGGCAAGCTGTTCCACTGGTTGATCGCTCTCACTGTCAGAAAGTTTCTCCTCAATTCCAGGTTGAATCTCTCCTTGGTCAGCTTCCATCCGTTATTCCTTGTTTGGCTTTCTGGTGCCATAGAGAACAGCCTGACCCCCTCCTCTCTGTGGCATCCCCTCAAGTATTGGAACACTGCTATCATGTCACCCCTGGTCCTTCTCTTCGCTAGACTGGCCAAGCTCAGTTCCTGCAACCGCTCTTTGTATGTTTTATTTTCCAGACCCTTTATCATCCTGGTTGCTCTCTTCTGCACTTTCTCTAGAGTTTCAATGTCTTTTTTGTAGTGTGGTGACCAAAACTGGATGCAGTACTCTATCCCAGTATCCTAGTTTCTAGCCTGATGCTTCAGTTACGACACCAAATTGGGTCTCTGGGCATCCCATTTAGTCTCTCCAAATGCTTATCAATATTGTACATGCAAGGCACTTTTAAAAAATTCATTGCAGGGTAAAGATGATAAAATAGTGCCTCATAGAAAGCTGTTTCTAGAGAATGTTCAGAATAGCATTTTACCCTCAAATTTAGAGACACAAAGATCAAATTAGATATACAGAGACTACTAAATATATTTTATTTCTATATCTGCTCCATCCACATATATATGAAGCAGAACTACATCTGTATAAAGCATTTATAAAGGATATATAAAGTCCTATAATCTTATAGAGCTAAAAAGAGCAATAGCAGCAACAAGGAATATTGCAAAATTATCTGGTTCTTTATTTTGAAAAATCCAAAGTTCTGGTCTTTCCTGAAAGAGCCACCCAACAATCCTGAAGAGCTAGAGGGAACAAATTACAGCAGGTTATTACATTTAAATAGCCTTGGGTAATTTTCTACTCTAAAGGCATCTGGAACATGCTACAGAATCACGTAGCACAACTAGCCAAACCACTGGCACAAATAATTTATGGGGCACATTTGTGTGTCAAGAAGGAGGCACCTGAATTTATGTCAAGAAGGATGCTCCTGAAACAGTGCAAACAAAACTTTTGGTGTTCAGAATTTTATTCATTTTAACAAAGCATAAAATTCAAAACTATAAAGAAAGATGAAGGTAAAATAGAGAAGGAAAAGGGAAGAGAGAAAAGTGTAGGGTACAGGGAAAAAAGAAAAAAAATCATTGACTCCTTTTCGTGCAGTAGAATAAGATAACATGAAACCTCAACTTTTTCCTTTTATAGTAAAAGGAAGGAAGTGTATGAAGTTAGCACCTTCTCCTAGAAGAATGAAATATTCTAGGAAATATTAAAAAGGCAGAATGTTACATTTCCCTGGATGAGAAATGGAGAAACATGTTTTTTTAGGCAGGAAGTGGACTCACTCTTAATAGCTCCCACCCTCCTCAATAACCCAAAGTAGATGTCAGCACTTAAGAGATAAAGAGATGGCTAGGTCTATTCATAAGCAAATACCCCCACCCAAGATCCAACAAAAGTAGGATTAGCCCTCAGCCATAATAGGAATTGCCCCAAACCCTCTTCGTTACATCATCACCCAGCAAGATTCAACCAACCCTGGGACTCAAGACAACCTACAAAGCTATCCCTGCATGGCCCCATGGGAGTCTGACAACCAATCAGAATACATTTCTTTCACAGGAACAGGAAGCAAGTTCAAAGAGGCTATTAATATATCTCACTCTCCACTCCATGTGGTCAGTTACCCAGGACTTCAAACCATGTGGTCCTGTCCACCATTAAACCATCCTTCCAAGCTGCCTCCATGTTTCCAGTGTCTTTCTCCCCACTTGGAATTGAACCCAGATGGACATTTTTTCCAACAATTGTATATACTAGCCATTTTTATAATACTAAATAGAATAGAATAGAATAGAATAGAATTATTTATTCTTTATTGGCCAAGTGTGATTGGACACACAAGGAATTTGTCTTTCGTGCATATGCTCTCAGTGTACATAAAAGAAAAGATACATTTGTCAAGAATCATGAGGTACAACACTTAATGATTGTCATAGGGTACAAATAAGCAATCAGGAAACAATCAATATTAATATAAACCATAAGGATACAAGCAACAAGTTACAGTCATACAGTCATAAGTGGGAGGATATGGGTGATAGGAACGATGAGAAGACTAATAGTAATAGTAATGCAGCCTTAGTGAGTAGTTTGACAATGGTGAGGGAATTATTTGTTTAGCAGAGTGATGGCGTTCAGGGGAAAACTGTTCTTGTATCTAGTTGTCTTGGTGTGCAGTGCTCTATAGCATCGTTTTGAGGGTAGGAGTTGAAACAATTTATGTCCAGGATGCGAGGGGTCAGTAAATATTTTCACGGCCCTCTTTTTGACTCGTGCAGTATACAGGTCCTCAATGGAAGGCAGGTTGGCAGTAATTGTTTTTTCTGCAGTTCTGATTATCCTCTGAAGTCTGTGTCTGTCTTGTTGGGTTGCAGAACCAAACCAGACAGTTATAGAGGTGCAGATGACAGACTCAATAATTCCTCTGTAGAACTGTATCAGCAGCTCCTTGGGCCGTTTGAGCTTCCTGAGTTGGCGTAGAAAGAACATTCTTTGTTGTGCTTTTTTGATGATGTTTTTGATGTTAGGTCACCATTTTAGGTCTTGAGATATGATAGAACCTAGAAATTTGAAGGTCTCTACTATTGTTACTGTGTTGTCTAGTATTGTAAGAGGTGGTAGAATGGGAGGGTTTTTCCTAATGTCTACCATCATTTCTACGGTGTTGAGTGTGTTCAGTTCCAGATTGTTCCGGTAGCACCACGAAGCTAGTTGTTCAACCTCCCATCTGTATGTGGTTTCATCATTGTCTCGAATGAGACCAATCACTGTTGTGTCATCTGCAAACTTCAGTAATTTAACAGATGGATCGTTTGAGATGCAGTCATTGGTATATAGAGAGAAGAGAAGTGGTGAGAGCACAGAGCCTTTGGGGGGTCCTGTGCTAATTGTACAGGTATCAGTTGTGATTTTGCCTAGCTTCACCTGCTTCTTCCTGTCTGTTAGGAAGCTTGTGATCCATTTACTAGTGTGTTCAGGTACTGCTAGCTGATTTAGTTTAATTAGAAGAATGTCCGGTATGATGGTATTGAATGCTGAACTAAAGTCTACAAAGAGGACCCTCTTCAGTCCAAGTCCTCACTGATTTAATTTTTGGTTTTGTGGCTTTAAATTTTTGTCTGTAAGAAGGTACAAGGTGAATCATACAATGAGCAGAGTGGCCCACAGCTGCTCGTGGTAAAGACCGATAAGTATCTTTTAGTGTTGTGTAGCAATGGTCTAAAGTATTCTTGCCTCTGGGACAATTGACATGCTGAAAGTATTTTGGTAGCTCTTTCCTTAAGTTTGCCTTGTTTAAATCTCCCAAAATAATGGCCAGTGAATCGGGGTATTTGGTCTCAACCTCGATAATTGGGTCAGCTAGAGTTCTTAATGCCTTGTTTACACAGACTTGTAGCGGGATATACACTGCAATTAGTAGAAATAATGAGAACTCATGTGGAGAATAAAAAGGTTTGCAGTTGATAAGTAAAGACTCACAGAATTTACTTTACACAGATAAGTAAATCACAGAATTTGTGTATTATAGTTATGTCCTGAGACCAGCTGTTGTTGATATATATATACATAAGCCTCCTCCCTTTACCCCCCCCCCCTGATAGTTCTACAATCCTGTCTGCTCTAAGTATCTGAAACCCTGGTATATGCATGCTATTGTCATCAATTTCCTTGTTTAGCCAGGATTCAATAAAGCATAGGGCAGATGAGTTGTAAAAATCAGAATTGCATCTGTTTAAAATGAGTATTTCATCCATCTTATTAGCAAGTGAACGTAAATTGTTAAGAAAGGTTGAAGGGAGTGGGTTTTTTAAAAATTCCCTTATTCCTTAATCTATTTAAAATTCCCTCCCTTTTACCTCTTCGTCTCTGCCATCTGTGTTTGCTTTTGGTGATCCATAGTTTCGGGGAATTAGCTTCCTCCTATGTTAGAATCTCCTCTGCATTTGTAAAGACAGGTGGGGTTGAGGTTACAGAGAGCTGCTCCTTAAAGAAACATTCCTTAGTTTTTAGCAGATGGTCTCGTGAGTATGAAATCCGTAGATAATCGCAGAGAATAATAGAAAATAAAGAAACCATTTGAGAGCATTTCACCAAGGCAGCCTTCGTTGGCGTCATCTTGGAAAACTTTTTTTAAAATCTATCTAATAGATAAATCTATTTAATCAGCAAAACCCAACATTAAAGTTTCATTTTCCCCTTCAAGCACGAAGTCCAAAAATGGTTTCCAAGTAGAAACAAATTTTTTGAGATCACTCTTCAATGCACCCAATGGAAGAGCGAACACCTGCTTAAGGCTTCAGACATGAATGCTTGAAATTTGGGTAAGGGCCTGAAGGAGGAGGATAAACTACTGGCTGAAAATCTAATTCTTCTCAGTCAGACTGGCCCCTAAGTCAGACAAATTTACTTCTCACTGGAAAAGGTCATAGAGCAGAATTTGGCATTATATAAGTTTTGTGTACCATTCTTAATTTCTTTAGGATGACCAAGCCAAACAACAGCTCACCAAAAGGGATACAGCATTTCAAATTAAAGTTAATAGGCTGCCCCAACACAGCAGAAATTGGATCAACTTGGGAAATAGCAAGATATCTACAAAACCTAACTTTCCCCAACTGAGGATAGTATTTTTCATAGTCAGGTGTAACATCTTACTTCATGTTGCTGAAGGCAGAAACTCCAAAATCCCTTTAACCAAGTGTACTTGCCCATGTGGTGACAAGATCAAAACATTTTGCATATAATACACATGATTTTACATACATGAAATTACATAATGTAATTAGATGCAAAGTATATATGATGTAAAACACTGTAAATTCTACAGGGATGTCATTTTGCCCTAATATGTAGATGTCTAGGAAAGCCAGACAATTTCTGTGTGAATCATCTAGAAAATTTGAAATCCTTCATCCCCTGTGCAGCAGCCAAATTCTGTGTTGGCATGATGAAAATAAGGCATAAGTGGTCACAAAAATAATCACTTCTGCTTTATTTACCACTTTAGGTTTGATATCTGGTAACTATTAGATATAGATAAATGATCGATAGATGATCGATAGATCGATAGATCGATAGATCGATAGATCGATAGATCAATAGATAGATGAGAAAGAGAGAGAATATAATAAATAAAATGTAACATACACTACTATAATAGTGTATTGATTGTCTATACAAAATAAAATGTATAGTGTATTGTAAATAAAATCTACAGTAAGAAGAATTGTAGTAGTGTACATTATATTATATTTTATGCTAGTATTTTATCTCATTTATTTAATTTTACTTTGGCATTGTCCTTTTTCAAATTTTGCTGGTCATTTACCAAATACACAACATTTCATTTCATATATAAAGCAGAGGCTGGGGAATTCCTCTCTTTTTTTTACTTCACTTTAAAGTAAGCCCATAAGGCATGGCAAGATACTTTGGAATAAAGAACTCTAAAAAATGTGAATGTGATGTTGCAGTTCAGAGTCCATCCTACCAGGTGAGATCTCACCACAACTCACTGTCATCTCATATGCTTTTAGGCACAAATTATGGAAAGGAACAGAATAATCTCCATGCTCCACTATGCCAAAGCTAGTGGGCAGATGACCTATTTCACAGAATCTTGGTACCTTGTAAGTTGATTGACCTTTACTTTCCCAGATTAGGGCTCTGCCTAACAGGCCAATATAGATAAGTGCGTGGCGTAAAGCAGTGGTTCCCAACCTGTGGTACGTGTACCACTAGTGGTACGCGAGGGCCTTCCAGGTGGTATGCGAACACTTTCGGGGTCATGAATGATTTTTAGTTAGTTATTTTTTACTTCACAAAAATGTTTACTGCCTAACACAAGATAATCTGGCAACGATTTGCAACTGTTGCCACACGCCACCCACCTGGTCCCAGCGGCCCGAGAATCCAGTTGCTGGATGCGCGGGGCCAAAAAAGGAACGGTACAATTATGGAAATAAAGTGATATCTGATCGAATTTAGTTTCTCTGGAACCAGGTGGTACGCAGCGACTGTACGGGACCTCCAAGTGGTACTCGATCACAAAAAGGTTGGGAACCACTGGCCTAAAGCAACCATGCAATATTATCAACAGAGGGATAGAATAAAGATCACCACTTTATACTGCTTTGGTAAGACCATGCTTGGAACACTACAACCAGTTTTGGTCACCATGATACAAAAAAATGTTGAAACTCTAGAAAGAGTAAACACAAGAGCAACAAAGATGATTGGGAGGGCTGGAGGCTAAAACATACGAAGAACAGTTATAGAAACTAGGTATGTCTAGTCCTGGGGTTGGCAAACCGTGGCTCGTGAGCCACATGCAGCTCTTTGACCCCTTGAGTGTGGCTCTTCCACAAAATACTACGTGCGGGCACATATCCTAAGGATCTGGCCATCACATTGACGTGTTCTGTCCCCCCCCCCGCAGCTCTTTGGCCGAGCGGGGTGGGCGTAAGCTCCAGCCCAAAGCAGCAGGAAGTGAAGGCTGCCTTCGCTCCGGCGACCCTCCTCCCCCTCCTTCTCTCATGTGGGGTGGGGGGGGCATGGCAAGGCGATGGCCAGATCCTTAGGGCAGGAGAGAAGCGACCCTGTAGCTGCCTTCACGCCACATTTGCACGTAAGGCAGCCTTTGTTTCCTGCCGCTTTGGGCTGGAGCTCATGCCCTCCCCGCTCGGCCAAAGAGCTGCGGGGAGGAGGGACGGGATGGGACACGGCAAGGCAATGGCCGGATCATCAGGGTAGGAGAGAAGTCGCGTCCACAGACCCTTCTTAAGCGAGCAGCTGCCCACCCACCACGTGCGCCTTTGCGCCTTGAGGAGGATCTCCCCGCATGCACCACAGCCAGCCAGGGAGTCATGAGAGGGGGAGGAGGGTCGCCCGAAGGGAAGCCATGGGTGGCGATCATTCCTCAGCACACAGAGAGAGAAGGGGAGAGAGAGGGAGAAAGAGAGAGATGGGAGAAAGAGAGAGATGAGGGAGGGAGAGGGAGAGAGAAATGGGTGGGGAGGGAGGGAAGATAGAGAGAGATGGGGAGAGGGAAGGAGAGAAAGAAAGATGAGAGGGAGGGAGAGAGATAGCAGAGGGAGAAAGAGAGATGGAGAGAGAGAAAGAGAAAGGGAAAAGAGACAGAGAGATACCTTTTTCATAGAAAAGAAAACAGAGCCACAAAACCTGGCTGGGAGGTCATGTGACTCAGTGAGAATGACGTTGAGTTGGCCATGCCCACCCAGGTTTTGTGGCTCCAGGTGTTTTGTTTTCTCTGGGAAATGGGTCCAAATGGCTCTTTGAGTTTTTAAGATTGCCAACCCCTGGTCTAGTCTAACGAAGAGAAGGACTAGAGGTGACATGATAGCATCCAATATTTGAGGTGCTGTCACAGAAAAGAGGAGGGGTGTCAACCTATTCTCCAAACCTCTGAAGGCAGGACAAGAAGTAATGGATGGAAATCTATCAAGGAGCAATCAAACCTAGAATTAAGGACAAATTGCCTGACAGTGAGAACAATTAACCAATGGAATAGTTCACCTCCATAAGTTGTGGGTACACAATCACTGGAGGCTTTTAAGAAGAGATTGGACAGCCATTTGTATGGAATAATATAGGTTCTCCTGCCTGAGCAGGAGGTTGTACCTTCTTCTTCTTCTTCTTCTTCTTCTTCTTCTTCTTCTTCTTCTTCTTCTTCTTCTTCTTCTTCTTCTTCTTCTTCTTCTTCTTCTTCTTCTTCTTCTTCTTCTTCTTCTCCTCCTCCTCCTCCTCCTCCTCCTCCTCCTCCTCCTCCTCCTCCTCCTCCTCCTCCACCTCCACCTCCCTAGAGCTGAGAGTGACTGGCCCAAGGGCTTCCAACTGGCTTTGTTCCTAAGGGGGGGGACTGAAATTCAAGGTCTTCTGGTTTCTAGCCTAGTGCCTAAGTCTGGTTCTCTCCCTATGCAAGGAGTGGTGATAGATATAGTGCAATGGTTCTGAGATCACATCTGCCAACTCCTTCAGAATTCTTGGATGTAATCCATTAGGTCCTGGTGATTTGTATTCATCTAAAATGGACAGGTTTTCTCTTACCATTTTCTTGCCTATTTTAATTTGTATTCCTAATCTGTCTTTTATTATTATGTTTTTGGTGGATTGGGCTATATTTTCTTTTTGCATGAAGACAGATGCAAATAATGAATTAAGCAGTTCTGCTTTCTCTCAACTACCTGTTATTTTCTTATCATTTTCTCCTGTAAGTGGACATTGTTTCCTTGACTTTTTTTATATGGTGAAACAAACTACTACTACTACTACTACTACTACTACTACTACTACTACTACTACTACTACTACTACTACCTCCTCTTCTTCCTCTTCTTCCTCTTCTTCCTCTTCTTCTTGACATTTGTTGCAAGCTTTACTTCATTCTGAACCTTAGCTCTCCTGACTTCAACTTTGCAGGTTTGAGCTATATGTTGGTATTCTACCTTGGTTATGTGTCCCTCTTTCAATTTTCTGTATTTATCCTTTTTGTCTTTCAGTTTATCAGAGAGTTCTTTATGCAACCATGCTGGTTTCTTTTTGGATTTCCTGTTTTTTTTTTTCAGTGGTATTGTTCCTGACTGTGCTTTTATAATAATATTTTTCAGAGTTTCCCAAGCTTCTTGAGTTGTTTTCCCCTTTAATATTTTCATCAAAGAATCTTTCCCAAATTCTCTCTGAGTTTGTCAGCTCTTCTAAATTCTAAGACTTTGGTATGACTATGTTCTATTGCTTGTGTTTGCGTTGTTGAATTTCAATATAACATGGTCACTCTCACCCAAACTTCAATTCTCTCTATCACTTCTTCTCTGTTAATAAGAATTAAGTCCAGTATGGCTGTCCCTCTAATTTCCTCCTCCCCCTTTTGGATGACAAAGGTGTAGCTAGATTGGTCAGGAACTGGATTGATCATTCACTTGATGCAGAATTAGTCTTCAAGTTGATGTCAGGGTAATAAAAGTCCCCTGTTACTATTGTAGTGTGTTTCCTACATACATTTGTTAATTGGTTAGCAAAAAGTTTGTCTATTTTTTTCTGCTTGGTTGGGTGGCCTATAGTATACACCTATGGCAATGTCATTCTTTTTTTCTTTTATATTGACCCATATGCATTCTAGGAATTTATACAAAAATATACAAATATATTTGTATATATATATTTATATAATCTGAATAAATATATAAATATATTTGTGTGTGTGTGTGGAGAGAGAGAGAGAGAGAGAGAGAGAGAGAGAGAGAGAGAGAGAGAGAGAGAGAGAGAGAGAGAGAGAGAGAGAGAGAGGGAGGGAGAGAGTGTTAAGGAATTAATTCAGAGTCCAGGGTTTATGCAGCGGAATGTATGGTTGTGGTTTGATAATAGAGTCAATAATGGATTGTCTTCAACATGTTAAAGAAAATAATGTTTACTTGAAATAAACAGCACAACTATAACATAAATAGTCCGTTCTTGGATAAATGCTAACAAGCAATAAATTCAACTCTCTTACTTATCTCTAGTAGATAATGGTCTTCCAAACATCAATAGAAGACCTTGAAATTCTTGTACGCTGTAGATTCAGGAGTAAGCAGTCCTCACACATAGTGAGCAATCAATCATCAATTAGCCAAGCAAGTCTCTCTCTTTCTCTCTGTTCTGCTGCGTATGCGCTCTCTTGCTCTCTCTTTATATCCGTTAGCAAACAAACCTGGATTCATTTAAAGCACCACTGTCATATTTTACAACCTTGGATTAATAGTTTACTTTTATATTAGGAAACCCAATCTGGTTAGACATAGTCCTGTCATATAGTATATATCAGGGGTGAAATGCTCCCAGTTCGCTTTTACCTGTCGGTCGTCGGAGAGCCGATTGCGAAGGCAGCGCAACGCTCCGCCCACCCGCCGGGACATTGCCATTTAAGTTCTTGTAACCTCTGCGCATGCACAGAATACTTTGAGCATGCGCAGAGGGTAAAAGAACTCAAATGGCGGTGTCCCAGCGGGTGGGCGGAGCATCGCGCTGCCTTCGCGATCGGCTCTCCAACGACCGACAAGTAAAAGCAAGCCAGGAGCATTTCACCCCTGGTATATGTATGTATGTATGTATGTATGTATATATATATATATATATATATATATATATATATATATATATATATATATATATATATATATATATATATATATATATATATATATATATATATATATATATATATATATATATATATATATATATATATATACACACACACATATATATATATACACACACACAGACACACACACACACACACACACACACATATATATATATATATATATATGTGTGTGTGTGTGTGTGTGTGTGTGTGTGTGTGTGTCTGTGTCTGTGTCTGTGTCTGTGTCTGTGTGTATACACACACATATGTATATAAATATATATATATATAAATATTTATATAATATTTCCTGGAGCAGAATTTATTTCTTAGTGAAGAAAAAAAAAAGGATTTTTCGGACCTAAGATATCAGCGTCAATTTGTTCTGGAATTAGACCTTGTGGTTTGAAAAACAGTAGAAGACAAAGGAAAAGAAATGCAGATGAGTTATTTACAATGAGTTCACTTTCTTATAATGCTCTTTTAATTGCTATATTGTTTACAGCAGGACTTCATATAATCCTCTAATTACAGCACAAAAGTGCTTCCCTAGCCATTTTTTAATCCTTTTCTCATCTCCAGCCTCTTGGGGGAGGCAGCGCACAGGGAATTGTGAGGAAGCATTCTGAATGTACTTTGCTTGTAAGTGGTATTTTACTCAGGCCATTTCTGGAAAAATGTTGTGGGCACTTCTAGAAGAATACTATATTCATGTCAAAAAAAGAGCATCCACAAGATAGGTTGATGAAGGAGGGGTTCGGGGTAATTTGGGAAGCAGTTTTCTCAATGTACTGGAGAGCAACTTCCTAGTTCACCCGTACCTTTCTTGGACACAGTTTAAACATTATTCCAGGAAGCCAGAAACTTGGGTTCAGAAATTACTTGTTATCTAGGTAAAGGAACACTGCACTATCCATTGTATCTTGGGCAACTTTAAAGATAGCTAAAACCACCGGCCCAGGCATCTGTATATACTTGCTTAACTCCATCCCACGCCACTTTGGTGATTGATTGATTGATTGCTGATAGTGCTGGTGGTTGACAAACATAGCTGGGGCACCTGCCCTTAAATAGCCTTAAGTAATCCTGCATTGAAGCTGAAAGGAGAGCATCACTTGCAACCACATAAATAAAGCAAATTGAAATTCAGATTTTGTACAGCATAATAAGCTGGTTTACTTTCAGCTGACATAAACCCTGGAGGCACACACATGGTTCACATTTACACTGAGATTACCACCCAGATAAGTAACAGATCATGGCAGAGATAGCCTTGGCATGTGCACATCTCATCCCTGTTCTCTACCTCTACCAGTGGGAATAGCTGCACCAACATTACATTCAGTATTCTTTACAACAAGTTTAAGACAAGAGAAAACTAGAAAAGAACACAGATTAAAGTGAAACCAGAATACTGTACAATATTCACAAAAATAAGAAAAAGGTTTTCCATGTCCAGTCGTGTCCAGGGTGCATGTCAGAATCCAGCGACTCTGCCATTCAAAAGGAGAAGGGGAGTCTTGGGTTTGATTGATCAGCATTGATTGGATCGACTGATGTTTACAACATATATCCAGGCACCAGATATCTAAGAACCTCTTTATCTTAGGATAGGATTTATGAGGGGCAATGTAAGTTAGTTTGAATGGAAAGGGCTCTGTGGAAACGTACACTCATCTGGATTCTCAGAATAGAGGACTTTCACACCTTGTGTATTGGTCTGTATTTGCATTCTGCCTACTGGGGAGGGGCGCTAAGGTTTAAATGTACTTGCTTTGCCTAGGGGCATTTAGATCTTGCTTTGAATGAATGGATTGTTATTACAACTGCTAATAAAGGAATCCTTTTGAACTACCTGGCTCAGAAGTTCGTACTTTGTAAGTGGATGGGGAGGCAATCCTTACAGCAGTGCTCATCTCTGTTTCTTGGCTGAGGGAGCCAGCATTGTCCAAAGACATTTCTGTGGTCATGTGGCCAGCATGATTGTATGCTGTAGTGCACTGATCCTTCCCAAGGAGTGGTACCTATTTTTCTACTCACATTTACATGCTTTCAAACTGCTAGGTGGACAGGAACTGGGGCAAGAATGGGAGCTCACCCTATCATGTGGCACTCAGGTCTCGAAACCTGGCTGTCTGCTTTCCAACTGACAAGCTCAGTGTCTTTGACCACTGAGCCACTGAAGGACTCCACACAGATTGGGTTGTGTCCATTTTAACATAGCCTTGGCGGAATCTTGTAGCTTAAGGTCATTTAGAGCATAAGAGAACTCAGCATGATATTAATCAAGGACACCAAAAAGCAGGGTGATTTTGCAGGACTGCAAAGAAAATGGGGTTGACTTTTTGTCTGTGAATTGAAAGAGGAAGCAATCCCTTTTTTTAATGTTGTATCTGCTGTGAATTGAAAAAAGAATGAAGATTCTTGTGGTATTTTAAATGCCAACAGATGCCTGGTGCCAGAATCTGGGGGACTGCTTTCTTCTATGAACTTTTAAATGAAACTGAAAAAAAGCAAAGAAAAAGAAAAATGAAGACCAGGGTACAGGCCTTAATCTGTAGTTCTATATGCTTGTAACAATAATGTTACAGAATAGGGAGAGTCTGAAAACAGTATGGAGTTTTTTTTATTGCTGGGGATCTATGCAGCTATTCTATCTACTCCACCATGGATTAATACAACAAAGCAATTGAATATTTAAATATTGCAAGCTAATAGTCTTTTAATAAGCACACCAGATAGATCTCTCTCACTTTAATGCATAGGATCCCAAAATGTTGGTTAAAGAAGAGGCAGTCCTCACCTTATAATTGTAATTGAGCCTGCAATTCAGTAGTGGGTTCTAAAACCCTACCGGTTTGCGCTTGCACTCGTGCATGACACTTCTGCGCATGCGCAGAAGTGTCCCAGGCGGGTGGGTGGAGCATCCTACCGCCGGCACTACCGGTTCTTAGAACCGGGCTGAACCGGGAGCAACCCACCACTGCTGCAATTTCAGTTTTAGTCTTGATGATCATAAAGCAGCTCTACCATTGATCATTCAGAAATGACAAGATAATATAAGAAAGTCTACCAAGCTATTATCATAGGTTAGTTCACATATGTTCACTATTTAAACTGGAATATATATATATCTAAAAACATTACGCAGATTTACAGATAGAGATCACTAAGTCAGCCCTTTGAGGAAACCAAAATTATTAATGTGAATATTATTGTTATTGAAAGGTTACAGTAACAGAATTTTTAAGTCTGAATGCATCTCTCCACTCCCTGTTTTTATATTCAATAGAACTAGGGTGGGGTAATCTGGGATGCTTTCTCAAACTGTATTCCTGCTTTGGACTCAGATTTCTCTTACTTGACCATTGTGCTGGTTGCTGCTTTTTTCCTGTTCCTCAAGCTATTCTTACAGCCTTCTTAAGACTCATAAAATCAATTATATATGCAAGAAAGTAAGTCAAGCCACAGGTTTGTATGGGTAACATATACTAATCAAAGGGCAGCAACCTATGTTGCTCCTTGCTCCTAAAAGCTTGTATTCTTATTGGCAGAATAAAGGAGAGAGGTTAAAAGACATTCTAAACTGCAGTGCACCTGGGAAGTTGATAATTTCTTGGGCAGAATAGCTGGAGGTAGTGAAGAAGCCACCAGAGAACAGGGAAAAAATCATTTGGCAGAGAACACATGGAAGCATGTAACCAA
Source organism: Diadophis punctatus similis (assembly GCA_023053685.1). NCBI lineage: Eukaryota > Metazoa > Chordata > Lepidosauria > Squamata > Dipsadidae > Diadophis > Diadophis punctatus. Next base: position 106,460,360 of record JALIGW010000002.1, read on the forward strand.
AAAACTAGGAGGCACTCAGAGCTAATAGATCTCAGCAACTGGGATCATGTCATCAATCCATAGCTAACAGAACAAACTTTGTCATGGAACATTGTGGGGGTCTCTTGGGCCCTTGTGCATTGAAGAAAGCCAGGGGCTATTTTTAGAAAGAAAAGATGTGTTGTATTAATGGCTGAATTCCTGCTGAGAAAAAAAAGTTATCTGAGCAAGTATAATGCTGTGAAAGGTGTGTTGTTTTCCAGCTGCCCATATCTGTGATATGACAGTGTGGTTAGCAAGACTATTCAAACCCACTGAAAACTATTTTTTCCTCTTGATCATAATACCCCCAGAAGAATCGTTGGAGACCATGAGGTCTTGGACAGGAAGGAAAAGAAACTGGGGAACAAGTAGGTTTTTCTTCATCGATCCTTCCAGTTGAAAGTCCCAGTGCATGTCAAGACAACAGGATTATGAAAGTCAACTGCAGCATATGCAGATGGCTTGGGTTCTATATTAACAACTTTTGCTACTTTCACAAATATTCCTGGAAAGAGACAAGCTACATCTTAAAAAGACTAGGAAGAGAGTGTTTGACAAATGCTCTCTGGATTCTTTAGAAGGTTGTTAAAAAAAGAACAAACTAGGGAGAGGTGAGTGCAAAAATCCAGCACCAAGGACTGGGCCAACAAAACTCCATGTCATGGTTCCGAGTAATGATCCCAACCAAGTCAGAACTCTGAGACTGGAATTCTTCTCAAAGATTTTCTTTATTGGGTACATCATATTGGCAGGTTCAAATGTGAAGCCAACTCTAAATATTTCCTGCTGTTCAGTATAATTAAAAGAGTAAATGATTCCCTCCACACAAATGTCACAGATCACATTGCCCAACTGGGTATATGGCAGGCTTTTCAGGCACTCCCCTCCTTTCTTGCTCAGCACTTGTTGAGATGAACTTGGCTCTACCAGCCTCTGCCTGTGTTCTGTCTAGCACATCGTAGAATAGCATTTCAAACCTCCATTCTTCCCCCATCTGTGTGGCAACTGAGAAACGGAAAAAAAATTCCTCAGCCAGAGTCGTTTTGAAAGTTGACACTCAACATAAGGAGAGAAGCAGTAGGCCACAATGAGGACTCCAAATTTTGTAGAAACAACATTAAAGCCAGCAGGTGAGGCCATTCAAAATCTCAGATATCTCCATACTAATGGGAAACAAACAGGGAGAAGATGACCAGTACAATGTGATAGGCATCACTGAAATTTGGTGGGACTATTGTATATAACACTAGAAGGCAATAATTTATTCAAATGGAACAGATCCAATTGAAAGGGTGGCATTATTGCACTCTAAAAGATACTTGCACATAATGCTTTAGTAAGAAGAAAAGGAAAGAGAAGCAAAAGTGACACTTCTGTCACTGCTGGAGAATATGGGTAAGGCCTTTCTGCATCAGATGAGCAGACTTTCATGAAGACATGCAACAATGATATAGGTTTTTTTCGATTATCATGATGTCTGCTCTAAAGCTAATTCTGCCAAAAATCTATCTGCTACAGTGGTTAAGTTGCAAGATGAAATTCACGGATTCTAGTCCTCTCTCAGACATGAAGTCTGGCTAAGTGACTTTGGGTCTCTCTCTCTCTCTCTTCCCCTCTCCCTCTCTCCCTCCCTCTCTCCCTCTCCCCTCATAATCCAACATACATGTTTGTCGTGGAGAAAATAGGAGGTGGGAGCATTTTATTCATCGGTGTGAATTGTACAAAATGAAGGCAATATATAAATATAATAATGAATGAAGCAGACAATATATTGCATTGTATTATTACAATCTTAGATTTAAGATATTGACTGAAAAGTTATCACCTAGAACAGGAGTCAGCAACCTGCGTCTCTGGAGCCACATGCGGCTCTTTTGGCCCTCTGCTGCTGCTCCCTGTCGGCTGATCCCACCACTGGCTGGCCCCTCCCCTCCCAGTCACTCCTTTCCTGGCCTGAAAAGTAAGGATGATGACAGGGGATGGAGACTCGCTCCATATTCCAGAGTGGGAGAGAAGCACCCCTGTACTTGCCTTTGCACAGCAACAGCATTCCGCCTTCATCACGGTACATTTGCGCTCAAGGCAGCCCTTGCCTCCTGCCACTTGGAGCTGTAAGCCGCTTCGGGCTCAGAGCTGTTGCTGCCTCCATGGCCTGCCTGCTGCTCTTGCAGCACGTTGCGCAGCACAGTGAAATTTACTGCGCTTAACAATGGGGGAGATGGGGGTCCCCTCCTCCTCCTGGAGCCCATTATGACACAGAACCACAATGTGACCCTGCCCCACTCGCCCCACCTGGCAACAGCAGCGGCGCCAGAGAGAGAGAAGAGAGAGAGAGACAGACAGACAGACAGAGAGAGACACACACAGAGAGACAGAGAAAAGAGAGACAGAGAGAGAGAGGGAGAGAGGGAGAAAGAGAGAGAGAGAGAGAGAGAGAGAGAGAGAGAGAGAGAGAGAGAGAGAGAGAGAGAGAGAGAGAGAGAGAGAGAGAGAGAGAGAGAGAGAGAGAGAGAGAGAGAGAGAGAGAGAGAGAGAGAGAGAGAGAGAGAGATGAACAACACACCCGAGGCCAGGTGTGGCAAGAGGTGACTGGGCGGGGAAAATAATTTAACAACTTGTTCTCTGTCCTAATGACCAGCTGGGTAGGCATGGCTGGGGGATCATGTGACTGGGTGGGAGTGAGTGACATCGAGTTGGCCACACCTACCCAGTCACACCGATTGTTAAATTATTGGCTCCCAGTGTTTTTTTTTTCTGTGGGAAACAGATCTAAATGGCTCTTTTCCCAAAATAAAATGTGTAATCTGGATTGGTGGACAGTGGACAATAGGAAAGGAATAGGAAAGGACAATAGGAAAGGAAAGGTTTTTTTTTACTATGATGTGTTTTGGGCCAAAATCTTAGAACTGAATTTGCTTCTTTTGTACCTATATGGATCTGTCAGTAAAATTATACCGTTGGTAAAAAAAATGTCGCAGAGTTTCTTTTGTTTTACATGCCAATGGGACGGTTGACAGCAGGACCAAAATCTATCAATTTAAACTACAAGGAAGCAGGTCCAGGTTAGATATCAGGATAAACCACCGGTTATACAAGCTATTAACCAATGGAACAAGCTCCTTTGAAACCCTTTTTTAATGTTTTAAAAAATCAAATTTTATTTTAGAAAAACACAAAATATCATTAAAATACCAAAATGCACTAGGATTACAAAATTATATGTTTTGTTTTGTTTAACAGTTGTTAAACTTTAAGAAAAAGATAGAAACCAGAAAGAGGAGAGAGAAATTAAAATCTACCTTTATATTAAACTACAATATACTTACTGTATATTAAACTTAGCCAATGCTTTAACAGTAAATACTATATAATATTGTAATATAATCAGATATAAGATAGCATCATCATCATCACATCCTGTACTAAGCACATTGGGCTATAAGCATACTCCACAATTTTTGGTCCCCAGCTACATTCTTTTGTAGCATCCTTCCATTTAAGGTTGATGTTTTTCAGATCTTCCTGAAATGTTTGGCGTCAGATTTTCTTTGGTCTTCCTCTTTTTCTCCAACTATTTGGTGGTATCCAACTGATTGCAGTTTTTGTTGGGTGTTGCCCCTTCAAGACTCAGAGAGTCTTCAAGAATTACCGTGTTTCCCCGAAAATAAGACCTGTCCCGAAACTAAGCCCCACAGGGGTTTTTCGGGACATGCCTTGAAATAAGCCCCCCCTGAAAATAAGCCCCCCCACTACTTCCGGGGGAAAGGCGGGGGGACATGCCGGGAGCCGCTCTTTTTGCGGCGGCACTCTTTTGGCCCGGAAAGAGAGAGAGAGATCTCTCTCAAGAAGTTTCCCTGCAAAGACCTGCTGAAAAGAGAAGCCGCGAACTTCCAGACGCTGGTAAAGTGAGCGCCTCGCAGCCCGGCCCTCCCCTGCATTCCCCCCCAAATTGATTATCTTACCAGCGTCTGGAAGTTCGCCGCTTCTCTTTTCAGCAGGTCTTTGCAGGGAAACTCCTTCAATGTAAAGGAGAAGTTCTCGCGAGTGCAACCAATTAACAACTTTTCGCACTCGCGAGAACTTCTCCTTTACATTGAAGGAGTTTCCCTGCAAAGACCTGCTGAAAAGAGAAGCGGCGAACTTCCAGACGCTGGTAAGATAATCAATTTGGGGGGGAATGCAGGGGAGGGCCGGGCTGCGAGGCGCTCACTTTACCAGCGTCTGGAAGTTCGCTGCTTCCCTGTCACCGCCTTCCTCACTCACGTCACGCCCCGCCCCATCCCCCGCCCGGTGGTCAAAGTCCTTCAAAGCATTTTAAAGGGATCCGTTTTGCCTGCCATGAAGGGAACCAATGTTCCCCGAAGAAAAGGAGGCAAGCATTGGTTCCCTTCATGGCAGGCAAAATGGATCCCTTTAAAATGCTTCGATGGACTTTGAAGCATTTTGAAGGGACACCCTCCTACCTCGATCGCGTTCTTCGATCTTCTCTCCACGGCAGCCCATTCTGAAAGAGAATGCCTCACGAGTTGGAGAACTTTGAAAGCTTCGCGAGGCGTTCTCTTTCAGAATGGGCTGCCATGGAGGGAAACCCCAGAGCTGTCAAACTCCAGTAAGTGGTGCGTTTCGCGGTTCTGCGGAGTTTGGAGCTTTGGGGCGAAGGATGGGGCGGGGCGGCGAGGCGAGCGAGCGACCGAGGTGGCGGCAGAAGGGGCAGCAGAAGAGCGAGATCCCAGCGGTCAGCAGGAGCCCCGAGTAGAAAGCGCCGGCCGCTGTGCCCAGGCGGAACGGCTCCCCCTTGAGTTCGGAGCCCAGCGAAAAGCACTTGAGACCCACCGGGGCGGCGCTCAGCGCGCAGGCGAGCAGGAGGTAGCTGGAGAGCGCGGCGCAGGCTCCCCGGACACTCCACTTCATCCTCCGCGTCTCCTCCGCCGCCTGCGCCTCCTCCTCCCTGCCTCGCCTCCTCCGCCTTCCTCCGCCTCCGCCTCCTCCGCCTCCTCCTCCTCCTCCCTTCTGTCCTCATCCTCCCGTGTCCTCCTCGGTGTCGGTGGCCCTTGCCGGGGAGGCGGCCGCCGCATGTTGCGGGAACATAATGCTGGGGACGGCGGTGGCGAGAAGGGAGAGTTCCGAATGCGCCGCCACCGGTGCGGCCGTTGCTCTGGCTGCTACCGGCACAGCGGCCGCCGCTGTCACCGCTGTTTCCTCTCTGCAGGCAGCCGGCAAACACGGCTCATGCACCAGTTTTTTCCTCCCCACCCTGCTTCCTCCTGCTCTCTCTTATTGAAGCGGCTGCTGCGGCTGCTGCTCTCTTGCTTGCCGCCGCCGCTACTGCTGGGAGCCGATGAATTATTGATGGCAGCAAGTTCGAGGCAAAAGAGGGGCTTGCTGCCATCAATAATTCATCGGCTCCCAGCAGTAGCGGCGGCGGCAAGCAAGAGAGCAGCAGCCGCAGCAGCCGCTTTAATAAGAGAGAGCAGGAGGAAGCAGGGCGGGGAGGAAAAAGCTGGTGCGTGAGCCGTGTTTGCCGGCTGCCTGCAGAGAGGAAGCAGCGGTGACAGCGGCGGCCACTGTGCCGGTAGCAGCAAGAGCAACGGCAGCACCGGTGGCGGCGCATTCGGAACTCTCCCTTCTCGCCACCGCCGTCCCCAGCATTATGTTCCCGCAACACGCGGCGGCCGCCTCCCCGGCAAGGGCCGCCGACACCGAGGAGGACACGGGAGGATGAGGACAGAAGGGAGGAGGAGGCGGAGGAGGCGGAGGCGGAGGGAGGCGGAGGAGGCGAGGCAGGGAGGAGGAGGCGCAGGCGGCGGAGGAGACGCGGAGGATGAAGTGGAGTGTCCGGGGAGCCTGTGCCGCGCTCTCCAGCTACCTCCTGCTCGCCTGCGCGCTGAGCGCTGCCCCGGTGGGTCTCAAGTGCTTTTCGCTGGGCTCCGAACTCAAGGGGGAGCCGTTCCGCCTGGGCACAGCGGCCGGCGCTTTCTACTCGGGGCTCCTGCTGACCGCTGGGATCTCGCTCTTCTGCTGCCCCTTCTGCCGCCACCTCGGTCGCTCGCTCGCCTCACCGCCCCGCCCCATCCTTCGGCCCAAAGCTCCAAACTCCGCAGAACCACGAAACGCACCACTTACTGGACTTTGACAGCTCTGGGGTTTCCCTCGGCTAGGGGAAAAAATCTTGCATAGTGCAGAAACTCTTCTCACTTCGAGAACTTGTTAATTCTCGCGAGAAGAGTTTCTGCACTATGCAAGATTTTTTTCCCCCTAAACAGATTAGCCGAGAGACCACGGAGCTGCCGAACTTCAGTAAGTGGTGCGTCGCGGCCTGCCTGCACCCCAAAAATAATAAGCCATCCCCCCAAAATAAGGCCAGGGGCATTTTTGGGGGGTCAAAAAAATATAAGCCCCTGTCTTATTTTCGGGGAAACACGGTACTTCTTTGCAAAAATTTCCTCATTTGTGACATAGTCCTGATATGAGATATGAAGAATCCTTCTGAAACAATATTGTTAGTAGTATTATAAATATCATTAAACGCTGCCGATTAGAACATCCATTGATTAATGGAAAATATTATTTTTTTCAGTAATCCTCAACTTACAATCACAATTGAGCCCAAAATTTCTGTTGCTAAGCATGACAGTTGTTAAGTGAGTTTTGCCCCATTCTATGACCTCTCTTGCCACAGTTGATAAGTAAATCACTGCAGTTGTTATGTAAGTAACACAGTTGTAAAGTGAATCTGGATTCCCTGTTGACTTTGTTTGTCAGGTCACAAAAGGTGATCACATGACCCAGGGTTCCTACAACCATCATAAATATAAGCTAGTTCCTAAGCACCCAAATTTTGATCACATTACATGGGGATACTGCAATGTTCACACTTATGGTGTGAAAAACAGTCATAAATCACTTTTCTCAATGCCGCTGTAACTTTGAACGATCATTAAACAAATGGTTGTAAGTCGAGAACTACCTACTGTATATTAATAAGTTACATTTTTAAACATTATTCCTAAACATCTAGAATAATTTCATTTTTGGATTTTCTCAGTCTTAGTCTTTTAATCACCTATGATTAAACCCTATGCATGATACAACCATAATCCAATGCCCATCCTTTCAAATATGTTCTTTGGGGAGTAAAACAAAATTTAGAGTCTATTGGTTTCCCCAGTCTGTGGAATCCAGGCAGAGAGTCCTGTCTCTGGACAAAGACCGGAAAGGGGGATCTTTTGGACTTCAGGTGCATTAACAACTGCACTTAAAATTGAGGTTCAATTTTAGATTAGTAAATTAACATAAACTAAACTACAAATGCAAACAGAAATAAATTGCAGCGGAAACAAGTCCATCTTCTCTTCCTAAGATCCAGCCATATGTTATGGGGGTGTGGGCACAAAACCATCAAATCAGTGGTGGGTTCCTACCGGTGCGGTCCACTCTATAACACCGGTAGCGGCCCGCTGGTGACGTCACAGTACCCGTGCGGTCAGTTGCCAGTGCCTGGGCACCGGCATTAAAAAAAAGTTTTTTTAATTTTTTTTAAAATTTTCTTCTCTGCAGGCCCAGAAGCCGAGCTTCCGGCACTGTGCATGCGCTGCCTTCCTACCCCACAGTGAGTCCAAGCAGGGGAGGATGGCTTAGGGAGCGCGTGAGACGCTGAAAGAACAGGCGGCAGTAGCTATCTCCATTCCCCTCCCTTCAGCAATCCGAGAAGCCACGAATGCGTGGTGATGATCCTAAGCATTTTTGCACGTTCAAGGCTTCTTGAGCTGCTGAGGGGAGGGGGAACGGGTGGCAGGAGCCTAGGATCATCGAATGGGGAGAAGCATTCAGGCCGGACGGAGCCTCCTAGAAGAACCGCTGCTGCGGTCTTGCTGGTCCTGCTGTAGGGGGCTGCATTGTGGGTGGGCAATGTCCCCCTGCTTCTCCAGCCGCTGCCAAGCTCCCGAGGCTGCCAGCCTCGGCCGCCGCCATCCGGCTCCTCCCACCCTTCCCCACCTTTAATGAGCCCGGGTGGGAGAAGACCCCGGGCTCGCTCGCGATGGGCTCCAGGCCTGTCCCTGCGGAGCGGTGGCATTGCCATCAATACTGCCGGAAGCTTCCCTCCTCTGCCACCGCCTCCGCAGCCGCCGCTTCCAGCCGGGGGACTGAGCACAGTGGATGAAGGTGACTCTCTCGATGGGCCCGAGTATGAAGAAGAGGAAGTGGCCATCCCACTGAATGAGCCCCGCACGAACCAGTGAGTATGCCCCCCACCGACCCTCGCCCCATCCAGGCTAAGGATTCAGATGAGGAATAAGTCCCGGTTTCTCCCCAAAAGTCTCGGTTTCTAGCAATGCATCCGGTGGAAATGTGTTGTATTGAGCAAGTCCTGAAAGTTTCTTTGTGCCTCCTCTTTCTCTTCCCGCATCCCATTGGAAGCTGCTTAGTCAACTGCCTACTTGCCTGGAAAAACTGAAAATCTGACAATTAAGTCTTAAGTGAAGACAAATTAAACAGTGGAATGGCCTTGTCAATTACAGTAGATCCTTAAGTGTGCAGGGTGGCTATTCAAAATGCCACACTGAAACCACCATATTCTATTGAAAAGGAACCAATAGTTATGCAATTGATAGCATCTTAATAAGACAGTGGTATGAAGATAGATATGAATGCATATTTTTACAAATTTTCTATGTATGAAAAAATCCTTAGCATAATGGTAGAGATTCTGGCCAACCTGGGGTACACTTTTGAATTCAGTCACTTCAGTATCAACAAAGTGTCTTCTTCTTTTAGACTAGATGCATTTCACTGCTCTATAAAAACATTACTCACATCTCCCCCACTTTCCAGCTCTTTATTTCTCTATTATTATTATCTATATTATCTCTCTTTATATCTCTATTAGACCAAATGATCTAGATGAGGGAATAGAAGGGGAATTCATCAAATTTGCACATGACACTAAGCTGGCAGGAATAGCCAATATCCCAGATCATGGGTCAGCAACCTGCGGCTCTGGAGCCGCATGTGGCTCTTTCATCCATCTGCTGCGGCTCCGTCGCTCAAAATATGTGTCACAACCGCCAATGTGCAATACCCACCAGCACGCGATTTATTGAGCATTTCGACCCCCGGTAGGCCAACCATGGATAAATCTAAGAAAAGAAAAGTTTCACAAGAAAACAGAACGTTTAATTCAACTACATATGCTAGTTCTGTGGCTGCTCAGGAAATAGTCAGGCACGGGAAGGGTTTTGTGGCTCCCGGTGTTTTCTTTTCTGTGGGAAACAGATCCAAATGGCTCTTTGAGTGTTTAAGGTTGCCGACTCTTGCCCCAGATGATAGGCTCAAAATCCATAAGGACTTCAACAGACTTGAACATTGGGCCCTATCTAACAAAATGAAAAAAGTGACATGACCATTTTTCACACTTATGACTGTTGCAGCATCCACATCCATTCATTACATTTGGATGCTTGATAACTGGTTCATATTTATGACGGTTCTAGTTTCCCAGGGTAATATGATCCCCTTTTGCAACTTTCCGACAAGCAATGGGGAAGTCAATGGGGAAGCCAGTAACCTTGTTACTAACTTAACAACTGCAATGGTTCATTTAACAAATGTGTCAAGAAACATCGTAAAATGGGGCAAAATTCACTTAACAAATTTCTCACTTAGCAACATACATTTTGGGGTCAATCGTGGTCATAAGTTGAGCACTATTTGTAGATGATCTCCAAGGTCCCTTCCAACTCTGTTATTCTATGTTCTAGTATACAATGTCCTTGAATAATGATTGAGAACTGCATTGCTACTAAATCCTGGAATGATCCCTGTTGTAGTAAACATGCATTATTAAACTGGTTCAGCCACAACTGGATAATGATATTGCATTATGGTTCTGCTGATTGTTCCATGATACTACAACCACAGAGAAAATTGGATAAAGCCAGAATAACAGAGAAAAAGCAGGAGTTAATCTGTAGCTGAAGTTTTCTCTTATCCCAGACAGCCTCAAGCTTGTACTGTGTCTCACTGCCATAAATTAATAAAAATGAAAGTTGAAACGCTGTCATGAAAATCAACAAAAGCCAATGTTGACTTCCCTCCTAACTCCTCCTTTTGCAGAACCACAGTTGAGGTCAGGATTTTAATTGGGCAATCTTAGTCGATTTTGAAACAGTTATTTTATCCTCTTACCTGGAGAATGTAAAATGTAGTAGAAATTGGCAATGGAAACTGTGATGAAAGGAGACTTGTGCAAGCACTGAACAAAAGTTAAAACAAAAATAGGAAGGCTAAGTTGCTTTCACTTGACCCAGAACCTCCTTCTGATATCCTACAAATGCAATAGAATTCCAAATCACCAAATCTCCCAATCCCAGTGTTGAAAATGGTATTGTAAGGGCAAGACAAATATATAACATGCAAGTAAGGAGCAATGGCTTCATAGGGAAACAATAATTCCTTTGTGTCATCCAATTTCCTACATAGTTCCTCCAGCCTTTAACTGGATCAACCTACCAAAAGATCTAATGCAGGAGTGTCAAACTTGCGGCATCACGGCGGCATCACGTGACATATTGGGACTTTTTTCCCCTTCACTAAACCAGGTGTGGACATGGCCAGCGCGTGATGCATCTGGCCCACGGGCCCAGAGTTTGACAGCCCTGATCTAATGGGAGTGTTTCTGAAGGATAAAGCCTCATGGTGGCTAGTACAATTCAGAGACATTCAACCAGTAATGAAGAACAATACCTGCTGTGTTTAGAACATGAGCCCACGGTAGTCACATTAGAAACCTACAAGACTGGATGTGATGTGGCTGCAGGCTGTTGTTGTTTCACTCTATTTGAATTGCAAATATGGTTTCAACAATCCTTGCTTCATTCCTGCAATCCAACATGTAAAAAATGAAATTAATATTTTTCCAGCCAGGAAAGTTATCCCTTGGGAAAAGTGGAGATTAGAATAATTGTCCCCTCTTGCTAAACTTCTAGCTATTTTCACAGATCAATTAATTATGTGATAAAGTCAGTTCTTAATACCTTATGACCAGCTTCATTGAGAAAATGATTTTCCTTGTTTATAACATATTGCCCTCCCAGCATCCCATATATTAAACTGATATACTATGTTGAAACCATTATCCTTACTGTATGGTGCAACCTATCCTATAAGCAGTCAAGAAAAGCCATTAATTTTGAGCATCAGAATAAAAATTGGAACATGCATCATCCACTTCTTAAGTGAATGAGTCACATATTACATCATATAGCATGTAATGTAGATTGACATGTGAAAGCCTCCTCAGGAGTTGTGTCTTACCAAAAGGAAAGGCTGAAAGGCAAAACACTTATAATGGCTTACTTTGCAGCTTAATTCTATGGTTCTGCTACCCTAAAGCTGCTTTGCTATGTGCCCTATGTGTTGCATATATCTTGTACCAAACTTTGGGTGGGCCAAAACCAGCAGATAAAAGAACAATTGTGCACTGTAACAAATATTACAACCACAACTATTAAAACCTTGTATTAAATTATTTTTTCATATAGTTAAACTTTCACTATTTCTCCTGAGGATGTGGACAAGGCCATAGGAGCTATGAGCTCCGCCACTTGTTTATTGGACCCGTGCCCTTCCTGGCTGGTTTCGGCCACCAGGGAGGTTTCACGCGGCTGGCTCCAGGCGTTGGTCAACGCTTCTCTGAGAGAGGGGTCTGTCCCGCAGCCCTTAAAAGCTGCGGTGGTGAGGCCCCTCCTCAAGAAGCCTTCCCTGGACCCGGCGGATTTAAAGAACTTCCATCCAGTCTCCAACCTTCCCTTCGCGGGGAAGGTTGTTGAGAAAGTGGTGGCACTCCAGCTCCTACAAATGTTGGATGACACTGATTTTCTGGATCCCTTCCAATCTGGCTTCAGGCGCGGCTACAGTACGGAAACGGCTTTGGTCACCCTGATGGATGATCTCTGGCAAGCCCGGGATAGGGGTCATTCCTCTATCCTGGTGCTACTTGACCTCTCAGCGGCCTTCGATACCATTGACCATGGTATCCTTCTGCGTCATCTCGGAGAGGTGGGGGTGGGCGGCACTGTTTTGCAGTGGTTCTCCTCCTTCCTCTCTGACAGGACGCAGTCGGTGTTGTCAGGGGGGCAGAGGTCGAGCCCTAGGCCCCTACTATGTGGGGTGCTGCAGGGCTCGGTCCTCTCGCCCATCCTGTTTAACATCTATATGAAGCCACTGGATCATCCGACGACACGGGGTGAGGTATCAGCAATATGCTGATGATACCCAGTTGTACATCTCCACCCCGTCTCAATTCGGGGAAGCCGTAGACGTAATGGGCCGCTGCCTGGCCGATGTTAGGGTCTGGATGGGGAAGAACCGGCTAAAACCTAACCCTGACAAGACTGAGTGGCTGTGGATATTGCCCCCTAAGGACTCGACCAATTGTACCTCCTTGGTTCTTGGGGGGGAGAAATTAGCTCCCTCAGAACGGGTCCTCAATTTGGGTGTCCTCCTAGACCCACAGCTAAAATTGGAACAACATCTTTCAGCTGTGGCTAGGGGGATCTTTGCACAAGTATGTCTTGTGCACCAATTGCGACCCTACTTGGAGAAGGAGGCACTTCTCACAGTCACTCATGCCCTTACCACCTCACGGCTGGATTACTGCAATGCACTCTACATGGGGCTACCCTTGAAGAGTGTCCGGCGACTGCAATTGGTGCAAAATGCAGCTGCGCGAGCTGTGGTGGGTGCACCCAGATGCACCCACGTAACACCGATCCTCCGCCAGCTGCATTGGCTGCCCATTAGTCTCCGGATCCAATTTAAGGTGTTGGTCGTTACCTTTAAAGCCCTACATGGCTCAGGGCCAGGTTACCTTCGGGACCGCATCCTGCCGTATACCTCCCTACGACCGGTTAGGGCCCACAGAGTCGGCCTCCTCCAGGTCCCGTCGACCAAACAAAGTCGGCTGGCGGGGCCGAGGGGGAGGGCCTTCTCTGTGGGAGTTCCCTCCCTGTGGAACCAGCTTCCCCCGGAGATCAGGACCATCCCCACCCTACTGGCCTTCCGGAAAGCAATAAAAACTTGGCTCTTCCAGCAGGCGGGGTGAAAGTGAGACCACCTAGATTAAATAAGTGTCTCCCCCCATGATGGTAATGAGATACTCTTTTTAACTTTTGTATGTTTTTGTATTTTTTGTTTTTTTTAATTATTGTATTTGATATTGCTATATATTTTAATTATTGTATTTTATTCTGTAATGGAATCTAACGTGTTGTGAGCCGCCCAGTGTCCCCAGGGAGTGGGCGGCATAGAAATCCATTAAATTAAATTAAATTAAATTAAATTAAATTAAATTAAATTTCATCTTATTCCCATTTTTGTTGGTGTTCCTTGACTTTTCTTACTACACCTTGCAGATAATTTACATTTACTTCTATTAATAAGAGTGAAAGTAACTGAATAATCATATAGCAGTGTGGAGGAAGCTAAATTCCAACAGAACATACTGAGAACACCATGAGCTAATTAGTTATCTCCCCACTTAAGCAGTAATGCAAAGCAAGTAATTCAATCAATGTGTGTCTTATCCTGAGCAATTCCAATTGCCAGTCCAAGAGCTATAGCTACCTGGCTGTAAATTTGTTTTTATTATTATTATTATTATTATTATTATTATTATTATTATTATTATTATTATTATTATTATTATTATTATTATTATTATTATTATTATTATTATTATTATTATTATTATTATTATTATTATTCAATTGTATCACAGCGGCCAGTTGTTTCGCCGGATTTGGCATTGATTACTAGTCGAGCCCCACCCAGGGGCCTAGGACGTCATAATGTATTTTCGAAGTATATGTGCGGAACCGAGCAGTGCGGCTTTCTGCATTTGACTGATGGTGATTTTGTCAATTTTGAGCTGTTTTAAATGTAATTCCAGTGCTTTTGGGATAGCACCCAGTGCTCCAATCACCACTGGAATTACCACTGCTGGTTTGTGCCAGTTGTTGTTGTTGTTGTTGTTGTTGTTGTTGTTGTTGTTGTTGTTATTATTATTATTATTATTATTATTATTATTATTATTATTATTATTATTATTATTATTATTATTATTATTATTATTATTCTAAAGCTTAATGTCAGCTGTGAAAGTAAAATGATAGCATCTCAAGATTTTTTGCAACCAGTATTTTTTACAATAATTGTAATAATGGTTGTATATTGCAGCAGGGGAAAAGTGCAAACACAGTCACTGACAGACAGCAGGAATGGGATTTTGTAATGGTTACACTGAATTCAGGAGCCAATAGGAGAGGTGAGGCATGGGAAAACAGAAAGCTCACAATCTCTGTTGAGCTATATGTATTGAAAAGGAGAAGCCAGCTTTTCTCTACTGTGTTTCCCTGAAAATAAGACCGTCTTATATTATTTTGAACCCTGAAATAAGTGCTTGGCCTTATTGCCATGCACTCAAAAGCCCAATTGGGCTTATTATCAGGGAATGTCTTATTTTTGGGAAAACAGGGTAGTAGAAAATAAATCAGTATACAGGCACAAATGAATTAACATAGCTTTAAAAACAAGCTGATGTGGTGTTATCTGATCATTCTAGAATGTGCTACTGATAAGCACATGTACTGGTATATCTTTGATGCTAACAGTCGCTCAATAGAAAGGAAAATGTTATTTTTCAGGGTAGGTGTTATTTTGCCTATTTGCCATGTCGAATAGGAGCACTGGAGTTCCTCCTCTCTCCTGTGAGCCATGGTGGCACAGTGGTTACAGTGCAGTACTGCAGGCTACTTTTGCTGACTGCCAGCTGCCTGCAATTTGGCAGTTCAAATCTCACCAAGCTCAACGTTGACTCAGATTTCCATCCGTGGTGGTAAAATGAGGACCCAAATTGTTGGGGGCAATATGCTGACTCTGTAAATTGCTTAGAGAGGGCTGGAAAGCACTGGAAAGTGGTATATAAGTCTAAGTGCTATTACTATTGCTGTGCCTTGCAACTATGGACAGAAATGAGGGAAAGATTTAACAAATTCTCACTGTGGCTTTCTGTTGAGGAAGGTGTTCCCTCATAAACATAATAAACTATAGTTTCATTTGCCAAGAAAGTCAGGGAAATTCAGCCAGTTCTACGAGGAAGGACAAGGGGAGTAGATTTTTAAAGACACAGAGGAAGTTAGTTGAACTGGGAACAATCACTCCCTATATGTGCTCTTTAATTTTTGCAGGATGCATGGCTATATAGATCTGAAATTTTGCTTTCCTCTTCAGTTATTCCCAAAAAGACGGCATGTGACAGACCAGTGTTATTACCTAACTGAAATCCCAGTAGAAATAAAGATTATTTGCACTTTTTTCATATAAGAATTGGAGGGCAATTTACAATATGTGAAGCCAATACCAAACAAATAACGTTATGACTTATCATGACATTTGAGTTTAACTCCTTTGTGGGAGAAAAATGAGAATAGTGGATCCTCAGATCTACTTTTGTTGGGAATTAAGAAGACTCCTCATATTTCATTTGCTTCTCTCCCTTTTCTTTCTGCTAGATGTCCCACTGTGTGTACTTATTTTAGTTAAATAATGAATCTCATAATCAGTGTCTTGGCATTTATATTTATAAGTGTTTCTCAACAGTGAAACAGGCAGTTTATAAATTTAATAAATAAATAAAAATAAAATATTTCTATAACGCTATACAGTAAAGTACAAAGAGAGAGACAATGTGATCTAATGTTTATGGCACCAGGCTGGAAACCACAAAATTGTGAGTTCTAGTCCCACCTTGGGCATGGAAGTTGGCTGGGTGATTTGGGGCCAGTCGAGCTCTCTCAGCTCACAATGTCAGTCTTAGGTGACAAGCCAGTCAGTCAATTTCTAATGCAACCAATGAGTGAACACTTGATTGATAAAAAAAAAATAGATCTGCCCTTGTAGGAAAAACAGAAAAATTGTACATGGTACAGAAGGACTGGGAGTGATACAAGACTCAAAAAAACACACTCAATAGCAGCAATTGCGAGAGGGATCTTGGAGTCCTGGTAGACAGCCAACTAAATATGAGCCAGCAGTGTGCAGCAGCAGCCAAAAAGGCCAACGCAGTCCTGAGCTGCATAAATAGAGGGATACAATCAAGGACCAGAGAGGTACTAGTACCACTCTATGAAGCCTTGGTCAGACCACAGCTAGAGTACTGCATCCAGTTTTGGTCACCACACTACAAAAAAAGACATTGAAACTCTAGAGAAAGTGCAGAAGAGAGCAATCAGGATGATAAAGGGTCTGGAAAATAAAACATACAAAGAGCGGTTGCAGGAACTGAGCTTGGCCAGTCTGGCGAAGAGAAGGACCAGGGGTGATATGATAGCAGTGTTCCAATACTTGAGGGGATGCCACAGAGAGGAGGGGGTCAGGCTGTTCTCTAGGGCACCAGACAAACAAGGAATAACGGATGGAAGCTGACCAAGGAGAGATTCAACCTGGAAGTGAGGAGAAACTTTCTGATGGTGAGAGTGATCAACCAGTGGAACAGCTTGCCAGCGGAGGTTGTGAGAGCCCCAACACTTGCGACCTTCAAGGAGAGACTGGACTGCCATCTGTCTCAAATGGTGTAGAAACTCCTGCTTGAGCAGGGGGTTGGACTAGATGACCTACAAGGTCCCTTCCAACTCTAATAATAAATCTAAAAAAGACATATGTAAGAATCCACAGCTCTTCAATTTGCAACTACAGTACTTCTCTTATTCCTTTAGTTCTACCTACCAGAGGCATGGCTTCTCTTCAGTGAATAACACTGCTATTTTGGGTGGGACACCTTTGGAAAACTTTGTCAGCTTTCACTGTACAATTCAAAGTGCTAAAGACTTATTTTGCAAGACTTTGGGGGATGGTTGTCTGCATTTACCATTCTGTTCCTTGGAAACTGGAATAGCCCCTTTCTGTTCCATCCACTATGTTAAACTAATTGATTTTACCCCAGCTTTAACTTCTGTTTAATTAATGACCTTCATATATTTTTTACTATTTTATAATAAGCCATGCTATTTCAAGCTCCACATTTTAAAAAATAAGAATAAGAGCAAAGAAAGAGCAAACTACATGTAATTAAAACATGCCTTGACTGAATGATTTTCAGACTTTTTACATTGGAGTCACATTAGTGGAACTGAATTTCCGCATCACTCACAACACACTTTCCTTGACTGCCTTGGGCCCAGCTGACGCATTAAACAGGGCAAACTATTCAAGGACCAAGAGTAGCTAAACAAACTTGCTCACCAAGGCTCTATGTGATGCTGAGATCAGTCAGAAACCTTGGTTAGCCTTCATATCCTCTGTTTTGTTTTGCGAAAGTCAACCTTGTGATGGAAGGATGTAAGCAACAGGCAATAATTTTCTCTTGCTCTTGGCTTATCTTGTGGTAAAATTGCTGCTACAATTTCCTAAAGAGAAAAAAAGATAGAAAACTCCATTTATTTTAGTAATACAGCATTGTTGCTGATTCCAAGGTTCACCTATATTTCACCTGCGCACATCTGGTCACTATGTTACAAAGCTTTTTGTTCATATAAAATGCTAATATGGAGAGATATGTTGATAAGGGTCTGTTTGGTTAATCTGCTCTTGCACAGGCACATTTGTTCATTTTGGTAAGCTACAATATGCTTTGCTGTTTTTGGAGCAGGCTTGTCAAACTGGTGGCCTGCGGGCCGGATGCGTCACGTGCCGGCCACGCCCACTCTGGCTCTGCAAAGCAAAAAACATTGTGATATGTCACGTGATGCAATTGAGTTTGACTCCCGTGGTTTAGTGTCTGTGACCTAAACATTTGACCCAATAAATAGCCTCCTCTCATGAGTGAACCTTTTCACTAGAATTTGCTTCACACAACCCATGAAGCCACATGTTGGTTTCATTGAATTGCTCAGTTGGAAGGGGGCAGTGAGTTCAATGTCCTATTCAGCAGAGAAGTTGAAATAAAAGTATCCTCATTTTAAACAGATAAAGGGGAGTCCACTACCTCTTTAGGCAATTGGTTCCACTATCAACCTGCTCTAGTAATTAAGCAGGTTCTTCTAGCACTTGAGTCTGTTTGAATATTGGATTTATGATCGGTTGTGTGAATCCAACCATTGTAGTTCTTCAACTGTGATTTGTGGTTCAATGTTTTGCAACAGATATTTATTCCTACCCAAGAGGAAGAGGAGGTTCTGTTGGTTGTGATGCTGGAAACCCCAGAGAAGCTTTCTGCTACATTTATAGAGGAGAAGTATTAGCAATATCTTGAAGTTCCCATCTGTGCTCTGAAGGGAAATGTTTGGCAAGTTCCCTGTTTTGTTGCAGTTTCCCCTTTTATGATCAGGGCCCTTTTTATATATCGTCATGCTACTAGAGAATGCTTTATATGCTACCAAAGAAAGAAAGCTGGCTTGTATTCTGTCTTTGCAGACCTTATTTATTTAATTCAATTTGAATGTGCCCAACTCCAACTCGGCTTACAAACTGTTATTGAAAAATAACTTTTAATGTGACTAAAGGAGAAGATATTAAATATTAAATATGTGGTCAAAGTCATATTGCCTGCTGCAGTTTCAGATTAATATGTCTTATATTTTCATTTTTGCTAAAAGAGTTTTTTGGGCCTCTTAGAAAACCCCCACAATTCTTCATTGGTGTGCAAGGAAAAATATTCCTAGGGACAGTGATCTTGTGCTGTAAAGTGGAAAAAAGAATGCTAAAACAATCTTTACTGGTACTAGATAAGCCTCTCTGATACAAAGCACTGAGAATGAATATTACTTATTGTGAAATTTCATCAGAACTTGGTAGCTTTAAAATTGTATTTCATTTTTTGGTCATAATATATTAAGTAACACGTTAAACATTTCTGAGAAGTAAATATGTATGGTGGGTCAACTTTAGAGGAAACAAATGACTGATTGTGACATTTATTGTTGCATTACTTTTTCATCAAATGAGTCCTCATTTGATGAAATGCAGAAAAGGGGGAGCCTCTCAAATCAAGTGTTTGAATGTTGGTCCAATCATAATTATCTTCAAAAACATAACAGTGTCTCTTTCTCAAGTAATTTTAAAAATAGTGTCAGAGCAGGGTGGCAGCAGACTTTTGCCTTAATATTTTGTAAATGTGACACTGCCTTTTAAGGGCAGTCCGATTTTTCTTTTCTCCTTTTTTCATGTTTATATCTCTACTAAATCTTACACTAAGCAAGAGGTTTCCATATTTTGGCCTATCAGCAGCCCTGGCATTCTAAGAGCATGTTGTAATCACTTTCACAAAATGGTTGTCACAAAACACCCATAAAAGAAGCAGAGCTCATTGCAACCATCCACAATTTTATAAACAGTCCTGGGAGTTTATTTATTTATTTGTTCGATCTTATAGGCCGCCCATCTCCCTGGGGACTCAGTTTAGTGAGTGCCAGGCATCCCCACATGTCAGATTGAGATTTTTACCATAGTTGATTGATTCTAAACAGTACACACTGCTGCTACCGATGTTACATTTTTGTGAAATGAAAAAAGGTGCTTCAGACATTACATATTGTCAGAACTGCCATCCTGAGCTTTAAGCCTTGCTTTGCTAGATGCCAGCCTGCCATAGACTGTGGGGGGGAGGGAGCTGCTGGGAAGAAGGAAACGGAAACTACTCATCATGCTTTCCCGAGACATCCGCACATGGTCCCAAAGCCAGAGGGGAATGCAATTGCTCACATCTAGCCTGCCAATGCAGGGAATGTTACCAAAACAATTCCTTTGAATGTGACTGGACAATAGAGAGATAACAGGGGGGAAGAATGGGAAAGGGAAAGTTAACTGGGGAACCTTCATGAGCAACCCTTTAGTTCTGGTTTGATATACTGCAGTTCATTTGACTTCTAATAAAACTATTCCTTTTGCAACAAATGAAGTTTCTACTTAGGAGTCCAAGCTGAGGCAGGTCTGACACATATTTTGGTATGTGGAAGATAGCAATGGCAACATTTGCTGCTCCAGCTAGGATTTGTTTGGAGTTTATCTGAGTTTGTAATACAATTTGCTGTAAATTCCCTCTAGATTTCTGTTTTAGTTGTTCATAATGTGACCCCAATGAAGTATTTACTTAGTTGTTTATGTATATGTCAATCATATTTTAATTACTGTATAACACTGAGGACAAATCATAAATGAAGTCACCATGTCTTCATTTATTATCTGTCCTGGCACTAAGACAAAGTAAATCTTTAGTATTGCAGGTTGAGTTGCCACTCCATGATAGCATCTCTTTGAACAGACTGGCACTCCCTCATATCAATACCTCATGCTTAACTTTATTACACTCAGCTGGTTGGTAAGATATCATGATAGATGAAGAAATGGAACTTGTCCTTCAAAGCATATTATCTTCTCAACAGGATTAGAGGGTTAGGGTTAGGGTTAAGACAGTTGAGGCTGTCTCCAGGCTGTCAACTGAGAAGAAGGGAGGCTTGATAAGGTGGTGTTGGTGTTGAGAGAGGTTCTGTGTCCTCACCCAATGATACCCTCCAGCAGATTGGGTATCTGGTTCATATATAATCCTTTCAGCTAAAGAATAATGCTGCCAACAGAAAAACAACTTCAGGAGGTAAAGATATTTCTGAAGATTAAGGACCTGGTTTAATTTGAAAATAAGCTTGTTCACTGTTATGTATTAAGAGTTTAAATGAAGCTAGGATGTTTACACCAAAGTCCGCTTTGCAGAGCGGGAAAATGGGAACCGCTGATTGGTTAACCCAGCCGGCAGCCCTCTATTTAAAGCAGTGCTTCTCAATTATTTTGTGTTACGCCCCCACCCCTAGGAAGAAGTAAACATTTCGAGCGCCCCCAACACTCCACCGGGACGATTGTTTGCAATATTCGGCAAGTTTTTGCTGAAAAAACTTATCAGCGTGATTGGGGTGTAATGTGTTTAAGTGACACCTTAATTTATTTGGCTTCATGCTGTCCGCTGCCAATATTTTTAGACACAGTAAACATACCGGTCTTTCCTCATCTCCCACCGTAGTCACAGTGAAGCCAAGCGCTACATACGCTTCATCATATTTCCTCATCTTAGCTTTCAGGAGACATGTTTGTCTCATTATCTCTGTCTCTCTCCTCCTTTCTTTTCATCCATGTTAAATATTTTTCCATGTGTCTCTTAAGGGTTTGTTATCTGCACTTCATATCTCCTGCTCTGTGCTGTGTGCTATTGTTCGGTGCAAAAAACCCCTACTCCCTGCGGCAAAAAAAAGCATGTTCCCCGAGGTCATGCGTCCCCCCTGGCATCGCTCTGCACCCCCCCAGCAGGGTCCGCCCCACTATTTGAGAAGCACTGATTTAAAGAGAGCCTTTCCCGGCTGTTGCTTTGCTGGATTTCTACTACCTTGAATAAAGAGCTGTTAGTCACTACACTGTCTCCAGCCTCTTCAGTACCGGGACTCAACATTGGCAACGAAGGTGGGATACTGAAGAGAAATTCCGAACGGAGCCGAAGATCCAGCCCGGCGGGAACGCGAGCGATGGCCATTTTGCGTGGCAAATTCAAACCGCCTTCCAGCAAGCCATGTCAGCGTTCCACCCGCCAACTCCATTTGACCTGACCAAAGAGAACTGGGGGTCCTACATGACATGGTTCCGGTGCTTCCTAGAAGCCAATAATTTGCAAGGCCTCTCGGACAATAGGAAGTGAGCCCTATTCCTGAGCCATTGCGGGCACAAAGTTTTTGACATGGCTGAGTCACTAACCGAGCCTATGCCAGTTGAAACAGTTCCCTGGCAAACACTACAAGTCCTACTCTAAACGCACTATGCTCCAGTACCATCTAAAGTGATCAGAAGACATGAATTCTGCCAGCGACTACAGCGAGATGGAGAGTCGATAAACCAATACCTCGCGGCTCTCCAAAAGGCGGCTATGCATTGTGATTTCCGCGACCTGGACGATGTCTTGTTAGACCAGCTATTCTGCGGGGTCCAAGACATCTGATTACAGTGGAGGCTCTTGGCAAAATCTAATGTTACTCTCCAAACAGCATTAGATGAAGCCAGAGCCACTGAATCCTCGAATAAGGCCGCAGAGTCACTGCACCGCAGGAGCACACCTACTCAAAGGAAGCCAACTCCTGAAATCCATGAAACTCAGTGCCACGATGATCCCAACGACAGCGAGGGTGAGGAAGTCTACCGGACAGATCGGCGCAAAGGTTCCGAGGTGCAAAGGCCAAAGCCATGCCTCAGCTGTGGGGAACCACGCCAAAGAATGTCCTGCCAGTTCAGGAATGCCATTTGATGCTGCTGCAACAAACTGGGGCACATCACAAGGGCCTGTAAAGCATCATTGCCACCACCAAAGGTTCCTGCCAGAGATGCCGGACGTGACGGCCAGCAGCGAGATCCAAAGCGAGACAGGGCACAACCGGCACAACGAGCAGACTACCGCCGACCCCCTGGGGCAAATCAAACCAGGGTGGGTCAGGTGAGCACTCAGAGTAACAAAAAGCTAATCATAACCTGGAGGGGTCCCCTTGCGAAATGGAGATAGACACAGGTTCATCTATCTCCATAATGTCATGGACTGCTGTGAAAAGAGCTATTCCAGGCCTCAGTCAGAGGCAGCTACGGACACAACCACTTCGCATCAACGATTACCAGGGGAACCGGATTCCTGTAATGGGCTGCAGAGATTTCAACATCAAGTTCGGCTGCCATGAAGCAAGCCTGCCACTGACCATCGTCCGCGACCGCCTCCCAAGCTTGCTCGGCCTAGACTGGTTCGGTGCCTTGGGAATGGGGGTGACCAGAATCAATGCTACCTCCACCGACTACGATGACCTTCTACATGAGTTCTGAGACGTTTTCGACGCAAGGCTTGGCAAGTATGTGGGCACTCCAATTTCCTTCAATCTAGAGTAGACCCTAAAATAGCCCCAATTAGGCCAAAGCCTTGTCGAGTTCCCTTCGCGCTTAAACCCAAGAGCGACCAGGAGTTAGACAAACTCATTAGCCAGGGAATTCTGGAGCCTGGCGATCATGCAAAATAGGAAACCCCAATTGTCACACCAATAAAAAGTGATGGGTCTATTCGTATCTGTGCGGACTATAAATGCACACTTAACAAAGCTCTTCACCAGAGGGCATACTCAGTATCCGTAGTACAACATTTGTTGCACATTCTGGGCCTGGGTGCCATTTTTGCAAAGCTAGATCTCGCGCAGGCGTACCAACAGCTACCGGTCGACCGCAAGATGGCCGAAGCGCAAACAATAGTTACGCACTGCGGGGCATTCAAATGCAATAGACTTCAATTCAGTGTCAGCGTTGCCCCAGTATTTTCCAGGGGATAATGGAACAAGTATTAAACAAAGTGCCCAGTGTCATTCCCTATTTCGACATTCTAATAATTGCCAGGGACGAGAGCCAATTAAAAGAAAGACTCAGGAAGGTCCTATCAAGATTCAGAGCTGCTGGGCTAAGGGCTAAAGCCAGCAAATGCCAGATTGGGGTGCCAGAGGTTGAATTTCTGGGTTATAGAATTAATGGGTCTGGCATTCACCCCACCAGAGACAAGGTCAGGGCGATCAGGGAGGCCCTTGCCCCTACCAACAGGACTGAACTTCAGGCATTCCTGAGGCTACTGAATTTCTATAGTATTTTCCTTGCAAACAAAGCCACTATTGCTGAGCCCTTACACAAGTTATGGTCTAAAAAAACTCCATGGGTTTGGGGACAGTCTCAAGACTCTGCTTTTAGGGCCGTTAAGGACCTCCTTTCTGTGGACAGTTTCTTTTTTTTCTTTTTTATTGAAAAGTTTTAACAGTACAAAGTACAAACATTTTTCTCTTTTCTCCCCCCTCCCCCCTTCCCACCCCTCTTACCCTCCCCTCCACCACCACCCCAACTTCCCAGAAAAAGCACAAGGTATAATTTCAAAAACAAACATAGAACTAAAATATGCTAGAAAATTATTAATTCTAACATTTTTCTAATTCTTAACTCCTTATTACTCAAAAACTTAAAAACATAATCTAAAAATTAAACATTTATCATTAATAAACTATTTGGGTCTTCTTAATCTGATACTTTTTTTGAATATAATCAGTACACCTATTCCATTCCGATATATATCTTTCATTTGAATGATCCTTAAGACATGATGAAATTTTTGCCATTTCAGCCAAATGTGCAACTTTTAGTGTCCATTCTTCAATAGTAGGCATATCTTCCTTCTTCCAATACTGTGCCACCAGTAACCTGGCAGCTGTTATTAGATTCAAAACCAAGTTAGTCTCTGTAACAGAACAATCCGTGATTATTCCCAACAAAAAGAACTGTGGTGTGAACTTGATCTTTTTCTTTAAAATATTTTGTATAATCCACCATGGATTAGGACAGTTTCTTGATTCAATTTAGTGAAACTCTGCCCGTTGTACGATGCCTCGCCTTTTGGCGTGGGGGCCGTGCTGAGCCACAGACTGCCTAATGGCCGCAAGGCCCACATAGCATATTTTTCCAGGATGCTTTCTAGTGCGGAACGGAACTATAGCCAACTTGACCGTGAAGCCCTTGCTGCCATTGCTGGAGTGAAACGGTTTCATGAATACCTCTTTGGCAGAGACTTTGAGCTGGTCAAGGACCACAAGCCCTTGTTAGGGCTCATTGTGGGTGATAGGCCCACTCCTGCCTCCCTTGCTCCACGACTGATGCGCTGGACTATTTTCTTGGCTGCCTACTCTTATAAACTAATCCATCGACCCGGCAAGGCTATGGGGCATGCAGATGCCCTGAGCCGGTGCCCCCTACCTGAACTTGTGGACGATGTCCCCGTCCTTTGGATTGACTGTGCCGGGCCGGGCCTGGTCACTTCGGCCAACATTGCTGCCCAGACTGCTAAAGTCTCTGTGTTTCAGACTATTTTGAACTGGGTATGGAGGGGGTGGCCTCAGGGCCCGGTAAAACCTGAATTCAAACCTTATATGCAAAGGCAACACGAAATATTGGCGCTAGGGGGGTGCCCATTGTGGGGTGAACACATCATTGTTCCTCCGTCGCTTCAAGAGGATATTCTAAGGGCGTTGCACGAGGGGCACCCAGGGAGTAGTTAGGATGAAAGCGTTGGCACGTAGCTATGTATGGTGGCCCAATATGGATAAGCAAATAGAGGAGTGGGTCGCAGGGTGCACTCCATGCCAAGAGTCTAAGCCTGCCCCTCCCAAATCCTCGGTGCATGAGTGGGAACAACCCAGGAGCCCCTGGTCATGCATACATATTGATTTTGCTGGCCCATTCCATGGGCAAACATTCATGGTTGTTATAGATGCATACTCAAAATGGCTTGAGATAATACTAATGTCTACCACTACCACCGATACTGTAATTCGGGCGCTCCGAAAACTGTTGGGCTGCCCGATATCGTCATCTCTGACAATGGGCCACAACTAACGGTGACACCTTTTGAAGGGTTCTTGGCAGAGTTGGGGATCAGGCATACGCTGGTCGCGCCCTTCCACCCCAGTAGTAATGGCCAAGTTGAACGCATGGTGCAAGCAGCTAAAGAAGCATTGGGGCGGTTAGGGCCAGGAGACTGGCAAGCCCGTCAAGCCTTATCAAGAATTGATAAATTCCTCCTAGTACAGCATATTATCCCTAGCACGGTCACTGGGAAAAGCCCAGCAGAATTACTGATGGGCCGGAGGCTCCAGTCCATGCTAGACTGATAACATCCAAATTATTCCAATCAAAAAGAGCAAAACAGCCCCGTTCGAACCAGAACGTTTCAAATCAACGACCCAGTGTTCACTAGGAACTTTGCAGAGGGTCCCCTATGGCTAGCTGGGGAAATTCTAGAAGTCACAGGTCCAAAATCGTATATAATACTATTAGTTGATGGTAGAAAACGGCGGCGCCACATTGACTAACTGCGCAGCCGCCACCCATTAAACGCTGACTGCCAAACAAATCCTAATGAGTTCCCTACAGCTAGTGCTAATCTGAGTGAGCCAGAACACTTATCTAAAGAGCCAGAGTCTCCGCCCATCGATGGCTATGAACCTGTTCCCGTAGAGACTTCGGCCCTGCCCAGGCCATTCCAGGAGGTTCCACAGGCAGAGCCAGCAACAGAAAGCTCATCCTCTCCACCTAAAGCCAGCGCCCAAACTGAGCTGTGCAGGTCAAGTAGGGTACCGCAACGTCCTGCATATCTCAAAGACTTTGTATGTAAATGTGTTGGACTAAACCAAATGGGGAGGGGTGTTATGTATTAAGAGTTTATTTATTTGGTTTTCTTTTATTTGGTTTTCTTAGTTTAAATGAAGCTAGGATGTTTACACCAAGGTCTGCTTTGCAGAGCGGGGAAAATGAGAACTGTTGATTGGTTAACCCAGCTGGCAGCCCTCTATTTAAAGAGAGCCTTTCCCGGCTGTTGCTTTGCTGGATTTCTACTACCTTGAATAAAGAGCTGTTAGTCACTACACTGTCTCCAGCCTCTTCAGTACCGGGACTCAACATTTACCTTATTTAGTACAGAGCAATACAAATCTGGATGGGCCTCTAAGTTGAACAATATATGCTATTTTATTTTTGTTTATGAATGTTGTGCTGAACATTCATGCCTGAGCCTCTAGATCAAGGTTTCTCAGCCTTGGCAACTTTGAGATGTGTGGATTTCAATTCCCAGAATTCCCCAGCAGCCTTAAAGTTGCTAAGATTGAGAAACATTACTCTTGATATTCTATGTTCCACTACTAAAACAAACAGAACAGTTCCAAACTTGGAAAAGATATTAAAGGGGTAGCAATTCTGGGAAGATATCTACATATAGCATCTTTTGATCAGGAGCTCAAGATGGCATAGATAGCATTCCCTCCTCCCATTTTTTGAGGCCTTCCAGATTCTTGTTGAAAAACATATGATGCACTCTAATGTTAATATAATGAAGTAATGTTAAGATACACTGTTTTGCAATTATCAGATGATAGTTAAATGAACATCTGAATTTTTTATTATTCCTTTATTTTTGTACCACCTTTCTTTATGAAAATGAATATAGATCTTATCTATATAGGTCAGATCTTATGACAGCTAATGTATTTCTGGGCCCAAGATAAACCTTTGATTTTGGCTTATAAAACTCAAAAAGGAATTAATGCTATACGTAGAATTGACTTGATTTCCCCTACATTGAGAACTCTATACTGCAAACCTGACTTGTGAAGGTGAAATGGGCACAGCAGGCGATACACTTTGATTCCTACATAGGGCAGAGCCCATCCTTGGTAATCTCTCTCCCAGAGCCTCTAAACATTCCTCTATCTGGTCTGTAATGGAATTCCAAGTTCATTTGTTTAGGCTCTAGTAACTAGTTAGTTGCATGTAACTCTTATTTAAAATTGCAGTTCTTAAGTTTTGTAATATTATACACTGCCTGGGCTGACATTTTGAGCCACAAAATGTCCAGGTAGCGGCAAGGGTCTGCAGCCAGAGAGCCTACAAAATTGGAGCAGCTCCGCATTGGACAAAGGGCCCGCGATTAGGCTGTGAATCGCTTTGCCATTCCCTTTTGAGGACAGGGCGCAGGAGCAACTCCTTTTTACAGGAAGAGCCGACCAGAACTTTTTCACGAAAAGTGGAAACGAACGTCTCGAATGCTTTTTTGCTGTTTTGCTTTGCTTTTTAAGTCAACGGACAACTTGCTCCTACAATGCGCACACCCTTCCACGAATTTCACAGATTTTTGTTATGTCAAGCCAAGAGCATCCTAAACTGGGCCGGGCGGGGTTAAACACGAAAACGTCACATCGTGCGTTTGGAACTCCGCCTCCACGCAATAATGTGGGGAGGTTTGAAAATCACCCCACTGGAAGCCCCGCCTCCCGCTTGCCTTGAGGAGGAGCGCGAAGAAATCGGGCAAATGAACCGCGTGTGCTTGTGAATGGTGAGTGCCTGGCACCTGCCCGGATTCTGCGTTTTTGTGTACTAGTCCTTTGGGCCACCCAGGTGCACCCAAAGTCAGAGCAGAGAAAGGAGGGCGCCAGGAGCGAACCATGAGTCCAGGTGGATTGGAAACTTCATTCTTTGCCTTGATGCTGTTGGGTATCCTCAGCCGAGTCTCCACAAATGGTAAGAGGGAGCGGGCAAGGAGTTGAAATTTAACTGGCTTTTCAAATGTCGAGAGGAGAAGCAAAGGAGCAAGCCATGAAGAGCCAGCGGACGTTTCGTTGGCAGTTAAATCAAAGCGTGGGGAGTAGAGGAGAATTGGGGTGGGGGTGGGGCTCGGAAAATCCAAATCCTTCAACGCCCACTGGGAAACCGACGAGCTCTAGCCCCCGCTCCCCACATTACAACCTGGTACCCGAGTCTCGGGCCGAAGGGGACTTAAAGTCCTCCTTTCATTAAGAAAGCTTTGGAAATTATCCCCCTTCCCCTCTCCGCTTGGCTTGGGTGAGTTAGAACGCGCGTCACTCTACAACTCCCTTCCGGGGCTCGTTAATAACTTGGTTCGAATTCGTTCCTAGGCACTTGGTATAAAAACTGGATTTCCAATTTGGAGGGTACTCCGCCGTTTTTCTTTTTTCAGTGCATAACATAGTTCGCTTTTTACAGAAAATGGCCATAAACATGTTGCCCTTTGGATTTTGGCCTCTTTTTTAACCCACCCCATTCCCAACTAGCTGCCGATGTCCTTTGGTATCTCATTCAAGGCTTCAGAACTCTCCTCTCAGTGCTAGTTACTCCGCCCTTCAACTTGAACAGGAGAGATGAGCTCAAGCACCTCCCACCGCGAGTTTCTTTCGTGGCACTAATTAAGTGGCAGCCCTGCTTGGTCCCAGACGCTTCGAGGCATCGCGATTCAACTTTCACCGGAGAGGCAGCGGGGCTCTTACTTTACGGGCAGATTGTAATTAGGAGTCGCTTCCCTTTGCTCTTCAGTTAAACGATAAGGCTTCTCTTGAGTAACCTTGAAGGATCAGGTAAAGATCCACGATTGATTGTTTAGCTTTTGCTTAAAAAGGCAAATAGTGATAGGGCATTTTAACTTACTCAACAACAAGCACATGCTTGTTACCATACAAATCCTCTTAGAATCATTGGCGCTTTGAGCCTTCCAAGCCTAGGAGGATTTTCAGAATCGCGCTCGACATTTAGGTATTTGGGTGGAGCTCTTAAGTTGAGGCGTGGCAGACCGGACTTCTTTCTCAGGAGATGACTGGAAACCGGAACTTGGGTAGGGCAGACTTGGGGATAAGCATGCGCTGCTAAGTGGAGATCCTTTTCAAAAGAACTGGTGGCAGGACAGGTGTGTCAGTTTCCTTCCCTGAGTTGCAAAAACCTGGCAGACCCAGTAGGGGAGAATAAAGGTATAATTTCTGGCGTTTTACTTCCTTAGAAGGTACCTTCGGTGTATATGCCTGAAATACAACTTTTGGAACTGCAAGTCATTAGTGTTTTAATCTATGAGAATCTGTGCAGGTTTACTAAATATTGCTGCTTTGAAATTGCAGCTATTTAAGGGAGTGTAAGGGAAGAGCCCTATAGAGATGAGCATGCTTATTAGGCAGGCTCCATTAGGAATCAGTGGAAGGTTGGTGGGAAATAAGAATGGGCTGTGTGGTCCGTAACTTTTCCCTTTGGAGGCAATCATTGACTTCATCTCTCTCTGAGGTTGCCATTTTCATATGCTCCTCTTGCCTATTGGCTTGTGAAGAAAATGGGGCATCTCATAGTTCTCTTCAGGCAATTTCAGGCCAAAGAAGGAAGATTCCCTAGCTGAGCTTCTTTGGTGTTAGGCATCCATTTTTCACTGGTTTCTGTCATCCCATTGAAAATGTGTGGTTAGATGACTATCTCCCTCTCTTCAAGACTCCTTGCCTGCATTGGTGCAGTTTAGACTTCTCTACATACACACAGGGTATCTGCTAGGTATGACAAAATGTTTTGATGGGGAGGATTTGAAAATAAGGAATAGGATCTTTTCCCAAATGTCTCCTTATTTAAAGTTGCCCCCCCAATTTTTATCACAAATCTTTCCAAAATGCATTAATAAATTGACAAGAAAAGATTTCACTTTGTTTCTGTGCTTATTTGCAAATAGGCACACTCTCCAAGTTTGCTATATTTAAAGAAAGAACTACTGTACTTTCTGCCACATATGTTAATAATTGAAGGAAATCTGTTCTTGCTTAATACATCTGTTTTTGGATAGCAAAGTTCCAAAGGACAATTTGCCCCCACTTTTAATGTATCTGATATATTTGCATTAAAAATCTTTGATGTCATAATCTGACATGAACTTCAGTCATGTTTACAAAAGGAGGCCTTGGTCATTACTTGGTTGTGGTTTGATAATACCTTTCTCAAAATTACTGTAAAGTTAAGATGATCCTGTAGGTGATAGTGATTTTACCACAACAAACTAGCATGAATCTTGCTTTGGCAAGCTGTAATATCAGGAAACTGTTGGCAAAATTTGGCATTCAATAATAGCTTTTATGTGTTGGGATTGCAACTTCCAGAATTCCCAGCCCATTTGGAATCATTGGGGTGACAAACTGGGCCGGATGCTTTACGTGCAGGCCACACCCACCCCAGCTCCGCAAAGGCAAAAACCATCGCGATACGTCACATGACATGATCAAGTTTGACACCCATGGGTTAGAAAGGTGTCCTAGAGTAAAATTAGAACTCAAGATTAAAGTAGTGTAGTATTTGGGTAGAAAAGCTTGACATGGTCTACAAAAGGATCGTAATATTTTTCATTCCCCAAGGAATATTTTTACCTTATGAATAAGCACAATTCTAGTCAAGAGAGGAAAGGAGAAAATAGCCACATGTAAAGAATGACAAGCATGTTGGTCTAGCTGACCTGCCCAGAATATATTAAGGAAATGTGAAATGTGTGCAGGCGAAATTCTGCCTCCTGACAAAAGTCTTCCTTAAGTGTAACTCCTGACTTGTGCACACCTTGTTGCCAGGAGGATAGGTGTGTGATGGTGCCCCAATTACAAAATCACTTATTTGTTGCGGGAACTGCTTTACATTTCTACCATATGGTAGACTGCGTTAAGATACATTGCTGCTAAGCTTGTTAGCCTCCCAAACATACTGAATTGAAGGCAAGTGCTCCCCAGTAAGCTGCAATTGAATGTGATGTCTATGTGATTTGTTTGTTGACAGCTCTGAAGCCAGAATAGGTAGGAGTTGAAATTCAATTCCAGTGTGCACTTCACTACTGAACTGAATTAATCTGAACTATTGGATTAATCATTTTAGTCTGGCCAGGAAAACAAGATTTGGGTGTGTGTCTTTCAGTAGAAATAGGTTCTTGGTTAGTGCCAGCCTTTGGTAATGAGCAACTGCAAACTCATCATTCCAGAATGCCCTTTACAAAATAAATACACATAAGAGGCTAGAGTATTTTGTGAGACTATGGGTTGAATTTGGGAGATAATGTTTTATGGAAGCATGTTGATACTGAATAATGCAGGCCAGGCTCACTTACAATAGCTCTGAAGAGTTGTTTACTATAGGCCAGACTATAAAATAGTGGTTCATGTAGCTGTGTAAGTATCCAGTTTTGAAGGATAAAGTATTGTCTTTTGAATCAACTTTCCCCAACCTTAAATTAATACATGACTGCTAAAGTTTTGTTAAGCCCTAATAATTGTTTGGAAAGCTCTGTTGAGAGAATATTTACAATACCTCCAGTCCTGTATTCCACTGTTTCATATTGAAGGTTTCTAGGAAGGTGGTGTCTTATTTGAATTTTGTATTTAAAAAAACTCCTTGATGTTACATAAATGTAAATCTGCTTGTTTCCTCTTCTTACTGTCCCTATGTGATGTCAGTCATATAAGCTAGCAAAGCATCTTAAAGCAGGTACAGGAAACAGTTTTGAACTTCAGTAAAATAAAAGTTATTAACTCTGTATAGATTAGTGTTTCTCATCCTCAGCTACTTTAAGAAGTGTGGACTTCAGCTCCCAGAATTCCCCAACCAGCATCTAAAATTATTCATCTTAATAATGTAACTATAATTTCATTAATGGAAGACACATAGCATTCAGTGTCATCCCTCTCTATCTTATATCATTTTCTCATTTAATCTGTCTTTAACTTGGTAACTAACATTTGAGTCTGACTCCAGAAACACTAGTCTGTAGTTAATAAAAGGTAAGAAAACTTGGAGATAAAGGTGAAGAGGGTTATGACTGGGTTACAAACCTATTTTTTTAAAGATGCAAATTTGTAAAAATAAATATTGTGGACTTTTACTGTAATAAGTCATTAATGATTACATGCTGTTAGAAATAACAACATTAAATTGTTTGCATGTTTGGAATAAGACAAAATGCAAATATGAGAAGTATTAATTTCAGGCTCTAGTTCTACAGGAAGCTGTGTAGCAAATTCATTGAAGAGAGGAGTTTCTACTTTTTGATAGTCAGTTTCAAACAGTATCACCATGGCTAAATGACCAACAGACTGTTGCTTGCTATTCGTTCTGCAAATATTGTGATTGTCTGGACTGCCCCTCCTTCTGTTAATTTGTTTTCTATGAGAAGTCTTGAAAGTAAGAAGAATTGGTGGCATGACTGAAGCTCCGCCTCAGAATGAGTACCAGTTGGCAATGACAACCAGCCTTCTCTCTCTAATCAAAGGCGGGAGCAGTCTGGAATAGCTTTGTGACTCAGCTGAAACCTCTATCTTACCCATTTGTATAATCAGAAGATAAGAGTTATACTCCTTTTGCTATATTTGCAGTTTTTCAGCTATAAATCACAGTTCAGGGCAAAATTCAGACTTGTACCAGTTTTCACAATTAACTGTGTCAATGTTTAAATGTTAATTTCAGGCACTTGCAGGCCCAGCTAGAGCAGACCCTTGCAAGATCCAAATATAATTATTTAAGATGCCATCAAGATCTTAATCAGATATGCTCCATGCTTGTACTTTAGATCTGTAAAGCTATCTGCAATTTATGACCTGCACAAATGGGGCAGAAAACCCTCTTTTTAAAACTACCCACCATACTAAATCTATGAGCATAAGCCTGTGGACATGTCCAAGCTTCACATGAGGTAGGCTTAATGGCAGGGTTTGGTTAACAATCCCACAGTACCTGAGAATTTGAACAGGGTACCTCCATATCTGGGGATCAAATTAAATGTTATAGAGCTGATATAAAGGAGAGCTTATCTACTGCAGCAATCATGCAACTGAAGAGTCCCTTCCTCATGCCTTGTTGAGAGTAAGTCAACTTCAGGGAGCTTCTCCAAGCCAGAGGCATTTGTCCTGGTTGTCTATTCTATATCAGGAGGAGTAAGTTAGTGTCCAAAGCAGATTACCTCTGATGCTGCATTGCAGTAGATATTGCTAACGTTTGGATCTGAAATTAATACTCTGATTAAGGTATTACTTAATTGCTCTTAATTAAAGAAGTTCTATGTCCTGTTCTTTTATGGCAATGTTAAGCTGTTAAGCTTCTAATAAGGCCCACATGACATCACCTATGGGAATGATAAGAGGGCTTCTGTTGAGAGGATGGCAAAAAGTTTAGCAATAGCATAACCAAACTTACCAGTTTGGAGGTCATTTCTTTCCCTGAGGAAACTTTCCCTTAGCTAAAATCTACAGATTAGTGAGCAGGGAAGAGATTGT
Organism: Diadophis punctatus similis; assembly: GCA_023053685.1. Taxonomy (NCBI): domain Eukaryota; kingdom Metazoa; phylum Chordata; class Lepidosauria; order Squamata; family Dipsadidae; genus Diadophis; species Diadophis punctatus. The sequence continues at coordinate 106,494,073 of JALIGW010000002.1, forward strand.
ATATTCAATGTCTTGTAAGCAGTGAGGCAAACAGAGCTCTTGGCACATTCAAGGGGTCAGCCCTGGCATTAAAGAAGACTCTGAAGCTTCTGACCTTGCTGAAGATACTGCTAGTCCAAACTCAGACTAGAAACAGGCATACTTCAGCAACTAAGAAAGCAGCTCTCCAGTTTTCAGACTTCAAAACTGTCTACAAAATATAGTTGGGATGGAACTGTTGAGTGGCATAGCTGCAGGAGAAAGAAGGGTGTAGCTTCATTGAAATGAAAGCTGCTCTCAATGCTTCATGGCTTCACGTAGAAGCCCAAATGGCAGCCTCCTCACAAGCTACAATACAAGCTGCAGCTTTAAACTGGGCCACATTGGCAATCCTTATGGGTATCTATTGCCCAGAGTTTCAGACGTAGCTTTTCCAGGCTGATATTCAGGAGATTCAGTTTCCATATGTAAAGAGTGATTGTACCAGTGGGCTGCAATTCTTCCTCCAGTTGTATCAGATAGATCTCCCCACTGTTATTGTCTCATCTCACTTTGCTCTCTATCAGTTTGCTTGTGGGTACAATCAGAAATATCAAACTCTAGATAAATCTCTGGTAAGATCTTGTCAAGTCTCTTGTTCGCATTCCTCTTTTATCTTCATGGAGTTTGAAACGGATACATATGCACTTAGAATTAATTTTAAAAGTTGTGGTGTGTATAGTTATATATAAAATAAAACTTTGATTCATATCTTCTGGTGAAGGTACTGATAAATATCCTATGAATAAGTTTGTTTAATTTACAGTTAAGAAGTTCTCCGTATACAGGTGAGGACTGAAGTCAGAATGTGGTGGTTTCTCTTTCTAATGGTTAATGAAACTCTTTTGCAGAGCGGGGTAAGTGTGGAAGAAATGAATTTCAATGCAGAAATGGAGATTGCATCCCTTACAAATGGATCTGCGATGGCAACCCTGAATGCCAGGATGGTTCTGATGAATCCCGGGATGCATGCAGTAAGTTGGCTAATGCTAATTTTGAGCAAAGTTTTCTCTTCCATTCTCCCCGAAAGCCACACATGAAGGGACAGTCTTCAAGTGCCTGTGCCTACAAGAATATGCTCTGGATCTCTATCACCTCTTGTTTAGAGGCTGGATTTGTACATACTAAGTCATGGTTTTGCTAACTAAGCTGTTCAGAATAAACCACAGCTAGCTATGATTGCTCAAACACAAGACCCGTGGACCAGATCCGCCCCACGAGGTAGTTAGATCTAGCCTGCGGAAACAGCGAGGGACAAGCCTCCGCTGCCTCAGCCTGGACACACGCATAGAAGGCGAGCACACAGGGCTGGCGGTGCCTAGCAGCAGCTGAAGCTCATTCAGCTTGTCCTGCCTCGCCTCGTCTCGCCCAGTCTTGCCTTGTCATGCCCAGCCTCTCCTCTCCTCACCCAGCCTCCCCTCACTATGCCCAGCCTTGCCTCACTTCTTCCCATGGCGAAAGCAGCAGAAGCCTTGAGGAGGAGGTAAGCGTGGCCAGGCACCCCCTCAGGGAAGCAGGACTGGGCTGCGGAGCCCAGGAGCTTGAGGGCTGGTCCGGGAGCTTGCCCTACACTGCCCAAGGCTCCAAGCAGCCTGGGGGACTGTCATCATTAACTGGGCCCGCAGCTCCTCCTCCAGGTAGGTACGCGTCCAGCCTCCTCTGCTCGAGCCATGGTATTCCACGGGGCACAGCCATCCTTGTCCATGGGTATCTGGTGCCACCCCACATTCCTGTCCTGCCCTGCGCAGTTTTTGATGCCTGGAGGGGGGTAGTGGCAGGGCATTGGTGCTTGTGCATGGCTGGGGAGGGTGCCTGGGAGGTCGAATGATGCTAGGCGCAGTGGGGGGGCGGGGTAGCCAAACTGCTGGGGAGGGTGCCTGGGAGGTCGAATGATGCTAGGCGCAATGGGGAGGGGGGTGAAAATGGGAAACCGCCACAAGCAATGGGCAGGCAGCAGTGAGCAAGGGCTTCCCATTTTGACCTCCCCATTGCCTTTGCCTCTGTGCCTGGACTCTGGCCTAAAACCGAATGGGCAGTTTGGCTGCCCCTCCCACTGCGCCCCAGCACTGTTCAAACTCCCCCCCCCCCGCACCCTCTCCAGCCGCACGCAAGCACCGATGCCCTGCCGGGGCCCCCAGGCATCAGAAACAGCCGCACGCAAGTAGCCTTTGCTTGCTGCCCTGTGCTCCTGTCTCCCTGTCCACTGTGACTGCTGCGTTCCCCTCTCCACCCCTGCCACGCGGTGGAGAGTGCGACCTGGAGCCAACACCCACCAACACTTGGCTCGTGCTGCCCTGCGCTCTTCTCTCCCTGTCCGCTGGGAGTGCTGCATTCCCCTCTCCGCCCTGCCCACACGGTGGACATGGCAATCTGGAGCCAGCCTCCACTGATTCTTACCCCTTGCCACCCCGTGTTCCTGTCTGCCCACCTTTTCGTCCCACAAGCCAAGTTCTGTCTGCTGGGGGGGGAGGCTTGTGTCAGGGGGGCGACGAGGCTTTGGCGCTCACCTTGGTCTTGTATTCCTCCACTGGAGACCTCTGGATCCCCCCTCCTTTCCTTGCCTGGTCCCCCACGGGTGCCCCTTGATGTAAGTGATGTTGAATTGGCCACACCTACCCGGCCACGCCTACCTGGCCCTTTGAGAGCAACCATAATGTAATACTGATGTGGCCCTCAATGAAATTGAGTTTGATACCCCTGTACTAACCAGTAAACTAGTGAGTGATCAAAGTGAATTCACACAACATGCTAAATCAAAAATAGGTAAGTTACATATTGGCTTACTGTAATGTGTGCATTCAGCCAGTATTTTACCAATTATAATGTGCCCTCCTACTAATATTGTCCAAGTTCCTATGGACCATAAGTAGAGAATGCATTCTTCCCACAGAGAAGCTGCTTGTTCCAAGGAGGAATAGAGGTTTACTGCCAGGAGAAATGGAACAACTAAGAAGATGAAGTTTACCTCTTAGCTTCATCTTGTCTAATGGCATGGGAGTTCACTGCTTCAAGAAGACTTTGGAGAAGAGGGACTTTTTGTAAAATAGAAATCATAATGTATGCGAAGAACGGACTTGAAATAGCTTTGTCGTTTTTTAAAATTCTGTGAATGCTAGCAGCTCATAATGACATTCCAAAAATGTTTTATATAAAATGACTGCAATGTTTAAATCTATTAGCCTTCCTTCAACACTGCTCTTTAGAATATTTGAAATGGAGCCATCTTGAAACTTGTAGCTGATCTTGAATGTAGGCAACATATTAGATTAAATTTCTCTGCATCAGATGAAGTTCCAGGTCCTTTATTGTATTCATAATTTGATTAAAACATCCAGGTACATCAAAAATGTATTAATTCTACAGATTTCTGATTTTATTGACATTCCCAGTCCCCAAGCCTACAGTCAAGAGTTTTCAGCTGCAGCTTCTTAGCCACCTGATTGAATAGATGATTTCTAAGATTCAGAGGTGAGAACCAAGATGATTAAGTCTTAGTAGAGAATATCTTTGAGCAAAGCATAATAGAGTGGCACAGCGACATCTTCTCCCAAGTGCAAGAGCACCCTTCTCAGAAGGTAGGATGGAAGGACCTGGAACCTTGTAATATGCTTTAAAGTTCTTGAAGGGAAAAATTGGAGGGAGGCATGGTGGCAATGGTATTGAAAGGAAGATTATTGACTAAGGATCAGCCACACTGTTTCATGTCAGAAGAGGTGAGTTTCTCTGCCTACCCATTAGGTAGACCAGACCAAGAAATCAACTTCACAGTAAGGGTGAAACTACTGTACTTTTATTGAGATTGGTTATAAAAACAATATTGTAAATGATTCTGCAGTACCTCCACTTTCTCATAGTTCAATGAATTAGGCAAGTGTCTGAGCCACTTCCAAATGTTATCTCATTGTTTTATAGCTAAAAAATGCTTCAGCCTCTTTTGCCTAGGTAACAGTTCCTGCATATTGGCCGAATGACATCAAGGTCATCCTTCTTACTCACTAAACTTCCTATAGTGCTGTACTTGCTAACTGAGAGCATGTGCAGGGACACATTGCTCATCTGAGTGACTTCCACATTTTTCTCATGATGCCAGAATGTGTGCTGTCAACCCTGGGCTCTTTGGCCAGTGAACAACAACCCTAAGACTAAGGGATCTCTTTGCTAAGGCTATGGGATACAGTGTAATACAATCAGGGTTGTATGTATCTTTTCAGAATCTGTGACTTGCAGTTCAACCCAGTTCAGCTGTGGTGGCCGCATCAATCGTTGTATTGATATGTCCTGGCGGTGTGACTTGGAAATGGATTGTGAAAATGGCTCAGATGAAGACAACTGCCGTAAGTCAGGGCTGCATGGCTTAGTGATGGAGGTGATTGTGTCATAATGGCATCATAAAAGCAGATGGTACCATAATACTGTCACATTAAATAAAGGATGCTATGTTAATTATAGTGAAACCAACAGGAATAGAGATTTGGAATCCCATTACTTTTAAAGAGGAGAGAGAATGTACCCTATTGTGTCTTGTAGACTTTGATTTTCAAATTCTATCAGTTTTGCATTTTAGAGCATAGAAGTTAAAAGATTACTTATTTCCCTCTGCCATGTTTATTAGTGGAGATGTCAGGGTTTTTGCATTCATCTGCTGCAATCTATCTTGGACAGGTTAAAAAAAACCAGCAAGACACCTTTGAATCCACGAGAAATTGTGTGCGCTTCAAAAAAAAAGGCTGCTCAGTTTAGCATAAAACATATATATGGATGGTTAAAGAGAAATGAATCACCCATTTGTAACCTTTGTATCCCATTGTTGATGTAGGTTGTGACTGATAACCCTGTCTTCTTCCTTTTTAGCTCCTAAACGTTGTGCAGATAATCAATTCCAATGCCAAAATGGGAATTGTATTGCTTTTGACTTTGTCTGTGATGAAGATAATGACTGTGGAGATAGCAGTGATGAATTAGACTGTCGTGCCCCAACCTGCAATCCTGAAATGTTTCATTGCAACAGCTCAGAGTGCATTCCCAAGCTCTGGGCCTGCGACAATGACGCAGACTGTAAAGATGGATCTGATGAATCACCCGAGTTCTGTGGGATCCAGCAGGGAGCCAAGAAAACCAATCCATGCTCTCCGTTGGAGTTCCATTGTGGGAGTGGCGAGTGCATCCACCAGCGCTGGCAGTGTGATGGAAGCTTTGACTGTAATGACAGATCAGATGAGGCAAACTGTGGTAAGCATAAATTGAGCACTTCTCAGAGCTCTCTGCAAAAGCTAAGGGAGGTTACAATGCATGTGGTACAAGATCCTTCACAGAAAGAGAAGTTTGACTTGAAACTTTTGTGGCTAAATAAGAGGGTAAAATATCAATTATTTTAAGTAGCATGTTTCAAGATAATATGAAAGAGAGCTGGAACAAACTGCCTTAAGAGGCTTCAAAAATACTTCAGAAAAAAGAACTAGGAATTAGAGGTTATTTTTTAAATTTTTTTAAAAAACTTGCCAGATACCCTGAGCAGAACAGGTGCTGTACATATTCTCAAATCCAGACCCAAGTGAGAGTTGAGCAAGATGCTGGACAGCTTAAAATTTGCCCCCAATTTCATTTGTGACACATTGCCCTACAGTAGCATCTCTACCCTACGAGAAGAGGCGTATCAGGTAAGACCAACGCCCCTTCTGGTAGGTATTGGCTGACAATTCAGGCTTGACAGAAGTGCTTTTCTCTACTAGAGGTCCTCATTTAGTGACCACAATTGAGACCAGCAATTCTGTCATTAAGTACAGCAATTGATAAGTGAAAGCTTTCTTTTGCTTTACAGATCTGCAAAGGTCAAAAATGCAAAGACTAGTTGCAAAGTTACTTTATTCATCAATGTAACTGTAAACAGTCACTAAGTGAGGCAGTTGCTAAACAAGGACTACCTGTAGTTTCTGTGGCTTCTGATAGAGCTACAACTACAACCTCATATTGTTCTGGAGGTCCATTTCTTCACTTTTGATGCTCAGCTTGCATAGTGACAGCTTTCTATTTATTGCCCAAGAATATAGAAGCTACTCGATTCTGGTACTGGGAGAGTTGGAGATGCAAGTTTGCACTCTGAGTAGCTTGGTTCCATGAAGTAAAATGAACTCTACTAATGTGTCATGCAGAGCTAAACACTGGGTTAGCATTCTGGTGTTGCTGGCTCTAAAGATATTCTTGCTTTTGCCCAGTTAAAGCAACCTGCCGCCCTGATGAATTTCAGTGCAATGATGGGATGTGCATCCATGGGAGCTTGCAGTGCAACAAAGAGCCTGACTGCAAAGACCTGAGTGATGAGGTCGGCTGTGTCAATGGTGAGCCCTGCTGTAGTTTTATGTAGGAGTCTGGAGAGCCAGGGGTGGGGATGATGGAGGAGAGAATTGTTCAGGGTGGAAGAGCCCATGCCATGTTCTGTCTGCAGTCCTGAGGTCTTCAGAGAAAGTGCAGGTCATTCAGAAAAGCAGGCAATGCATTTGCAAATGAGAAGAGGTGGTCTTGTGGGGATACAATGGCTTGGACAGTGAGGAGAAGACTGCCAACTGGTTTATTCATTCTTAAATGTTTGCCTGGATTAGCTTATTTGAAGAAACTGGAACTGAGTTTATAGAATGATAATGTTTTACGTTGCCTTGAGATGTCTTATGGAGGAAATATAGTTTAGGGCAGTGATGGCGAACCTTTTTTCCCTCGGGTGCCCACACCTATAATTCAATGCCCCCTCGGCCCCTACCCCCCTGCGCATGCGCGCAAAATCCCGCTCCGCCGTTTCCTGACTTCTGGTAGGCCTGCTTTTTGCCCTCCCCAGGCTCCAGAGGCCTCCCCTGCCCCCCTCCGGAGGCCGAAAACGCCCTCCCAGAGCCTCAGTGCGAGCCGAAAATCAGCTGGCCGGCGCACGCTGGAGCTGAGCTAGGGCAACAGCTCGCATGCCAGCAGATATGGCTCTGCATGCCACCTGTGGCACGCGTGCCATAGGTTCGCCATCATGGGTTTAGGTTTTTTTTTTTAAAAAAGATGAAGAATATTGTTTATTAAAATGTTAAATGCCTCTGCTCTCTTCTGTTGATGCTCTTGTGCTTATCTTCACTTTCTGAACAGTTTTCCTAGAAAAGCCAAATGGAAGCTGCAAAGTGAGATTAAACAATACTTCTTTTTACTTTTGCAACAGTGACAACTTGCAAGGGATCAAATGTATTTAAGTGCAGTTCTGGAGAATGTATCAGCATGGACAAGGTCTGCAATGGATTGAAAGACTGCAGGGACTGGTCAGACGAACCTCTTAAAGAGTGCCGTAAGTATTTAATCCCTGAATATGCTATGGCTGCAACCAAGTTTGCTAAACTGACCTTGTGGCTGAATCTTCCCCCAATTACTTTAAGCAGAGTCAGAGCTGGTACTTGGATAGCAGCCCCCCAGAAATACTAGTTCTGTAAATTAGACCAGGAAGTTGAAAAAGCATCCAGGAAGAAGGCATTGTCAAACCAGTATTTTCTTCTTGTTGCCAAAAAAAATATATCCCTACATGGATGTTGTGGAGCAGGATCAGAAGGGACTCTCTTCTTGTTTTAGTTTGCTAAGCCTTTGTTCTCTTCAGATTAGAATTCCAGGTTCCTTGACCAGAATTAACCTACTGCTTACCTAGCACCGTAAAAGGCTAAGACAAGAATTTTTCCAAGCCTGGCAAGAATTCTTTCAGTTTCTCCTAACTGGTGGATAGAGTAAAATCCCTGTGTCCAAACATTTTTGTCAGTGGGACTCTGGAGAGAAAGAGATATTTATCTGGTGTGATATTTGGTACATTGTGCCAGACACTCGAGCTGAGCAGGAACAATAGATGTGGAGAAATTGCAATAAATGTGAACTTAGTAGTTCAGCTGTGAAAGCTGAGCCTGTAGAAATCCTTGCAGAACCTTGATATAACATATAATTACTAAAATGTATAAACTTATTGAAATTTCAAACAGAATAACAAGTGAAGATAAAGTGGTCTAAATTTTTTGTTTATAATATACAAATGGAACAATGGGAAATATGTGGTTGAAAGGATTTAAATTTACATTATGTGATAATCTTAAAGAAAAAAATTATAAAACGATGTACTTTTTGTATATGTAACTAAATAAATTGTTAAGAAAGTATAACATCACTTCAAATTGATGTTCAAACAACAGAGATTTTATTATATATGATGATAAAACTAGAAAATTCTAGACTCAAATAATTCAAATACACTGGCTAAGAGGATTTTAAATATTAATATGTGTACAATAAATGGTTTTTCTTTGGGGATTAATGGACAAATAGCTGGGGGGAAAGTTATGGAACTTGTTTTTTTACATGATAACTGCAGTGAGATTATTATATAAACAAAGATGGAAAGATTTGGCATTATAAGTAGTCCTTGACTTACAACACAATTGAGTCCAGAATTATGGTTGTAAGTCATGGTCATTAAGTGATCACCTTGCTTAACAACCACAATCCCTGCTCTCCCCACTGTGATTGTTGAGCAGAGCATGGGGTGTCTCGGAGTGGTGAGAGAGGCCCTGGGAGGCCTGGCACAGGCCCACAATGTAGCACCTCCCAAACTCATATGTGACTTTCCCAAACACTCCCCTACCCCAAAGCACTCCTTGCACAGGTTCCCGCCCCAATGGGTCCCACATGCTTGGCCTCCTCCTTCATGGCTTGTTCCACTGTTCTGTTTGGAAGGAGAATTGGCAAATTCACTGCCCGACCTTCTTATACAGAAGCCTCATGGTATTTGCCAGAAGTGGGGGCCATTTTGGGAGTGGCCACAATTCTCAGAACTCAAGAACTGTAGTGCCCGCTTCCAGGATGACACCATGTAATCTCTGTATAGGAAGGGCATACAGTGGATCAGCTGGTTCTCCTTGGGAAAGGCAATCCTCGGAAAAGGTAACTGAACTGAGGTGCGACAGGAGGCCAAAAGTTATGGGACCCAATGGGGAGGGAAGCAGGCCCAAGGACTGTGGGACCCAGATAGGTGGGTGACAGGCCCAAGGGACCCAGCAGGATGGGATTGGGGGGGCATGGGAGGTAAGATAGGCTGCAGTGTCTCTGCAGTCAGTCTAAGGGTGGGTAGATTTTCAAGCACTCACATTTTGCTCTTGTGACCATGCGAGTGCTGCAGTGCCCATAACTTCAGATACAGGTCCTAAGTCTCTTTGTTCACTGTCATTGTAATTGTCAACTTGCGAAGCTTCCCTAACCTTCTCCAGTTGCCATAGGCAGGGAGATGGGGAATGGAGCCTCGCAGCTTTATCGAGGAGTTTGCACCTCAGTCAAAACAAAGCACATTCCAGCCGGCAAATGTCAAGGCCATCTCCACGGAGATCCACAGTGTCCAGAGGGAGTGACTTATACAACCCGTGAAATTGCTTCGTTGAGGAATGTGACTGATGACACACGTTGGGGGGGAGGGGGAATCAGGGTCAGAGCCAAGGTGCGAATTAAGTGAGGTCAGAGTTGGCTTCACTTGGTACATGCTGACATGACACTCCTAATAAATAACTGGATTTCTTTTGAACCTCTGCTTGAGATTCATGATTTAATTAGGGCATTGGTCGGAACCCTGACAGTAATTTTGAATGCAAATAGTCATAAGTTGAGGGCTATATGTACCCACAGTGGAGGAATAGTTGGTGAAAATGAAAATGATGGAACTTGCTGAAATGGCTAAACTGACTACTCTGATCAGAGAAAAGACAGTATCTATCTACATTTATTCTTGACTGAAAACCCTTTACTGATATTTTTCATGAAAAAGAAAAAAAATGAACTTAACAGTTTATGGTTTTAAAGTCTCTTGAATTACTTCTTTGTATCTTTTTCCTATTTTTTCGTTGCCCATCTAGCTTCCCCCCCCTATTTTTTCATTTTATTACTTTATATTACTTTGTATTAGTTTTGTTTTCTTTTTAAAAAATCATTAATAAAATTATATTAATTAAAAAGAATTTTAAAAATTCAAATTGCTTATGAAGTCTCTTTGTAAATGTGTCCTTAGATAAATCATTTTGCAAAACAATAAAGGTTTGCAGATATTTGAAAAGATTAAAAGAGCTTCAAGATTGTTTCTCTGAGATCAGCTCCATAATATATTCTTCTGTCTTTCCAGGAACCAATGAATGTTTGGCTAATAATGGAGGTTGTTCCCATATATGCAATGACCACAAAATTGGATATGAATGTTTGTGCCCTGAAGGTTTCCAGCTGATTGATCAAAGAAAATGCGAAGGTAAGAATATCTTGACATTTAATTTTCTATAAGAAGCTTTTGATTTAATGCTAGTTTCCCAACTTTTTAGCCTCTGGATGTGTTGTTAATGTAATCCTCATCTCCAGTAAGCATTGATAACAATGAGGATAAATTTAACTTATTTGGAGATGAAAATTCCTACCTGATTAAGAGTCTGTGGAGATTCTCAGTCAACCAGGTCATGGTTGTCCCAAAGGTGCTTTTTCAAGAGGCAACTAGACTTTCTTGTTTTTCTTTAAAGACATTTCGCTTCTCATCCAAGAAGCTTCTTCAGCTCTGACTGGATGGTGGGGAATTGAAGGATTTATATTCTTATATATTTATATTGTCTGCAAAGAATAGAAATCCTTCCATTCTCCAGTCAGAGGTGAAGAAGCAAACCTGGATAGGAACCCTTGCCCTTCCTCTTTTGCTTGATGCCATGGGGAATACCCTTGCTTTCACAAAGCACATAAAGTCTTTTTCAACAAAAAATTGACCAGAGAAATGACCTATTCCTTTGAATGTTTAACAACATCATCTTGACTTTGTAGATATTGATGAGTGTCTCAACCCTGATGCCTGTAGTCAAGTCTGTGTGAACCTGAAAGGAAGCTATAAATGCGAATGTAAAGAAGGATATCAGATTGATCCACCTACCAAGGCTTGCAAAGCAATTGGTAAGTCTAGGGTTCTGTCTGTGTAGAGTACTGGTGAAAGCTTTTGGAAAATCTCTGACTGTTTTGTGTGTATGTATATGTAAGAGAGAGAGATAGGGATTAATGGCCCCTGGAGTCCCAGTGTCTCTGTTCTACTTCCTTTACAGGCACCATTGCTTACCTCTTTTTTACCAATCGCCATGAGGTCAGGAAAATGACATTAGACCACAGCGAGTACACAAATTTGATCCCCCATCTTAAAGAAGCAATGGCCTTAGATATGGAAATCAGCAACAATAAAATCTACTGGTCTGACAACTTTCACAAGAAAATATTCAGGTGAGTTAGCTGGAGCATGTGTGTGCTGCTTTTGTGATTGTTGAGTGAACCAATATAGTGAAGAAGCAGAATTGCCTGGGAAAGGGAAATGATTACCAGCGTCCAAAAAGGTTCTGTGAGCAGATGTGTGAGTTGATGTCTTGGAAAATTAATACTTCTCTGGGTGCAGGGAAGGCAGGTTGAGATCTCCCAACAGTTTAGGGAACTCTACTGTCATCTCAATAATTACTGTATTTTTCGCACTATAAGAAAAACATTAGCTTTAGAGGAGGAAAACGAGAAAAAAAAAGTCTGCCTCTGCCTCCCAGCATCCATCTGGTATTTATCTGGCTAGCGTCCTTACAGCAAAGAGCCTGCCTCCTCTGTGTCTGCTGCCTCCGCCGTGGAACACTGGAGCCTTTGCTGCCGGGCAGCTGATTGGCGGTTGGATCGGCCTCCTGGAATACTGCTGATCGGCTGTTCTAGGCAGTGGGGATTGCTGCCGCCCGTTCGCCACCAATCATTGGCGATAGGTGGTGGCGAATGGTGGCGGTGATAGGCAGCAGTGGCAATCCCCACCTCCTAGAACAGCTGATCGGCGGTATTCTGGGAGGCGGATCCATCGCCAACCAGCAACGAAGTCTCCAGCACCAAACAACCCCCCCCCCCCCGGTGCCGCAATATTCACTCTATAAGACGCACAGACATTTCCACCCACTTTGGGGGAGGGGGAAGTGTGTCTTATAGTGCGGAAAATACGGTAGGTTGAATAATTCCCACTTCTAATGCCGCTGCAGAGCAGGAAGAAATAATACACCTTCAGCAAGCCCTATTACACCTGCAGACTCAATTGCACAAATAAGATTTTCCATCTGTTGACTGCTGAGTACTGCCTCTTGATGCCAGCAGTGTTTCATGGATGACAATAGCTCCTCCTCCTCCTCCTTGGGACTGTAGATGGTGCCAAAGCAGGTAGGATCTTTGCCATGTAGTGCCAAATCCCAAACACCCCTGATGACTTGGCAAGTTTTTAGAGTTCCTCAGCCACCTCAGTAATCCCATTTCCATCCATCCACCCTATTCTTGCTAGAGACAGAAGGGACACAAGCAATGCCCAACCCTGGCTCTCACCCAAAGTGCAGCCTTTCAGGCCCTCACCCAAACTTCAGAGGGCCGTAATATTCTTATACAGTATGAGGAACAAATGCTAGGGAGACGATGATAGGATCCATTTTTATTGTCCCAAATCACATTCCCACGGATCCAGTCTGTGTTAAAAAGTACAAGCAGCAAGGAGTTAACTTGTCCTAAAACACCTTTCCCTTAACTTTGACGTCACAGAGAAGAATCCATATTCTAAAGCATGTCCTGTGCTAGCTGCTGCCAATCTAAATCTCTTGTTATTAACAATAGAAATCTTTGGAAGTCCGATCAGCTTCCACTGGTGTCTGTTGATGCTCAGGCATCAGAAGATTAGAAAGACACAAAATAGCAACCAGGGATTTTGCTGTGGATCAAGTGAAAGTAACTAAACATGAGGGTTACTGTTAAGAAATAGGTGTTTTGAGTTTATTGAGTGCTCTTTATCAGGCTAGTTAAACTTTGCTGATTAGCAAGGTACAGTATTAATTGCTTTTGAATTATTGCTTGGAAGTATATGAAAAATTGATGCTATTTGCCCACTAATCCTGCACCCACCAAATTCTGCCATTGTGCAGCCTTTATTTCAATGAGGCTTCTCTGTTTGTCTTCCACACAGTACCCCAATTGATAAGGCTGGCAACCATTCCCACCATACCACTGTGATTAGCAGTGGCATCAAGTTTCCAGATGGCCTCGCTGTTGACTGGGTGCATCACAATATTTACTGGACTGACTCTGGCCTAGGCACCATCTCTGTGGCCAGCAGTGAAGGCTTGAAAAGGAAGACTCTGATCAAGGAGGTCGGTGCTAAACCACGTGCCATTGTGGTGGATCCAATCCATGGGTATGAGTCTTGGAATATTTATTGTTGGAGAAAATGAGAGAGACCGAGTCCTTCTCTGTGGGAACATACTGTAGAAATAGCTTCAGAATTATTAAGGAGAAGGCCCTATGGCTTAATGGGGAAAAGGGTTAGGGTTATTATACTTGCATGAAGAAGATCCTAGACTAAGCCCCTGGCATCTTCACTAGATTCAGGGAAAAGTCCTACTGAGAAACCTGGGCAACCAAGGTAGACCAATTCAGCAGTCTATATAAATGTACAGTATACAGCCTATATATAGACTGTAAATGTAAAATATAAGTGCTTGTTACAGCCTAGATCTTCAAATTTAGGACAGCACAAGCTGACTGTTATATCCTCTTGTGATATTTCAAGTGTTAGAATTATGGGAGCAGGAAAGGCTATTGGGAGAAGCAGAAAGGCTTGGCAGACTAGGTAAAGAAGGTATTGGGATACAGATTCAGGATGGTGGTGAGTTTTGCAACTGGATGAGTTGGTTTAAATGGACTTTTAGCTTTAATTGTCCTTTTGTCTCTCCCTTTCTCCTCTCCTTGGTAGGTTCATGTACTGGACTGACTGGGGGATGTCTGCTAAAATTGCCAAAAGTGGTCTGAATGGAGTGGACAGTTTCCCCTTGGTGAACGAAGGCATTCAATGGCCTAATGGAATAACATTAGGTATGTCCTGCATAGCTGAGAACAACATCACTTCGGAAGACAATACGGTTCTGTTCATTTATATATAAAGAGAGATACTTTTCTGTTGCTTGGCTCCTGCTATTTGTTCCCTTCCCTGGCAGTCATTTGCCTCATTAGAGAAGCATAATACAGTTTTGTAAGCTCTTCCCCCATTACTATGTTGGACAGTCTTGGGTTGGAGGCAAGCAAGGCTATATGATACAGCTCAGGACATGACTGGATAGTGAATCCTAACCCAGAGAATCTGCTTTTTCTAATGGATTCATACTTGTTTTCCAGTATTTGTCTGAAGAACAAACGTGACATGGTGCCCTTTTTCTATTTTGGAGCATAATTACAGTAATCCTTGAGTTTAGATTTAAAGAAGTCCAAACCATATGAAGGGAGTCAAGTTTTTCCTTGTGGATGAGCTTTGAGGGCAGATTTCTCAGTAGTAGTATGAAAATGAGAATCCTGGAAGTTGTTTGGGTCAAGTGTTTCTCTTTTTTTAAAAAAAATGATTTTTATTAAGTAATTTTAAAAATACATAAAACATAAAAGACAAAACATGTACGAACATAACTACATATATACATATATATATATATGAAAATAGGTGTAAATTTTTAAAAAGTACACACAATACAAACCTAACATACCCCGAAGAGAAAAACAAAACTTAACATCTCACATAAAAAAGTAGTTATTTTTCATTAAGCAGTTTAGCATATCGTTGTATTTCTAAATATCTTTCTATATATATATTTCTATATCTCTACATATATCTCTTTTGTTTTACAACAATAAAAAAATGAAGAGGGAAAAAATACAAATAATATAATCTATCTTCGTTATACAAGACCTACTATTTTGTTATGTTTTTACAATTCAACCAATTGTAAAAAGTTTTCCAAATTTTATAAAAGTCTGTTTCGTCTTTATCTTTTATTCGCATGGTTAGTCTATTCATTTCGGCACATTCAAGTATTTTATTTATAACCATTAAGTTGGTTGGAACTGCTTCTTTTCTCCACATTTGAGCATAGGTAATCCTTGCCGCTGTTAGTATATGTATCATCAAATATTGGTTATTTTTATTTATTTTATCCATAATGCCTAAGAGGAATGTTTCTGGTTTTAATTCTATTTTCTGTGATATCATTTCTGTCAACCATTTCCGAATTCTTTTCCAATAGGTCCTGGCCTCTGGACACGTCCACCACATATGGTAGTACGTGCCCAGTTCTTTTTTACATTTCCAGCATTTTGCTGATGATTTGGAAGAAATTTTTCAAGTGTTTCTCCTGTGCGCTGCTACGAGAGTCCAAGCAATGGGTTAATCTTGGTTGGTTGATTGAGGACTGAGTTGTTTTTTTCTATATTGAAGCACACCCTCTCTCTTCCGGTGAGGAAGCCCGCCAGTTTCAAAACTCAGTCGGTAAGAAAGGACTTGCTTTAATATAGCTCCTACTCTAAACTTAACTAATGCTTGGACTCTTCGAATTAGAGGTTTGTATTTACTTCTGTGAAAGGGTGTGCAGGTTAGTTGGCACGCTAACGAGAACCACCACCCTGTGAATTGGCAATTGGAGTCCCTGTCCCATGGGACCATACTCCCAATGATGTCCTGACTGGGGGTCCCTGCCCTATGGGGCTATACCCTGTTTTTAGTTGGCAGCTGCTTGGAGTTCCTGCTCCATGGGGTGATACTCCCTTCGTTCATGAAATGCGGCTGAAGTTCCTTCCCTCTGTTGCAAGCACGAGGCTTTCCCTGACTCACCAGAGATTTCCAGAGCTGACAGTCAGCTGAGAAGGGGAGAGATTGAGCCAATTTTTGCAACTTTGTTACTTTGCTTGTGGAGCCTGACTGGAGATCGGGGGGGGGAGAGCTTTCCTTTGTCGTCCTTTGCTTGCTTCCGAACAGCTGATTGAGCAAAGAGAGCTTGCAAGCTGATCTGCCGGTTGCTGGGCAGATCGGGTGGCCATTTTAAGCCCTATCTCCGGGCAGATTATTGGTGAGTGCTGGTGGCCATTTTGGATGGCCATTGATTAGGTTGCATGACTCAACTAGTGCTGGTGGCCATTTTGGAGAGCTCTATAGTGCCGGTGGCCATCTTGGAGAGCTCTATGGTGCCGGTGGCCATTTTGAATGGCCATTAATTGAATTGCCTGTTTTACCTAGTGTTGGCGGCCATCTTGGAGTGCTTTAAAGTGCCGGTGGCCATTTTAAGGTGCAGAAGCCTCACAACACGAGCAGAAGGTCTCCAGTGAGGTGGTGCTTTTGCAAGCTATAGTTAGTTTCAACTTTGGCCTCCTTTTTTGTGATTTGCTCTTATTCATCAAGCTCCTCCAAAGGCTGGGTGAGTGATATTCTGCCCATACTAGGATTATTACCATCTGATCCCAGAACGTGTTGGAGTCCCTGCCTTGGCTATACTCCACTTACATTGTGACCTGTCCTCATTTACCCTGAATTCTAATAATGGCTGATAAGAATATGGATGTGGCTGGGGAACATTCATCACCCTCTGAGGCCCCAAAAAAGGCTTCTTCTAAAGGCCATTCCTCCAAAAGCTAGGCCAAATCTACTGGATCCACTTTATCTGTGGCCAGTCTCAAGGATGCAGAACGCAAACTTAGAGCATTAGAAAAACAGTTTGAAAAGGCCCAGAAACAAGCTGTCCTGTCTGTGCCACCCCAGACTGCTCCTCAGCCTTTACTCAACAATTATTTCAGGTGGCTCAATCTTCACTACCTTCACCATCCTCTCAACCTATCAATCAGCCATTGATTACAGGAATGGCCACTGGGGCAGATTGGTCTCCAGAACACCAATCGGGGGTGCAGGCCTTAATTACTGAAGACAACACCACCCAAGTTAGCCAGGCCAGTGGAGCCATTGCTTCCTTGACCCCCAATCAGGCAGCTACTAGAACACCTCCAGCAGCAACCTTCACCCCAACCATGGTGGGGCTTCGCCAAGGGGTGGATACCTGGCAACAGCTTCCACCTGCGTTGCAGGATATGATTGCTAATGCCTATTCTCAAAGCATTGCCATGGGCGTCCAACAGACTACTTCTTACACTGCTGGTCCAGTCCCTATGCAAGGGAATTGGTCTCAGGTTGCTGAAGCTTATTCCTGCCATTCTTCGGAGGCTGGCGAGCCATCCCTGCATGGCGAAGGGAGTGTCCTTGATGAAGAGTTGTCGGATGATGAAGGCCTAGTTCTGGATCAACTGGTCTTTACTGGTCTGTTTAAACCGGCCCTCTTTAAAACCTTATTGCACAAAGCCAAACTCACGGCCAATTTGGGTGTGGCCGCCCAATCAACCGACCAGTCTGTAGGGATTGACCCTGCGGCAGGATTGTTTTCAGAGCCGGAGAGGGAGACTGAATTTTTGCCTTCATCAAAGTTATTTGTGGACACTATCAAGAGGGCTTTGAGCCAACCCGCTGCTGCACCTGGTCTCACTTTGGCGGAACACAGGTTTTACGGATTTGGCCCTGATATTGACGAACTCCTGCAACTCCCGGCGGTAGATGCGCCTATCGCGAACCTAGTATCTTCAGCGGTGATGCCATCTGAGGTCGCAGAGGGCCTTAAGCCGGATGACCGGAAGGCTGAATCCATCCTGAGGAAGTCTCACCAAGCAGCAGCTTGGTCAGTCAGGGCAGCAACAGCGGCATCCTTCTTCGACCGCACATCCATCATGTAGATCAGAGAGATGCAGTCACGCCTGGGCGCCGAAGATTCCCGGCTTTGCCAGGATCTCAATAAATTGTTGGCGGCGGAATTCTCCACTGATGTGACGCTTAAGTCGGCCAAGTTTGCTTCCCGGGCTATGGTGGCGAGTGCCACCTCACGTCACATGTTATGGCTACGTAACTGGCAAGCTTACGCACATTCAAAGTAGCACCTCGCGACCGGCCCCTTTTCCAGCACACAATTATTTGGCAATTCCCTGAATGCTATCCTTGTGGAGGATAGAGACAAACATAAGGTCCTTCCCAGGGTCCACAGACAAGCTGATAGGTGCTCCACGCCATTCTTCAGACAGCAGCCCCTTCGGCCTGAGTCTTCCTTTAGGGGTCCCCAGCCCCAGAGGTCGTATTACCAGGGGTCCGACCGTCAAGATAGGTCTAACACCAGGGACAGGGATCACCCCTTTTCCCAGTCCAGAGGTCCTTTCCGGGGCTCTGGATCCAGGGGATTCAGGAGATCCAAATGACTCGGGGATCTCCCCATTGGGGGCAGGCTCCAATATTTTGCTGCCCAATGGGAGAAGACATCCTCAGACGCCTGAGCCTTGCAAACCATCCGCTTCGGTCTCAGGATAGAATTTGTCTCCCGTCCTCCAACCCGCTTTATCCGGTGCCCCATTCCGCCCAATACCAACAAACGGGCATTGATGGAAGCAGAGATCCACCATCTTCTACAGATTGCAGCTATAGAGAAGGTGCCCCCGGGACAAGAAAGACTGGGATTTTATTCCATCCTGTTCCTGGTTCTCAAGGGCTCGGGGGTGGTGGAGGGCCATACTCAACTTGAAGCAGCTCAACGTGTACGTCACATACAGGCGCTTCAAGATGCAGTCCCTCAAATCCATCTTGGGATGCATCAGACATCGAGATTGGCTCACCTCCATTGATCTCAAGGAGGCGTACCTCCATGTTCCAGTATGCTTATCCCATCGAAGGTTCTTGGGGTTTTATTTCAAGGGTGCTCACTACCAATATTGAGCCCTTCCGTTTGGCCTGTCATCGGCACCCAGAACCTTCACCAAGCTCCTGGACGTGGTGGCGGCTTACCTCCGGGCACGTCCATTACATCTCCAATGTTATTTGGACGACATTTTAATTCAATCAACGTTGCCCCAACGGGCACACGAGGACCTCCGTCATACTATCCAAACATTGCAGACCCATGGCTTTTCGGTGAAGCTTGTCAAGAGCCATCTGACACTGACCACTTCTCTACCACACCTCAGCACCATCATCGATACCGAGACCTGCGAGGTGTTCCTGTCGCCAGAACGCAGGGACAGCATCCTCTCCCTTGTGGAGACGGTTCGTCAGCAGCGTCGGGTGCCCTTGTCCATGCTCTCCCAGCTTCTGGGCAAGCTCATATCATGCATAGGAGTGGTTCCCTGGGCACGGTTTCACGCTTGGCAGCTTCAGTGGAGCCTCCTCCTGCATCAACGTCTGGGCACCAGCCATACCAGCACATTTGTCACCGTCACACCCAAGGTCCTCCGTTCTCTTGCTTGGTGGTCTTCCCCAGCCCTGTTGAAGGCATGCTCCTTCAAGGAACCCACCCGAGTAACTGTCACAACAGATGCCAGCTTGTTCGGGTGGGGTGCACACACGGGGTCTCTCTTGGCCCAGGGTCATTGGACTCCGACGGACCTAGCAAATTCCATCATCAATTTACTGGAACTGCGAGTGGTGGCATTGGCCCTACGACAATTCAAATCCATTCTTCAGAATCGTCATATCCTGGTCCAGACGGACAATGTAGCGACCCGCTCGCACATCAACCGGCAAGGTGGCACGCGATCGAGACACCTCATGCGAGAAGCGGAGACCATCTGTCGCTGGGCGGGAGCGCATGTTCTGTCTCTCCGAGCGGAACACATTTCGGGGGTTCACAACCAGCAGGCGGACTAACTGAGTCGCGCCACCCTAGACCCGACAGAGTGGCGTCTCCACCCAGCACTGTTCCAGGATCTGTGCCACAGGTTCAGCCAGCCACAAGTGGACTTATTCGCTACCCTCTCCAACACACATCTGCCAAGATTCTACACCAGGTTCCCGTCTCCGGGGGCAGAGGGGGGCAACGCCCTGCATGGTCCCTGGCGACCAGGACTGTTGTACGTGTTTCCGCCGCTGCCTCTCATTCCACGAGTGCTTCGGAAGTTGATGAAGGAGAGGTCGGAGATCCTCCTCATTGCCCCTCATTGGCCTCGTCATCCCTGGTATGCGGATCTGGTGGAACTCGGTGTCTCCCCTGTGGAGAATTCCCGATTCCAGGGTCTCCCTCAGCCAGGGGGCTCTTCTCCACCCAGAGCCCCAATGGCTACATCTGACCGTCTGGCACTTGAGGGGAACCTCCTGAGAGCTGATAGTTTGCCAGAGGATGTCATCATCACTATCCAGGCATCTCAAAGGGACTCGACACGCCGTATATACAATTCCACTTGGTCGGCCTACTGCTCCTTCTGTCACCAGTCTCACTTCGACCCTCTGACTCCATCTATCAAGCAGATCTTGATTTTTCTTCAGTCGGGGCTCAGGAAGGGGCTAGCTGCTAACACTCTTCTGCACCAGGTCGCCGCCTTGTCAACTGTCATCAAGGTGGATAACTTGCGGTCCCTTTATTACCATCCAAGCATTCACAGTTTTCTCAGAGGTGCCACCAACCTGAGACCACCAGTCGTTCACAGGTACCCACCTTGGGACCTATCTCTTGTTCTGGACTCACCGCTTCGCTGTTCAAGCCGCTGCGCACAGACTCACTCCATTTTCTTTCCCTCAAGAGGGCCTTCCTGGTCGCCATCACTTTGGCCAGAAGGGTCTCTGAACTGGCGGCGCTTTCGGTGAGGGAGGATTTGTGTCACTTCCACCCAGACAGGGTGGTCCTGCGTTTGGATCTGTCTTTCATACCGAAGATCAACACCTGTTTCACCGGGCTCAGGAGGTGATTCTCCCGGATTTCTGCTCCAACCCTTTTCATCCGTTGGCATAAAGGAGGGCCCTCAAGATTTATATCAAGCGGACTGCTTTGTTTCGGAGGCTCTCTTTGTGGCCTTCCAACCAGCATCCATGGGACGTAAAGTGACCTCGCAGACCATTAGCTGTTGAATCAAGGCTTGCATTGCATGCGCTTATGAAGTTCAGGCGTGACTGGTGCCGGCCCGGATAACGGCGCACTCCACATGTAGCGCGGTTACATCGGCTGCTTGGACCACGCAAGCATCGATCGAAGACATCTGCAGAGCGGCCACGTGGTCCACACCTTCATCTTTTGTCAGGAATTATAAATTGGACTCCTTCGCCTCGGCTGAGGTGGCCTTTGGCAGGCGGGTTCCACTGCGTCCTCCCTGGACCGACCTTCTCCCGCCCATGACTCTTAAGCTTGGGTATATCCCATTGCTTGGACTGCGCTGCGTAGAGAGTCCAAACCCGCCCTGGCTGTTCAGTCCAGGGTGCCATTGGATTCTACACATCCTCCTTGTTCTTCTTTGTTTTGAAACTGGCGGGCTTCCTCACCGGAAGAGAGAGGGCGTGCTTCAATATAGAAAAAAACAACTCTGTCCTCAATCAACCTACCGAGATTAACCCATTGCTTGGACTCTATGTAGCGCACAGAGAAGACCATTCAGGTAAGCCAACAGCACTTCTGATATTGAAAGCAGTTTAGGAGAACCTTATGGGAGACAAAGGTCAGAAACTGACCTTTGAAATAAATGAGCAATTCAGCAGTCTGACTTGGAAATTTTGGGTTCCCAAAAATATTGCCTCCTGTGATTCATTTTCTATTCTTGACTGCTATGGCTTGATGGAGGTTTTTTTTTCTTTGTGTTGGAAGAAAATAACATGTAGAATTTTGCTGCATATCATTTTAACATCTTTCTTCTGTATTAGATCTGATTACCCATCGCCTTTATTGGGTAGACTCCAAATATCACTCGGTCTCTAGTATTGATGTGAATGGGGGAAACAGAAGAACTATCCTTGTGGATGAAGAGATGTTGGCACACCCTTTTGGCATTGCAGTCTTTGAGGTATTGTAGGTTGCTTTCTGAATCTTTGGCAATACCGGTAGTCTTTGAGTTACGACCACAATTGAGCCCAAAATTTATATTGCTAAGTGAAACATTTGTTAAGTGAGCTTTGCCTCATTTTATGACTTTTCTTGTCACAATTGTTAAGTGAATCACTGCAGTTTTTAAGTTAGTAACATGGTTGTTAAGTGAATCTGGCTTCACCATTGACTTTGCTTGTCAGAAGGTCACAAAATCAGATCACATGAGCCCAGGACACTTCAACCATCATAAATATGAACCAATTGCCAACCATCTGAATTTTGATGTGACTATGGGGTTGCTGCAATGGTTGTAAGTGTGAAAAACGGTCTTAAGTCACTTTTTTTAGTGCTGTTGTAACTATGAATGGTCACTAAATGAACTGTTGTAAGTCGAGGACTACCTGTACCAAATAATGATGCGTGGTTGCTTGGATAAGATAGTCGCCCTGAGATGGAATTTAGCTATATCTTTTTCCTGGTTTATAATCAAAAGAGCCATCATCCCTACCATCAGATCAGTAGAGGTGAGGGGACAGAAATAGTAATTGTAAACCCCAGACCAATTTAAATACACACAACCCATCATCTTGCAGGAATACTTGAAAAGTTGCTAGCATTTCTAAAAACCAATAAATAGATTATAGGATTATAAAGAACAAATAGAAGAATTGGCAGTGGGAATTCTAATTTTATGCATCTGGGGTGCATTTGAGAAAGGCTGTCAAATTGTCAAAAGCATGGATTTCTTGATAAAAATCTAGACCAGGTTTAACTCTCCAGATATTAAAGAATTGTAACTCCCATCAGCATGAAGAGTAGGGATGTTTAATTCATCAGCATCTTTATGACCCAAAAACTCCTATTCTTGCTTATACCTTTGATAAAAACAAAATAAATGTCATGATTAAAACCAACTTTCTATTGCATTTCTATTTCATTTGAAGTTTGTTTTAAAACCTAAAGCAATTTATTCACATGTTAGAAGGAGACAATTTATCAGCAAATCTTAGACCTTTTAATCCCTACGCCCCTTGCTGAATGAATTCCCCCTTTGCCTTGGGAAACTGCAGTGGCTACATATCTTTGGAAGAGTGGAATACAATTAGTAGTCCACAAAATTCATTGTCCAAATTAACCCCTTATCCAGGATAAAGTATTCTGGACAGATGTCTTAAATGAAGCCATCTTTAGTGCCAACCGCCGAACCGGTTCAAATATTGTGAAAGTGGCAGACAATCTCTTTTCACCGGAGGATTTGACACTGTTTCATTCTGTGCGGCAACCAAAAGGTAAGAGGCCTCTTCTTTTTTCTTAGTTTAAGTTTAAATGCTGGCCTTTGTTAGTTATTTGGGTCACTACCTAAAACCCGATAACTTATTTTTTTATAAATATCACCCACTTAACTTGTCCATAGCTTGTGAAATCTTCTCTGAAAGAAGAGGGCTTGTTTCTTTTCCAGGTACAAATTGGTGTGAGAAGAATGGCATCCCCAATGGAGGCTGCCAGTACCTTTGCCTTCCCGCTCCCCAAATCAATCTCCACTCCGCCAAGTACACCTGTGTCTGCCCTGACGGCATGCACCTGGACACCGACATGAGAAGCTGCACCCAAGGTACAGAAGTGGAGGGGACAAAGCCAGGGTCCTTGAATGGAGCATGGAGGAAATTACAAAAGTATAATGCTGCCTTGCATGGCAATATTAAATAGCAGTTTCTTCTACCATTCAGATCATGCTACACCTGATATCCCAACTGTGGCTGCTACAACAATGCACTCTGCTAAGATCTCACCTACAGCATGGCTACTATCAACAAGTAAGATTCCAACCCAGAAAACTGATCATGTGCCTGCAGATGTGCTGAATAATGTTGTTACCAACATCCCAGAACATACCACTCATGAGATGGTCACTCTGTCCCAGCAAGGTGAGAGGCTACTCTTTCATCCAGGGATCCTGGATATAATCCCTTTATCTTTCAGTGCAAAACCAGTTATTACTTACTACCATTTGACTGAGAACTGACTGGCAGCCGTTGAAAAGATACAAGAAATCTATCCCGGAAATAAAACATTGGTTCCATCTTGTTAAAAATATCTTCCATGCATTAGTTAAGATTTTGTAGTCTTGGAATAAGATCTCTGTAATGAAAGTATAGTGTTAGAATTTACCTAACCCTGAGTGGAGAAAGCTTGGCATGAATCTGTTCTGCAACTGAAGGAAGCTTCAAATTGGAGGACAGGCAATCGTCCTCTTCCTTTTCCATAGAAATTTAACACATACCATGTTGAAGGAGTTAACTTTAGCCTCATGTTTCTTCCCTCCATAGTTCGAAATGGCATTGCTGCAGAAACAGATGGGATAGAAAGGAGGGGTCCATCAGCACTCGCTATTGTTCTACCTCTGGGTAAGTTTCCTATTTCAGAAGAAGTCCCTGGGGGCAGGGGGAGAGAAAGATATTCTAACTCACAATGATTAATCTCTTTAATTAATGGCCATTACAAAGAATAAGCATTTTGCTCAGAAGACATATTAATGAAATTACTAATTAATTATGATTTGATCTGCAATTTTTACATGTATAATTACGGTAGTATGTTCCTTGTTCTAAGCCATTGTGTTGGATTGCTTAAAATGATGTGTCGTCTTGGGGGTGGGTTTCATTTCAGCACTGATTAGTTTAGTGTCTTTTGGGATTTTCCTCATTTGGAAGAATTGGCGTCTCAAGAACATCAACAGTATCAATTTTGATAACCCTGTTTATCAGAAGACAACTGAGGATGAAATTCATATCTGTCGGAGCCAGGAAGGATATACATACCCATCGGTAAGCCAACATTCAAGATAAAAGCTTCTACAGGGCAACATTGATGGGGCAATATTGGGCTACATTTCAAAATTACTGTCAAGATACATGACTTCCTTCACTTGCTTTACAAGTAGTCCTTGACATATAATGGCAATTGGGGGCGGAATTGCTGATACTATGCAATGTGGTTGTAAAGTGCAACCACTTTGCTTAGTGTCTGCAATCTAAGCCATCCCAGTTGCTATCGTAAAGTGAATGCCCTGGTCATTAGGTAAGGCAGCCCTCTACAGATGGCAGCAGCTTGCAATCTCCCCTGCCTTTTTCCCCACTGACTTTCTGAGGAACACTAGCAGGGAAGATTGCAAATGGTGATTGCATGATTGTGAGGTACTTGGCAACTGGTCATAAGTGTGAACAAGTTGCAAAGTATCCAGATTGCAATCACAGGAGCACTGCAGTAGCCTAATTTTGGGGACTGAATGCAAGTCCCTTTGTTCAGCACTTTGAACAGCTTTGAACACTTGCAGAATGAATGGTTGTAAATCAAATATTACTGGTACTGTTGCTAACCCAGCTTGATTCCTTATCCCTAGTCTCATGGGCACAGAAATTGCCTTCAGTAATATTTTGCTTAAATTGGAGGATAGAAACTGGGATATTTAAATTTCCAGTTTATGCAAGTTTCTTTTTTTAACAAAAAGTTCATATTAGTTGAACTAGAATTTAGATGTTTCACATCCATGGCATGTACAGAATACGTAATAGCTCTTAATCTGAATTCCTTTAAACAAGTACACATGTTTTATCAAATAGATACCTTTATTTTTTTAGAGTTGCACAAGACAGCCCTTTGATACTAAAAAGATCTTTAAAAAAGTATTTTAAGTGCAGCCTAAAAGTTTGCAGTGTCAAACTGTTACATTAATTCAAAAATTCTGAGCTTACCAATTGTCTTTTATAGCACGCCCTCCACTGCCAATAACCCATTGGTTTCTCTTTTTAGAAATATGGGAGTAAAGCAAACAGCTTTGGTTCCTAACCATCCTTACTGAAGGCAGATGAAATGTATTCAGAGGAATTGTTGGTTTGCTCCAAATGATGAATTAATTACATTACTGTAATTCATTTACATTAAGGTTTTGGTTTGCTAAAAAAGTAACTTCATGGAGGTTCAGGGGAAATGCCAGGGTGCCCAGTCCTTGGAAGCTGGTGTTCAGTTCCTTAATTTGGTTTCATACCTGTCCTATAGTCCAGTGTTCCATAAAATAGAAAATACTTTGTTTCCAAAGTGCTTTGCATCTCTTTTGAACTGTCCTATATTTTGATTGTCCTATATTTATGAATCTATAGCTTTCCAAAGTTGATCTCTGGAAAGTTGAGTAAAGTGGATGAAATTGCAGAACTTAGTTTGTCCTCTACCATTAAAAGTCAAGAGAGAAAATGCCATATAAATACTTCGCTGGCAAAGATCACTTAGCTGCTAAATTAAGATTTGATGCCAATAGTTTCTGAACCCATCCCACTTAACATACCTCAATAGTTGTTTTCTTCATTCTACATCTTTCTTTTAGAGACAGATGGTCAGTCTAGAAGATGATGCAGCATGAAACTGCCTCTACACCTCAAGTGCCTCTCTCAGGACTTTGCTGCTTATTTTCTGGGAAGAAGAACACAAATGGTCTGGCTTCAGTTCTCTCCCAGGCATCCAATACTACTCCCTGAGTGACTTGGTGGATTGTTCCCACTCTCCTTTATTTTTTTAAGAAGGACATTTGTCAGCTGCCAGTTTATCAGGACATTGAGCAATTTATGGCATTGTTGGGTTTTTATGTTTTTTCTATATTTATTGTTGTGCCCAGCGCTAACAGGACACTGGTACCTCTGATATGCCCTGGGTCTCCTTAATCTGACATGGTAAGAATATTCCTAAGTATGGAAAACAGGGATTCAACAAAGATAAATTCTTCTCTGGATGCAAGTTTGGGTGTGGTGAGGTCTCCCCGTGGAGAGATCTTTATGCCCCAATTTTTTACACATGAAGTGAGCTTGGAAAGCTTGAGAATCTAAATCTAATTTGAGACAAGAAGTCAAAGTCACCTAATCCACAAGCTTCTAGATGCCACTCTCTTTCCCAAACTAGACCAGAAAAGTTTTAAAAATGGATCGCATCATCCATGTTGTCAACAAAAACACTGACTTTTATTTTCTAACTCCAAAGGAAAAAGCTTAAGGTATTGGATCTGTTGTGGATCTCCCTGTTGGTTCAGGGTTGTCTGTTTTCTTCCAGCTTTCCCTGTCCAACCTACCATGCACTTTTGTTTTTTGGTTCAGTTTGTGATCTACATTGCCTGTAATCTTGTATAACAATATTTGCACTTGATTGTTTTCCTTGCCTCTCTGGTCACCTGTGCTCAGAAAGTAAGAGGGTGGAAAAAACTAAACCAATGACACAGACAGGCTGACTGTGGGGATGGGATTGTTGCTTTTGCTTGGTGCTGGGCCTCTTGTGCCTTTAGTGCAGATAAACGAAAAAGGGCAATAGACTGTGCTGGCCAAAAAACAGGAATCGGAAGCCATTTTTTTCATATTCCGTCTCAAGTCACTTCTGTACTGTTGCCTTAATGCTGCATCTCACTTTTCTTCAGTGTTACCTTTTTATACTTGTATCCCTTCCCTTCCTAAAGAAAATGTTTTTTATACTGGGAGGGAGATGCACAATGGATTGTCCCTATTCCACTAAGTTGTAGCCCAGAATCAATTTCATGTAGAGTAGAAAGAACTAGATGTGTTACTTTTATAGTTGAAGGCAGTGTCTATTGCACATTCTGAAGTGGGTGAAAACTAAGCATATTTGCTGTTTGGTAACTGAATTTTCTGAAATGATAAATAATATCCTGACCACTTGCTACTTTTAAAATACTGCTATTGATACTTACAGAGAAGTAGAATTAGGATATAAATATAAAAGAACTACTATTTCATTCCATCTCAGAAACAGAAATTGTGCATCTTGTCTCCCTTCCATAATCTAGCAATCATTGACTAGAATAACAAGTGAGGATTTTTTGCTCTTGGCCTGACACTTCTAATTCCCTTCCCTTTGAGAGGAAAAGCACTAAATGCAAGGATTGATTTTTTGTCCTAAAGCTGTGAAAGATGCCAACCTCTTTCGTATAGTATAGAGTGTGTAAATAATGTATGTGGTCCATGTTAAGGTATAGATTTCCTTTGCACAAAAGTTGCCTTGTCTATTTGTATATATGTTCATAAAAACATGACTTATTTATTTATGTTTATATTATTGAGGTTATTAATTGGCCTTTTTTTTCTGTCCCACCTCACGTTGCCATGTCTTTTTCATTCTTTTCCCTTCCACAAAAACTGCTTTTATTGTATCCACGTCTGTGTATATGATGTAAATGTTGCCCCTATTTGAACTAAGCCAGACATGGTGAACACAGTACAGTATACAACATAGACATTTGTGGAAGTGTACTTTTCAAAGAGAGCACAAGATCTATTGCTACTTCACATGGTTTGGACCTTCTCCCTTAGACTAATGGTTTGAGTCACAGATTATTTTTGCTCTCCTACTGGTGCTCTGAATAGCGTACCTGGTAGTGAGGAACTGATACCAAATGAATAGTTAATTCTGTCTTCTGCAATATTTATGAATCTAGTTAACTTAGAAGAGGTATATCTCCCTTACGTTTAACTGCTTGACAGCATTTTCATAACTAGCTATGGCGCTGCATGTTTTTTGTTATTGTCCTCTGTTGCCCAGGTTCTTTCTTCTGGGTTAGCAGAATTGACTACAGCTGGAGGCAGTTGGGAATCGATTGTTTTTGGTTATGGCGCCTTTTGCTGTTGCACTGTGAATTTGTAAACTTTTAATTCTGCATCACTATTAGAACTGCATGTGAATGAATCGTGAGGGTCAACCAAAGTTTCTAATGATCAATAATTACAGAAGGCTCTGTTTCTACATCTTCAAAAAAGGACAGAAAATATAATGTAATAACTTAGGGGCCTTAAATAAACTTTGAATGTTTTTAGGGTATTATATTAAACATAGAGGCTTTTTCTGAAACTGATCAGTTTGATAAATTGTTTTAAAGGGGGAAAAAATCACAAGGTTGATGAAAGGGGTGCCTCCTGTGAGAAGCTTCTCTTGGAGTGCTAAGCAGCTGCTTTAATATTTTAGCTAATTGGTTATTAAAATGACAATCCTTGTGAAAGTCTCACCAATTGGAGGCCAAACCCTCAAAACAGTCTAGGCATATTTAATGGGTTTTCTTGATTTTATTGTGTTCCAAAATCTGCAATTTTTTTACACAAGCATCAGTGATGTGCTAGTGTGGACAAAAGTGTAGATTTGGGGAGTATTGTGCCATTTTTTCCCTACAGCAGTCTAGAACTCTGTTCTAATACTTCTCATGCATCTCTATGACTCTCCCGAGCTGAGGAA
The DNA here is from genome assembly GCA_023053685.1 of Diadophis punctatus similis. NCBI lineage: Eukaryota > Metazoa > Chordata > Lepidosauria > Squamata > Dipsadidae > Diadophis > Diadophis punctatus. Next base: position 106,523,094 of record JALIGW010000002.1, read on the forward strand.
TAGAACCTTGGGGTGAAACTGTGTTCTCATTTTATGAAACTAGAATCTTTTCAGCCTACAACTCATGAGCCACGCACTTAACAAATTTGTTCTGGTCCCTGGAATTCAGTTAGGTTTCAGGATGTTTGTTAAATCTCAGTGACTTTTTCAAGTTGAAACTTTTTTTCAAAAGCAGAAAAACCTTTGGAAGATCGTTGGGATTGGTTGGGATTCTACCAGCCTTTGCTTTTGTTCACTTGCCTCTGGTGTGGTGGAAGGTTGAAGAATGACTTGGAATGCAGTGGATGGCAGGGTTCTCCCTTCATGCTTCCATGTGTTGATGCTATTGCCTTCCTGATTGAGGCAAAGGAAATCCAGGTTAAGTTATTTTAATTGGATAGATAAACTGGTTTTATATGTAAACATCTGACAAGTAAATTGTACCTTTACAGATTCATTGAGCTTTATTTTTTTAAATATTAAACATGCCTCTCTTGAAATTTATGGGGTATTTCCCCACATACTGAATGAATTTAATAAATATTTAAATATGCTGAAAGTGTTTCATGCTTCTTTCTGAATTTCAGTATAAGTGTTGACTTGGGGGAGGAGTGCTCTTGGTCGTTATTTTCTCTCAATACATTTGAAGTTGGTGCTTTTGGATTTGTGCAAATACATAACACACTGTTTTTGTGAAACTGAAATTCAAGAAGACTCATGTTGCCAAGTCCCACATGTAGATGATATAGCCAAGGCTCCAACAATTGTTTAGATAGAATGATTGCACTGGCACTCTGGATGGTCTCCAAGAAACCAAAATCTTCCAATATGAAGAAAAATCCAAAGCTTAGCACTTTCCTAAAGAATAGAAGGCAAGTGTCAAGCTTAGAACTATAAATGAGCAGTTGGAGACAAGACATAATTCAAGAATGAATGCCTTGTTTTGGTGATGTTTCTATTCCCCAAGAGCCAGTTTGGTGGTGTGGTTAAGGTGTTGACCTAAAAACCAGGAGACTGAACTCTGCCTTAGGTATAAAAAACTGGCTGAATGACTTTGGGCTACTCCATTCCTCTCAGCCCAGTGCACCTCACCTCACTGGATGGTAGTTGGGGAAATAGAGGAGGAAGAAGTATTAATATGTTTGCTGCCTTGAGTTGTATGTGAAAAAGATAGGATAAAAAACCCCATGAAGATGCAGTAGTATCGGCTAGGTGCTTCCTTCCTTATCTAGGAAAGGCGGTTTCCGCTCTAGCCCTTACCCTCGAAGGCCATTTCAAGCCGCAGAATAGCCCAGAGGTTACTTCAGTGGTCTAGGTCAGTATGAGATCATGTCTAGACAGTTTCCCGACAGGTCGGACAAGCAGACAGTATAAGCAGCCCTTTCGAGGGGGGGAGGTCATCCGTATTGTCGCTCCAAGTAATTTGTCTTCTCCCCCTCCCATAGGAGGTCGGTTGGCACTTTTTGCTGACAGGTGGGAGGAAATTACATCAGAAGCTTGGGTCAGGGAGACGGTCAGAACAGGGCTCTCCCTAGAATTTCTGTCCACTCCACTGAGGATTTTCTTGGTATGCCTGCTTTCTAAGATCCAGTCCAAGAGAGCGCTGATGGACTCAGCCACCCAGCATTTGTTGGACATCCGAGCTATTCGACAGGTGCTAGAGGCTCAGCTTTGGCAGGGGTTCTACTCTATCTTATTCATAGTGCCCAAATCCTCGGGTGGGTGAAGAAAGATTCTCAATCTAAAGCGTCTTAATAGACATTTATGATATAGAAGGTTCAAGATGCACTCCTTACACTTGGGAGCATACAACAGGGTGATTTCCTTGCCTCAATTGACCTTACACAAGCTTACTTGCATATTCCAATTCATCCGGACCATCAGCAGTTCTTGAGATTCTGTTATGCAGGTATTCATTACCAGTACCAGGCTCTCCCATTCGGTCTATCTTCTGTTCCCAGGGTTTTTATGAAGGTGTTGGCAGCGGTGGTGGTTCATCTCAGGGCCATGCCCATCCGTGTGCAGTGTTACCTGGATGACATCTTAATTCAGGCCTCTTCGTTGTCTCAAGCGAAAGGGGACCTCCAGGTAACAATCAAAACCCTTGAATAGCATAGGTTCTCCATTAACAGGGAAAAGAGCTGCCTGTCACCTTCTAATCATATTTTACACCTGGGAGTGGTCATTGACTCCATACAGTATAGGGTCTTTTCTTTCCCCTGAACGTCAGGTTAGCATCAGAGAGTTGTCAGCTCAGGTACAAGTGCAGCGTAAGGTTTCCCTAGCATTTCTACTCTCCTGGGCAAGATGATCTCTTGCATTGGCATTACTCCCTGGGCTCGACTGCATTCTAGAAACCTTCAATGGTTTTTTTTGCCCTTTCAGAGGACAGGCAGAGGCAGTTCCCAGACCAAAGCTTTAGGTCCCAGGGAGATCCTCTGTTCCCTGCATTGGTGAAGATCTTAGGCCATTTCTAAGGGCTGTTTTTTCCAGGAACCTCGCCGGCTGGTGATCACCACAGACACCAGTCTATCTGGCTGGGGAGTGCACTCCCAGACACATGGTCCAAGGCCAGTGGTCTCCCTCCGACCATCGCCATAACATCAACTGGCTGGAATTACGGGCTGTGCATCTAGCCCTCCGCAAGTTGCAGACCCTAGTAGCCGGCAAGCATGTATTGGTGCTCAAGGACAATGTGGCCACGAAAGCCCACATAAACAGACAGGGGGGCACCAGATCCAGGTCCCTCATGCTGGTGGCTCAAGGTCTGGGCCTTTGGGTGGAGCGACATCTACTATCCATCTTGGCGGACCACATCTCGGGCGAGGTCAATGTGCAGGCGGACTGGCTGAGCAGGTCGACCATAGATCATGCAGAATGGCACCTGCACAGATCCATCTTTCAACAGCTAGTCAGCAGATACAGGCTTCCCGTGATAGATCTGTTCGCCACCCCGGAGAATGCCCAGCTGCAGAGGTTCTTCTCCAGGTTCCAGTCTCTGGAGGAGGAAGGGGTTGATGCTCTGTGCAACAGTTGGCTTCCAGGTCTCCTCTACGCCTTCCCTCCATTGCCTCTGCTTCCCAAGGTTATCAGAAAGCTGCTGTACAAGAAGGCAGACTTGCTGCTTTTGGCTCCAGGAGGCCATAATTTGCCGACCTGGTGGCATTATCTGTGCAGAGGCCCTGGAGGATTCCACATTGCGAGGGCACTCTCAGCCAGGGATCGCTGGTTCATCCAGACTTTCAGTGGTTCCAGCTGATCGCCTGGCAATTGAGCGGTGTGCTTTGAGGGACAGCAACTTTTCCAACAGGGTCATCAGAACTATGCAGGCTTCTCGCAGACCTTTGACGCAACACATCTATTTGGCCACTTGGAAGACATTTTGTACATGGTGTGCTACTTCTGGCTGTTTCCCCTTGCGACCGTCAATTCCGCAGATACTGGAATTCCTACAGGACGGCATGGACAAAGGCCTTGCCGTCCTGAGGCAGGTGGCAGCGCTGCCAGAGGCAGGTGGCAGCGCTGTCTTCGGTCTTAAGTTGCAGATCTCTTGAATCCCTGTCTAGACATCCCTTGATACATAATTTCCTCAGAGGGGCTACTAACCTCTGTCCTCCGACAGTCCATAGATATCCAACCTGGAACCTTTCCAAGGTTCTGAGCTCGTTGACCGGCATTCCATATGAGCCATTATGGTCTGCCAGCCTGCATTTTCTGACTTGCAAGGTGGCATTTTTTCACTTCCGCTCAGAGAATATCCAAATTACGGGCTCTGTCAGTCTGACAGGATCTCTGCATTTTCCATGCGGATAGGATTGTGCTAAGATTGGATCCTTCCTTTATACCAAAAATCAACTCCTGGTTTCACAGGGCTCAGGAACTCATTCTGCCAAACTTCTGTCCCGATCCAGTCCATCCTCTAGAACAAAAATGGCACACACTAGATGTTAAGAGGGCTCTCTGAATATATCTTAAGCATACAGAGACAATGAGGAAGATGGAGGCCCTCTTTGCTTTGTTTCAACCACACACTCTGGGTACTAAGGTCTCCCCTTCAACTATAGATCGACCATTGCTAAGGCTTATGATCTGCAGACGTTGCCCAGGTCTGCTCACTCCACAAGGAGTCTACTCAGGCCTCAGTTGAGGAAGTGTGCAGGGCGGCCACCTGGACCACTCCATCTCCTTTCATTTGGCACTATAGGCTAGATTCATTTGCATCGACAGAGGCAGCGTTTGGCCAGAGGGTGCTTCAGAGAGTATATCCTGGGGGGGGGGGGGAATCTTCGGACCAGTTTTGGTCCCACCCATAGGACTGCCATGTTTTGGTATGTCCCATTCCTGGATGCTAGCTCCACCTACTATGGAGAAGGGGCGTTGGTCTTACCTGATACGCCCCTTCTCGTAGAGTGGAGCTAGCATCCAGCCCCTCCCATAAACTAACTGGTCCTTGAGTGTTTCAGGAGAGATACCTGGATGATGACACGTCGAGTCTGTCCTTTCATCTTCGCCAAAGCTGGGGATCCTAGCAACAGAGGCGGAGCTTTACAACTTTCACAGACTCAGTCCTATAGGCTGAACAGACTAGGTCAACCCATTCCATTCCTGGATGCTAGCTCCACCCTACAAGAAGGAGCGTATCAGGTAAGACCAACGCCCCTTCTGACTTACTCCAGGCAAAGGCCTGCCTGTCACATGTCATATTTGCTTCATCAGAGAATGTATGAGTTAAAAACCAAGCAAACCAGGTGTAACTTAGAACATCTTGCATATTTCGGGGGTTGTTATGACCTAGGTGGTCAAGGCAAGGCAGGCCTCTAGAGAGTCCTTTATTACTCTCAATAAATGTTCCAATGACCGGTAAGGCTCCACTCCATGCTACCCTGAAAACAACCATCCTCACTCCCCCAAACAACCCCTATATTACAAAGAAAGTCCACAGTGTAGGAGTACACGCAAAGAGCAAGAAAAAGGAGCTCCAAAAGCAAAGCAAAGGGCAAACAGCAGTCCCTAAGACAAGGGCAAAGTCCAAGGGAAAGAAGTCATTCCTCATGGCTAGGCAAAGCAAAAGGTAAAAAGCAGTCTTCAACGAAAGGCAAAAAGCATGAGTCAAAGTCTGGGGAATGTAAACCAAAACAAAGACTAATTCTCCACAGCCTCTCCTAAAGTCACTCCATTTCAGGTGTTCCTTGTGAGGAAGGGTGGGGTGACCTTCTCCCAAGTTGCCTTGCAGCCCTTCTCTGAGCTTGCCTACGCTCCACACTCCGTGCCCTTGGATCAAGTGGGAGAGATAGCTGTTCCTCATCAAGAGGGGATCTGCTGCCTATCAACACCACTGTCTGTCACCAGCTGATCCTCCCCTGTGTCTGAAGGCAAGCAGCTCTCTGTCTGGTCAACTACCTCCCCCAATGCCTGAGGGGCCTGGGACAGCATTGTCCTCAGCCCTTGACCACTCCAATCATGCCAAGGGAGACATGTCATCCCTGTTGGACAATCCCAATTCCCACTCTTCCGCCTCTGAGGAGGAGGATAGCTCTATAGAGCCATGACACTATCCCCCCCACAGGACCCCTTCCCCCAGGACCATGCGGACTAGGGCGCTCCGGGTACTTGTGGAATATCTGAACCAAATAGGGAACATGCACATCCTTGGCATCCACCCACATGAAGTCCTCCAGTCCATAGCCCTTCCAAGCCACCAAGTACTGAAAGCATCCCCTCATCGAACATGAATCTCAAAAACTGTCCACCTCATACTCCGGAGGTCCTTGTGTGGCCACGGGACTCAGTGGCAGTGCAGTGGGACGATGGGGACTGTCTGCTGATACAGGCACCAGTAAGGATCTTTATGTTTCAAGGCAAGGTTAGCTGGAAGGCCACAGGATTGATCACGGCTTCAACAGGAAACAGGCTCCAGATAGCAGTGATTCAGGTTTTGGGATGGCCAATTTGAAGGCAGGTGCCAATGGTCCGTCATCTTGCCCTGCATTGCTGCAATTGAGCATGTATGTGCAAGCACAGATGCAACAGGTCCTGGAGCATTGGGGAGCAGTCAGGCAGGCCAATTCATCCAGCAGTTCTGAGAAAAGGCCTTCCAGGAACTGGTCCATAAAACTGGCCTCATTCCACTGAATGTCCCGGCTGACCACTCGGAAGTCGCTGATGTAATCTGTGACTGGCCAATGCCCATCGTACCTCTCGCAAATGTTTCTTCCCTGTCTACTTTTACGGGATCCTCAAACTTAATACGCAGCTGTGTGCAAACCCCCGCATAGTCGTCCAGTAATAGTCTAGGCTGGGTCAAAATAGGGGTCACCCAGCAAGCTGCAGACCCTGTCAAGAGGCTAATCAAGAAGCCCACTTTGTCCTGGTCCATGGGAAAGTGTTCTGACCATAGATTCATATACAGCTGGCATTGCCCAAAGAAGGTGGGAAATTGGCCCAACGGCCCATCAAACATATCTGGCACCATTACAGGGCATTTGAGGTGAGGCCAGGTGGAGCTGGCAGCCTGCAACTGGAATAGTTGCGAAGAGAGAAGCACCACCTGCTGAGCTAAGTGAGCACTATCGGCAAGGAGTTGCTCCATCTTGCCTGGCTGCATCCAAAGTGCTGCTCAAGAGACTGGGCATGGTGGAGTTGTTAGGCCAGGAACAAACTGTTATAACCCAGGTCCTTTATTGCTCTTAATAAATGTTCCAACGAATGCCCCTCCAATTGCTGGTAAGGCTCCACCCCTGCTACCCCAAATATAACCACCCTTAGTCCCCCAAACAACAGCCGCTATATTACAAAGAAAATTCACAGAGTAGGAGCACGCTTACAGGGCAAGGTCCAGGATTCCAAGTCCAGTACACCTAGCTAAGCAAGTCCATGAGGCAAACTGTAGTCCACAAGGCAGAGTCCAGGCATAAGACAAATGGCAATCCTCAGGGCAAAGACAAGGTACAAGACAAAAGGCAGTTGTAAAAGCAAAGCAAAGCAAAGGGCATACAGCAGGCCACAAGATAAGGGAAAAGTCCAAGACAAAAGGCAGGAGTTCTTATGGCTAGGCAAAACAAAAGGCAAAAAGCTATGTCTACTCCAGGTGTTCCTTGTGCGGAGGGGTGGGACCAGTGGTGGGTTCCTACCAGTGCGGTCCACTCTATAGCACCGGTAGCGGCCCGCTGGTGATGTCACAGTACCGGTGTGGTCGGTTGCTGGTACCTGGGCACCGCCAGTTTTTTGGGAAAAAATTTAAATTTTTTTAAAAAATTTCTTCTGCGCATGCCCAGAAGCCGAGTTTCCGGCACTGCTGATGCACTGCCTTCCTACCCCACAGTGAGTCCAAGCAGGGGAGGATGGCTGAGGAAGTGCGTGAGAGGCTGAAAGAACGACTGCTGAAGGGAGGGGAACAGAGATAGGTCCTGCTGCCCATTCCCCTCCCTTCAGCAGTCCGAGAAGCCACGAACGTGCGGTGATGATCCTAGGCATTTTCGCACGTTTGAGGCTTCTCGAGCTGCTGAGGGGAGGGGGAATGGGCAGCAGGACCTATCTCTGTTCCCCTCCCTTCAGCAGTCTGAGAAGCCACGCCCACCCGGTCACATGGCTGGCAAGCCACACCCACAAAATAAGCCATGCCCACAGAGTGGTAGTAAAAAAATTAGGAACCCGCCCCTGGGTGGGACGACCACCCGAGTAGCCCTGCAGCCCTACGCTCCGCTCTCCAAGTCCTTGGATCAAGAGGGGATCTGCTGCCTATCAGCACCAACCCTCCCCGTGTCTGTGAAGGCAGGCAGCTCTCCATCTGGTCAATCACCTCCCACAATGCCTGAGAGGCCTGGGACAGCATCATCCTCAGCCCCTGGCCTCTCCAAACATGCCTGTTGGACAGTCCCAGTTTCAACTCCTCCTCCTCCTCTGAACAGGGCTCCAATGGGGCCATGGCAGGGGTATTCATGCAAATTATGTATGAGTGATTTGATGCTCAGCTCTTCTGTCAATAGCTTTCATGTGCAACTGCTAATGTCAGCACTGATAAATCTTCACATCTTTCCTAATGCTTGTGTCAGCCACAGGAGGAGGGAGCATATAAGTTACAGCACTGCAAGGGTCTGCTCAAAAGAGACTTTAAAAAGAAGAATTTGCCTGAGGAGTTGCAGCTGCTTCCATGGTGGAGAAATCCAGGCAGAGTTACAAGATTCTGTTGTTTACCATTGCCACTATTGGCACTTGTATCTTGTAGTCCAGTGTTTCTCAACTTCAGCAAGTTTAAGATGTGTGGACTTCAGCTCCCAGAATTCCTCAACCAGCATGGGATATAGTCCAGCATCAGTGGAGGCCAGTCAATGGCCTTCTCAGCCTGGTTAAGGAGTGCTTCAGTTGTCTTGGCACCTGCCCAGAACAGCTCTTTAGCATTACTTTTCTGAGTTCTCCACCAGAGGTGGGGGGGAGAAAGACCTCCCTCCATTCCTCCCCCAGCACCACCCACTTTCTTCTTGGACAGGAATGGAAGCTTTTGGGTTATGGTGCCCTCTTCTTCCTCAGCTGTGCCTGAGACTGCATGGCTCATCAAGCACTGCCAAGACTGCATGGTAAACCCACAAGACTGGCAAGTTGCTTGCTAAGCTACTGCTGCAGCACTATGCCTCTATCCAATCCTTGAGAGATGATCCAAAGAAGCTATGAGGAGCTCACTAGCATTTGCATCTGACGAACTGGCACCTTCTGCTCCAACATGGCAGCTGGCTATTTTTCTCCATAAACAAAAAAAGCCTTTACCCCTCGCCAAACATGCTGATTGGTCCTGTGGTTTCTATGCCAGCTGCAAGTGGCAGGGCAGAAGGCTTGGCTGAGGGTTGGAGGTGTCTCCCTCACCCCACCCATGGGAATGAGGAGCGAGTAGGTAGCCAATAAAGCCCTTCATTTGGATAATTACTCCTTGGGGGGGGGGGAGAATGAAGCTGTGCTAGTTTCTGACATTAACATTTATGCAAGGACCCAAAATTTTTAGGCTGAATAGCTTTGAATTTAAAAAAAAGAATTTTAGTAACATTTGCACAAAAGGGCTCTTATGGTTGATAGGGCCGGTCACCAATTTATCAAACAGAAATGGTGCCCTTTCCTCTCACCTTCTCTGCTTATTTCTGTCTATTTTCTCTAGACACACTTCTAGTGACCTGCAGGCATTTATCAGTGTTATTTTCTAAAAATGCCTCTGAGTATATATGTAGGTCCCAAAGACATGTGGAAATATAGTTTATACTCAAAGCTGGCATTTTGATATGAATAAGGCTTGCTTCATCTTTAAATATTTTGATTTTCAAAAAGGCAGGATGCCTCCATACCACTATGTAACTGTTTGTCTTCTTTCTGAGTTTAGTTCAACATTGACATGCTGAACTGACTTACCTGCATTCTGTTCAACACCCTGATTAACACCTTCATTTTAGAGTGCTAGAATCAACCCCCGAAAGCATTTATTGGCTTGGAGGGGGGAGAGGCTCCATCAGCAAGGAGCTTGCTGGCTGAGGTATTCTGGGAATGTGAAGTTCACCAAGGAGGAGAGGAGAGGAGAGGAGAGGAGAGGAGAGGAGAGGAGAGAAGAGAAGAGAAGAGAAGAGAAGAGAAGAGAAGAGAAGAGAAGAGAAGAGAAGAGAAGAGAAGAGAAGAGAAGAGAAGAGAATAATAGAATAGGTAGTCCTCAAGTTACGAATATAAAGGAGCCTGCCCATTCCATTCTTAACCCAAGGATTTGTAGGAGTGAATCTCGTACAATGAATGTGATCACTCCCTCCTTTCGCCGAAGTATTCGCTAATCGAATGTGCGGCTCGTTAAGTGAACATGGGAAAGGCCATGGGGGGCCTAGTAATGGAACAAGCTACCTACTTCAGACTACCCAAGGCCTCCCCCGACCCACAGATACCTCATTTTCCCTCCTTTGGGATCCCCACAATTGCTTCCTCCCCCATCCTGCCGCACCTGGTGACTTACCTTATGAAGATCTGTCTTCTCTCCAGCTTGTTTCTTTGCTTGCTTCCTTCTTTCTCATCAGCAAAGGGCTTAAAGAAGGCTTTGGTAATGCAAAGGAGGCGCGGAAGGCCGCACGCAGCCCTCCTGGCTTCCTTTCTCACCTCCAGAGCCCCTTTCAAGCCCTTTGGCAGTTAAAAATGCAGACCAGAAGTGCACGTGAATGGCTTGAAAAGGGCTCTGGAGGTGAGAAAAAAGGCCTGGAGGGCTCTTTGCGGCCTTCTGTGCCTCCTTTTTCATCGTCGAAGCCTCCTTCAAGCTGTTCGCATGCACTTCCGGTCTGCATTTTTCATCAAACTGCTTGATGGGGTGGGTGGGGATGAGAAATAGGAGGGGTAAATGTTGCAGAGCCTCTGTGGTCATTTGTAAGTGCGAACAACTGCCGTGGTGCTGCAACATTCGTAATTTCGGAACCTGTTTGTAAATACTAGGGGGCGCTTATCACATAACTTCAAATATTTGCTAAGGGAACACTTGTAGCCCATAGAGTACAATAGAGTAGAGTAGAGTAGAGTAGAGTAGAGTAGAGTAGAGTAGAGTAGAGTAGAATAGAATAATAGAATAGAATAGAATAGAATAATAGAATAGAATAGAATAGAATAGAATAATAGAATAGAATAGAATAGAATAGAATAGAATAGAATAGAATAGAATAGAATAGAATAGAATAGAATAGAATAGAATAGAATAGAATAGAATAGAATAGAATAGAATAGAATCTGGAAGGGACCTTCTAGTCCTGCTCAAGCAGAACCTATAACATTTCAGACAAGTGACTGTCCAGTCTCTTCTTAAAAATCTCCAGTGATGGAGTGCCTACGATTTCTGGAGGCAAGCTGTTCCACTGGTTAATTGTCCTCACTGTTAGGAAGTTTCTCCTTAATTCCAGGTTGCTTCTCTCCTTGATTAGTTTCCAACCATTGTTTCTTGTCCTGCCCCCTGGTGCTTTGGAGAATAATTTGACCCCCTCTTCTTTGTGGCAGCCCCTCAAATATTGGAATACTGCTATCATGTCACTCCTAATTTTTCTTTTCTCTAGACTACCCAAACCCAAAACCCAAACAGTTCGCCTTGGCTGTGTCGGGGAATGCGCCATTCCCCGGCTCTGGCCTTTCCCTGGAGCTGCCACCCACATGCCACCTGCTCACCTTCCACCTCGCTCACCTTTGTCCGTGCCTTGGTGGGGGTCCCCGGCGAGGCTTGGCTGGTGAGTAGTTTTTGGCTGGCTTCCAAACAGCTCCACTGCAACGCCATCCCTCCGGTGCAGCAGGCCGTTCTCCTGGCTGGGTCTGGCTGTGAATGGCACCGGCAGGTAATTGGGTGCCTGTGCGCAGCCGGCGCCTCTTTTTTGGTGCGAGAAGCCTCCAGCCACCGCTGCCGGCTTGAGTCTGGCTGGCAAAGAGGCTTTTCATGCTGAAAAAGAGGCGGTGGCTGCAGGCTTCTTGCACTGAAAACTACCGAAAAAGAGGCCTGAAGTCCCGTCGCCGCCGTCCTGTTCTTCTTACCGGCTGCGCACATGGACCCCATTGCCAGACCCGGCCAGGAGAACAGCCTGCTGCACAGGAGGGACAGTGTCGCAGCAGAGCTGCTCAGAAGGCAGCCGGACTGCGGTGTTCCTTTAAGGTACTTTGATGTGGGGGGGAGGGGGGATCATAAAAAGACAGGCCGCAGCAGCTGCCTTTTCTGCCGGTTCTTTGGGCGTGGCTTGGTGGGGGTCATGTGACTGAGTGGGCATGGCAAACTTGATGTCACTCACAGCAAGATGCCGCCCCACCAAGCCACACCCACCAAACCACGCCCACAGAACTGATAGTAGAAAAAATTGAAACCCACCACTGATTGATTGTATGTATGTATATGTATATATGTTTGTGTGTGTGTATACACACACACACATAATCAATCAGTGGTGGGATATATATATATCCCACCACTGATTGATTATATGTGTGTGTGTATACACACACACACATACACACACACACAAACATATATACATATACATATACATACATACAATCAATCAGTGGTGGGTTTCAATTTTTTCTAATATATATATAATTTAAACTTTACATTTTACTGATAAAGAAATAAAGGGAGACTAGTATAGATCTATTTCAAGCTATTTAGCTCTCATCAGCTAGCCATACCCTTCTGGGATTCAAACTTGGGCTGCTTGCCTGTTAGGCAGTTGCGTTAACCTCTAGGCCACAAGTTCCTCTCCCTATCAGCTGAACCAGGGAAGAGAGATTAAATGTATTTTTCTTTTACCAGATCACCTGGTATACCCAAATATGGGAGGGAGCATACTGCTTCCTTTCGCCTTTCAGCCCCTATAGTCTATACTATAGACTAGTATAGATCTAATAGATCTATACTAGTCTCCCTTTATTTGTTTTCAGTAAAATGTAAAGTTGAAATAGTTTGTGGTGAACGTGACTGCCTGCATGTCTATATATATGTCTATATATATTCTTTTGCCAGATCACCTGGTATACCCAAATATGGGAGGGAGCATACTGCTTCCTTTCACCTTTCAGCCCCACTCCAGGGGCCATGCGTTCATGACAAACTATTTCATATAAGAAACGATAGACATCACGATCTCCAGAACTTTTAAAAAATTTTATTATACTAAGCTTTCGTTAATCCCTGTTAATATTGTCAGAGTGTAAAATCACAATTTGAGAGATATTTGCTTATATTGCTGATCGATTTTGCACGTGTAACGAAAGCTTAGTATAGTAAAATTTTTAAAAAGTTCCAGAGATCGTGATGTCTATTGTTTCTTCTTCTATAACTACACCTGGAACTCGCATTTTTAGGACACTTCTTTATATATATATTTATATATATATATATACACACACACATATATACATATATGTATATGTACACACACACACACACACACACACATGCGTGTGTGTGTGTGTATACCATATATATATATATATATATATATATATATATATATATATATATATATATATATATATATATATATATATATATATATATATATATATATATATATATATATATATATATATATATATATATATATATATATATATATATATATATATATATGCTATGTCCTGGATATAAGGAACTACCAAAGAAGCTAGACTGCTTTGACCTGGCCTAGAGAGCAGGCCCAATGGTCACTCTCCTTGGTATGTTAATGTTGCAGGCAGCCATGTTCACAGACAGTCCTACCCTCATTGCCCTTGCTTCAACGATGCTGAATTTCCCTGGCATAAATATTAATCTCCCTTGCCTGGGAGGGAGAAATATCCTTTAAATATTTTGTGCTTTTTAGGAATAAATTTATTTAATAAGAAAATAGCTGGCAGTAGAAATGGGTGATGGGGAGAATACTGCCAGGGCCATAGGACGAGTGGTGAGGAAGGGTGAAGTACCCTCCTTGGCATTTAGTTTTTAACATTCCCTTTCTTGGACACAACAAAGGTGATACTGGGGCTCAATCAGAAATTGAAAGTTAAGGCTCCACTGATGCCAAAGAAAATCTTCTCAGGGAAAATCAAAAGGACCTCCCGTTTTCTGTCATTTCCTGACATCCTTTGACTGGGAGTAGGCATGCTTTATAAAAATGTGTAGGTGAATAATTAAAGTAACAGCTAAGTTGGCCATAATATAAGAGGAGATAATTACTGGCCAATTTACATTTTGCCAAATATTAAAAGTAAATACTTTTGGATGTCCTGTAGTAATACTGTAGGTCCAGTACCACCAAATATTCAGAGTGTAGTGTCAAACCTCAAAACCCCAAAAATAAGACTAATCCCAGCTCCCACCAGAACTAGCTGCAAACAACTTTTCAAAACCGAGGGAGAAAAGCCCTTTACTATTTCATCACGATAGAATCATTTGCAAACTAAATAAAATATGACTCCAAGATACTTTTATTAATTTTTTTCATTAGGCATCCATGTCATGATTCATCAAGCCAAGTCTATGTACACAATCCCCCACAGCATTAAAAGAAGACAAGTTTTCCCTGCATCTTTGAGAGGTATGGATCCATACATGCTCACAGCCCAATTTAAGGTGGAGAGAGTTTGCTTGGCACTGGATTCATCTCTACTCCATTGTAACTCTTCCAAGGACTCAAGTCAGCAAAAGGAGGGGAGGGGAATAGAAGGGAGGGCAATCTATGGGCTCTCTGTAATTATCCATCCTGATGAATGTAGATACTGCAGAACGTATTAGAGGAATGGCAATTTGGGCATTTGCTGCAGGCAGGTCCTGCTCCCCATAAGGTGGATTGTGCCCTTTGGAAGAATTACGTCTCTGCTCCATAAATAAACATTTGGTAGAAATCTGAATTTAGATGGATTTTATTTCTGATGGAAAGAAAACGTATGACGATGTTTCTGCAGGTTTTTTTCACATAGCTTTAATCAAGAAGCAAAGGCAGTTCTCTATTCTATTTTTATTATTATGTATATAAATGGCATCAAGTTCATTTAAATGTATAGAAAATATCATATAGAAAATATAAAAGATTACATATATATAAAGCAATATCTCAAATACAATATTTGGATTTGCTCCTAAACATGTGCATTTCTGAAGTTTCTGAAACCGTCCTTGTTGATTTTAAAATTCTGCTTCAAAGCAGCAGCAGATAATGAATGTTAAGAAGAAATCCTTGTACCCTTTATGTATTCAGAGTCACAGAAAAACTAGCCAACTTCTGACAAACCCCAATTTGTTTCCAATAACTTTTACACAAAGCAGGATATAAATTGTGCAAAGTGTCAGCCAGATGATTTGCAGCTCAAACAATAGTTCTTCTGCCAGCCTCTTTCTTACACTATAGCCGACATAGCCTTCTGTTTTTGTTTTTGTTTAAAAAAAACCTCATGTAATTTGCATTGGAACAATTTACAGATAGTCATTTTCTTGGTCTATATTACTACAGTATATATTGATATAAAATAAGATGTGCCCTTTATTACTTCAAATGATTAGCAATTACAAAAACCTCTGTTGTTCATCTTGTTTATTATACTTCTTGCTAGGAGAGTAAAGTTTGGCATCTGACGCACAAAGAATTAAGTGCAAAGAACTTTTCAGCTTACAAAGCAAATGGAATATAAATTTTCATCCACTAATCAGCTTGATTCTTTCAACAAGAGAGATGGATTTGCCTAACTTCTAATATTGATTTCAATATTTAGGCAAATAATATCAATTACATATTGCTCTCGCATCAAAACTGTTCAGTTTCAGTAAATCTGACTGAACGGAACCATCACAAGGATAGTCTTTATTTTAGGCTAAGTGTCCAATTTACTGGGAGAAAATTTCCTGTGGAAACTTTGTTCAAATAAATAAGAGGTTTGTAAGCATTCTTGCACAACTCTACCTTTATATATATTTTAAAATGATACGTGTGTGTGTGTGTGTGTGTGTGTGTGTGTGTGTGTGTGTGTGGTCTAAACCAAAAATGGCTGCTGTATAATCTTGGGAGTGGGTATGTATTTATTATGTATAGCATATATTTGTTCCATAATTCTTTTACCACTTGCATTGTATAAGTAGTGATACATTTATCATACAAATATTTTGACAATTTTATAAAATCTTAAAATTCAGTGTCATATACTTATTTTAGATCTATTTAAACACTGCTTATTTTGTGATTTTGCATTGTAATAACAAATAATTTCTACTTCACACAAGGTTAGGGATTTCAAAAATTAATCCAGGTAAATTAAATACAGACGTTCTATAGCTTTAAAACAGAAAATGAAAGGATTATCTATTCTCTATGGAGCTGATTTAGAGAGACACTCCTTCATTGGTCTCTTTAAAATATTTTGCCCTTTTTGCAATGGAACATGAATAAATCATGGAATAACAGAGTTGGAAGGGACTTTGGAGGTCTTCAAGTCCAATCCTTGCTCGAGTAGGAGACCCTATACCCGTGGTGGTGAACCTATGGCACGCGTGCCACAGGTGGCACACGGAGCCATAGCAGCCGGCACACAAGGGTTCCCACCGGCAAACCGGAAGTGCAGAAAAACGCAGTTCCGGTTTGCCGGTGAGCTGTTTTTTGCACTCTGGAGGGTTCAGGGAAGCTCCCTGAAGCTCCGGAATGCAAAAAACTACAAAACCGACAAACCGGAAGTGCACTTTTCCGCACTTCCGGTTTGTCCGTTTTGCAGTTTTTTGCATTCCGGAGCTTCAGGGAGCTTCCCTGAACCCTCTGGAGTGCAAAAAACAGCTCACCGGCAAACCGGAAGTGCGTTTTTCTGCACTTCCGGTTTGCCGGTTTCGTCGTCCCAGGCTCCGGTAAGGCTTTGCGCGGGGGTGGGGGTGTGTGCGCATGTGCAGGGGGCAGCATGGGGGGGTGTTGTGCGCATGTGTGGGGGGAGGGAATGGGTGTGGGCACACGAGCGCGCGCGAGCGCCCCCCTCTTTTTGGCATGCGAGCCTAAAAAGGTTCGCCACCACTGCCCTATACCATTTCAGACAAATGGCTGTCCAGTCTCTTTTTGAACGCCGCCAGTGATGGAGCACCCACAAGTTCTGAAGGCAAGCTATTCCATTGATTGATAGCTTTCACCATTAGGAAATTTCTCCTTAGTTCTAGGATATTTTTCTCCTTGATTAAGTTTCCATCCATTGCTTCTTGTCTTGCCTTCTGGTGCTTTGGAAAATAGTTTGACTCCCTCATCTTTGTAGGAGCCCTTCAAATATTGGAACGTTTCTATGATATCTCCCCTAATCCTTCTTTTCTTTAGACTAAACATATCCAATTTCTGCAACTGTTCTTCATATGTTTTTGCCTCTATCCTCTAATCATCCTTGTTGTTCTTCTCTGCACTTTTTCCATAGTCTCAACATTTTTTTAATAGTGTGGTGACCAGAACTGGATGCAGTACTCCAAATGTAGTCTTACTAAGGCTGTAAAGTGGTACTAGAATTTCATGAGATCTTTATTCTATCCCTCTATTAATGCAGCTTAGGATTGCATTGACTTTTTTGCTGCTGCCGCACACTTCAGATTCCTAAAGGAAGTTCATATAGAGCAGGGGTGTTAAACTCAAGGCCTGGGGGCCGGATGTGGCCCGCAGGGTGCTTAGATCTGGCCAGCAGGGCTGCCCTGGAAACAGCGAAGGACCGGCCCACGGTGCCTCTGCCAGCGAATACAGAGATTGCGAGGGCTGCGGGCAGCCCTCCCGAGCCCCGTTTTTGCTGACAGAGGGTTGCAGGAGGCTGTCACAGCCAAAAACAGAGCTCGTGAGGGCTGCACACGCCCCCCCAACTCCATTTTCACTGGCAGAGGGTTGCAGGAGGCAGTTGCAGCCAAAAATGGAGCTCAGGAGCCAGTTTTTGCTGGCAGAGCGCTTGGGCCACCACAGGCGCCCCCCAACATGAGTGATGTCATGATGGCCACACCCACCCTGGCCCCCGAGGTCAAACACAACCCTGATGCGCCCCTCAATGAAATCAAGTTTGATGATGTTATGTTTTGAGGAACTGGGGGAAGTCTTCAGTCCGACCAGGAACTAGAGCAGGTAAAATCTGATTGGCTCTCTGCCAGTCCAGCGCTCTATTTAAACCTCTGACCCTGATCCCAGCCCCAGCTGGAGTTGTCACTGTAACCTAATAAAGAGCTGAAGTCACAAGCCTCGCCTCCAGACTCTCATTGCTGAGATGTAACAGACACCCCTGATATAGTGTCATAGATCTAAAGTCTAGACTGTCCCGGTAGCTGGATTCGGTGTACCCCCCCGGAGTTTCCAAGAGATGCGTCATCTCACCGATGCTAGTCACACCCCTCTCCTGACTATGCCCACCCCCATTTTAGCAAAGGTGGGGGGGAAAGCTGCAACACGTCACGTGACAACAATGTGTCATCGCAAGTTTGACACCCCTGCTCTACAACAACGGAATGGAAACACCAAACTAATCAAGTTCTTGGCAACTTTTTATTGCTCAAGAATTACAGTAGCTCCATTGGTGCCTCAATTTGGGCAGCTAAACTGATTTATTTTCCCCTCAGCTTTGGTCAATCTCAGCTACTCTAATGCTGATTTTTCCCTTTTGAAGCACCGAAGCTTTTTGATAGGCACGATGATTTTTTTTCCTGGATCATCTCCCACTATTTACCTGCCATCACATTGTGATCAGAAACTATTACTTCACAGCTCTTTCAAGACTTTGCAGTTCCCCTCACAGCAAACTGTCAGTTTTTTGGGAAATCACCTGAGGAATGTACAGAAGAAGTAAAAACAAGGAGATATGGGTACTGATTGAGTAGTTTTTGCATCTTCTCCTTGATAATTGGAAGGAAGTATGGAGCAGTTTGAATTTAGTAGCGAGGCCAATGCCTGTAGATCTCAGTCAAACTACTTTTGAATGTTTGGGGAGGGGAACTGCAATTGTTCCTTTTGGCCTCCTTTCCTGCCCTGCAGTGTCTCTTGCTTCTTGAATAATTGGGATAAAAAAGATAAGACACATTAGTTTTGATAAAGCAGAAAAGCCATAGCAACATCTAGAGACCTTAAGCTTCCAATCTTCCCTTTGGCTCACTATCTGACATAACTGCATCTCATCAAGCATAGCTGGATACATGGCCACATTGTTGAAATGGAGTTCCCAAAGTTCTTTCTCCTGGAAGATCCACTTCTCTTCCCTCTGAGCAGAGTGGATGGTGAGATTTCAGCTGATGAAGGCAGTGAGAGAAGCTAAGGACAGGAAGCATTTCTAGAGAATTGTATACATTGGCAATGGGTATGGTTTTGTAGATATATATTTCCTTCATCCAGACTGCCACATTTTCAAGCAGAAGTAAGAAAACTTTTGGATAACAATATCATCTTATTTTGGGTTACAGAGAATCACTGAATATAGTATCTGCATTTTCAGGCTCCAGCTGCTCCAAGGTATCCTGAAAAAAAGTACCTCCTTATTTTTCTTAATTAAAGAACCAACTTTTCCAACCTCATTTTAGTGTATTATTTTTAATCGACCTTTCCCTTAACTGACAGCAGCTACACAAACCCAACAATCCATGGGAATTCATATACACAGATCCCCTGCTCACTTACCACTCCATTTTGAGCCTAGCAGCCATTTGGGGTGGATTATAATTATACTCAATTTAAAGATTGGAATATGGGAACACAGAAGGATAAGCAACTTGCCCTGAGGGCATATGACAAAATGGATTAAATAAGATCTTAGAATTCTCTCGATCAGTTGCAGGTGCCCAACCTCCCATGTCACTTCACTGAAAACTGTTGGCAATTGTCAGGTAACCAGATTATCCCCTGATTTTCACCAAAACAGGACACGTTAAACTCTACAAAATGGGGGGTGAGGAATCTGATCCAGCTTCTTAGTGATGTCATAGCATCACAGCTATGATTCTTGCAGTTCTCAAACATCAATGAACTTATTTTTAAAAAAACTGAATCCACAGAAAAGTTACCCATCCTCTGTTATCACCAAATGCATGTCAGTCTTCCCCAGGTCAGTCTCTGAATCATGTTGTTCCTGTTCTGCCTTGGTTGTGTTTACATTGCAAAAATTAAAATTACATTAATACTACATTAGAGCCACCTAATATTATTTTTTTCTTCCTTTCAATCATGTCCCATTCTCAGAGACTGTCTGGATATGTCCCTGCAGATTACTTGGCAAGAGTTTTCAGAGGTGATTTGCCATTGCCTCCTTCCAGGAGCTGAGAGAAAGTGACTGGTCCAAGGTCACCAGCTGACTTTGTGACCAAGATGAAGTAGTATTCATGGTCTTCCAGTTTCTAGCTTGATGCATTAAGACTACACCAAATTGCAATTGCATTACTAGAATCATTTCTTAGTCATAAGAAGTTTATTCTGCCTGAAACCTGTTTTTCTCTGGAACTATATGGCTGTTATCTTTGGGCTTAAAAAGGCTGTAGACCAAATGAAAGAGAACATCACCAACTATGGTTAGGATTATGGTGAGGGGGGGGAGTCCTATGAGCAAAGCTTAAGGAAACTCTTTAGCTTAGAAAAAAATTCACTCTTTCTAGCACTATCACAGAAGAAGGCAAAAACTTTTTTTTCTTGGCTGAGAAAGCATGTTTTAATGGGCTTCAATTACAAGAGACAGATTTGGTTGAAAACTAGGAGGAACAGAAGAACCCATTCCCTACAGGCTTTGACAGAGATTCTTAAAGAAAAACTGGATAGCCATCTACTGGGGATGCTCTAACTTGAAGTTTCCTGGATTTCAAGAGAAATCTGTAATTTTATGACAGATGCTTTTATAGGGAGCAACTCACCAGTGATATGGCTTTGGCAAAGTTCAAGTGAGCATACAGCATGATTGCAATGTCATTCTGACCTGCTTCTAGTGCGATGGAGAGAGCTGTGCTGCCATCCTACAAAAGAAGGCAAGAAGATACACATATTGTTGCAGTGATGGTGGGGCTTATGGGGTCACTGTTTTTGCCAAGGAAGAATTGTTATCATTTTGGTTGCCCTCCCACTTCCTGGAATTCCAGGAAATGCTATCTGGGACTGAGCCATACAGATCTTTGAAAATTAATACAGGGTAGTAGTTCAGGTATGATATTAGACTTGCATCAGAGAGACCAGGTTTTTTACCATAATTGGTTGACTCCAAGCCAATCATTTCCTCTCACTCAATCTATTTTACAAGATTGCGATTATGGAGGTAAAATTAGTAAATATACCCCTATGTATGCCATCTTGAGCTCCCTGACAAAAGATGATTAATGCAATAAATAAAATAAATTACCATCTTCCAACAGTACTAACTGGAACACTGATTGATTGATTTGATTTATGTGATGCCCATCTCATTCCTAATGTTCACCCCAAAGACAAGAGAATCATTCCCTCCACCATCTACATGTAATGACAAACAACTGTCTGATTTCTTTTTCTTGGAAAGAGAGTGTTTGGCAGTGTGCACAGAGGGTCTGATCAACTACACCAGGGGTGTCAAACTCAATGTTGAGTTGGCCACGCCCACCCCAGCCTCCCAAGGTCAAACACAACCCTGATGCGGTCCTCCATGAAATCGAGTTTGACACCCTGAACTACACAATTCTCATTTTCCAAACACACACTTAGATAATAGGAAAACTATGGTAAATTACAGCAGAAGGCTCAGCCAAACACAGGACCAACGAAGTTGGTGTGTGTGTATGTAATGTTAGGTAGAATTACTTGAATTTAACAATCAAATGTGGAAGGATTTGATGATATTATTCTCAATATGCCCTGCCTCTTTCTCTCTTTCCTAAGATTGAGCTACAATTATTCAATGAGAAATAATTACTAAGTGTAATTATTATTATTATTAGTCCAGTACTAAACCTTGGGACTGAGTAAGACTTCTTATTTTCCTGGGGAACTGAACGAAATCTATTGTGCAGAGTTTTTGCTATGGGCTCTGAGATGGAAGACAACCTAACAAACTCAACAGCAGCAGCATAAGTATAAGCAGGACTTACATTGTCTGACTGGGCAACATTACACTCAGGAGTAGCCAATAGCAGACGGACAATCTCAGCATGGCCGTGTTCACAGGCACACATCAGTGCAGTAGAGCCATCATCATCTTGCAAGTTGACATCTGCTGCACTTGCTAACAAGGCACGCACCATCTCAAGACGCCCATGGCTGACAGCTAACATCAATGCAGTCTGCCCGGCCTGTAGGAGTGGGGAAGAAAACCAAAGGAGTTAAGTGGCTGCCAAATGCAGAATAGGGAAAAGCATGCTGCAATGCCTAACTCTTAAAAACCATGTGTTTAGAACAATCTAAAATATTGAAGATGCATGAACTCTATTAAAATTTTGTATATCTACTGCAGCCAATTAACAGCATTTTAAAAGATTTTGAACAATTTCCACGTACTCATGTGAGAGTATGATTACTACTTTCTGGTTGTCATCCTCATCCTCATCCTCATCATGGCCCTTCCAATTTTGCAAGAATCTATCGGGAATGTTAGTACCTGGCTGGCTTTGGCATTCACATTGCCCTTTTTCAGTAGCTGCATAATAGTCTCCATGTCACTCTCTGTCTGGGAGGCAGCCAGTGCTGTGAGCATGATGGCTGTATAGCCAGCTTTGTTCTGTTGGTCCACATGACACAAACCTAGAATAACAAGACAGTATTAGAAAAACTATTCCTTCTAGAAATAAATATTTGAATATTGTGGGTTCCACAATTTCAAATGAGCTCTGGGAAGCAGTGGTAAAATATGTTTATAATTTCTCTAAGGAAAGAGATTTCATAAACAGGAAAGTTACTGGAGAGAGTCCACTATTATCTGCCTTTCTTTGGTCAAAATCTATGAAAACTCTATTTGGAACCCAAGAATGGTAAAGATGTTTTAGGGAAGATCAAATATGATAGTACATTTCACATAGAGAAATATATACTAAACAATTGGTAACATAAGAGAAATATGAAAAGATTTATTTAAGTGTACGGAAAGGTGTAGGGTTATGTCAGGAGGCACTATGCTGAGAATACTGCCCTCCTGACATAACCCTACATCTTTCCTCTGGGTTTCCCAAATAGTTGGCCTTATGGCCATCTTCTAGATATCAATCAATCAGAATAGAGCTAGAAGGAGGTCTTCTAGTTCAGCCCCCTGCTCAAGCAGGAGACCCTATACAATTTCAGAAATATGGCTGTCCAGTCTTCTCTTAAAGCCTCCAGTGATGAAGCACCTACTTGTACTGTTTTTGGAAAAATCCTCACTCCTTGCACTAGACCTAACCCTTTCCTGACAAAGTTCCAGCCCTCCAGGTTCTCACTGATAGATTGGTGTGCTGCTGAGGCCAGAGCATTGGTCTTTGAATTGGGACATTCAGCCTTACACATTTATATTGAGTCTCTTTCCCTTTAGCCTCTTTTACTTCATAGGGTGATTGTCAGTGCTAAGTTCAAATGTAAATTCCATACAGGATGGAAGTATGTTGAATGCAAATAAATCCAGGTACAAGCCCTAAGGCAAAACCATTGCACGCCACAGGGTGCCGGCAGAAGGTTCCTTGGTTCATAGCAGGTTTTCTGCATCATTTAACTTTTTAAATAAGATTCTCCTAATGTAAAACCTGAAGAGAAAAGCAAATACATGGTGAGGCAAAATGCCAACCAACTCATATTTATTTCAAAAGATGTCTTTGGGTCGAAGACTGCTCCATAGGCTTTTCAGAAAACAAAAGTTAGAGAGGCTGAAATGCAGGGTTTGGTTGGAAATCTGCCAAATCTACCTTGGGTGGGGATGGGAGTCAAAGTTAAATTAGGAGAGGAGAAACCTTCCTGGGGGGTTAAAAACAGCATTAGGTGGCAATCACTGCAAGTTATGTCAATGTGGCAACTCTGTCAAATAACCTATGGGAAATATTTTTTAAGTTGGCAAATCATTTTCTCCATGACAGCAACCCAACACATTCTCAGAATTCAAACTGTCCTCATCAGCCTAAAGTGAAGCCTGCCTTCCAACTCTTTGGCTTTTGGCTTTAATGTCGCCCTAGACCAGTGATGGCGAACCTTTTCTTTGCTCAGGTGCCAAAAGGGGGAGGCTTTCCTGAAGCCTGGGGAGGGCAAAAAAATGGCCCAACCGGAAGTTTGTTTCTGAACTTCTGGTAGGCCTGCCCTGTTCGGTCCATTTTTTGCCATCTACAGGCTCCGGAGGCTTTCCTGAAGCTTGGGGAGGGTGAAAACAGCCTCCCCCTCACTCTCCGGAACACCAAAAATCAGCTGGCCAGAGCTCACATGCGCGCTGGAGCTGACATAGGGCAACGTCTCGCGTGCCCTCAGATATGGCTCTGCATGACACCTGTGGCATGCATGCAATAGGTTTGCCATCATGGCCCTAGACCCTAGAGCCCCAAGTGCCCTGGTAAATTGACTGCCCTGGACTGCTATTGCTGTTCATTTAGATGGGCTATTCTGACAAAGGGCTCCCTCCCTTTCTTCTGTCCCCACCTACCAGTTTCAAGCAGCTTTGCAACAAGCGGGAAGTTGGAATGCGAGACTGTGTAATGCAGGGCCGTGTTGCCATTGGCATCTGCCATATTGATGATGAATTCTAGCAACTGTGGAGAAACAGCCCGGAAATCTGTCAAGTGTAGCGAGATCAACTCTGGATCGGCTTCTTTGTGGCAGGAAAGCTTGAGCCAATAGTGGAGCATTGAGGTATAGGCTAATTTCTGCCAGGGTACATATAAAAAGAAAAAGAAATAACAGGAGAGGTAGGTAAGAAATTGTTAGGGCCCATTTTTGCTGTCTTCATGGTGGAATGCTCTGTGCTTTTTCAGTATTTCCATTGCTTATCATCTTCTGGCAAATGGGCAGGGTATCAGCAGATGCTATTTTATCTATATATCCACCCCAACTTTAGAAATAAATGTATACCGTCTCTCCATCCATTTGTGGATTCAAACTCTCTAAGTATTTCTGAAGAACTGCACAAGCTGAAAGCAACTCCTTGCCGAGACCCAACCTGGTAATAGAAAGAAAATGAAAAAAAGAGGGACATTTTAGCTCCTGTCTGCTTTTACATACATTACATAATGTTAGTATTTAGTATTACGTGCAGAAAACTGGATTTTTTTTGTCCTCTCCTCACTTTTCTTTTTTCATGGCTATAAGGAAGAGTTAAGCAGGATTCATTTTCACTTCTCATGATTTTGTGTTGTTTTTTAACTTTGAACAAGATCCTGTATTTTGAAACAAATTATGCTTATTTTAGAGAGCCAGTTTGGTGTAGTACTGTATTAAGATCCCAGAATAGAAATCAGGAAAGTGTGATTTCTAATCCTGTCCTAGGCACAAAGCCAGCTGGGTAACCTTGGGCCAGTCACTCTCTCAGCTCTAGAAAAGGGGGAATGGCAAACCACTTCTGAAAAACCTTGCCAAGAAAACTGCAGGGATTGACTGGTCTGAAAATCAGACAGAATTGAAAGGAAAAAAATGTTTATTTTAAAACCAGCCAGCATTCTAATTCAGTTTGTGTTCATCTTTTTTAGTAATTCACTGGAAGTGTGATGTAAATCAAATGGAAGGGGGAGGAAGAAGAGGAATATATCAACCAAGTTTTTGTTCAAGATTACATAGAGCAATAATCCTAAATTGTGGTTTAGCATTATATTAGGAAGTTCCTCTGATAGGTAAAATTAATTCAGAGACACAGAATTTACAGTGAATTGTTCTGTTTTGTGCTAGTTCAGGGTTATAATTCAATGACAGTTGTGCAACAACCATTACCACCTTTACATCACAACATATGGAAAGAGTTATTTTACTCAAGAAGAAAAGAACTCTGAAACTGTTTCCAGGGCTGGGCATTGTGTAAAGCAGGGAAAGACCATTTTGTGATGCTCACATATCTTGTTATCAAATAACAATAGTGCAATTTCAGCAGGGTTTTTTGGGGGGGGAGTTTGGGGTCAAGAGAGCATGACGATAGGTGCAGGTCCGCTTTAAATGGCTTCTAAAGAGTTGAGGAGTGGAATTAATGGCTATGTAAAGCACAGAGTGCACAGTGCAGACTCTCAAGAGCTCTGAAGATGTCCAAACTGATGATTACCCAGTTTTGCCTGCTGGTTCCTTGCTGGGACCTTCTGCTGTGGTTATTTTCCCCACCTCGACAGGGACTCCAGGATGTAATGTATCTGTGGTTATTCCAGAAAGCTTCGGAGCTTCAGCTACAATTCCCTGCTCGGCAGGGAGGCCCTCACTTGCCTCATAGTATTCACTCTTAGTGCTTTCATTGTCTGAGATGTTCTCAGCTGTGCTGGAGTCTTCAGAGGAGGTAGACTCATACCTGGAACAACACAGGGTTGAGAAGCAAGCCAAAAGAAGCCTGAGAAGGTATTTATTTATTTATTTATTATTCGCACTTGTATGCTGCCCACTCCACAGAGACTCTGGGCGGCTCACAACAATAAGAAATCTACATGTAAACAATAAACATCAAATAAATAAATAAATAAAGATTAAAAACACTAATTAAAAAAGCATTAAAAAAACATTAAAAGCAACAATTTTAAAAACCCCATGCAATTCCTACATTCATGGGACCAAGAGTTCTCGATGTTATATTGAATCCATTGGCCCCAGGCCTGTTGACATAGCCAGGTTTTCAACGCTTTTCTCAAGGCTGGCAGGGTGGGAATAATGCGGATCTTGGGAGGTAGTGTATTCCAGAGAGCCGATGCTGCCACAGAGAAGGCCCTCGCCCGTGGGCCCGCCAGCCGACATTGTTTGGCTGACGGGACCATTAGCAGACCAACTCTGTGGACTCTGATTGGTCTTAGGGAGGTATGCTGAAGAAGGTGGTCTCAGAGGTATACTGGTCCTAAGCCATGTAGGGCTTTAAGGGTGATCACCAACACCTTAAATTGCGTTCGGAGACCTACAGGCAGCCAGTGCAGTTTGCGAAGGATGGGTGTCACATGGGTGTATCTAGGGACACCCATCACCACACGCACCGCCGCATTCTGCACTAGCTGCAGTCTCTGGACATTCTTCAAGGGTAGCCCCATGTAGAGCACGTTGCAGTAGTCAAGACGTGAGGTAACAAGGGCGTGAGTGACTGTGAGTAGTGCCTCCTGATCCAAAAAAGGGCGCAACTGGCACACAAGACGAACTTGTGCAAAGGTCCCTCTGGCCACAGCTGTTAGATGTTGGTCAAATTTTAGCTGTGGATCCAGAAGGACCCCCAAGTTGCGAGCCCATTCTGAGGGGATCGATTCCCCCCCCCCAGACCAAGGAGGGACTGATGTCAAAGTCCTTGGGAGGCAACATCCAGAGCCACTTGGTCTTGTCCGGGTTGAGTTTAAGCCTGTTCGCCCCCATCCAGACCCTTAAAGCTTCCAGACACCGGCACATCACATCAACTGCCTCATTGAACTGGCATGGGGTGGATAGGTACAGCTGTGTCATCAGCGTACTGTTGGAACCTCACACCATGCCTATGGATGATCTCACCCAGCGGTTTCATGTAGATATTAAAAAGCATAGGGGAAAGAATTGACCCCTGAGGAACCCCACATTCGAGGGGCCTCGGGGTCGACCTCTGTCCCCCAGCCAACACCAACTGCGACCGGTCAGAGAGATAGGAGGAGAACCACCGCAGTATGGTGCCTCCCACTCCCAGCTCCCCGAGCCAGCGCAGAAGGATATCATGGTCAATGGTATTGAAAGCCGCTGAGAGGTCAAGTAACACCTACATGGGGCTACCCTTGGAGAGTATCCGGAGATTTCAACTGGTGCAAAATGCGGCTGCGCGTGCTGTGGTGGGTGTCTCAAGATACACCCACATAACATCCATACTCCGCCAGCTGCATTGGCTGCCCATTGGTCTCCAGGTGCAATTCAAGGTGTTGATCATCATCTTTAAAGCCCTACATGGCTTAGGACCAGGTTACCTCCGGGACCGCATCCTACCTCATACTTCCCTTCGACCGGTCAGGTCCCACAGAGTGGGTCTCCTCCAGGTCCCATCAACCAAACAATGTTGGCTGGCGGGGCCTAGGGGGAGGGCCTTCTCTGTGGGGGCCCCTGCTCTCTGGAACCAACTCCCCCCAGAGATACGAATTGTCCCCACCTTGCTGGCCTTCCGAAAAGCCGTTAAGACATGGCTCTTCCTGCAGGCGGGGTTTTGAGACAATTTTACATCTTGGTCTCCCCCACGTATGTTTGATTTTGTATGTTTCTTTTTAAATGTATTTTAAATTGTTATTAAATTATATTGGTTAGTTGTTCTTCAAATGTTGTATGCCGCCCTGAGTCCCCAGGGAGTAGGGCGGCATATAAGAGCACTAAATGAATGAATGAATGAATGAATGAATGAATGAATGAATGAATGAATGAATGAATGAATGAATGAATAAATAAATAAATAAATAAATAAACAAACAAACAAACAAACAAACAAACAAATAAATAAATAAATAAATAAAATAACCTCCATCTCGGGCTCGCCAGAGATCATCCATCAGTGTGACCAAGGCAGTTTCTGTGCTATGGGTGGGCCTGAAACCTGACTGAAAAGGGTCAAGGTAATCCGTTTCATCCAACACTCATTGGAGTTGCAGCGCCACCACTTTCTCCACCACCTTCCCCACAAAGGGGAGGTTGGAGACTGGTTAGTAGTTTTTAAGGTCAGTTGGGTCCAGGGAAGGCTTCTTAAGAAGGGGCCTCACCACCGCAACCTTTAAAGGCTGGGGGATGAACCCCTCCCTTAAAGAAGCGTTGATAAACACCTGGAACCAACCTCGTGTCACCTCCCTGCTGGCGGAAACCAGCCAGGAGGGACACGGATCAAGCATACAAGTGGCGGAGCTCACCGCTCCAATGGCCTTGTCCACTTCCTCAGGGGTCACCAGGTCAAACTCTTCCCATAAAATAGGACTAAGATCTGCCCCTGTCATCTCGGCTTGCTTCGCCCAATTGGAGTCCAGGTCCATCCGAATCTGAGTGACTTTATCCGCCAGAAACTGTACGAATTCCTCAGCTCTACCCTGAAGGGGTTCCTTCGCCCCTTCCCCCTTGAGAAGGGACCGGGTCACCCTAAAAAGGGAGGCTGGGTGAGAATCTGCGGATGCAATAAGAGTGGAAAAATAAGAACATTTTGCCGCCCTTATCACCACAAGATAAGTCCTGATAAAGGCTCTTAGCAGTGTTCGGTCAGATTCGGATTTACTGGCCCTCCATCGTCGCTCTAGGTTCTCTTCAGAACAGCGTGACACTATGGCAAACCCTGGCTGTGTGCTACCAATGCACTTCAGAATGGAGAACTTCAGGGATGCCAGGTGATTTGGGATCTTGCAGGCCACAATGAGACAATGGAAACCTGTCTCGGTACAAATGGCAACTTACAATAAAAGCAGCAAGGGTAAGTAGAGCTCCCTCCCAGTGATAGATTATGATAGGACTCCTAGGTAAACTCTGACAAAATTGTTCAGTTGTTGCGTTTCTTTGAGGTGAAGATGGTATATTGCTTCTCTGAACTCCAAATTAAAGGTTACGGAAGCAAACAAGATAGGAGTCTGCTGCTATGGACCTGTATGCCTTACTACCTCGATTAAGGAATTGAGGGATGAATTGGGAGCTTTCCATTTTCTTTATAATTCTGAAACTGAGATTTACCCTCCATTGACACCCACAAACTGGAGGCTCTTCTTGCTAGTCAGTATTTCTGTAGGTTCTTCCTTCTTCTTCATAATTGACCGGATCCCTGCAGTGGATGAAGCTATGGAGAAACAAAGGAAGGTAGTAACATTAGCTTGTCATGGCACCTTCCATGGCACCTTTCTCCACCCCACCTTCTTACCTTGATCCTCTTCCTCCTTCTGCACATCCAATTTAGGTTCTTGAGAGACGCAAGGAACCACCTGTTCTCCTCGGAGGGAGTCAAGAAGGGAATCTTCAGTTTTCTCTAGTGATTCTTTGGTCTCTGAAACAGGAGAGTGGCAACAGATTTCTGCCCCTTGGATGTCTTTTTGATACTTTGATTATGAAGTATCAATATTGCTCTTTTGTGGGCTCACATTAAGGAATGCAATATTGTTTCACGTATGCAATAGAATACATGGCTTGATTACAACCTGGCCAAGTGCCATATAGTAACTTAATATTCCAAGCATGGAAAATAGGGAACAATGTATACAAGGTAGTTCTCAATGTACGACCACCACTGAGCCCAAAATTTCCATTGCTAAGCAAGACGGTTGTTAAATGAGTTTTGCCCCACTTTACGACCTTTATTGCCACAGTTGTTAAGTGAATCACTGTAGTTGTTAAGTTAGTAACACAGTTGTTAAGTGAATCTGGCTTCCCCATTGACATTGCTTATCATCAAGTTGCAAAAGGTGATTACATGGCCTGGGCATTGCAACCGTCATAAACACATGCCAGTTGGCAAGAGTCTGAGTTTTGATCACGTGACCACGTGATTGCTGCAATGGACATAAGTGTAAAAAATGGTGATAAGTCACTTTTTCAGTGCTGTTGTAACTTCAAACGGTTACTAAACAAATGATTGTAAGTTGAGAACTACCTTTATGGAACTTTTCTTTATACACAATGAATGTTCCCTCATTGTATTAAGCTAGGATTTTTTTTACCAACATCACAAATTCACAACTCATCATAAGAATTTGTAGAAAACATAGACACATGTTGATATTAAAAGAAATAGCATAAGACAAAAGTATTTTGTGTTCTGTGAATGAATAGTACAGTTATATGGGAAAAAAGAATAAAAGAAACTTGCAGTCAAGTATCTTTCAGGCTACGCCCAATATGTAGGCTTATCTTGGCTCCTCTGTGAAGATTGCTACTTCATCTAGTTTCCTGAACCCTTGGTGATTAAGTTGGAGCTTATCAGTGGTGGGATTCAATTTTTTTTACTACCGGTTCTGTGGGTGTGGCTTGGTGGGCATGGCTTGGTGGGCAGGGGAAGGATACTGTAAAATCTCCATTCCCTCCCCACTCCAGGGGAAGGATACTGCAAAATCCCCATTTCCTCCCGATCAGCTGGGACTCGGGAGGCAGAGAATAGATGGGTGTGGGGCCAGTCAGAGGTGGTATTTACCGGTTCTCCGAACTACTCAAAATTTACGCTACTGGTTCTCCAGAACTGGTCAGCACCTGCTGAAACCCACCTCTGGAGCTTATGCCTCCAGTTTAACAGGTGCTCACCCACTGTTAGAGTAGCTAATATAGTCTCCCTACTTTTGGGATGGTAGCACATTTGGAGTTCTGCAAATAATAACATCTGCATTTTTACCAATGGCTGTGGAGGAGCTTGCACAATCACATAATGGGGTCAGCAGAATCAAACTGCTTAACTTCCCATCCAAATCCCCTCTGCCATGGGATACTTCCTGCTATTGTTTTTTTTTCAACACAGTTGATGCATTTCCAAAGTAAACTTGACTGTAGCTACAAGAAAGCTTATAAAGTCCATTAGGGGCCAAATATTGAAAAATCAATCCAGAAGACTGGAGTTTTGCTTAGAGACAGGGCATTTCTCCTCCTTCCTTTTTTAAAATTAATTTGCTAATATAAACAGTCATTTCAACTATACCTTGGAGATGTCAAGGAAAATATTCATGGACACATTCAGTCAAGCATCATGTTGGAGACCCTGGATATAATGCTCCTTAAGTGATTATTTTATTTACTGTATTTTACTTACTCATTCAGTCAAGTTCTTGGCCAGTTTTCCCCCTTAAAAACCGTTCTCTAAATGCATAGGTTTGCTGCATAATTTATTACCGTACTTTTTGCACTGTAAGATGCACTTCTCCCCTCTCTCCCAAAAAGTGAGTGGAAATGTCTGTGTGTCTTATAGAGCGAATATTGCCTCTCACCGCTGCCACCATTTGCCACTGCCGGGGAACACTGGAGCCTTTGCTGCCGAGCACCTGATCAGCGGTTGGATTGGCCTCCCAGAATACCACTGATCAGCTGTTCTAGGTGGCGGGGATCGCCACTGATTTCAATTTTGCCATTGCTGCATAATCTCCAAGTTTAAATTTCCAAATTGATATAGTCAATAACAGATCTGTTTTCCAATTCTCTGCTAGGTTTATCCTCCCAGCTATGAACATGTATCTTTGTAAACTGTAACATTTTTGTTAAAATGTCTTGGAATTACAGTACATCTAGTAAAAACAAAATGTGGTTTTAATTCAAATTTGTTTTCTAACATTTTCTGTATATTTCTTTCCAGTATTTTTGAACTTTTTACAAGTCCATCAAATGTTCCTTCTGTATCATTACATTTCTAGTATTTTTTACTATAAGATGTGTTTATCTTGGCAATTACTGACTGAACCTATAAAACTTTTTGTACCAGTTTTCTCTTAAGTTGTAACTTGGAGTGAATTCTATAGATTTGCATTTAGTTATACCAGGCATTGGCTGCTTTAAAGGAAGAAATTGTTCTAGCTGGAAGGATATAGAGAAACTAAACTAACAATAAGTAATAACAGTTTAGCTCTTTGTGACATTAGGGACAGGGAGTTGAAAGATATTAGGAGAATAAATAGATAAACAATTAAACATTCCACTCAGCAGGTGAGAATACGTAGGCAATTTTAGCTGATCTTGAAAAAAGGCACATCAAAAGATCACTAGGAAATCCTAATCTGAATGCCAGATTGGGAAATTGGAAAAAAAACATCCTTGAAGAAGACAATGGTAAATCACTTCTGTATTGTTTTCAAGCATTTAGATGTATTTCTCCAAATAGCCACCAGAAATTAAACTTGACTTGAGGGAGTCTTTAGTTTTAATTACCGTAGACATCTCAGGAAAATAATGTGTTCACCAGTGATTGCTGGTTTAATTAAGGCTATCATCTCCTTGCCTTCGTCTACAATTTCCATTCAGCAACCACCAGAAGAAACTTACATCAAGTCATGAGTTATTTTAAGAATTGTTTTCTTTTAGTCCTGTTACCCCACATCACTGCAGGGATTAAAGGAGTGAGATGAACATCTTTTCTATCACCCTGCAGACCACCCATTGCAATAGACCCCAAGCAATGCAGCTATTCCACAGGCAAGACTCACTACTCTAAAAGCAAAAAGTCCCTTTCTGCAATCAACTGTACAACTGCAGCAGGAAGAAGCTCAGACAAATAAGATCTTAGGGAAACACCCTAAAGGCATTCATTGATCCATGGAGGCTCAGTTGGCTTTCATGTTGCAACTCTGCAACAGCTGGAAAAGCTCACAATGTTTATCCAGGTCCTGATGCCAAGAATGTAGGCCGCTCATCCCAAGGGACCAGAGTTAACTTCCACCTCACATTGGATATTCTGCTGTGATTTCCACATGCAGAGTTAAGAACACACCAAGTACCAGCAGAGAGCTAAGAAAAGAATTGTGAGGGAGAGTTGGGTCGTCCAGACTGAGATTTGGTGCTCAATCTAATTCTGAGCCTGAGGAAGCACTTCTGGTCCACCCCATAGGTCAGTGATGGTGAACCTTTTTTTCCTTGGGTGCTGAAATAGTGCACGCG
Source organism: Diadophis punctatus similis (assembly GCA_023053685.1). Classification (NCBI taxonomy): domain Eukaryota; kingdom Metazoa; phylum Chordata; class Lepidosauria; order Squamata; family Dipsadidae; genus Diadophis; species Diadophis punctatus. Next base: position 106,556,141 of record JALIGW010000002.1, read on the forward strand.
CGCGCTATCACATGCGCGTGCGTGCCCACACCCATAATTCAAAACCCCTCACTCACCCCACCCCCCTGCGCATGCGTGCGCGACCCATCCCACTCCCCCATTTCCCGACTTCCAGTGGGCCCGGTAGGCCTGTTTTTCGCCCTCCCCAGGCTCCAGAGGCTTTCTTGGAGCTTGGGGAGGGCAAAAATGCTCCACCCCCGCCACCCTGGAGGCCCTCCAGAGGCCGAAATCGCCCTCCCAGAGCCTCTGCGCGAGCCAAAAATCAGCTGGCGGGCACGCACATGCGCACTGGAGCTGAGCTAGGGCAACGGCTCGCGTGCCGGCAGATATGGCTCCGCGTGCCACCTGTGGCACCCGTGCCATAGGTTCGCCATCACTGCCATAGGTTCTATTGGACCAAGGTAACTTTAGCTTATTTTCATCATAACTTCAGCTTCCAATAATCTGTTTGCTAAGAATTTTTGACCTCCCCACTGGGAATTTCAGAGACTATTTTAAAACTGCCTTTCTGTTCTGCTCCTACTATAAATTGTGCCCAAAAAGTCAATGAATGCTTCTTTTAAGATTAGAGTTGTGTGAGAAAATAGTTGAATTTTGCCATAAATTTGCAAGCCAGACATCGATATTTTTCTCCCAGCTTTGACAAGGGGATTCTGCCAGAATTTTTTATCTCTCTAAAGACTATGGAAATCCTGCCAAGTCTTTTGTCCTGGCTATTTTTAATAGGTCCAGATATAAACTGACTTTAATTTAATCTAGTGCTATGTCATTTTAAACATTATGTGCATGAATTGAAAGTATAGTCATTACATATCTTACCTTTTATAGAATAAATTTTTATAGGGGTAAGATTCCAGTTAAAGGAAAATAGATAAGCAAAATATCTACCCTTGCCCCAGAACTCCTGGCCTTTCAAAAGAATTTGAAGACCTGGCTCTGCTGACTTCCTTGGGCCTGACTTGAAGGGGAGTAGCAACCTTGGGGTTGGCTAATTGTCTAGAAGGGCCCCCCACTTTTACCCTTAATTCATTCCTGTTTTGCTTGCCTCTTATTGATATATGATATTTATATGGTTTTTATATTTTTATTTTTATTTTATTTTTTTTTATTATTTTTCTTCATTAAACATCTGAATATTTTGATACATTTATATGGTTTTCATATTTTTAATTGTACACAGTCGCTCTGTGAATGGATAAGCAGTCTCTAAATTTGATTAATAAAATAATAAAATAAAATATTGTAATGCAACCTTGCTTGAGATGCATTATCTCATGGTAAAATCCTGTTTCTAGTGCAGCCTATGGCTGGTACCTGGGCTGTTGGCAAATGAAACAAGGACATGGCTATGTATATTTAAACACTGGCTAAAGATTAATTTTTAACTACAAGGTTTGACTTCTCTTAATTTGTTCAGTCTATCTGTTCAATATACTGTATCTACAAATTGAAGGTAAAATTCATAAATAGGGCTTTACACAGATGTACTGCTGGCACTGGAACAAGAACAGGCCACAGCAACTCTTAGACAAAGAATCCTTGACATGGAATTGCAAAGTGAATACAGTACAAAACCAGCTGATAGAAAATGGGGCCACAGCAAGACCTGGGGCAAAGTTTACATTTGAATTTTTAATGTCAAATTAACTTTGTGCTAAATTTTGGCTGTTGAGGTAGTCCTCAAGTTACGACCACAATTGAGCAAAAAAATTATGTTGCTAAGTGAAACATTTGTTAAGTGAATTTTGCCCCATTTTCCGACTTTTCTTGCCACAGTTGTTAAATGAATCATTGCATTTGTTAAGTTAATAACACAGTTGTTAAGTGAATTTGGCTTCCCCATTGACTTTGCTTGTCAGAAGTTCTCAAAAGCTAATTTCATGAACCGCAGGACACTGCAACCGTCATAAATATGAACTAGTTGCCAAACATCTGAATTTTGATCACATGACAGTGGGGATGCTGCAATGGTTGTAAGTGTGAAAAACGGTCATAAGTCACCTTTTCAGAGCCATTGTAATTTCAAACTGTCACTAAACGAACTGTTGTAAGTCGAGGAGTACCTATACTCATAGTACTAGACTTATATCATTTTTATTTTATTTTATTGTTTAGTTGGTATTTTTCTTTTTCTTTACTCTTTCACTTCTCTGTCTTATTGTCTTGATATGTACAGTATCTCTACGACTGGTATTAAAGTAACTGAAGAAACTGAACTGAGTGATCTTGTCTGGATAAATGGGTTCTGCTCCCCTGAAACAAAATCAAGACTAGGTTACTTTCCTTGTTCCTTACCTCTTGTTTCTTTCTTTCCATCCCCATCCTCTTCTGTGTTGACAATGCTGATCTTTTTCACAGAGTGAAAGGTGGTGGCTGCTCCAGCGTGAATTGGGAAAGTGGTTTCCATCACCTCACTGCTGTGGTATGTGGCACAAAGTGGCACCTGAATTTTCTCAGAGACTGAATCTTTGTCTGCTGAAGGCCTGAGGCTGGCATAGGGCTCCTTGCTCTGCAGGACCTGTGCCCTCTGAGGCCCGGTAGCTATGCTGGCTGCGATCTCTGCTTCCCTTTCCACTTGGACAACTTTGACTGCATCAACCCGAATGGGGGAATCCCACTGCTGTGCACCTTCTCCCCTTGCTTCCCATTCTATCAGACCCTCATCTGTTGTCGAAGTTTCTTTGTCTTTCTTCTCCCTAGCCTGATACTCCAGTTTCTGATGGGCAGCTTCGAGGTCTTGAACTGCTCTCTTCAGTTGTGTTTCTAACACAGCAATTTTGGTGGATAGGGTCTGAATAGCTTGGCATTGCTGCTCCACTTCTGGGGAAGGCAATCCCAACTCCTCCTCCTTGACTGCTACTCCTATGTCACATCTTCCCATGTCCACATTCACTTCTCCATCTTCAACTGTCCTTCCCACACCCACTGACTTCACTTCCTTCTTACCCACTGACTTCACTTCCTTCTTATCCAATTTACCCTTCATGTCAGGCCTGGTACTGCTGTCCTCCGTATTTCCACCTGCCCCCTCTTCAGGGATGTCTATGTAGAGCTCCCCTCGTGATTTGCCCTTGCCAAATCCTCCTGGGTGCCCCAAGAACTTCTGGCTTTTAAGCTGAACACTTAGCTGCCTTTTCTCTTCCTGTAGCACTGAGATCTTCACCTGAAGGACTGGGATCATCTTGACCTGTTCTTCCAATTGGCGCAACTTCTTCAAAGCCACAGCCATCTGCTCACGAACATATTGAAGATGTCCTGGAGTTGGTGAGACTGGAGTGGACAACCCAGAACCAATTGGTGTGAATTGTCCAGGAGCACCTTGGTGTGAGCCATTGTAAGAAGTTTGATGGGAAATACTCTGACTTCCAACCAAAGAATTTGTTGATCCAGATACACTGCTGTGGAGACTTCCTAGACTACTTGCTGTGGGGGTTTCCCCATCTAGGTCTGCCTGGTCTTCTAACTTCTTTCTAGCATCCAGCAAAGTTTTCTCCACACGGGAATTGAAATTGTTGTGAATTGCATTAGTGTACTGTGGGTAGAAGCTACGGCCACAATAAGAATAGGAGGAATGGCGACTGTCCATACTGGCATTGGAACAGAGGGACTCAGTGGATGTCCACCATGAACCAGTGTAGCCATAACCCCGGGGCAATGAACTGTAGCGTGGTCGGCGATGAACTGGAATGCGCTTAATAGTGTGGCCCTTCTCAATATCATCCACATATTTGAGAAAGTCCAGATCAAGACGGTAGCCATAAGGAGTTTCCAATGAGTAAGTTAAATCTTGCTCCTTCCCATGGAAGATTGTAGTAGAGGCTGGATTGACCTTTCCTTCAAAACACAAAAGAGAAAGATCAGCTTAGAACACTTTTCTGTCAGGGTTGAGGATGTGCATAAAAGGACTAACCACAGAAAGGCTGGGATCACCATGATCTAGTTGAATAATGAATGTTTTGCATATCATGGCATATATTGGCTGATCTCAGCAAAAACAAATGTAGTCATAGACCTCCAATTGTCTCCTATTTCCATTCTATGAGAAAAATTAGCTTAGAACCAACTGTATTTTTAAAATCTGCCTATTGCATCAAAATAGCTTTCCTCAAACAAGGAGATAACAGAATAACAGAGTTGTAAGGGACTTTGCAGGTAGGTCATCTAGTCCAACCCCTGCCCAGGAGACCCTACACCATTTCTGACAGATGGCAGTTCAGTCTCTTTCTGAAAGCTTCCAGTGATGAAGCTCCCACAACTTCTGGATGAAATAGAGTACTTGTAACCAGTAAATAGAAACTCTACATTTTCTCTAATTTTGCATTATTTGGATCTGACTGCCAAACCAACAAGCATCATTGATTGATTGATTGCAAAGCTATATCTTAAAGAGTTTGATGCCTTTATTCTATAGTCTCATATCAAGTGCCATAGCATCTCATCCAACTTTGGTACTGACATAATATAAGAAAATACAGCTTGCATGTATAATGCTCCGTGTGTGGGCAATTCTTAGTTCACAGGCAACTCTATGCCATTCTTTGTGGACCACAGATCTTTCAGCAGTTCTGATAATTTTTTTCCATAGTCCCAATGATTAGCCCTGAGGACAGTGATGGAAAAAAACATTATTCTGTTCATTGTTGTTGTTCCAAAAGGTATTCAAATACTGTATGTTTAAAAAAATGTTTGTGTTCTGCACGTGCACATATAGTGTTCCAGAAGAATACAAAAAGTGTTCCAGAGTCAGTGTATTTCTAAAATGCTGGATAGAAACAGGGAATGGATACTATTAGCTTGCTCTTGTTGTAAACTGACCTTAGATGCACTTCTTAAGTTGCCATATTTGGGCATCTAGCTGGTTACAGAAGTGTAGATAGGACTTGGTTTGTTCTAATAAGAAAACTATTTTATTCTTTTAACCAAAACTTTCTCCCAACCCCTTTTCTCTAATCCATAGATGAAACAGATAGCAGTAGCAGTAGCATTTAATTTTATATACCGCTCCATAGCGCTTTACAGCATTCTCTGGTTGGTTTACAATGCAGAAGCATTATTTGCACATTGCCCCCAACAATCTGGGTCCTCATTTTACTGACTGGAAGGATGGAAGGCTAAATCAACCTTGAGCCTCAGCAGGATCGAGCTCTAGGCTGAGTTAGCCTGTAATACTACACTTTAACCACTGAGTCGCCAAATCTATGTAGCATTTAGGGGTTCCTAGAATGAGATTTTTATTGTCTATGAAATCTTAATTTAGTGGTCTGGCCAGAATTATTTCCACTTGTGTCCCTCCCCTATTTTTGCTTTTCGTCAGGAAACACTTTGATTCCAAACTTATATTCTGGAACTACTAATATATAGGTAGTTCTCATTTAACAATTTAGCAACTGTTCAGTTATGATGATGACGAAAAGTAACTCTGTGATCAATTCTTGCATTTACAACCTTTTCAGGTTTGTAAGGCAAAGGAAAGCTGAAGTGAGATCATAAGCACAGTAGAAGTTTCACTTAATTAAATTAGCCGCTCCAACTCTGGTCACTAAAAAAGGACTACCTGTATTCTATAAATACTGTATTATATCACTAAATCCCAACTGTATTTTCAGGCATCAAGTGGAAACATGTTTGTATACACAAGAAACAGACCTGTATCCCACTGAATCCTTCCCATGATACGGAATAAAAAAACTTTCAGTGAGAATAATTCAGAGATTGAATGGGGCAATGTGATCTAAGATTACTATCTGCATTGGCACAAAGGATGCCCAGTGCCATCTGCTGATGCTCTCTGTTCAAAAGTAGTCATCATACACACCTACCTGGGAAAGCAGTCCCCATATGCAGAACCTGGGCCATTCTTTCCACTTGATCAATATGTACGTTCAAAATAGCCCAGAAGCCTTCTCACAGCTCATAGGAAACCCACTTTGCCTGAAAATAGAAATCAATCTTAATCCACATATTCTGAAAATAGAAATCAATCTTAATCCACATATTCTTAAAACAACCAGCCCACACTAAGGGACTGAGGTTCTGCTTGCTGTTTCAAATGTTTGTGAGAATGACTGATAGGAATTTAACAGTACTTTCCGAAAGCAGGACACTGCCCTCTGGGATAATTACTTCCAATAACACTTTTAAGTGAGTAATCACCACCAATCTTGTGCTAGGTAGGTGTCACATTGAACTTCAAAGTGGCACAACAGTTCTTAATTAGAGTGTTTACAATTCCCAACAGGGTTACCGTTATTCCCACTATAATTATCTTCAAGTTACAGAGAACAAAAGTAGCAATAAATTTGTTATGTTTTAAAAGCTATGCAATAAAAATGCGCAAAACTGAATGTAGTTCAAAAGATTAATAGCTTATTCATAAAAATACATCTATTTAAAACTGTTTGTATGTTGCTTGCTTGCTAATAATCAGAAATATTAAAACACAACTTTCACACTATTCCACCCTTCATCTTCAATAATATTCCCTCTGTTATTTAAAGGACTGTATTTCTTCTGTTCTTACTTATATGGTGGAAAATGTTTTAAATATTTAAAGTATAATTCACCACCATTAGGGCACAACTGGCTTAAAGGACAACTCAGGAAGTTTTAATAAACTTGTATTTTTCAGAGTTTGTAATTTGTATGTCTCTCTGTATATTATTTTCCTTTTTGCCATTCAGGATCTTGCTTGTATATCTGAAAGCTAAAAAGAGTTTAACATTCTCTCTTTCCTTCTTAATACTGTAATCTTGTTTACCTCCCAAGGGAAGGGAAATGATTCTGCTAGTCACATGCCTTGACAATAACCAACCAGGAGGTGGCACTATTTAATGTATTTGATTTCCCCCCCTCTTTTTTTTTCTTATTTGCCAGAAAACAACAGGGAGTATAGAAGCCTTCTCACACATACACCTATATACTCAGGTTAGGGGGAGGACAGCAAGTAAGGTGTTTCCTAGAAGATAATTAGTGACAAAAATAATTCAAGGCTGCCCACCAAGACCAGGAGTAGAGCTAAGCTATAGGTTTGAGGCAGGGGTGGGTTCTGACTTACCTCACTGCCGGTGTGCTTCTTCCCACGCCGTGTGGGCGTGTGTGCATTGTGCGCTGCATGGGCACGTCGCACAGGAATGCTGCATACGTGCACACCGTGTGCATGCATGCGCAGTGCTTAAAAACGAGCTTCTGCGCATGTGCAGAAGTGAAAAACAGCTGCGCATGCGCAGAAGCGAAAAACAAGATGGCGGCACCTACGGCGCCAAGAGAACCAGTTTAGGGGCGTGTCCAGCCAGTCATAGCTGCCGGTTTGGCAAGCAGGGGGGGGGGAATTCCTGCTATCAGTTCTAAAGAACCGGTCCGAACCAGCAGAAACCCACCTCTGGTTTGAGGGTTTCTGGAAGAGGCAAGTTGAGACCACCAACCTTTCATCCTAAAGTTCAATTCTGCGGCTACTACAGTATACTTACAAAATAAAAATTCTAAATACAAAATTAAACAATTGGGAATTGTTCAGAATACAGAAAATGTGTGCTATGGCTTTTTGAAAAAATTATTCACCTGAGTCCACATAACTTAAAAAATGCAAGTCTAAATCTTGGTCATGGTTGTGATTTTACTCATAATTAACACTTCCCAAATTAGGTCAATATGCAAGGCCTTTTTATACTCTCTCAAATACACTATCTGTGTGCAATACTTATAGGATCAGATGAAAAATTGATCAAGAAAATATATAATTATCTGCTCTATGTGGATTTAGAGTTTGAACAAGTTAAAGAAACAATGATAAAATGGGCTCAGAACTTTGGCTACACAATAGAATTAGAAAAATGGAATCAACTCCGGGAAAGGAACTACAAATTGACTATGGCAACAGCATATAAAGAAAATATGTATAAAATGTTTTACAGATGGCACTTCTCACTGGACAGATTAGCTAAAATGTTCAAAAACATGACTATGAAATGTTGGAAGTGTCAACAAATACCAGGTACTTATTATCATATGTGGTGGACTTGCACAGAAGCTAAAAACTATTGGACTCGAGTTAAGACTTGGTTAGAAAAAATGCTGAAACAAAATATAGAGTTGAGACCTGAAACTTTTTTGTTGGGGATTACACCGACTAAATTTAGTAAAGAAGATACTTATTTGATTATACATGTGTTGACAGCAGCTAGAATTACATTGCACAAAAATGGAAAGGAACCAAGGTTCCACCTGAAGACGATCTAATTAAGAAAATTTTGGATTGCGCTGAGATGAATAGAGTGACAATAAAAATTAAAGATAACGAGGACACAGAATATTACAATGTTTGGATGAAGTTTTATAATTGGTTAGAGAATGAATATAGTTTAAAGTTAAGATAGTTTAGTTATTATACTTAAAAGATAAGGAAATGAACTTGGATAACCCAGATGACAAAATTATAATAGATAAGAAGGTAGCAGTATAATACTATAAAAATATACCTGGAAATAATAAATGTGAAATAGATTCTTAATATAGAAGAGATAAAATATGGTAAATTTCAAATGTAAGTTAAAGAGATGCATTGCTTGTCTGTCTTTTAGAATAGATTAAAAATGAATACACTCAGGAAAGGAGAAGGAGGAGGAAGAGAAAGTAGTAGAGAGGAGGAGAGAAGGAAGAATGTAGGTAGAGAAGGAGAAAGAAGGTAGAAGAGTGAGAAGGACAGATGGAAGAAGGGGAAGTAGAGAGGGGAGAGAAGGAGGAAGAAAGTAGAAGAAGAGAAGGATAGAGGGGAGTGATTGGATTTGATATGGTAGGACAGATAGGCGATGTAGTAATGATAGATGTTAGAATGTTATATTTGAATTTTGAAATACTAGAAATATTGTATAAAACTTATTTTAAAAAATTTGTCTCTTCTTTTGATAATATATTATGGTATATATATTGATGCTTATATGAGGAATGTTAAAAATTAAAAAAAATTAAACAAATACACTATCTGTATCTTGGCTGTCTTTGACAATACAATTTCTTGTAATTGCTGAAGCAAGATAAGGGTCTAGGTAATTGCTGAAGCAAGATAAGGGTCTGGCATAGGTTCGCCATCACAAGGGTCCGTGATGGCGAACCTATGCCACGCGTGCCAGAGGTGACATGCAGAGCCTTCTCTGTGGGCACACATGCCATTGCCAGCTGCTCTTCTGGTTTCTTGTGCACACATGCATGCCGGCCAGCTGGTCTTCGCAGGCACCGGAGCGCCAGAAAACAGCTGAAAAACAGGCCATTTTTGGGCCGAAAAACGGGCCAGAAAACTGCCTGAAAAATGGCCAAAAAACAGGCATGCCAGCTGGTCTTCGGGTTTCCGGCATTCTGGCGCGCGCACATGCAAGTACATACACACGCGTTCCGGTTTGGGCACTTGGTGCTGAAAAATTCAAACACTTGGTGTTCACCATCACTGGTCTAGGTAATAGAATAGAATAGAATAGAATTTTTTATTGGCCAAGTGTGATTGGACACACAAGGAATTTATCTTGGGGCATTTACTCTCAGTGTACATAAAACAGTAGTTAAAAGTAAAGAATTATGCATTCCCTTAGAGCCTGCATATTGTTTAACAACTATTTATACCAAATGCATAGAGCATTTTTCTAGGTAAAATTAAAGTATATGTTTATTATGTTTTAATTTACCAAATACAATAGGTACCGTATTTTTCGGAGTATAAGACACATCGGAGTATAAGACGCACCTTAGTTTTGGGGGAGGAAAACAAGGAAAAAAGGCCTCTGCCTCCCAGCAATTTGCCAAACAGCAAACAGCAAACAGTACAGATGATATACACTGTTTGCTGTGTATTTCTGTGCATGTGTGCCTGATCCATAGAAATAGCAAAGAATTGGAGAAATGTACATAATGCCAGAAAGTTTTCTTAAATGTAATCACACCAACTCCTCCAATAATAACAGAGCTGGAAAGGACCTTGGAGGTCTTCTAGTCCAACCCTCTGCTTAGGCAGGAACCCTACACCACTTCAGTTCTAACTTCAGTTCTAATTGTCCTAACTGTCAAGAAATTTACTGAACAGGACACTATTACATTTCAGATTATACTTTTACAGATCTTTAAATTTTTTGTGGCTTTCTGGAAGTATACATTCTCTGCTATTTAAAAGAAGATACAAAAGCACTGGGCCTCTTCAGAGCAAGCATTTATTTTAAAAAGCTTCTTCATTTTGTTAAGTTGTCTAGAACAATAAAGCAGTCTTTAAAAAATAAGTCTAATAATTTGAACACTCTACAAACATTTAACAAAGTAACAGAATCTGCCTCTACCTAGAACTCACAACCTCCTGATTGTGAGGCAAGAGCTCTTTCCTCTAGGCCACAGCAGCTTGCAGTTTACTTCCTTTCAATTTCAGCAGTCAAACATTGCCAGCAGTCTATTTCAATTTGTCTCCTCACAGCCACCATAGTTAGCTTCATTTTACCACGTGGCTTCTGAGTCAGCTTTGTGTCGGGAGGCAGATACTTTCTTCTTGTGCTAATCAGGCTTTGCCCTGTTTGCTGTAAGAGGTAAATTGTTGGCAGGCAGAGGCCAAAGGGTGGGTGACTGGGTGGGTGGGGCTACATTCAGTGTATAAGACGCACCCAAGTTTTCACCCTCTTTTTGGGGGTAAAAATGTGCGTCTTATACTCCAAAAATACGGTAATTGTGTGGATTATTCAGTTAGTAAAAGAACAATCTTTTATGGGGTTGGGTGTGGGTTTATTATGCAGTGGATTTTTTAAGTGTTGTAAACACCTCTATGTGATTTTGATAGCTATATAAATTTGTTAAACAAACAAACAAATAAATACATTTACTTAACTAGGATTGCTATTAGGGCCTGGAATGGTTTTTTAAAATATGTCTCTTCTACATTTAGTGGAAGAGGATAGAATTAATTATCAGGAGGACTACATATTCAGCCCCAACAACTCAACCAATTTACCTAAATTTGATCACATAGCATATTTGCTATTAGCATATTAGAGAGAAATAGCATCTGGGGGCAATAATGGGGAATTGGGAACAAAAAGTCTCCCTCCCATCTAAGAATTTATTAGATTCCTCCCATAGAAGGAAACTCCCAGGATATGTAACATGTCTCTTTTCACCTCAAATCATATACCAAAATGGCTCAGGCAAGTTTTTAGGGAAGCCAGAGAGTTTGGACTGGGGAGAAACATTCTCCATCACATCCAGATGCAGTAAGCTTGGTTTGAAAAGGCAGAAGCTGGGAAGAACACATCCCTCTCTTCTCCAGGAGAGCCAAATAGCTCAGTCACAAAGAACAGGACAGCTGTTGCTACTCTTTCCCTCTTCCCACCCCTCCCTAAGGCGCAACCTGAGGCGGTTGCCTCTAACTGCCTGTCAGGCTGGCCCACAGCTTCAGCCTTTGTCACAATGGATTATGTTGTGTCCTGGGATTTGCATGTTAGCTGAGATGTTTACAACCAGGTCCGCTCTATTGATCAGAGAAGGTAATCACTGATTGGTTCTTCCCAGCCGGGGCTCTCCATTTAAACAGGAGTCTCTGGCTGGGTTTTTGCTGTTGTTGCTCACTGTAATCAATAAAGAGCTTAAGTCACTCAACCTGCCTCCTGACTCTTCAGTATTGGAACCCAACAGATTACCTTTAAAATGCCATGTTTACTTTAGAGCCTGCTTAACAATCAGGGGACCATGACAGAAGCAGATGCTGAATACTGCTGGGCAGATGCTGAGAATGGAGACTGACTGGGTTTCCATCTGGCAGAGAGCCTGAGTGCTGGACAAGCGCAGCAGCAGAACTGAATGGGACTTTGTTTTCCATGGAGCAGCATCTCTGAAATTTATGGGGACATTGTGGCAAAGCCATAAACATTCCTGTCTCCTTATCCATTTTCTCATTGAGGGTTTTACATTCTTTGGTTGCAAAGCACAGTCACAAGGAAAATCAGACGGGAAGGACACTTCCTCCTCGCTCGTTGACTCCCCATCCCCACCCACTTCAAATTCCCCAGTGCTGGGTCAGCAGATAATCTCCGTTTTCTCTGTCCAAAGCCTCAAACCTCTAGACAGGGCTGCTGCCTCAGCCTGCTCCCAACACCACACTCCCTCAGCAACTTCAGCCAAGGCCTGGCGGCAGCAGGATTACAAAAGTCCTTTCAGGAAGAATGCCTGGGCCAGAGCAGAGGAGTGGTGCAAAATGAATATGAAGAGGAGTGCGAAGCACTGTGACTCCCTCTGCAGGGAACTGGCCAGGGATGAATCCTTAGAAAGATATTTGCTGACATTGGGTCTGCTTTGCAATTTATACACACACTGCTCCAGAAACTCTAATTGAAGCAGGAGGATGGCTGGAGAGATAAAATGCCCTCTGCATATACTCAAGAACCCTTCTTCATAGTTTTGTCTTTTTTAAAAGAGTGGTTCTAGGCACAAGGGACAAGTTCTTACTTCTTGATGAGAGGAGTTTGCTTTTGGAGGACTCCGGTTGGGGAAAGCTGAGTTGGAAAAGTCACCACTACAGATGACCCGATATGGCCTTTCCAAAGGATGTGATAAATTCATGAGGACGGGTCTGTCAGCAGCAGCTGGTCTTCAGGTCTCTGAAGCAGCTTCTTCGTTTTCCCCCATGCAATCTTCCAAGTGGAAGAACACATGTGTGGAATGAAAAATGGATAGTTGTCTACCATAGGAGGAAATGGATGTTCAATGGATGTCCAGTGGATAGAGGAACAGAATAGGAATGCACAGTGCACACCATAGCCCCCCTTCCTGTCCCCACATAAGGTTCTTCCATTTAAAAGACTATTTTTTAAAAGCTTGATTGGGTATGTACATCAATCATTCTTTGATATCTTATCTTTTTCCCTAGAATGGCAATGGTTCATACAGTACATTTTATGTTGTGAGTATCAATGAATTATGAAGATATTGGTTAGACAGATCAAGCAAAATAGTAAAATTGCTTGGTTACCTTACCTAGTTGAGTTCTTTTCTGATACCAAATGTAGTTTGCATCAGGGCTGGACAACCTGCAAGACCATGCCTGAGCTCTACTCACTCACCCCTTTGATTAGGGTGTTGAATTTTGAATGTGCAATTTTTGTGACTGTGATTTCTCAAAATTTTAATCCATTAATACAAAAAACCTTGTTGTGTAAGTCTTTTAATATAGTCTTAACCCAGTTTAAAAAGGACTCCCCTCCCCATCCAACTCTCTCCACCCCACTAATCAGGAAACTTTAACTCCATGGACTTGCCTCATCACTCCTGTCCCTGTAACCTCCTCCAAAATAAATAAATGTGGTTTCCAGCAACATAAAGGGAGTCCACCTATGATCTACATGAAGTTAAACTCATATGCAGTAAGTTTCTGTAAAACAAGCAATGTTTTAATTTCCTGAAGACTTTTACTTCACCTGCACATGTAAGTAGACAAGATTGCTACACTAGAGAGCTTCCTTTTCACCCTTGTTTTAAAATGTTCAGTGTCAAAGAAAGCAAAAATTATATGGAAGGCCCTGCTGTGAAGTCCCAAATATCAGTTGCTGTTGCCTTCCTGCCCTGAGTTGGATCTCTTTAGGGTGTCTGTGGAAAACAGGATGCTGCAACCAACTGCTGATCCAGATGGATTTTTCCTGTTGTTGTTTTTAACACTGCACACAGGTTGTACCAGCATTTATACCAAAGCAAATTATAGTACTTTGTTTTTTTCCCCATGTATAAGCCATAGGTACCACCAATTAATACTTGGGGCAGTTAGATATCAATACAAAAGTCCTTTCAATGTTACTTAATAGAATAGAATCTGCTTTTCTGTCTGGAAGAGAAAGGTTGGGGAGAAGGTTGTTTGGAAGGAAAATATGCTGGGGTGGAGGAAAATAAAAGCTTATTTCAAATTCCAGTGACAGACTTCAGGGGGGAAAATGGTCTTGTTCTATGAAAGCAGATAAGGAAGACTAATGACTGCTAGTGACTAGGATATTCAGGATTGGATTGAGACAAGTGTCCCTGTCAATGGGGAAAACCACCTCCCATAAGCTCAGTTTGGAAATGAAAAATCTTCCTGCAATTCTAGAAGTATTGCATCTGAGCCAGAAATAAATCAGCAGAGATCCTAAAACCAGAATGGGAGATCCATCCCACAGGTGCAGAACTATTTTTGAAATGGCAAAATATGTTGTGTGGACATAACCTTATTTAAGCTCTACTTATGGGAGAAAGGTATATATATATATATATATATATATATATATATATATATATATATATATATATATATATATATATATATATATATATATATATATATATATATATATATATATATATATATATATATATATATATATATATATATATATATTAGTTGTTTAGAAATCAAAATCTTCTTTATTTCCTTCCTTTGACCTCATTTCCATAGTTGGTGGTTGGCATGGGTTTTAAAATCCAACAAGTCAAGTAATCATTAAATTGTGGTCACTGCTACAATTCAGAAAATCATTTCAAAGACATAAGTTGGGATTCAACCTGTCAGTTCAAATGTAATGATGATAGGACTCTGGACTTAGCAAACACCAGTTTTCACTATTCTAAGATGATGTTTTAGCAAACATTCCAATGATTATTTTCAGCCATGTTGCCATGGTCAGTGGCTAGCAGGCACAAAAATTTGCATGCATCGTAACTCTTACTTGATAGCAATGTGCACTTTTTAAGGTGCTTGAGCCCACATGCTAACATGTACTTTACTGTTGCTACAAAGCTGAAAAGAGGCATATCATGAAAAAGAAAATAATTCTCAATGGGCTCACTGTTTTAATTCAACAGCTTTTCTTTGCAAGGAACAGCTGGTTCATTTCATTAGCACTGCAATGAAAACAGCTGGCAGCATAAATTCACTACTGACACCAGAAAGAAGCCAGATCCCAGAGTCAATTCTCCTGGGAATTGAGGGAAAGAACACTGCTGTGCTGGGGCTTCAATCTAAGGATCTGGTTGGAATGACTCTGCTGGGACAAGCAAGACCATTCTTTTTAAAGAAACCATTTGTGATCCTTTCAACTTGCCTTTCTGAGGTTGGCAAAAATATTCTCAGGCTCTTCAGAATGAGGTTAGCTTTAATGAAAAAATGATTTGGGAAGCTGCCAGCCCTGATATCCATACAGTAATTGTTTGCAAGCAAGGAGATAGCCCAGATCAGGAAAGGACTAATCTGAATATGAGACATTTTCTGAAACTTTCTGCCTCACCTTCCATCTTTGAGAAGGTTCTCTTCATCTTCCCCCCACCCTAAGTGCCTTGAATGCAAAGCTGGCAAGGAAATTGTGAGATAATCTGTCTAGCAGAGACACTTGGGGTATGAACTTAGTAGCATAGGACAGGTTGTAGGCTTATCTTTTCAGAGGTTTTACTAGTATATAAGGAACAAAAAGGGAAGGCTTTGGTTTTATTAGTCATGATGTCTGCAACTGGTCCAAAAAACTCTACAAAAGAGAGAGTTTGTGTTGTGTTCTGACTGACCTATAACTGAACCATAAACTTGTTTTGACTAGACGACCTCTGACTAAACTGTGAGTCGTTATGTTTATAGTTGAACTCTACCTGAATTGTTGTTGCCACCCTGGTCATGTGTTTGAATGCTCATACGCTATTGGTTGTTGTGTCTGACAGCTCCCTATAAAAGGGCTATCTGTCAGACTGCAAGTTGGTGGTTGCTTGAGTGAGCTAATAAAAGAGCTGTTCTGAAGTCTGTCTCCTGCGATCTTTGCCCACAATTTAACATGACGATGAGGGTTTGGGACCAGGAGAACGAAGACCAGCCCTCAAGGGCTGCAACCAGCCAGGCAGCACTAGCCACGTCTGCCTTCTTTCATCGGGATGTCCACCTTCCACCCACCGGCGCCTTTCGACCCTGCCCGGGAAAAATGGGACTCCTACATGCGGCGTTTCGAGTGCTTCCTCGAAGCCAATGATCTGCTGGGGCTGGCTGACAACAGAAAAAGAGCTTTGTTTCTGAGTCACTGCGGGTCAGAGGTGTTTGACACCACAGAATCGTTGTCTGCCCCAACCCCAGTTCACACCGTGACCTGGCAGGTACTCTAGGCAATGCTGAAGACACACAATGCGCCCACCCCATCCAAGGTTGTCCGGCGCTACGAGTTCCGCCAGCAGCTGCAGCAGGAGGGCGAGACCATCAACCAATACATTGCCGCCCTCCATAAAGCCTCCGGCCACTGCGAGTTCCGCGACCTGGATGACATCCTGCTTGACCAGCTCATCTGTGGCATGCAGGACATTCGCCTGCAACGCCAGCTCCTGGCTCGGCCCAACCTCACGCTGGCCTCTGTCCTGGACGAAGCCAGAGCTGCTGAGTCCTCATCCAAAGCGGCCGAATCTCTGCACCGTTTCACCTCCTCTAAAAAGGACACTAAGCCTCCTTCTGTGGTCCACATGGGCTCTGTCGAGGAGCCTGTAAGCAGCGACGATGAGGTCTGCCGCACCGACCAGAAGTGCCCTCCGCCTCCCAAAGACTTCCTGACTGCTTGTGCCAGCTATGGGGGCGACACCCAAGGATATCATGCAGATTTAGGCACGTTATCTGCCAACGGTGTGAAAGGAGAGGACATTTGGCGCAAGTTTGCCGTGCCATTCTGCCGCCGAAAGACACGCATGCGCAGGAAAACCCTAGAAGCGAATCGTCAAATAGATTCGGGTGTGAAAACCATAGGCCGCGCCAGAGAGCCTTCGCCAGGCAGCCAGAAACCAACCAAACACGGGTTGCCTGGGCCAGCTGCCCCTTCAAAAGGAAGATCATGGTCACCGTCTCCATCGATGGAGCACAGGTCCAAATGGAGGTCGACACCGGGTCTGCAGTGTCTATCGTCGCCTGGGAGACGCTCAAGCTCGCCCTTCCGAGTTTCCGGTCTACCCGCCTGCGGGAATCCTCAATCCGCCTCTCTGACTACCAGGGAAACCGCATCCCTGTCCTTGGAAAAGCCCGAGTCCACATCAGATTCAACAATTTCGACGGACCTCTCCAGCTCACCATAGTCAACGGCAGCCTTCCGAGCCTCCTAGGACTCGATTGGTTTGAATCGCTCGGCCTAGGGGTGTCAAGCATCCACGCCATCGGAGCCGCGAACCTGGACGACCTTTTTGACGAGTTCCAGGACATTTTCAGTGACGGTTTGGGCAAGTATGTGGGAAATCCTATTTCATTTAGCCTTGATCCTAATGTCGCCCCCATTCGCCTTAAGTCTCGACGGGTCCCTCTCCCACTACGGGATAAAATTGACAAAGAGCTGGACAAGCTCATCAAACAAGGCATTTTGGAGCCGGTCGACCATGCTAAATGGGAGACCCCCATAGTGACCCCCGTTAAAGGGGACGGCAGTATTCGAATTTGCGCCAACTACAAATGCACAATCAATAAGGCTTTGCAACAGAGCGCCTATCTGGTGCCGATTGTGCATCATCTACTCCACTCCCTAGGTCCTGGACGCCTGTTTGCTAAACTAGACCTTGCGCAGGCGTACCAGCAGCTGCCGGTAGATAGAGCTACTGCAGAAGCACAGACCATTGTAACTCACAGGGAGCTTTTAAATGTCACAGGCTGCAGTTTGGAGTCAGCGTAGCCCCGGGGTTGTTCCAGAGTGTAATGGAACGTCTGTTGCAGAACATCCCTGGGGTCGTATCATATTTTGATTACGTCCTGATCTCTGCCTGTGACCAGGACCAGCTCCGCTGTCGAGTTAGAATGGTCGTGTCAAAAATGCGTGCTGCTGGGCTTAAAGCCAAACGCAGCAAATGCTTGTTGGGAGTGCCTGAGGTCGAATTTTTAGGGTACCGAGTCAATGGCCAAGGTATCCACCCCACAGAAAATAAGCTAAGGGCAATCCATGAGGCTCCTGCCCCAAAAAACCAAACAGAACTTCAAGCTTTCCTGGGGCTCCTAAATTTTTACAGCCTTTTCCTAAAAAACAAAGCCACCGTAGCCGAGCCTCTCCACAAGCTGCTGGCCAAAAACATTCCTTGGAAATGGGGGTCCAGGGAGGCGTCAGCTTTCGCAGTTGTCAAACGACTACTAACCAATGACAGTTTCTTAATACAATACAACAATACCCTGCCATTGGTCCTGGCGTGCGATGCTTCCCCTGTGGGAGTCGGCGCTGTGCTCAGCCACAAGCTTCCAAATGGGTCAGAGGCCCCTGTGGCCTATTACTCAAGGACTCTGTCCAGTGCAGAGTGGAACTACAGCCAGCTGGACAGGGAGGCCTTGGCTTTAGTTGCTGGTGTCAAAAAAT
Organism: Diadophis punctatus similis; assembly: GCA_023053685.1. NCBI lineage: Eukaryota > Metazoa > Chordata > Lepidosauria > Squamata > Dipsadidae > Diadophis > Diadophis punctatus. The sequence goes on from JALIGW010000002.1 coordinate 106,574,458, forward strand.
TCCACAAATATTTGTTTGGGAGGGATTTTGTTTTGGTTACGGACCACAAGCCGCTTCTGGGGCTTCTTGCGGGGGACCACCCCACTCCGACTGCCCTATCCCCCCGTTTCGGCTGGTGGGCCATCTTTCTCTCAGCCTACTCCTATCGCCTGGTACATCGGCCAGGAAAAGACATGGGCAATGCGGACGCTTTGAGCAGGTGCCCATTGCCCGACCTCCTTACAGACATTGTCCCGGAAGCTCCAATCCTCTTGATTGACTTGGCTGATTTCGGACTGGTCACTTCTGCTGAGGTGGCTAAACACATGGCCAAGGACCCCTCACTCAGAACTGTGTTGAACTGGGTGTTGAGGGGATGGCCAAAGGACCTGGTCAAGCCTGACCTTAAACCATACGAACAGAGACAGCATGAACTGTCAGAGCAAGGGGGTTGCCTCCTTTGGGGCGACCGAGTGGTCAAACCAACCAGCCTGCGAGCTGGAATACTTAGGACCTTACATGAAGGCCATCCGGGGATTGTCCGGATGAAAGCCTTGGCTAGGGGGTATGTTTGGTGGCCAAATATGGATGCAGAAATCCAAAATTGGGTTGGGTTATGCAACCTGCTCCTCCCAAAGCACCAGTCCATGACTGGGAACAACCAAAAAGCCCCTGGTCGCGACTACATGCCGATTTTGCAGGCCCCTGCCACGGCCAAATGTTTTTAATAATTGTCGATGCCTACTCAAAGTGGCTCGAAATATTTCCAATGGGTTCTACCACTGCTGAGGCGGTTATTAAGGTGCTCAGACACCTTTTTGCCACACACGGTCTCCCAGACATCCTTGTAACGGACAATGGTCCCCAATTTACGGCCACCAATTTTGAGGGGTACCTTGCTGACCTGGGAATTCGCCATGCCCTGTCCTCGCCATTCCATCCAGTGACCAATGGACTGGCTGAATGATTCGTAAGGTCAGCCAAGGAAGCATTAGGTAGACTGGGCTCAGGGGACTGGCAGGCCCGTATCGATAAATTTCTGAGTACACAGCACATAACCCCAAGTGCGACCACTGGCCGCAGCCCGGGCCGAGCTCCCTATGGGTCGCAGGCTTAGATCTGTCCTAGACCGTTTACATCCAAACTACGCCACTAAGGCAAAACCAGAGGTCACACAAAAAACCAGGGCCTTCTCCCTGGAAGATTCGGTATTCACTCGAAATTATGCCGAGGGCCCCCTGTGGCTACCTGGGGTCATAGAAGCAATCTTGGGTCCACTAACATATGAAGTCCGCCTCCAGGACGGACGCCTCTGGAAGAGGCACATAGATCAGCTACGCCACCGAGTAAAAGGGGAACCTAACAAACCTCAAAAGGTAACACCCTGTGTTCTTCCCCTAGCTACCTCAAGCCCGAGTGTCTCGGAAGGTCGACCTGAGGAAGTGGAAGTCCAGCAGCGTTCTCAATTAGAACCGGTTCCACCAGTCGCAGAGGCCACGCCCGATACATTCCAGGAGCTTCCATGCTCCACCCCAAGAGCAACAGCAAACCTGTCCGAACAGGCTGCTGCCTCACCAGAGTCTGAGCTGCGCAGGTCAGGGAGGGTTCCCAAACGCCCCACCTACCTGTGCGACTATGTCTGTGGGACTGTTCCATCTAGAAGGGGAGGGGTGTTGTGTTCTGACTGACCTATAACTGAACCATAAACTTGTTTTGCCTAGACGACCTCTGACTGAACTGTGAGTCATTATGTTTATAGTTAAACTCTATCTGAACTGTTGTTGCCACCCTGGTCATGTGTTTGAATGCTCATACGCTATTGGTTGTTGTGTCTGACAGCTCCCTATAAAAGGGCTATCTGTCAGACTGCAAGTTGCTGGTTGCTTGAGTGAGCTAATAAAAGAGCTGTTCTGAAGTCTGTCTCCTGCAATCTTTGCCCACAATTTAACAGTTTGCATCCATCAAAGAAAGGGACTGTTACTTGGCATTAAATTCACAGATTTTCTGGATAAACATTTAAACTGAACAGCGGGGACAGAGAATTGATTGATACAGAACAATTCTGTCCCTAGCAATCTAAAATTAATAGGGTTATCAGTGCATGTAACATAGATGTTTGTGTGGGTAAGATTATCAACCTTGCTGTTAAGCAAAAACAAGTATTTAATAGTGTGTGCCATACCATGTGCACTAACCAAACAGGCGGCAAGAAATTAAGGATAGTCAGGAACAACACAGGTTATGTAGACAGTAAACACAGGGTCAATCAAAATGGACTACAAATGTCTAAACATCAATGCACAGAGTATGAGGAATAAACAGGGTGAATTAGAAATGCAAGTAAATGAGGGCAGATATGATATTGTTGCCATTACAGAAACTTGCTGGGATGAAACCCACAAATGGAATATACAGCTAGAGCGATTTAAATTATTTAAAAGAAATAGACCAAATAAAAGAGGAGGCGGAGTTGCACTATATATAAGAAATAACTACATCTCTACAGAAATAGAGTACAACAATGACAAAAATTATCTTGAATGCATTTGGGTCAATATTAAAAGGGGAGGGAATGACATTGCCATAGGTGTATACTATAGGCCACCCAACCAAACAGAGGAAATGGATAAACTTTTTGCTAGTCAGCTAACTAAGGTATGTAGGAAGCACATCACAATAGTAATTGGGGATTTTAACTACCCTGACATCAATGGGAGACAAACTCTGCACCAAGTGGAAGATCAAACAGGTTCCTAACAAACCTAGCAGATAACTTTGTTTCCCAAAATGTAGAGAAGGGAACAAAGGGATGAGCCATATTGGACTTAATTCTCACTAAGAGATGAAATGATAGAAGGTGTTGAAGTTACAGGAACCTTGGGGACGAGTGATCATGCAATATTGGAATTCAACATCATGCAAGCACAACATCATGCATGCATAGAACAAAGTCAAACTAGAATCTTGGACTTTAAGAGAGCTAATTTCAATAAACTTAGAGAGAGCTTGGGAAGGATTCCATGGATGAGAATCCTCAAGGGGAAAACAACTCAAGAAGCTTGGGAAATTTTGAAAAGTGAGATTATAAAAGTCCAGTCTAGCACAATACCAATGAAGAAGAAAAATAACAGCTCTCAAAAGAAACCAGCATGGCTGCATAAAGAACTCTGACAAATTGAAAGACAAAAAGGACAAGTATAAAAAGTGGAAAGAGGGGCATATAACTAAGGCAGAATATCAGCAAACAGCCCAAGCCTGTAAAGATGAAGTCAGGAAAGCTAAGGCTCACAATGAACAAAGGCTTGCGAAAAAAGTAAAAAATAACAAAAAAAAGCTTCTTCCAACATGTTAAAAACAAGAAAAATGTCAAGGAAACAATTGGTCCATTGCTGGGAGAAAGTGGTAAGAAGGTGACAAGCAACAGGGAGAAAGCAGAGCTACTTAACTCGTTTTTTGCATCTGTCTTTACAAAGGGAAAAATCAGTCCAACCTATCAAAAACAGCACCACAAAGAAACAGATCAGGAACACAAGTTAAAATAGGGAAGAAAATGGTAAGTGAGCACCTGTCTACCCTAGACAAGTTCAAATCACCAGGACCGGATGGATTGCACCCCAAGGTTTTGAGAGAACTGGGAGATGAGAACTCAGAACCACTGAACTATATCTTTCAAAGATCCTGGAGTACCGAGGAACTGCCAGAGGACTGGAAAAGAGCTGATGTAGTTCCTATCTTCAAAAAAGGAAAAAAATAGATCCAGGAAACTACAGACAGATCAGCCTGACCTCAGGCCAGGTTACCTTTGGGACCGCATCCTGCCGCATACCTCCCTACGACTGGTTAGGTCCCACAGAGTGGGTCTCCTCCAGGTCCCATCGACCAAGCAATGCCGGCTGGCGGGGCCGAGGGGGAGAGCCTTCTCTGTGGGAGCCCCCTCCCTTTGGAACCAGCTCCCTCCAGAGATCAGGACTATCCCCACCCTGCTGGCCTTCCGTAAAGCAATAAAAACTTGGCTCTTCCGGCAGGCGGGGTATGAATGAAAGTTATTTTTAAATTTGGATAGTATTTTAATATGGCTTTTTAACAAAATTTGTTTTTACCTGTTTATGTTTCTATACATGCTGTGAGCCGCCCAGAGTCCCTCGGGAGTTGGGCGGCATAGAAATTTTAATAAATAAATAAATAAATACCAGGGAAGATTCTGGAAAAGATAATCAAGCAACAAATCAGTGAACACCTAGAAGCAAACAAAGTAATAACCAAAAGCCAACATGGGTTTGTCAAAAACAGATCATGCCAGACTAATCTTATTGCATTCTTTGACAAAGTGACAAAATTAGTGGACCAGAGGAATGCTGTTGATATACGTAATTTACTTGGACTTCAATAAGGCATTTGATAAAGTAGACCATAACCTACTATTTGATAAAATAGAAAAATGTGGGTTAGACAGCATCACCACCAGATGGATTCGTAACTGGCTGACCAACTGCACTCAACGTGTAGTCCTCAATGGAACTGCATCCACATGGAGGGAAGTATGCAGTGGGAAGTATGCAGGGTTAGGCTCTGTTTTCGGCCCAGTACTCTTCAACATCTTCATCAATGATTTGGACAAAGGGATAGATGGGGAACTCATCAAATTTGAAGACGACACCAAGCTAGCAGGAATAGCCAACACTCCAGAAGATAGGCTTAAGATACAGAAGGATCTTGACAGACTTGAACATTGGGCGCTAGCTATCAAAATGAAATTCAATGGTGAAAAAAAGTAAGGTTCTAAATTTAGGCAAAAAAAACAAAATGCAGAGATACAGTATATGTGGTACCTTGCTCAATAGTAGTAACTGTGGGAGGGATCTTGGAGTCCTAGTGGACAATCATTTAAATATGAACCAGCAGTGTGCAGCAGCTGCCAAAAAAGCTAACACAGTTCTAGGTTGCATAAACAAAGGGATAGAATCAAGATCACGTGAAGTGTTAATACCACTTTATAATGCCTTGGTAAGGGCACACTTGCAATACTGCTTCCAGTCTTGGTTACCACGATGTAAAAAAGACATGGAGACTCTAGAAAGAGTGCAGAGAAGAGCAACAAAGATGATTAGGGGCAGGGGTGAAATCCTCCCGGTTCGCCCGGGCCAGTCCTTCGGCGTATAGCCGATGGAACTGGTGGCGGTCGCGGCGCGGAGCTTCTCCCGCCCGCTTTCCCGGCCCGGCTGAACGCCGCCATTCGGGTTATTTTTCCCTCTGTGCATGCGCGCGCATGCACAGAGGGAAAAATAACCCGAATGATTGTGTTCAGCCGGGCCGGGAAAGCGGTGATTGTATTCAGCCGGGCCGGGAAAGCGGGCAGGAGAAGCTCCGCGCCGCGACCGCCGCCAGTTCCATCGGCTATACGCCGAAGGACTGGCCCGGGCGAACCAGGAGGATTTCACCCCTGATTAGGGGACTGGAGACTAAAACATATAAAGAATGGTTGCTGGAATTGGCTATGTTTAGTTTAATGAAAAGAAGGACTAGGTGTGACATGATAGCAGTGTTCCAATATCTCAGAGGCTGCCACAAAGAAGAGGGAGTTAAGCTATTCTCCAAAACACCTGAGGGCAGGACAAGAAGCAATGGATGGAAACTAATCAAGGAGAGAAGCAACTTAGAACTAAGGAGAAATTTCCTGACAGAACAATTAATCAGTGGAACAACTTGCCTCCAGAAGTTGTGAATGCTCCAACACTGGAAGTTTCTAAGAAGAGATTGGATAACCATTTCTCTGAAGTGGTGTAGGGTTTCCTGCCTAAGCAGGGGGTTGGACTAGAAGACCTTCAAGGTCCCTTCCAACTCTGTTATTCTATTCTATTCTACTTTCAACTTTTGTCTTAGCATCCTGAACTGAAGAAGCAAATAAATGGCAGACAAATTATGCGTATAGGAGCCTTTTAAAAGCTTTATTCTAAGTAATGGATAATTGGAAGAGAAAGCTACAATGTCATGCTGCACTTTCCAAGACAAGGTAAAGAGCCAGGAATGCTGGATTTACCATTGTCTTGATCGCAACACATCCATTGTCTTTCTAGACATTCAGTTACCTCTTCTACCCGATTGGAATCTGAGGAGGTTCCTAGACTAAGATAAAGTCCTAGCTTTAGCTTGAGGTGGGCCCTTTGGTGATCCAATAACGCAGTGACCAAGGAGTGTGTCACACTTCATTGTGTCCCCATTCTTTCTATGGATATGGCTCTTCTATTCCTTGGAAACTGACAAACCCTGACAAAACCAGACCCAAGCAGCCTAGTATTTTACACTCATCCCCTTCTCTAGCAAAAGGGACTTCAATTATTGGGGAACTATCTCTGTGATTTAAACAACATAAAATGGGTAATAAATAAACCCCAATCCACTTTGCAAGCTGGTTTGTCCCTGATGAAGGGTTTTTTAAAATTAACTCTGCTTGGTTTCACCACTGCTTGATTTGTTGGGCTATTTAACACATAGGAAAAGCTCAAGGAAGGAAAGACAAGGAATAAATTCACAAACAGAACTGATTGGTCTCAGAGGTAGTTTTTACTGAAACCAGAAGGATTAGGAGAAGGCTAATGGTCTGGAAATGGTGTTCTTTCCTTGGCTCTAAGTTCTTAATTCTCCTGCCTGCTCTTCCCCAAAATATTGTCAATAGTCTTTGGCCCAACTGCTTGTGAATAATCCTCATTCTCTGTAATGCCATTTAAAAAGTATCTGATCTTAGGAACAGATACTAATAAAGACATGTTTTTCCCTCCCAAATTGTAGCCAGGCAGATCTGTAACTCCCAGCAAAATTCCATGTGGTTGATCACATACACATACTGGTGACACTATGGGGGCTCTGGAGAGACTGACGGAGCAGTAATACTATGATACACATTTCATGCCTCTAGACCACGGCTGTCAAACTCCTGGCCCACGGGCCAGATGCATCACACGCTGGCCACACCCACGCCTGGTTTAGCAAAGGGGAAAAAAGTCCCAATACATCACGTGATGACGTGAGTTTTACATCCCTGCTCTAGACCATTTTATACACGACCAACCTGCATTTGACAGTATAAAAAACTTCAGTTAAGAAAAGTATACATATATGTGAAAGAAACCAGCATGCAGGACTGAGGGGAAGTAAGGATCAAACATCATATGGTAGACTGAGAGGCCTACATACGCCCCTGCACAGAGCTGTAGAAAAAAGAAATTAAAGGAAATACAATTCAGTGAAAAGAGATTGAGTTTAATGCCAGAATTCATTTGTTTCTTTTGAAGGAGGAGATTGATTCTACCACAGAATTGTGAAGGAAGGGATAGATACTGCCTCCAAAACAAAATTTAAATTAGTTTTTGTAACAATATACAATTATCTTGTTTCATAAATGATTTTTTTCATAAGTCGTGGTCTACAGATATTCTACATTTAAAAAAAACTTCTCTTGCGCTTTAAAAAGTCCATTTTTTGTAGAAATGAGTTTTGGTTCAATCCTTAAATTTTAAAGTATATCTGCACTCATTATCAGTGAATTAGAGACTAACTAGCAGTTCCATTAAGACTGAAAATTCTTTGCTAACTGAGCATAACCAAATTTTGAGTCTTCAGGATGGAGAGAACTAACTGCTCACCGTTAGCCCAGCAATTTGTGATTAGCCACATAAGTTTCTTAAATACTGGCATATTGTTCTTTCACAAGATGGACCATTATATACTAGGTACATGTTATACATTGGAAAATTTAGGCACAAGGCCAAAAAAATAATCAGGGGAAAATATGAACTATGCTGAAACCTGCAGAATGTGTGTATGCCATTTGCCGATAACTTCTGAGCTGAAGTGCTTCTTAAGCCATCCTTCTTGGCTAGGCAAAATCTGAATAGCATAAAATGTACAGGCCCAACTGTTCATCCTTACCCTATCTCTATTCCTTTGTTTGGTGTTGATAAACACATGTCTATCACCCGACAATTTAAAAAAATAAAAATAAAAAACCTCTCAAAGGGCAAACTTGATGGGTTACTTGGTATTTTTCTGCCATCAGTTTTCTATGTTTCTGTGTTGAAGAATGCTATCCTAATTATACATCTGCAACATATTAAGCAAAGTCATTGATTTAATCCTCTGCCTTTGCTGCCTTCATTAGCTTCTGAATGTCATAGTTGACAGGAAACTTATATTGGGTCAGGTTAGACATCAAAAGCATTTTTTAAAGCTCTTGTATCCTTTTTGTTGAAAAGTGGCCAGGTATTTGTCAGTGTGCAGAGGAAGATGCAGATGTGCATTTCTTCCACAATTATTTTCAGATTATAGCTCTCTAGAGATGTGCAAAATGGTCTTTTTCTTTTGAGCTAAGATTTTGTTTTACTTTCAAAATTTTATTTGTCATTTTCAATACATGTGTGGATTACAAACTAAATCAAGAGGGTAACATAAAAATTAGCCACAGGAGGGAACAAAAGGAGAACTTAGAACTCCCAGAACAAAGGTAAAATTTCTTGACAATGTAAATAATTAACCAGTGGAACAGCTTGATTTCAGAAGTTGTGGGTGCCTATCATTGGAAATGTCTGAGAGGAGACTGGACAGCCATTTGTCCAGCATGGCATATGTAAGGTGACTAGACGTCCCAATTTTGGCAGGACAGACCCGCTTTTTAATGATTTGTCCCGCGTCCCGCCCGTCCTCTAAAAAGGTTTTTTTGAAAGGGGCGAGGGAGGGCTGGGGGCGGGCTCTCCCCTGCAGGGACGGCCGGCCGCGGCTCATGGGGGGCGAAAGACAAATACAATTTTTGGCGGGCACGGCTTTGCAAGGGCTCTTCACAAGTTTGGCAAGTTTCACAAGAGCCGTTCGCGTGCAGGGCAGTTTATAAATAGCGGGAAGGCTGCGGCGGCGGCCCCAGCCTGCTGAGCCAGCGCCGGCCCGAGGGCCATGGATGCGACTCCTTCGCTCGGGCCGCCCCGCCCACCGCGACGCCGGCCTTTTCGAGAGGGCGGGGCTGCATCAGGCGCCAGGCATGCACTGGAGGGCGGTGAAGGACATGGTGGAGAGGCGCCTGATGCAGCCCCGCCCTCTCGAAAAGGCCGGCATCGCAGTGGGCGGGGCGGCCCGAGCGAAGGAGTCGCATCCATGGCCCTCGGCTCGGGCCGGCGCTGGCTCAGCAGGCTGGGGCCGCCGCCGCAGCCTTCCCGCCGCCGGGACTGGGGGCCCAGCCGCAGCAGCAGGCCTCTCAGCTCGGGCTGGCCGTGGGCGGCGGGCGGGCGTCCTGCGTTGACTCCTCCGGCGCTGGCCGGGATGGCCGCCGCGGGCGAGGAGGAGCTCTTCTCCATCAGGTCGGCGGGCATCGTGGCCGCGGGAGAGCCGGCGCGACTCGGGATCCGGTGCAGCATCCCCTGCAGCGAAGCGGGCAGGCAGGCGGGCGGGGGGGTGGCCCCCTCAGGTGGCGGCGACTGCTGGCCCTTCCTAGTACGGCACCCCCCCGCTCTTTCCTGCGGCCGGAGCTGCCGGGCTAGCGAGCCTCCCCCAGCCCTGCGCAACCCCGGGCGGCTCCCTACCTGGCGGCCGCTATTTATAAACTGCCCTGCACAGGAACGGCTCTTGTGAAACGACATTAGCGGTCTTTTGCCCTCTGCGCATGCGCAGCGTTCTGCGCATGCGCAGAGGGCAAAACCCGGCGTCCAGGCGGCCCCGCCCCCCGTCGGTGTCCCGCTTAAAAAAAAAAATCTGGTCACTTTAGGCATATGTCCTGTCAGCAATGTTAGTCTATTATTCCAGAAGACTAACAATTAAGAATAGAAAATTCGCTGTAAATTTTATTTTTTAAAAAATCTTCTAAATTTTGGGGATTTTGAAAATAAACTTCTAGAATTTTTAAAATTTTGGAAAAAATTCTTTTAAGGTGCCCATCTGAGAGGTGGCCCATCTGAGAGGTGGCCCAACTGAAAGGCGGCCCAGTGGCCCATCTGAGAGGCGGCCTGGTGTCCCAATTAAGAGCCAACCCAGCTGAGAGGTGGCCCGACAGCCCATCTGAGAGATGGAGAGACAGCTCAGCTGAGAGATGGAGAGAGCCCATCTGAGAGATGGAGAGAAAGCTCAGCTGAGAGATGGAGAGAGCCCATCTGAGAGATGGAGAGAAAGCTCAGCTGAGAGACAGAGAGGTGACCCAGTGACCCAGAAGGCAGCTGAGCAGAGGCAGTGCAGTGCAAACGGAGGCCGCTGAGCAACAGTGAAACAGAACTAGGTGGCATCAGACCAGCGGCTGTGAGCAGCACAGCAAAACTTGAGCAGCAGTAGTGCAGAGCTAAGTGGCAGAGGAGTGGAGTGCCCTTAGCAGTGACTAAGAGCATTGAGGTGGACCAGCCATGGCTGAGAGCAGTGTGACAGACCAGCAGCGGCTGAGAGCAGCGCAGCGGACCAGCTAAACGGAGCAGAGAATCCAAAACACCATATTGTACCTGAAAACCCTGACAGTGGCCAGGCAACTGAAAGGCAAGAAAAAGGATAAGTACAAAACACTTTGGACAGAGAGAAAAGGGATAAACTTTCAAGGCGGGGAGCAGAGGGTTAAGAGCAAAGCATCTCCTAGAAAACAGTGTAAGATTTCCAACAAAAGAAGTACAGATTACTTTATAAAGGGCCAAGAACTTTTATAAAGTCTTAAATTTTTAAAATCTCTGATTTTTTTAAATCAAATTTTTCAATTTTTTAATTTTTTTAATTTTTTTCAAATTTAATCTTTTTTCAACTCTTAAATATCATTTTTAATTTAATTTTTTTCAATTAAAATTTGATTTTTTTTTTACTTACAGTGCATTCAGAAAGCATTCAGATCGCCTTCACTTTTAAAAATGATGTTCTGTCGCAGCCTTGTTCTACAGTTGTTGAAATTCAATTTTTTCTCATTAATCAGTACCCCATAATGACAAAGTGAAAACAAAATTTTAGAAATGTCTATAAATTTATTAAACAGAAAAAACTGAAACATCACATTGGCATAAGTATTCAGACCCTTCACTCAGTACTTGGAGCAATTACAGCTTCGAGTCTTTTTCGGTATGATGCAACAAGCTTTGCACACCTGGATTGCGGGATTTTCTGCCATTCTTCTTTGCAAATCCTCACAAGCTCAGTCAGGTTGGATGGTGACCATCAGTGGACAGCCATTTTCAGGTCCTTCCAGAGATGTTCAATAGGGTTCAAGTCAGGGCTTTGGCTGGGCCACTTTAGGGCATTCATAGAGTTGTCCCTAAGCCACTCCTCTGTTCTCGTGGCTGTGTGCTTAGGATCATTGTCATGTTGGAAAGTGAACCTTCAGCCCAGTCTGAGGTCTTGAGAGCAGTGGTTAGGCCCCTCCTCAAAAAGCCTTCCCTGGATCCAGCAGAATTTAAGAACTTCCATCCAGTCTCCAACCTACCCTTTGTGGGTAAGGTTGTTGAGAAAGTGGTGGCGCTCCAACTCCAATGGTTGTTGGAGGAAACGGATTATCTAGACCCTTTTCAATCAGGTTTCAGGCCCGGCTACAACACGGAAACTGCTTTGGTCACGCTGATGGATGATCTCTGGCGAGCCCGAGATGGGGTTTTTTCCTCCATCTTGGTGCTACTTGACCTCTCAGCTGCTTTCGATACCGTTGACCATGGTATCCTTCTGTGCCAACTAAGGGAGTTGGGAGTGGGTGGCACCGTTTTACGGTGGTTCTCCTCCTACCTCTCTGGTCGGTCACAGTCGGTGTTGGCAGGGGGACAGAGATCGACCCCTAGGCCCCTCATTTGTGGGGTACCTCAGGGTTCGGTTCTCTCCCCCCTCTTATTTAACATCTACATGAAACCACTGGGTGAGATCATCCGACGGCATGGGGTGAGATTCCAGCAATATGCTGATGACACCCAGTTGTACATCTCCACCCCATGTCAATTCAGTGAAGCAGTGGACGTGATGGGTCGGTGCCTGGAAGATATAAGGGTCTGGATGAGAGTCAACAGGCTCAAACTAAACCCAGACAAGACCGAGTGGATGTGGATATTGCCTCCAAAGGACCAGGTAGATCGTCCCTCCATAGTTCTGGAGGGAGAAAATTTAATCCCTGCAGAACGGGTTCGCAATCTGGATGTCCTTTTAGACCCAAAGCTGAGATTACCACCACCTGACAGCTGTGGCTAGGGGGACCTTTGCACAGGTTTGCCTAGTGCACCAATTGCGGCCCTATTTGGATCAAGAGGCTCTACTCATGGTCACTCATGCCCTTATCACCTCACGGCTTTATTACTGCAACACGGTCTACATGGGGCTACCCTTGAAGAGTGTTCGGAGACTGCAGTTAGTCCAGAATGCAGCTGCACAAGCTGTTGTGGGTGCCTCAAGGTACACCCACACTAAGCCCATCCTTCGCCAGCTGCACTGGCTTCCGATTGGTCTCCGGACACAATTTAAGGTGTTGGTTCTTACCTTTAAAGCCCTATATGGCTCAGGACCAGTTTATCTGCGTGACCGTCTGCTACTGCATTCCTCCCAGCGCCCTGAGAGATCACACAGAGTCGGCCTCCTCCAGGTCCCATCAGCTAAACAATGTCAGCTGGCGGGTCTGCGGGAGAGGGCCTTCTCTGTAGCGGCTCTGACTCTTTGGAACCAACTGCTGCCTGAGATCCATACTACCCCCACCTTACTGACCTTCCGAAAAGAGCTTAAGACCTGGCTTTTCCGGCAGGCATGGGGCCAATGATCCAAAGATGTGGCCTTGTTAGATCGACCCATGTATGCATGTTGGAGTGAAAGTTCTTTTAAATAATGATTGTATTTCTTAATATGTTTTTTAAATTGTTTTTACTGATTGTTGTTTTTATACCCTACTGTGAGCCGCCCAGAGTCCCTCTGGGAGTTGGGCGGCATAGAAATTTTAATAAATTCAAATTCAAATTCAAATTCATTGAGGATATCCCTGTACTTTGCTCCATTCAGCTTTCCCTCAACCCTCACCAATCTTCCTGCTGCTGAAAAACACTCCCACAGCATGATACTACTACCACCATGCTTCACAGTTAGGATGATATTGAGCAGGTGATGAGCGGTACCTGGTTTCCTCCAGACATAACATTTAGAATTGAGGCGAAACAGTTCAATCTTGGTTTCATCGGACCAGAGAATCTTGTTCCTCACAGTCTGAGAGTCCTTCAGGTGCTTTTTTTGCAAATTCCAAGTGGGCTTTCATGTGTTTTGCACTGAGGAGTGGCTTCTGTCTAGCCACTCTGCCATAAAGTCCAGATCAATGGAGGGCTGCAGTGATGGTTGTCCTTCTGGAACTCTGTCCCATCTCCACACAGGATCTCTGGAGCTCAGTCAGAGTGATAATTGGGTTCTTGGTCACCTCTGTTACTAAGGCCCTTCTCCCCTGATTGCTCAATTGAAGAGTCCTGGTTGTGCCAAACTTCTTCCATTTGAGAATTATGGAGATTACTGTGTTCTTAGGAACCTTCAGTGCAGCAGAAATTTTATTGTAGCCTTCATCAGATCTTGCAATAATCCTGTCTCTGAGCTCTGCAGGGAGTTCCTTTGACTGCACGGCTTCTGCTCCACTATAGTATGCATTGTCAGCTGTGGGGCCTTCTAAAGAGAGGTGTGTGCCTTTCTAAATCATGTCCAATCATTTTACCACAGGTGGACTCCAGTGGTGGGCTTAAAATAATTTAACAACCGGTTCTCTGCCCTAATGACCGGCTGGGGGGTATGGCTTGGTGGTCATGGCCGAGGGTGGCCATGGCCGAGGGTGGCGTGACAGCTCTCAGCTTCCTGCAGCACTCTGCCAGCCAAAACGGGGTGCGGGGGTTAATTACAAAATGTGGGCTTTGCTTTGTGACATCCAGATCCAGCGAGCAAGGGGTGTGAACTGCAGAGAAAATACACTTTTGTTTGGTTATGAAGAAATATCCCCAAAGTCAGATGTACACTAAATGTAGACGGACATTTAGCTACACACCTCCCCAGCAAACAGCAAATTTTGAAGCTCCAGGTAAAGAGAATTCATTTTAGGGTGAGTAACCACAGTTTACATGTTGGAAGTTCCTAAAGGAATGCTGGAAAACTCTCTATTTTAAAGAACATTTGAGGGTAGGGTGCAGAATAGCCCTTCTCTGCCTGAGGCTGTAGAGACCTGGCACCAATCAAAACACTTTTTGTGAAGCAACTGATCAACACTGACAGGATAAGGCACTAGTATATGAAAACAAGAGCAAACTCCATTCCCTTCTGATGATGTTACCTAGTTTGGTAATGAAACATCTGCAAGAAAACCATCAAGCTCAGAGAGCACCAAGGAACCCACAGTTCAACCCTGAGCTACAAATATTCTCTTCTATCGATAAACACTTTTTGGTTAGAGGGACTCAGAGCTAAATTTTAAATATTCCAAATTTTGATATGATTTTTGTAAATAAGTAATGTAGAATTATAATGGCTGAGGATTTAATCCTTTGTATCAAAAAAATACAAAGCTAAGAGATAAACAAATAAAAAACAGATTTGAAAAAAGAAAAGGCTCAGGAAAGAAAAAGAGTGAAAGTGTAAGAAAGAAAGAGAAAAAGAAGGAAAACTGAAAAAGAATGACTTCCAACTTTCTTTGGTACAGATAAAAAAAATCAACTCTTACTCTAAGATTAACATTTGTCTACATTATTTCCATAATCCCTTATTTAATCATCAAAGCCCAGATCAACGTTTAATTTCAGTTTCTCACAAAAAGTCCAGTAATGGTTCTTATCGCTTTATTCACTATTTGTTAACGAAACCACAACTGCGTACCCCGCGTACCCCGTTATCAATAAATATTAATGGCATGAACTCACCAATCAAAAGAAAACGTATATTGCTGAACCTTCAGAGACAAGAGATGGACATTATTTGCTTACAGGAGGTGCATATAAAAGAAAAATATGGTAATTTACTGAAACATCCTAAGTTAGGGAAACTATATTTGGCGCTAGCTCAAACCCAAAAAAGAGGAATTGCAGTTTATATAAAAGAGTGGCTAAATTCAACTTTGATATATGCAGACAAAGAAGGTAGGATATTAATGGTAGAAATAGCAACAGAACAAAAACGAATTTTATTAGTAGTATTTTATGCACCGAACAAAAATCAGAAAAAGTTTTACTCCAAATTGCATAGGAAAATAATAGAATTTAAATGGGATAATTTGTGTATAATAGCAATAGCAATAGCACTTAGATTTATATACCGCTTCATAGTGCTTTACAGCCCTCTCTAAGTGGTTTACAGAGTTCAGTATATTGCCCCGAACAATCTGGGTCCTCATTTTACTGACCTCAGAAGGATGGAAGGCTGAGTCAACCTTGAGCCGGTGAGATTTGAACAGCTGAACTGCTGAACTGCAGTGCTGCACTTTAACCACTGCGCCACCTCGGCTCATAGTCGAGGGGACTTTAATGCTATAGTAAACAACAAAAAAGATTATAAAAGTTCAAACAAAAAGAAAGTTAGACAACAATTGCCAAGCACTTTTTCAGAAATGATAAAAGAATTAGATATATATGATGCTTGGAGGAAATTGAATCTGAAGGGAAGGCAATATATGTTTTTTTTGAACCCTCATAGATCATGGTCAAGAATAGACATTTCCTGGATGAACCCGGAATTAATAACTGAATTAGAAGAAATAGAGATTCTGCCAAACGCATGCAACGACCATAACCCGGTAAAAATAAAATGGAGGGGAATGAGAAGGAAAAAAGCCAGATGGACATTTAACCAAAGTATTCTAAAAGAAAAGGCCTATATACAAATGATGGAAAAAGAATTAGATTTCTTATTTAAAGAAAACACAAAAGAACAAACATTGACTCAAAATGTATGGGAAATGATGAAAGCCTATGTGAGGGGGTTAACAATTGCATATATAGCAAAAACAAAATAAGGAACAGGAATTTCTAATGCAGAAAGAGCCACAAAATAAGAAAAATAAAGAGGAAATGGAAGTAATCAAACAAAGGATTAATCTGATAACGCAAGAAGAAATGATTCGTAATCTTAAAGCAATGAAGTAAAATTATTTTGAATTCGCAAATAAACCAGGGAGATGGTTGGCCCATAAACTAAAGAAAGAAAGAGCAAAAAGAAATATACAACAACTGCAAGATGAAAATGGAGATCTCCAACATAGATTAGAAGGGGAAAAAATTATTATTCAAAACTTCTTTAAAGCCCTATACAGTCGAGAGGAAATTAAAGAAGAAGATATTAAGAATAATTTGGATAAAAGAAATCTGCCAATCATGCCGGAGGAGGTAAATATAATGTTAAATGATAAAATAACATTAACAGAATTAAAAGAGGCCATCAAGAAGCAAAAAAATAATAAAACACTAGGGCTGGATGGGCTACCAGCGGAGGTATACAAAAAATTGCAGGAATCAATGGAAGAAAAAATGTTAGAACTATATAATGAGGTCTTAGAACATGCCAAATTACCAAATTCATGGATAGAAGCCTATATAACTCTAATACCAAAAGAGGAAACGGACAATCACCAAATTAGAAATTATAGACCAATTTCACTACTAAATTCGGATTACAAAATATTTGTGATGATTATGGCAGAAAGATTTAAAAAAATACTAAACCAAATTATTCACCCAGATCAAAATGGATTTCTTCCAAAATGCCAAATCAGGAACAATACAAGGATGATTATGAACATGCTAGAGTACTATGAGACACATCCAGAGAAACAACTTGCTCTAATATTTGTAGATGCGCAAAAGGCATTTGACAATTTGAATTGGAAATTCCTTACAATGCAATTAAAATTATGAAATTTGGCGATAAATTTAGTAAAATGATTGAAGCAATATATTCAACGCAATTGGCTAAAATAATGGTGAAAGGTGACATGACAGAGATAGTCAACATAATGAAGGGAGTCAGACAAGGATGTCTGCTATCACCTCTTCTATTCATACTATCTTTAGAGGTGCTGTTGACCCAGGTGAGGGAAAAATCAGGAAATAAGAGGGCTCAAAATTAAGAAAGAAGAATATAAGATGCAGGTATTTGCCGACGATATGGTATTTATTATTGAAGAACCCCTTAACTCAGGAGTAAAATTATTACAAGAGATAAAGAAATTTGGTGAGATTGTGGAGTTAAAAATGAATAAGGAAAAAACAAAGATAATAACAAAAAATCTTACACAGCACCAAGGTAAGAAATTGGAGGAGTTATTGGGAATCCAAATTGCAAAGAAAGTCAAATATTTAGGGATCTGAATGACAGCAAAGTGCTCTTCAATAAAAGAAGACAATTATTCTAAGCTAATGCAAAAAAAAAAAAAAGATTTGGAAAATTGGACCAAATAACAAATTTCTTTAATTGGAAGAATAGCTACTATAAAGATGAATATATTACCAAAAATTCTTTTTTTTATTTCAAACAGTCCTGATAAAATTAGGAAATTTTTTTATACAGATTTAAATAGGATAATTTTGAAATTCATTTGAAATGGGAATTATATCATCAAGCGGCGGCTGCAACGTGGTTGAGGGAATGGATTTTACTTAAAAACAAAAGAATACTAACAATAGAGGGTCATGACAGGTCGGCTGGCACACTTTCATCTGGGAGGGAAAACACAGATCACACACGTATTTTCAGAGACACCAGGTAAGAGGGGCGCTGTGAAAAGATTAGTTGAAAATCAAGGGAAAATATTATATCAAAATTCCGAAATGGCTATCCCCCATGGAAGCAATAATATACCCAAATGTTTTAGACTTGGACAATCCCATCCTCATCACCAATCAGCTTTGAATGTTCTCCTGCTTAAAGGAGCGGACCTGATTCCCCCCATTAGACTCAAGCCTCGCCGGGTACCCTTCACATTAAATCCTAAAATCGACCAGGAGCTAGACAACCTCATTAGCCAAGGCATATTAGAGCCGGTCGACCACGTGAAGTGGGAAACCCCGATAGTCACACCCCTAAAAAGCGATGGGTCTATTAGAATATGTGCGGACTACAAGTGCATGCTCAATAAGGCCCTCCAACAAAAGTACATATCCCGTGCCCATGGTGCAGCACCTGCTACACATGCTTGGTCCAGGGAAAATATTTGCTAAATTGGATCTTGCGCAAGCGTATCAGCAGTTGCCTGTAGACCGCGAGACCGTTGAGGCCCAGACTATTGTAACACACCACGGGGCATTCAAGTAATAGGTTACAATTCGGAGTTAGCATTGCAGGGGATCATGGAGAGGGTCCTTAGCAAGCTACCAGGTGTCGTCCCGTATTTTGACGACATGCTAATCACCGCTCGAGACAAAGCACAGTTACGAGAAAGGCTCAGAGAGGTCTTAACAAGATTTAGAGCTGCTGGACTTAGAGCCAAGGCTAGCAAGTGCCATGATGGGGTACCGGAGGTAGAGTTTCTAGGGTACCGAATAAATGGGACCGGATTACACCCCACCAGAGACAAGGTCAGGGCTATTAGGGAAGCCCCAACAGGACCGAGCTTCAGGCGTTCCTGGGGTTTCTGAATTTCTATAGTATATTTCTGAAAGACAAAGCAACTGTTGCTGAGCCTTTGCACAAACTGCTATCCAAGAAAGCCCCGTGGCTTTGGGGCCCAGCTCAGAATACCGCATTCAGAGTGGTAAAAGACCTCCTTTCAGAGTACTGCTTTTTGATCCAATTTAATGAGACATTGCCAGTTGTATTAGTATGTGACACTTCCCCGTTTGGGGTGGGGGCTGTGCTGAGCCACAGACTGCTGAATGGCCGTGAAGCCCCCATTGCTTATTTCTCCCGGACTCTTTCAAGTGCCAAAATAAATTGCAGCCAATTGGATCATGAAGCCCTTGCCGCTGTGGAGGGACTTAAGCGGTTTCACGAATACCGTATTTTTCGGAGTATAAGACGTACCGCAGTATAAGACACACCTTAGTTTTGGGGGAGGAAAACAAGGAAAAAAGGCCTCTGCCTCCAAGCAATTTGCCAAACAGCAAACAGCAAACAGTACAGATGATATACACTGTTTGCTGTGTATTTCTGTGCATGTGTGCCTGACCCATAGAAATGGCAAAGAATTGGAGAAATGTACATTTATGGCAGTACATTAATCCCAGAAAATTTTCTTAAATGTAATCACACTAACTCCTCCCAATTATTTAAATAGATCTATTCCAAACATGACTAAGTCAGGGTTTCTCAGCTGCCTTCTTTTAATACTAATACTTAATACTAAAACAGGACATTTCAGATTATACTTTTACAGATCTTTAAAATTGATGTGGCTTTCTGGAAGTATTCTTCTGGAAGTATTCTCTGTAGAAGATACAATAGCACTGAGCCTCTTCAGAGCAAGCATTTATTTTAAAAAGCTTCTTCATTTTGTTAAGTTGTCTAGAACAATAATAAAACAGTCTTTAAAAAATAAGTCTAATAATTTGAACACTCTACAAACATTTAACAAAATAACATATTAACAGAATCTGCCTCTACTTAGGATAGAACTCACAACCTCCTGATTGTGAGGCAAGAGCTCTAGCTCTGAGCCATAGCAGCTATAGCTTGCCTCTTTTCAATTTCAGCAACCTAATATTGCCAGTAGTTTATCTCCCAGCACATTACAGCCACCGTAGTTAGTTTCATTTTACCATGTGGCTTGTAGATCGGGAGGCAGTTTATCTCTTCTTGTACTCTTCTTGTGCTTTGCCCTGTTTGCTGCAAAGAGGTAAATTGTTGGCAGGCAGAGGCCAAAGGGTGGGGGTGGCTGGGTGGGGCTGCATTCGGTGTATAAGACGCACCCAGGTTTTCAGCCTCTTTTTGAGGGTAAAAAGGTGCGTCTTATACTCCGAAAAATACGGTACTTGTTTGGCCGAGACTTTGAGCTGGTCACTGACCATAAGCCCTTATTATGGCTCATTGCTGGCGATAGGCCCACTCCGGCCTCACTCTCCCCAAGACTGACTCAATGGACCATTTTCCTTGCTGCTTATTCATATAGGCTGGTTCACCGACCAGGCAAGGCTATGGGGCATGCCGACACCTTGAGCCATTGCCCGCTACCAGACTTAGTGGACAACCCCACTCCGGACGTCCCGGTACTTCTGATAGACTGTGTGGGGCCGGGCCTGATCACTTCGGCTGATATTGCAACTCAAACCGCTAAAGACGCTACAGTTCGCACCATTTTGAACTGGGTGTGGAGGGGGTGCCACAAAGGCCAGTTTAATCTGAATTTAAACCCTATGTACAAAGACAGCATGAGATATCAGTGCAAGGGGGGTGCCTATTGTGGGGCGAATGCATCATTATTCCTCCGTCACTTCGAGAGGACATACTAAGGACCTTGCACGAGGGGCACCCCAGAATTGTGAGAATGAAGGCGCTGGCACGGAGCTATGTGTGGTGGCCCAACATGGACCAACACATACAAGAATGGGTAGCTGGGTATACTCCGTGCCAGGAATCCAGGGCCTCCCCCCCAAAATCCCTGGTTTACGAGTGGGAACAACCCAGGGCCCCATGGTCCTGTATTCACATTGACTTCGCAGGCCCGTTCCATGGGCAAACGTTTATGGTCGTGATTGACGGTTATTCAAAATGGCTTGAAATTGTATTAATGTCCACTACTACTACTGATGCTGTAATTAGGGTGCTTAGAAAACTGTTTGCTACACATGGGTTGCCGGATACAATAGTATCAGACAATGGGCCGCAACTTACTGTGACGCCATTAGAGGGATTCCTAGCCGAATTAGGCATTAAACATACTTTGGTCGCTCCGTTCCACCCCAGCATCAATGGGCTGGCGGAACAAATGGTTAGAGCTGCTTTAAGTCGCCTGGGACCGGGCGATTGGCAGGCCCGAGTCAATAAATTCTTAATGGTGCAGCACATTACCCTGAGTACGGCCACCGGTAAGAGCCCTGCTGAACTGTTATCGGGCAGAAAACTCCGGTCTGTCCTAGATAGACTGCATCCTAGCTATTCCAATCAGAAGGAACAAACTAACTCAGAACGAACAAGAACGTTCAAAATTTGTGACCCTGTGTTCGCTAGGAACTTTGCTGAGGGTCCACTTTGGCTGCCTGGAGAGATCCTTGAAGTAACTGGTCCTAAATCCTACTGAGTAATATTAAAGGACGGTAGAAAATGGCGGTGTCACATAGATCAGTTAAGAAGCCGCTATCCTCTAAATGCTGACTGCAGGCCTGGCTCTAATGGATCTAATCGAGGAGAGAAACAACCTAGAACTAAGGAGAACTTTCCTGACAGAACAATTAATCAGTGGAATGGCTTGCCTTCAGAAGTTGTGAGTGCTCCATCACTGGAGGTTTTTAAGAAGAGATAGGACAGCCATTTATCTGAAATGATATAGAGTCTTCTACTTGTACAGGGGTTGGACTAGAAGACCTCCAAGGTCCCTTCTGACCCTGTTTTTCTGTTAAAGATAATGGGAAGAGAAACAAGGGAACATTAGAGATGACATGCGGATTTTACACGTTTTAATAGACTAAAGCAAATATAATTAATGTATCTGTTATTTAAGATATAAAACTAAGAATCACATTGTTGGAGAGATATGACTAACATTAATAACAACAATAATACATTGGTTTTCAATGAAATCTTCAGAATGGACTAAAAAATAATATAGTTGAAAAAAACTAGGAATAGTTATCAGAGAGTATGAATCAGTATATAGTTTATAGAAACAGAATGTGTAGCCAAATATAGCCACCCCCACATCTACCAGAGGAAAGAAAAACATTTTTGCCTAGCTCCAAAAGATTTCGAGGATTTGCTCCTGGTGAGGACATTCCAAAAGGGAAGGTGGCACAATTGAAAAGCTTTTAAAGTAAAGCCTTATTTAATCCAACTTAATCTCTCTAAACATGGCAACAAAGGTGAAAGCAGGCTTAGTAGGGAAAACACGATGCATAAGGCAGCAAAATTCAGTCATTCGGGTTTTAAAATAAGAATCGGTGCTACTGAACTTGGAAATAGGTAGAACATCAGGGAAGCATTTCTGAATGTTGACTGATCCCAATGCTGTATTGTGGACTAAGTTTGGTTTCTTAGCATCTTCAAAGACGTGCATGTGCAGATTTCTGGTTGACGTCGCGGCGAGAACGGCTTGAAAATTAGCAGGCTCCGCTGAGCCTTGCGAAATCCAGCTGGTAACTGCTGTCGGGGGACCCTACGGGGTCAAAGCCACTTTGTAGGGGCAGCAAAGAAAGGAGGAGCACTTCGTGGACCAAGAGGAATTTGCAATTTCCTCATTAGGTCCGAAACAAGTTCTCCCGAACGGCAGCAGAGATGATGGCCATTTTTGGCAGTCACAAGCTGGGACAACTGGGACCTTAAGATTTGTGCTGGAGTGGTTCGTGGGCAGAGCATTGAAACTGGGTGAGATAACTTCCAACTCTTACTCTAAAGATTTAATTTAAGTACAAGAATTTGAAAAGATAATCTCCAAGCGTTAAGGAAGCAGCGATCAGACACACGGAGAAGATTAAAGACTAAAAAGTAAGAGGCGAAAGAAATGCCCAAGGGAAGCTTTAAAATACAGAAAACCTGGAAAAAAGCTTAAACAATTTGAAAGGTGATTTTTGGGAGAAACTGTCTTGCTTATTTGTATTTTTAAACCCCCTGGATTTATTGGATAATCAGCTGTTTTTGACATACTGTTTAATGTTGGATTTGGGAGCAGGAGAGCCATCTACTGGAAGAAGAGGAGCAGTACAGCACTATAGCGTCAGTATTCTTAGTGAAAGTGAGGTCCAATACACATAAAGTCTAATACACAAAATAGAAAAAAATGGAAGAAAGTAAATAACAGCTGGAAGGCGGTCTGACCTTGACTCTATTCTAGAAGATTATTTGGCTATTTTGAAAATACCTAATGAGTTTCTTTTTCCTCTTGAAGATTTTTAAGATGAATTAAATTGCAAATAACTAAACTTTATTGAAATTGGCTATTGGATTATGGATTTGAAAGATTGGAGGAACCTAGTTGATTAACTTGTATATGGATTATTAAGGCTATTTGACAGAGCGTTTTATGAGGCAAAAGAAGAAAGGAGATAGAAGAAAAGAGAAAAGAAGAAAAGTTAAATAAAAATTTAAAATTTGGACAATTGGGAAGATATGTAATTGGAAAATCATAAGGCTGTAAACTACTAATTTTTTTGAAAAATTATAAATTTATGGGATTTGGAGGAGTTTTTAAATATTGAGACATTGGAACCAAAGAGGTATACTGAGTATTTTTTATTAAATTGTTACAAAATGGATCTACAGGGGATAATAGAGCGGGGGGAAAGAAAAATCTCTTCAGAAAAAAGAAAGGTTTAGAGAGGAAAAAAAGAAAAATCTCCTTAAAAAAAGAAAATTTTACTGATAGGTGTTCAAATAATACAGCAGAAACAGACAAAGAGCAACTCGAAGGGAATGTTCAGTAGGTATAAAAATATCAAAAAGAGTTATAAGACTCCAAGAGAGAGAAATAAAAGGGTGATTAAAAAGTCAATAAATGATGGAACTCCAAAAAGGTTAAGAGATGATGGATAATGATAAAATATATTAATAAAAAGAAAAAATAGAAAATACAAATAGGGAAAATAGTAGCATACATGTTAACAGATAATAGAATCTATTATAATTAAAAATAAGATAAGATTAGTAGGTTGAAGTTTAGGATTAGGCAATCTAAGTGTATTATTAATATTAATTGTTAATTGTTAATTTAAACTTTTAAGGATTAGAACTTGTGGGTATTTTGAGATATATTCCCGGGATTGATTAAATTTTGTTAATATTTGGCTTTATTAGTAGTCCTAGACATTTGGGATATTGAAATTATGGTGGAATAATGAGTAATTTTCAAAATATTAAATATTGGTAAGTTAGTAAGGGATAACAAATACATGGTGCAAAGCAGGGTTGGGTTCTACTTACCTTCCCCACCGGTTCGCATCGCAACATTTTCCCCTCGTGTAATTTTGCTTCCGCGCATGTTCAGTAGCTGGAATCAGCCCAAAACACAGCTGAGGAACTGATCTGCTATGCTTCAGGCGAAGGAATAAAGGTCAGTATAAACCCGGGGGCAGGCGGGAGGGCCCTTTTTCAAGCAGCAGAACAGGAAAAATCTTCCAAACAGTAAAAAATTCGCAATTTTTTTTAAAAAAAGATCACGGCGCACACGGACCGGCACTGGGCATTCCAGCTCAGTGACGTCACCAGCGGGTCGCTACCGGTTCGGGCGATCCAGTCCGAACTGGGAGGAACCTACCTCTGGTGCAAAGAAATGTTATTTATGTTTAAATGAATTAATGGAAAAAATGATAAAAAATTATAAAGGAGAGGATGGTACTGTTGAAGTTAGAAGACTAGGCTTATGCATACTTATTTGTATTATTACTGTTAGCATTGTTTAAAAAAGATTTGACCCAGTCAATACACTGTCCACAAAATATGTGTGTGTTATATTAAAAAATAAAACAATTATAATATTAAAAAAGATAATTTCATGTGCACTCTAGTTACCAAAAATTGCATGTGCTCCACAGTTACACGAATAAGAGCCATGGACTAATGACATAGTAAATTCAAGAGCTGCTGATGAGGGGCAAGAGGAAATTGAACATTTTAGCCCAGGGTAGGTGCTTTACTGTGGGGAGAAAAGTATTTAGTCAGCCACCAATTGTGCAAGTTCTCCCACTTAAAAAGATGAGAGAGGCCTGTAATTGACATCATAGGTAGACCTCAACTATGAGAGACAAAATGAGAAAACATGGCAGCCCGTTCTAAAAGAGAATGTCTCGCAAGTTCAAACTTCTTGAACTCACGAGACTTTCTCTTTTAGAATGGGCTGCCCTGGAGACAACACCGAGGAACGTGAGGGGGAGGTACCGGGACAAGTGTCAGGTAGGATGCGCGTCTTGCGCTGGTGCTTGGCAGGGCAGGGCAGGGCGCAAGACGCACCACTTACTGGAGGTTTGCCAGCTCCGTGGTCTCTCGGCTAGTCTGTTTAGGGAAAAAACCTTGCAAACAGACAAGCCGAGAGACCACGGAGCTGCCAAACCTTCAGTAAGTGGTACGTCTCTCTTGGCATGGCGGGCGGGGCGCGTAGGAATGCGACCGAGGTACCGGGACAAATGTCTGGTAGGACACGGGCGGGGCGCGTGTCCTACCAGACACTTGTCCCGGTACCTCAGTGGCGTTCCTACGGTGTTCTCTCCAGGGCAGCCCATTCTAAAAGAGAATGTCTCGCGAATTCAAGAAGTCCTGAGGGAGTAGGGCGGCATAGAAGAACCTCAAATAATAAAATAAAATAAATAAATAAGTTTGAATCGCGAGACGTTCTCTTTTAGAATGGGCTGCCGTGGAGAGAACACTGTAAGAACACGTCCGAGGTACCGGGACAAGTCCCAGGTAGGACACGCGTCTCGCGATGGGGCTTGGCAGGGCGGGAGGGGTGGGGCGTGCGTCCTCCTTCCCGCCACTTCTGGATTTGGAAACCGAAGAGCCGAAGAAGTTTGGGGGAAAGAAAAAGACTTCTGCTGTCTTCTTTCCGTGCAATCAAAAGCAGAAGCAGCAGAAGTCTTTCTTTCCCCCAAACTTCTTTGGCTCTTCGGCTTCCAAATCCAGAAGCGGCGGGGAGGAGGACATGCGCCCCACCCCGCCAAGCCCCAGGGCGAGAAGCAGAGTGGCTGCTTTCCAAGCTGGATTTGGAAGCTGAAGAGCCGAAGTTACAGGAGACTGGCTCGCCTGCTCTGGATTCATCGCAGGCAGGATTCAAAACGCTTTGAAGGAGTTTGAGGGTTTCGGGCAGGGGATGGGGTGAGGCGGGGCGCGGCACGAGTGAGGAAGATGGTGGCGGCAGGGGATTCGCCCAATCCCCTGCCCGAAACCCCCAAACTCCTTCAAAGCATTTTGAAGGGATGCGTTTTGCCTGCGATGAAGGGAACCGATGCTTGCCTACTGTTCTTCGCAGGCAGAAACATGTTTTAAAATGCTACCGAAGGCAACCCAGAGCAGGCAAGCCAGTAGGCAGTGAGCCTCTGTCTACGTCAGTTTGAAACGCCCAGATGAGCACAGGGCTTGAGAAGCAAAACTTCCTTGTCGCCATCCCTTTCGGCTCCGCCTCTTGCCGACGCCTTGCTCACTTGCTGGACTGGCTTGCCTGCTCTGGGCTGCCTTCGGTAGCGTTTTAAAATGTGCTTCTGCCTGCGAAGAACCGGAGGCAAGCAACAGTCCCTTCATTGCAGGCAAAACGCATCCCTTCAAAATGCTGCCGAAGGAGTTTGGGGGTTTCGGGCAGGGGATGGGGCAGGGCGGGGCGCGAGTGAGAATGAATTAGTATTCATTGCTCTCTAATCAGACAAGTGAAAGCAGAAATAAACATTTGAAAACAACCTTGGAACAGGAAGAGAGAGACACTGGGGAATTAATGGCTTGAAAATCAAGAATTCATGGCCATGATTATCCAAGAATCCAATCCAAAAGGGCCTAAATGAAATTGCAGTCAGTCAGAACAAGGGCTAACTTCAAAGAAAGGTGGGGAAGATGGGAAGCCAGCTATTTGGTTAAGGATGCTTTTTGAACAGGGAGATGATCCTAATAACATCCTGTAAGTATCTGAGAGGAAGAATGGGAGAAACTGTTTCAGGATTCAATACAGGTAGTCCTTGTTTAGTGACTGCCTCATTATTTAGTGACCATTTGCAGTTACAATGGTGATGAAAAGTAACTTTGCAACCAAGCCTTGTAATTATAATCTTTGCAGGTCTGTAAAACAAAGGAAAGCTGAAATAAAATCATAAACATTGTCACATTTCACTTGACAACCGCTTTGCCTATTGATTGAATTGCTGGTCCCAACTGTAGTTGCTACACAAAGACTACCTGTATTCTGAAGGCATTAAGGTGGAGAATGGAGTGGTGAAAATCAGTTTTCATTTGAAAGTGCCTGAGGACACGTACTGCTTTATTTCTTTATATTTGTCCCATGAAGCAAGTGAGTTGGAGGAATAATTGTCTGCAGATATTTACCAAAAGAGAGGGGAAGGCTGAAATTATCTGAAGTTATCTGAAGATAAGTTAAATTATCTGAAGCTAACTATGAGCAAAATCGTATATTTAGAAGGCATGCATGTGAGTGATTTTCTATTCAAACTGATGTTTCTTCTTATCTAATTTGGACTCTCCTTTAGAACTATTGCTCAGGATTATCACTCTTTGGGCAGCAATTATATGATCATGCTGTGGAACTCCGACATGCATTATGTGTATCTTACAAGCGTGTGTGTAGACATGTGCAGTCACACACACATTCAAGCACACACAAGCACACATTAAATATGAGCTGATAAAAATTAACAAACCAGGGTAGAAAATTACTGTACAGTATCCATGATGACAGACCTTCATCTGCTTTGGCAGTACTTATTACCTGTGATCTTTTTTGAAGTGCCTAGCCTAGCCATTCCTCCTTGGACACCGAATCTTGTTAGAATTAAATTATTGGAATAGACGCAACGAATTCCCACTTGTTTTTCTCACTCATGCAAAATCCCTCCCCTCCCCTAGAGTTAATTCTAGGACAAAAAGATACTTAAGGGGTACATGAACATTGGGGTTACATCTTGCCAAAGTGATAGTCAACTTGATCAAAGTACTAATGACCCATGTACAACCTATGCTTCTGGCAAAGTTGATACCATTTTCCACTCAACGTTTTTTCTGGCCAGGTGCAGCATTTCTGAAGAAGATAAATTTCACACTCACTATGCTATAAGATTCAGTTGTGAAATGCTTGTGAAAAGAAACTGGGCACTGTTTTGTCAGCAATGTAAAAATAAAAGATTATGAAAATGTCAATAGCAGATTTTTAAAATTCAGATTGAATTATTAAACAAAGTGCCAAAGGAGAAAAGAGGGTACTTCATAACCTTTGCTTCCCTTCTGTTAGGGGGCTGGATTAATCTCTTAATACAGTATTAAAAAGTGATTTTCTCACCCATTAGGATAGTGATGAGATACTGAATTTATGGCAACTGCAGAAAATAGTTAAAAGGACAATACATTACAGGACCTAATCCAGATAACTCAGTAGTCAAAAAGGTGTAATCTGGACAGGAGGCAGGTTTGCAGAAGTATAACATTAAGCACTATGGGGAGAGATTTAAGAAGGTTCTGATTGACTTACTACTGTATATATCCTCAGTCATTGCAAGGATCCAATGAGCCTGCACTCTGCCATCATGTTCCCTATCCTACTGACCTGTGGAAGAGACAACAAATTTCCACTTTCCCAAATTGGTTTTTGCAGCCTTAATTATATTTCAACTTTGTTCCTTTGTTCCCCTCACCACTTCCTGCTCCAGGAAAATCCTGACTGCCAAAATTCTTGATCCTTGCTATCCCTTTAGGTTGGTGTTTTAGTTTCTACTCCTCCCTCATCATTGTGAAGATCTCTCTGTGGGTAAGAGGAAGTTCTCATGTAACAGCCTACAAAACTGTTTATTTTTGGAGAAAATTGCTTCCATATAGGGGGAAAAGGCCAGCACTGTGTTCTGTCTTGTTTCTTGAAGAATTCTCTCATCCTGCTGTTTTCACATAAAGCACCAACCCTGGGCTAAAATGTTCAATTTCCTCTTGTCCCTCATCAGCAGCTCTTGAATTTACTATGTCATTAGTCCATGGCTCTTATTCGTGTAACTGTGGAGCACATGCAATTTTTGGTAACTAGAGTGCACATGAAATTATCTTTTTTAATATTATAATTGTTTTATTTTTTAATATAACACACACATATTTTGTGGACAGTGTATTGACTGGGTCAAATCTTTTTTAAACAATGCTAACAGTAATAATACAAATAAGTATGCATAAGCCTAGTCTTCTAACTTCAACAGTACCATCCTCTCCTTTATAATTTTTTATCATTTTTTCCATTAATTCATTTAAACATAAATAACATTTCTTTGCACCAGAGGTAGGTTCCTCCCAGTTCGGACTGGATCGCCCGAACCGGTAGCGACCCGCTGGTGACGTCACTGAGCTGGATTGCCCAGTGCCGGTCCGTGTGCGCCGTGATCTTTTTTTAAAAAAAAATTGCGAATTTTTTACTGTTTGGAAGGTTTTTCCTGTCCTGCTGCTTGAAAAAGGACCCTCCCGCCTGCCCCCGGGTTTATACTGACCTTTATTCCTTCGCCTGAAGCATAGCAGATCAGTTCCTCAGCTGTGTTTTGGGCTGATTCCAGCTACTGAACATGCGCGGAAGCAAAATTACACGAGGGGAAAATGTTGCGATGCGAACCGGTGGGGAAGGTAAGTAGAACCCAACCCTGCTTTGCACCATGTATTTGTTATCCCTTACTAACTTACCAATATTTAATATTTTGAAAATTACTCATTATTCCACCATAATTTCAATATCCCAAATGTCTAGGACTACTAATAAAGCCAAATATTAACAAAATTTAATCAATCCCGGGAATATATCTCAAAATACCCACAAGTTCTAATCCTTAAAAGTTTAAATTAACAATTAACAATTAATATTAATAATACACTTAGATTGCCTAATCCTAAACTTCAACCTACTAATCTTATCTTATTTTTAATTATAATAGATTCTATTATCTGTTAACATGTATGCTACTATTTTCCCTATTTGTATTTTCTATTTTTTCTTTTTATTAATATATTTTATCATTATCCATCATCTCTTAACCTTTTTGGAGTTCCATCATTTATTGACTTTTTAATCACCCTTTTATTTCTCTCTCTTGGAGTCTTATAACTCTTTTTGATATTTTTATACCTACTGAACATTCCCTTCGAGTTGCCCTTTGTCTGTTTCTGCTGTATTATTTGAACACCCATCAGTAAAATTTTCTTTTTTTAAGGAGATTTTTCTTTTTTTCCTCTCTAAACCTTTCTTTTTTCTGAAGAGATTTTTCTTTCCCCCCGCTCTATTATCCCCTGTAGATCCGTTTTGTAACAATTTAATAAAAATTACTCAGTATACCTCTTTGGTTCCAATGTCTCAATATTTAAAAACTCCTCCAAATCCCATAAATTTATAATTTTTCAAAAAAATTAGTAGTTTACAGCCTTATGATTTTCCAATTACATATCTTCCCAATTGTCCAAATTTTAAATTTTTATTTAACTTTTCTTCTTTTCTCTTTTCTTCTATCTCCTTTCTTCTTTTGCCTCATAAAATGCTCCGTCAAATAGCCTCAATAATCCATATCTAAGTTAATCAACTAGGTTCCTCCAATCTTTCAAATCCATAATCCAATAGCCAGTTTCAATAAAGTTTAGTTATTTGCAATTTAATTCATCTTAAAAATCTTCAAGAGGAAAAAGAAACTCATTAGGTATTTTCAAAATAGTCAAGTAATCTTCTAGAATAGAGTCAAGGTCAGACCGCCTTCCAGCTGTTATTTACTTTCTTCCATTTTCTTCTATTTTGTGTATTAGACTTTATGTGTATTGGACCTCACTTTCACTAAGAATACTGACGCTATAGTGCTGTACTGCTCCTCTTCTTCCAGTAGATGGCTCTCCTGCTCCCAAATCCAACATTAAACAGTATGTCAAAAACAGCTGATTATCCAATAAATCCAGGGGGTTTAAAAATACAAATAAGCAAGACAGTTTCTCCCAAAAATCACCTTTCAAATTGTTTAAGCTTTTTTCCAGGCTTTCTGTATTTTAAAGCTTCCCTTGGGCATTTCTTTCGCCTCTTACTTTTCAGTCTTTAATCTTCTCCGTGTGTCTGATCGCTGCTTCCTTAACGCTTGGAGATTATCTTTTCAAATTCTTGTACTTAAATTAAATCTTTACAGGAAGAGTTGGAAGTTATCTCACCCAGTTTCAATGCTCTGCCCACGAACCACTCCAGCACAAATCTTAAGGTCCCAGTTGTCCCAGCTTGTGATTGCCAAAAATGGCCATCATCTCTGCTGCCATTCGGGAGAACTTGTTTCGGACCTAATGAGGAAATTGCAAATTCCTCTTGGTCCACGAAGTGCCTCTCCTTTCTTTGCCGCCCCTACAAAGTGGCTTTGACCCCGTAGGGTCCCCCGACAGCAGTTACCAGCTGGATTTCGCAAGGCTCAGCGGAGCCTGCTAATTTTCAAGCCGTTCTCGCTGCGATGAAGTTTGAACTCGCAAGATGTTCTCTTTTAGAATGGGCTGCCCTGGAGACAACACCGATGAATGCGACGGCGGTACCGGGACAAGTGTCTGGTAGGATGCGCACCCCGCCTCACCCCGCCCGCCCTGCCAAGAGAGATGCATCACTTACTGGAGGTTTGGCAGCTCCGTGGTCTCTCGGCTTGTCTGTCTGCAAGGTTTTTTTCCCTAAACAGACTAGCCGAGAGACCACGGAGCTGGCAAACCTCCAGTAAGTGGTGTGTCTCAGGCTCCGCCCCACCTGCACCCCGAAAATAATAAGCCACCCCCTGAAAATAAGGCCAGGGGCATTTTGGGGGGGGTCAAAAAATATAAGCCCCTGTCTTATTTTTGGGGAAACACGGTAGTTGCCTGAGCAATAAATTTTTTTTCTCACCTGGATCAGACCTACATTCCTATCACTGTTGCCTGGAGAGAGAAGGCTGAATCCACATGCTTGTCTGTCTTTTGTTTTCCCTTCTTTTCTATCCAACAGTCCAAATGTAACTATAACCCTGCAAAACAAAATTTAAGAGGGAATTTTGATCTTCCATTTTCCCACCAAATTTCCATTTCATTGTGCGAAAGGAGATATATACACACATACATTCATTCATACATACGTGCACGCACGCACACATACACACATTCAGGAATACTTGAATTTACCTTAGAATATTCAGATTCAAATCACTAGCAAACTGTTAAAGTCATTCTGCAAATGCTGCCATATACAAAAAAGCAGGCAGAACAAGAAAATTCCATTCTGAATCACCCCAATTCACATAATATTCTTCCGTAATATTCTGTACTGTGAAAATTAGCATTCCTTGTCTACACAATTTCATCCAAATCTTGTTCTCTTGCAAGCCTCAGACTCCGCATAACGAATAATGCCACCCTATACTTGCTTATATTTTCTTAAATTTATTTCCTTTATTTAGAGAAAGGAAAACCATATATAGAACTATCTCAAACTGACCACTGTTTTATTCTTGTGAGATGGGATTATCTCACTACTAGATGCATTTGCAGTAGAGTAACCATGCCAACAGGTGCTCCTTAGTGGATCGATTCAACATGGAGGTGGTATACAGTGTGGTACGCCAGAGATCTAGTGTCAAGATCACAGGAAGTGAGGGCTTTCCCCTTTCAAGATGACTGCTGGTAAGAGTTTCTTTTTTCTCTCACCCATGATCTGCTAATTTCACTGCTAAAACTGGTTTTTTGGCAGTGCTGCTCCCTGGTTTCGAATGGCAGCACTTAGGAGTGACCCAAGATAACTTTTGGATGATCGTGGACCCAGTGGGGAAGGGGGGGTCTTGAAGATTCCAATTCCCTCTGGAAGCGATTGAAAAGTCACTGGGCATATCCACCTTCCTGTCAAGCAGTTTCGTTTTCTAAGCATGCCAGAATTTTAATTTTCACTTTTTGACTTTTGTTTTGCTTTAAAAGTTGATTAGCGATTGAATGCTGATTTATTTCAACCCCTTGCTGGACTCTAATTGCTTTTTTTTCTTTTTTCCCTTTTGATGTATGTTATTGATTGATTGATTGATTGATTGATTGATTGTCAGGCATGTATTAGATAACAGATATAAGTATAAACATGATTATGAATACATGAAATGGATACGAATAAAAGGGAACATTAGGACAGGAACAGTAGGCACACTGGTGCGCTTATGCACGTCCCTTAAAGACCTCTTAGGAATGGGGTGAGGTCTACAGTAGACAGTCTAAGGTTAAAGTTTTGGGGGTTTGGGGAAGAAACCACAGAGTAAGGTAGTGCATTCCAGGCATTGACAACTCTATTACTGAAGTTGTATTTTCTGCAATCAAGTTTGGAGCGGTTTACCATAAGTTTGTATAACCTGTCTTGATAACCTTTGTCTCTTCCATATGGAAAGTATGACAACGTTCAAGGTGGTGGAAGAGACATAGACTCTCATCACACCTTTTCGGTTCTGCACTAGGCTAACAGGTTGTTAAATTATGTGAAGCCCACCTCTTTGTAAGGCACAATTAATAACTGAAGAAGTCTCTCTTTTTGATGTTGGAAGTCCGTAGCTCTGTCAGGCTACTTTTCTCATGTGTCTGAATTCATCCAACTTTTCTCATATGTCTGAATTCAGTATAGGGAGAATCTATAAAACCACAATCTTAGACATGATATTTAGAAGACTAGTAAGGAAATCTGGCCACTCTTCATCTCATACACCAAATTATCATATTTTCGAGTATAAGATGCACCTTTCCACCCTAAAAGACGGTGAAAATCTGGGTGCGTCTTTTACACCGAATGTAGCCCCGCCCACCCTCTGAAACGGACCTTTGCGAGGCTAAAACAACCTCTCAAACTGAGCTTTGCAAGCCTGAAAACAACCTCTCAAACCGAGCTTTGCAAGGCTGAAAAAGCAGCCTCTGAAACGGACCTTTGCAAGGCTAAAACAACCTCTCAAACCGAGCTTTGCAAGGCTGAAAAAGCAGCCTCTGAAACGGACCTTTGCAAGGCTAAAACAACCTCTCAAACCGAGCTTTCCAAGGCTGAAAAAGCAGCCTCTGAAACGGACCTTTGCAAGGCTAAAACAACCTCTCAAACCGAGCTTTGCAAGGCTGAAAAAGCAGCCTCTGAAATGGACCTTTGCAAGGCTAAAACAACCTCTCAAACCGAGCTTTGCAAGGCTGAAAAAGCAGCCTCTGAAACAGACCTTTGCAAGGCTAAAACAACCTCTCAAACTGAGCTTTGCAAGGCTGAAAAAGCAGCCTCTGAAATGGACCTTTGCAAGGCTAAAACAACCTCTCAAAACGAGCTTTGCAAGCCTGAAAAAGCAGCCTTTCAAATGGAGCTTTGCAAGGCTAATTTACCTGTTCCAGGCTGTTTGCTAAGGATGCTAGCCAGATGGATGCTGGTAGGCAGAATTTTTTTTTCTTATTTTCCTCCCCAAAAACTGAGGTGCGTCTTATACTCCGAAAAATACAGTATGCTATTTGTTTTTTTAGATGTCCATTTCCCTAGAAATATCTATTACATGGAAATACAATAAGAGATGTCCCTCTTCCTGTTATGATAAACTAAAAATTATATGCAAATCCACCATCTTTTTCAATTAATATAAGTCTAATAACCCTATAATTTTGCAGAAAGTCTGCTTCTCCATATTCTCCAGTTGATTAATAGAATTAAAATATCATTTATTGCCCCTTTTTGCACTGTGCAGTGGATAATTCCAACCCTGTACAGGGTTTACAATAAGGTAGTATGTGAGGTCTTTGCTAAAATTGCAGAAATATTTAAGATTATGGGAGTGATTTTTCTTTTAGAAAAAAAGTCAAGTGCTCTTCATGCCTTCTCTCACTATGGTTTACTAATTTGCTGTCTTCATTTATTGCTTCATACAGTACATAAATTCAATTTCTTCTTTAATGAATCTGTTCATGTATTGATATGTTTTTAAATGTATATTCAGAGTTTAAGAAATCCTGATTTAGAAAACGATTTAAACTTTTTCTCCTTGTACTGATAGATATCCTCTTCCTCTACATGGTACTATTATTCATAATTTCTAGAGTAATGTAATTGTTAGGTCAATTTGGAATACAGTGATATTTAAAATAACTGCTTTAATTAGATTTACAGCAGTATCTTCTTGATATTAAATGCAGCTTCTCATATTTGTCTGCTTATTATTATTAGTCATCATGCTTTTATTTTAAAATGGAAAGAGCATCCATTATTTGTTTCTAATCACAGCAGCTTTCCAGAAAAAAAAGCACAAAAAGTGCATCTGTGGAATCCGAGATATTCTCTCAGCTTGGTTGTTTTTTGCAGATATTTCATTACACAACTAGGAAACATCATCAGTGTGAGATGCATGCACTGATGATGTTATCTTGTTGGCTAATGAAACATCTGCAAGCAAACAACCAAGATCACAATGCACCTAGGATTCCAGCTTAGACAGCTATATATTCTTTTTTGTTGGAAGAGTGTACAGTATGTAAGGGGGGGGGGAGGAGAAGAGGAAAGAAAGTTATTTCCATACCCCCCAAAGCTGGGCAGGGTTGACATTTTAAAAAGAACTGAATGAAGGCTAACATTTTAGAATTGAAATGAATTATGTGAAAGTGCATAATCAAGGAGAAAAGAAAATGTGAACCAAACATTTATTTATTTATAAAATGTATTGGCAGCCCATCTTACCATAAGGTAACTCTGGGTGGCTTACAGTTACATGTTAGTTAAAACAAAAATGTTAAAATCAAACCTCAAAAGAAACATGGGCAGGGCAGGGGCAGAGTAGGGGGCAGGTGGGATCTGTTATTACTCAATCAACCACCTCCATTGCGCTGATCACCTACTGGGGCCCCAAGCCAACTGGCACAGCCACATCTTCAGGCCCTTATGAAAAGATAGGAGGGTTGGGGCCAATCTCACATCAGGGGTAACAAAATGTTCCAGAGGGCAGGAGAAGCAGCAAAGAAGGCCCTCCTCCTGGACCCCACCAGCTGCAATAATCGGGCTGATGAAGCCCGCAGCATGCCTTCTCTGCTGGCACAAGTGGTATAGGCCAATTCCAGCAGGGTGAGATGGTCCCTCAAGTAACCTGGACCCATGCCATGAAGGGCTTTAAAGGTGATCACCAACACCTTGAATTGCACTCAGAAGCAGACTGGTAAGGTGCACCAGTGTAATCATCACTTCCAAATTGCATAAAGTTACCTAGCTGGTTTTTATATCTAAGGCAGGACTAGAACTCAGTCTCCTGGTTTCTAGCTTGGTATACTTTGTCTATGGGCATCTTTCCAATGCCTTCATAAGCTTTCTGGTTTATTGATCACTATTACTGATTTCAATTGAGGTATCAGTGAAATTACGTATACAGTAATCCCTCGTTTTTCGCGGGGGTTACGTTCCAAAAAGAACCCGTGATAGGCGAAATCCGTGAAGTAGGAACCTTTATTTTTTTTAACCCCTCCTACCTGGCTTCTGCGTTTTCGGCGCCCAAAAAAAGCCTGAAAAATCCTCCAACCTCTCCCTCTCTTGACGTCTGCTGTGGCTGCTTGGCACTGATCTCCTGAGTGAGCTTGTAGGCCGTTCCCTTGTCGATTTGGCGTGAACGGCCATTTTCCCTCAGGGAAAGCTGCCAGCGTGGCCCGCCCTACAGCTGATGAGCGGTAGTCCTTCTGCGCACGCGCAGAGCTCATCGGACCGCTTTACTCGCCTGCCGCTGCCAGACTGAAGCAGGAGACCACCACGCAGGCGCAGAACTCATCTGAGAGGTTTGCGAGTCCCGGAGCCGCACGCTTTGCCGCTGACTGCCTGGCCGCCCACGCAAATCCGTGAAGCAGCGAGACCGTGAAAGGTGAACTGCGATATAGCGAGGGATTACTGTATAGCAAACATGTAGATGGATGAAAACAGCAGAAGTCTTCTGGAGTACCAAATAGCTATTCTTTGCACTTTTCACATATTTATAAAAGATAATATAAATGAGCATTGCACATAAATCACTATAGAAAGCAATTGTCAAAAGCACTTCATAAGGAGCAATAAATTTCCTTGCAGCACAATGAACTCTACGGGTTTTTTTCTTCTTGGCAGCACTTACCAACATCACAAGTCGAATTTGCCTATGCTTGCAGCTTTATCCATAAAATAATCTTGTATTATGAGAAAAATGGAGATACTATGAGTTCTGGTAAATTCATCCAAATATTTCTACCCATCCATTTCCCTACACTTGGTGGCACTTATCGAGGTAGGTGCATTAAAAGCTCATTCACACATCAGGACAACAAAATATCCCCCTCAACCCCAGTCTCCTTTCACAAAAATATCTAAGACACAAAATATAAGAGGAAGGAAATAATGGTGAGAAGCCACACAGAAGTCTTTGTGATCTAGTCCCTCCAGATGTTTTTGGAATATAACTTCCATGATTGTTAGCTACAGGTCTGATGGTCATGATAATTCCTATTTGGAACTGTAGAGGACCCCTTGGAAAATTGCGTCCTGGTTTTTTAGCTGCATTCTTATCCCCTAGAATGGAGTGGATGCCTTGACCAGATCCTCAGATACAAGTCTTAAAAGAGTTAGTAGCTTCTGCAGCAGCAGGAGCTCAGGGCTATTCTTAGCATCTGGAACTCAGGGTGGAATGAAGCCAGCATTTTCAAGTACAAAGGCCTGCTTATGTGGGGAGGAGGGGATGAAAAACAGCTTGGAACTCAGGAACAATGGGAAAGAAAAACAGAAGAAAGACCAGGGAAGGAGGGAGAGGATCAAGAAGAACAAATTATCTACAAGCAGAGATCAAGAGCAGCCTCACTAGAGATCCCAACAAAAAGTCTCCCTAATCCAGATGCTGCCTCTCAGTAATTTCTGGCTTGTTCTGGAGATGGGGCTTGCCCAGAGGTCTGGAAAAAAAGAGTAGCATTAGAGCCCTAAGTCACCAGGAAAGAGTGAAACAGAATCTGACTCTTGCCCCACCAGGATCCAGTTGCCGTTCATGTAAAGTTACTACTACATTAAGAATGACACCTCATAGAATTGCCAAGTGATCAGTTTTAAGGCACTCCCAGTCTCTTTCTCCTTTCTTCTTCTCCTTTTAATCCTGTTTTTTTTTTTAAAGAAACTCCGTTCACTCCTAGCTGCTTTAAAATTTTAACTTTGATTGTATGGAGAGTTACATATGAAAAACAGCTGCTTTTGCTTTAATAGTATTTCTGTTTTGGACAAAGCTGTTCTTGGAGGTTTAAGCCCTGTTTGTGTGGGTAAAGACATAGAACTAATATGAGCACGTACCCAGAGGGCAGTCATACTGGGAGAGAAAATTCTATTGGAAACCATATTTAAGTTTCAATTATGATTTTGTAAATCTGTAGTATGATTGTAACTATAGGACTCAACTAATCTTTGAGACTAATCCTACTTGCTCTGTTTTGATGTCTCTCAAACAGAATTGGCCTTATTAGGACATCCTATGATTTTGAAAAGCATCTCCATTCTTTTCATTGTGTCTTGATACAGCACAATATTAAGGCTACAGAACTGCACATTTGTTATTAATTGTTGTTGTTATATATGTTGTGAGCCGCCCAGAGTCCCCCGGGAGTTGGGCGGCATACAAATCTATTAAATTAAATTAAATTAAATTAAATTAAATTAAATTAAATTAAATTAAATTAAATTAAATTAAATTAAATTAAATTAAATTAAATTAAATTAAATTAAATTAAATTAAATTAAATTAAATTAAATTAAATTAAATTAAATTAAATTAAATTAAATTAAATTAAATTAAATTTTAAATTAAATTAAATTAAATTAAATTAAATTAAATTAAAAACAGGTAGAGATATTAACATTTTTGTAATTTCCACTGTATGTAATGGAGATCTCTAAATGGAAATTCTCTTGGCCTAATTCAGAAACAAGATTTGTATACATAACAGCCATGTATATATTTTATGATGCTGATCTGGACCTCAGGCAACCTGATGGAACTCTCCAAGAAAATTCATTCCATCTGTGGCCATTAGCTCTACGGAGCAAAAGTGTAACTAAAGCAGGCTCAGAATCTTTGTGTTTTTGAAATGTCTGATAACAAGAACTTCCACATCGCCAGATGTTTTGCCATGTTTCTAAATTAGAAGTGCTTTCCTGGGTTGGAAAGCATTAACATTCAGGAAATTCCTTTACATACCTTTCCTAACAATTATACCCTTTGCTATTTTGACAGCTGCTTCTTTTGCTGTTCAGAAAGACATGCCCTTTGCAGAGATAGTCCTTTTGATACTTTACTACTGTTAGCTATTTTTGTATCTAGGACTGTTACCTGTAAGTAGCTATCAGTGCTCATTTATCTTTCCTGAATTAATACCATGCTGGCTTCTTTACTATGCTTCTCTACACTGAATCCATATTATTATAAGTGACAAACATTTTTTTAAATAAAATTAGCATTATAAGAAAAGTAAGCATGGATCAGGCATCTTGGTATCCTCCAAATACTTGAGACTTTAATATCATGATTCCAAGCTATAATAAAAATGATAAATCTACTCAGAACACCTGGTAGACTGTGTGACAAGAAAGGCAAAAAGTCTGGACATTGCAAAATCTTGAGCCGGCAAAATAGAAGAGAAAGAACAGGACAAAGTAACAAAATATAAAGATATGCAAATAGAAATAGGCGTTGTTATCTTACCTGAATGCCTCTTCTCATCTGGTTGAACCAGCCTTCAGGAATGGGTTGTCCTCGACCAATCATCTGGAGGATCGAGTCAGTCTTATTTGAATAATCACCAGGATCCGCCCTGTAGTTCCCAGATATGACGAATCCTGAAGACTCAACTCGAGTGTGGCTACTCAGCTATTTCCCTTAACTGCGTGGACTCTATGACCTGAGATTAAGTGTTATTATACAAGATATATACAGAATATATATCTAGGGCTTTTTTAAAAAAGTAAGATAAAGAGATAGATAGAGGGTGGGACTGAAGGCTGGTTCCACCAGATGAGAAGAGGTGTTCAGGTAAGATAACAACACCTATTCTCCATCCTGGGTAAAGCCAGCCTTCAGGAATGGGACATACCAAAGCAGTAGTCCCAGGGAGGGAAGAGTGTCACCCTAATGAGAGTTAACCACCTGCTGTAATACTCTCCTGCCGAATGCTGCATCAGCTGATGCATAGGAGTCAATTTTGTAGTGTTGGATGAATTGAGAAGGGTGCGCCCACATGGCTGCTCGACAGACCTCTTTGAGCGATGCCTGAGTGGCTCATGCAGCAGATGCGGCTGCACTTCTGGTGGAGTGCGCGGTAATGCCCGCCGGTGCTGGAAGATCGGCTATTTCATAAGCCTTGGCGATGGCGCTTCTGATCCAACATCCTATTCTCGATTTCCCAGGGATTGAGGATGAAAACCAACAAAGAGGGCCTCAGTCTTTCTGATGTCCTTGGTATGGGCCAGGTAGATCTTGAGAGCTCTTCGTACGTCTAGCTTGTGCCAGTGCTGCTCGGAAGGATGGACTGGACATGCACAGAAGGATGGAAGTATCAGTTCCTGCAATCTGTGAAAAACTGAATTTACCTTAGGGATGAAGGATGGATCCAGTCTGAGAATTACCTTGTCCGGATAAAAGAGGCATAGATATCCCCTGACCGAGAGAGCTGACAGTTCAGAGATACGACGGGCTGATGTGATGGCCACTAGGAATGCAACCTTTATGGATAGATATCTCAGCGAGACCTTCCACAGAGGTTCGTAGGGAGGTCCCGTGAGGGATGTCAGCACACATGGAAGATTCCAGGTGGGGTAGCAATGGATTGTTGGTGGACACAAGTTGGTTGCACCCTTGAGGAACCATTGGATAGCAGGACACTGAGATATTGATTCGTACTGTTCACACGACAGTACAGATGAGAGTGCCGCCACCTGTCTGTGAAGGGTATTAGGCGCCAGGCCCTTGTTAAGGCCGTGTTTTAGGAATCTAAGGATTTTTGGAAGGGGTATGCAAACTGGACATAGGCCCTCCTTAGTACACCATTTGCAGAAGACCCTCCACGTAGCTGAATAGATGCGGTTGGTAGATGGATGCTGTGATGCCTGCATGATTAGGATAACGTCCTGATCATAATCCTGACTTATTAGGTCATTCCTGTCAATTTCCATGCAGTCAGTTGCAGCCACACAGGGTCTGGGTGACGTAGGGTCCCTTGCGTGAGCATGTCCTCCAAGAGAGGCAACCGCCACGGCTTGGCGACCAAAAGAGCTCTTAGGTCTGCAAACCATGCTCATCATGGCCAAAACGGAGCCACGATGATGACCTCCGTGTTAAGTATAGATAAGAAAGATTGTAGAGGTGATTGGATCTTTTCCTTCGGAAACCAATTTATGATAAAATAAACCCGAGTATAAATTGTAGGAATAATAAAATATTTATTTCGGTACAAAAGAAATATAAAAAACACTAAAACTTAATAATTACATCTTGACAGATTAAATATGTGTCCTTCTCAATGAAGGACTACAGCAGAAGTAATGGAGGAATACAAAGGAATTTCACTTCTGCGCAGATCACACCCCATGTGACTGCTTCACTTTACTAAGAACCTCTGGGTCATAATGTCTGACATGTGAATACATATGAGTACAGCTGACAATCAGAAAATCACCCTGTGACACTCTGCCTGTTCTGCTAGGATCTTTGAACTAGCTCTGGTATCACTGGAAGTGGGGG
Source organism: Diadophis punctatus similis (assembly GCA_023053685.1). Classification (NCBI taxonomy): domain Eukaryota; kingdom Metazoa; phylum Chordata; class Lepidosauria; order Squamata; family Dipsadidae; genus Diadophis; species Diadophis punctatus. Next base: position 106,615,890 of record JALIGW010000002.1, read on the forward strand.
GAAAGCGTATAGTAGCCCTTGTGGCCATGAGCTCCGGAGGGCATTGACTTGTTCTGCCCCCCCTGGTCTGGAATCAGGAAAAGAACCTTGGAAGATGAGAATGGGATGGCGTTGCAAAGAGATTGATGAGAGGGAGGCTGAATCGTTGAGCTATCTGGTGGAATACGGCTGGATGGAGTCTCCACTCCGACTGGTCCACCTGTGAGTGGCTGAGCCAATCTGCCTGGGAGTTGCAAATTCCTGATATATGGTTTGACATCAGTGACAGAAGGTGTTTTTCCGCCCACAAGCCCAGCCTCATTGCTTCTGCCTGGAGAGACTTGGAGCGTGTGCCTTCCTGTCGGTTGATGTGTGCCTTTGTGGAGATGTTGTCCGTCAGGACTAGAACATTGGATCCCAATATGATGTATCAGAATTGTTTTAGGGCAAGGTAGACTGTAGTTGATGGAGTGTGAGGTTTCCTGGGGTGACCACTGACCTTGAGCCATGACTCCCTGTGAGTGGGCTCCCCATCCCGTCAGACTTGCATCTGTAGTCATTACTGTCCTGTGGGGGATCCTGAAGGAGCTGCCCTTGAAGATGGCTGATGAATTCCACCAGGAAAGGGATCTGCGTACCTGTGGAGAGGGTCGAACCTTCATGTGAGAAGAACCCTGGCCCGCCTTTTGAAAGGGTAAGAGAAACCATTGGAGTTCCCTTGCTTGTAAGCGAGCCCAAGGTGTTATTGCTATGCAAGAAACCATCTTCCCTAGGAGGGATGATAGGGACTCCAGAGGAGACCTCCGTTCCCCCAATATCTGTGTAACTGCCTAATACTGGATTGTCGTTCAGAGGAGACACATACCGTGCATTCTAAGGAGTCAATGACGGTGCCTAGATGCTGGATAGAGGTGGAGGGACGGAGGTGACTCTTTTCCAAATTGATGGAAAAACCATGGCTCCCAAGGCAACTCATGGTTAGGTCTAGATGTTGCTTAGTAAGCTCCCTGGAGGATGCATGGACCAGAATGTCATCCAGATAACAATGTATGCACACTGGGATGGTACACAGGTGTGCCGCTAGGGCTGCCAGAATCTTAGTGAATACCCTAGGGGCTGCAGATAGGCCAAAGGGAAGGGCTCTATATTGAAAATGCTTCTGGTCATAACAGAAACGGAGAAACCGTCTGTGTGGCTTGAAAATGGGAACATGGAGATAGGCCTCATTTAAATCCAGGGAAGCCATAAAGTCACCCCGGTGAATTAGGGCGATGATGGAGGAGAGGGAATGCATTTTGAATCGTTTGTAGACTAGGTATTTATTCAACCTCTTTAGATCCAGTATCACTCTCCATCCCCCCCCGATGCCTTGGGCACTATGAAGAGAATGGAGTAGAATCCCTGTTCCCTTTGTTTTTGAGGGACTGGTTGGATGGCCCTGATGGAAATTAAATGACTGATTGCTTCCTCCATTAATTTTCGCCTGGATGGAATGGGCGAAACTGAGCCCTGTATGAAAAACCTGGGTGGAGGTGATATGAAGTCCAACACCAGGGCCCTACGTACTGTGTTCTGTACCCAAGAATCCTGTGTGGATTGCTCCCAGGCTTGCCAAAATTTGGCCAGCCTGCCTCCTATTGGAGCGTGAAAGGGACTACCATCTACCCCTGAGAAAAGGCCTACCTGAAGAGGCCCCTCGTGGTTGTCTAGGGAACTGTCTCCCCCTGCCTCCCTGTCTGACTGTCTCTGATGGGGGAAATACTGACCTGGGGCCCAGGAGAAGGAAGAGTCCTGGTCAGCTGCTCAAAAGGGCCATTGACTGTAAGGAGAAGCCTTTGGTAACCCCTTTCAGGTCACTGCTGGAAGGATCTTCCGCTTATTGCTGGTCTCCACTAATAGAGGTTCCAGTGCCTCTCTGAAGAGAGATCCTTCTCTGATGGGACCTGCTGCTAACTTCCATTTGAGACGAGACTCTGCCTGCCATCTTTTGAGCCAGTGCATGCACCTGACCACTACTGAGGCAGACATGGACCTGGCTGCGAAACGCGATGACTGTAGTGTTGAGTCAGCCAGGAACTGTACTGCCGCAAATACCTTGTTGAGGTCTTGTTGTGCTCTCACGTTGGAGGAGGGAATATGCTCCTGTATCTGCCCCAGCCAGTGGAGTGCCACCTGAGCAAAGAAGGATGAGGTGGAAGAGGCCTTAATGGCCCAGGCTACGGATTGATGGGCCTTGATTAAGGTCTGCTCAATGTGTTTGTCCTCCGGTTTCAAGAACTCCTCCGCCTCTCCTGAGACCGATGTAGAGGAATGTAGGCCTCTGATTGGTGCATCTACTATAGCAGTGTTTCCCAACCTTAGCAACTTGAAGATGTCTGGACTTCAACTCCCAGAATTCCCCAGCCAGCATTTGCTGGTTGGGGAATTCTGGGAGTTGAAGTCCAGATATCTTCAAGTTGCCAAGGTTGGGAAACACTGTACTATAGGTATGGAAAGCAATTCAGAAAGGTTAGAAGCGACATTAAAAAACCTTTTATCTTGAGAAGAGGTAGAAGGACTCATTGCAGGACTGGAGCGTTGATTTTCCACTACTTCCACAAGTAGTTGAGGGATAGGATCAATATCAACTTCTGGTCTGACCTCTGAGAAGAGTGGGTTTGTCTGGTCATCAATGGGTTTGGATGAGGAGTCAGGCAGCTTAATGCCTGCCTCAGCGCGAGCCTTGAACAGAAGTGATTTAAACAGGCTAGGAGGAAAAATACCGGTTGTAATAGGCTGATCCTGTAATATCCCTTCATCCTCTGACAGATTCCACCTGGAATCTCCTTCATCCTGAGCCTCTTCTCTGGAATCACTAAGAACAGACTCATCTGAGGATTCATCTGAACTATTCCTAGTGGTTGGCTGCCTCTGTTTAGCAGAGGTCTTTTTTGTAGCTTTGGATGAAGATGAGGAAGAGGTGATTGTAGAAGACCCTTCCCCCGAAAAAGATTTAAGACTAACGGACAGAGCATGCTGTAAAGCCTCTGTCATGAGAGACCGGAGATTAGCTGGATCGATAGCCAATTGGGGATTTGGCTGTGATGATGCCATATTATTACTAGGGGCTGTTGATTCCCGTTGAGGAATATCCTGTGTTACCTGGGATTCCGTTATTTCCTTGGGGTCTGAACCTCCCCATATATTTGGACCCTTGGGATGAGGAGACCCCAGAGACCCGAACTATCCCCACTCTGCTGGCCTTCCGCAAGGCTGTTAAGACATGGCTCTTCCTGCAGGCTGAGGGTAGAGCGTAATCCATTGAGCTCACCCCAAGTATGTATGATTGTTGAATGGTTATTGTATACTTTTTAATATTACGGTTTTAATTTTTATATTTGTTTTTAAATGCATATTTATTATTGGTTTCTTGTATTTTTTGCTGTTGTACGCCGCCCGGAGTCCTCCGGGAGTTGGGCGGCATATAAGAATGCCAAATAAATAAATAAATAAATAAATAATGTTATCGGCATCTAGGGCCAGGGGATCCCCCTATAAACCTGTGGCTTCTAGCTCTGGTTCCTGCCTAGGAGCCTGATTTGCCTCCGCTGCAACTTGGGCCTTGTCGAAGAGCCTTTGAAGGGCCCTGTGTTGGCGTTTTTCGGCCTGCTCCATGGCTCTTGAGGAGGCCTTTCGAGACCCTTGAGACCGGGGGAGGGACCGTTCAGATTGAGAAGGTGACTGATCAGGTGAAGAGGCCAGTCTCTATCTGAAGAATGTCTGTTTGACTTCTTGCGTCTTTTACCCCCTGCCTTGGCCTCTTTATGAGCTTAAGAAGGCATCCCCCCCTGCTTCGGATCCAATTACTGAGATGCTGTTGGCTCTGCCCCTGAGCTTGTTCAATATGGCTGCGCCCTTCTGTTCCACGTGGTCGCCCCCAAAATGGCTGCTTCCACTCGATTCCATGTGTTCCTTGGACTAGGGTAAGATAGTCCCCTTTTTGTCCTGTGTGGCCTGCCCCGATCGGATGTCAGGGTAATCAGGCACTGCCATCATTCTGGGCTCTTCTCCCCCCCTTTTTAAGTCCGGCTCTCCGAGCTATCTCCAGAAAGGACCAGCCGGTGCTTTGCAGCTTCTGGTGTTAATTTTCTGTTAACTGGGTGCTACAAGAATCTCCAGCGGCGCCCGCCGCTGAGAAGGGCTTGGGAGGGAGGGAGGGGGTGGAGGAGTTGCTTGCCACATATTGCGGTTGCCGTGAGCTAACTCTAGCGGCTACCGGAATCTCCACCAAGAGCCGATTGATTATTTTTCACCCCAGAATGATTTTCCAGTTATAGGAGGGTGATCCGGCTGTTCCCGACGAATTGTGAGCTGGGCAGAATGTGGGACGCTCGATTCCCCGTTTAGTAGGTGTGGTCCGGCTAGTTTGAAAAAGGGCAGGCTGGGCGAATGGCAGAATGCTCGCCGGTGTTCCAGCGGCCTGGCCGCTCCTGGGGCCGTGTTTCGAGCTGGAACGTTAGTTAGGGGGGTTGAGAAGGGAAAAACTGGGCCCCAATTGTAATTGCTTGCCTGCCTTTCCTGCCAGTGATGAGCTCCGAGAAGTGATGTCTTTCTGCTTTTCCGGCTGCCGGGATATGAAGCTCCAATCGCAGTCCTGGCGAGGGCTGTTGAATGGAGCTGCTGAAGGAAGCCCTTACAAGGGCTTTTGGGGGGGGGGGATTTTTGAGAGTTTTTGAGAAGGGGAGAAAGAAAAAGAGAAATTTTTAGGAATGGAGTCTAGCCACGACCTATCCTCTGAAGGATCGAGTCATATCTGGGAACTACAGGGCAGATCCTGGTGATTATTCAAATAAGACTGACTCAATCCTCCAGATGACTGGTCGAGGACAACCCATTCCTGAAGGCTGGTTCCACCCAGGATGGAGAATAGAATGATTATAGCCCAAGAAAATGCCAATGGTAATAGGTGCTTTGGGTGCAAATCCAAAATATCTGGAGCACCTCTTGAACACCATTGGCATTGACAAAAATCTCCATTGGTGAATTGCAAAAGGCATCTTTACTTGGAACAGTTTAACATTCTGCAACAATACCTTTAATATTATTAAACAGCAACATCTGCCTACCCCAAATCCTGGGAAAGGAATACAGAATACAAAATAACAGAGCTGGAAGGGACCTTGGAGGTCTTCAAGCAGGAGACACTATATTATTCCAGACAAATGGCTGTCCAATCTCTTCTTAAAAACCTCCAGTGATGGAGCACCCACGACTTCTGGAGGCAAGTCGTTCCATTGTTCAATTGTTCTCACTATCAGGAAAATTCTTCTTAGTTCTAAGTTGGATCTCACCTTGATTAGCTTCCATCTATTGCTTTATGTCCTGCCCTCAGCTGCTTTGGAGAATAGGTCGACCTCCCTCTTCTCTGTGACAGCCCCTCAGATATTGGAAGACTGCTATCATTTATTTATTTATTTATTTAGTGACATTTATATACCGCCTCACAGTGCAAGCACTCTCTAAGCGGTTTACACCAGTAAGCAATGTATATTTATATTGCCCCCAACAATCTGGGTCCTCATTTTACCTACCTCGGAAGGATGGAAGGCTGAGTCAACCTTGAGCCGGTGAGATTTGAACCGCTGACCTGCGGATCAGTGTCAGCTAAAGTGGCCTGCAGTACCTGCCTCTAACCGCTGCGCCACCTCGGCTCTTAATAAATCATGTCATCTCTAGTCCTTCTCTTTGTTAGACTAGAGTTCCCCTTTTATCTAGCCAATTGTAATGGATACTACTGTCCATTTCACATTTTTCTATCTTACCAAGAAGTAGGTTGTGGTATACTTTGCCAAATGCCTTACTGATGACCAATTATACTATGTCCACAACATTTTGCTGGTCCACTAATTTAGTCATTTTGTTAAAGAATGTAAAGGTTTGTCTGGCATGATTTGTTTTTGACAAACCCATATTGACTTCTAATAATAGCTCTGCTTGTTTCTTAGTGTGGCTTGATTATCTTTTCCAAGATATTCCCAAATATTGATGTCAGGCTGATTTCCTGGATCCATTTTTTTCCTCTTTTTCTGAAGATGGGAACCACATCAGCTCTTTTCCAATCTTCTGGTAGTTCCCAGGTGTTCAAGGATCTTTGAAATATATGGTTTAGTGGTTTTGAGATCATTTCTGCCAGTTCCTTCAGAATCCTGAGATGCAATCCTTCTGATCCTAGTGATTTGAATTTGTCTAGAGTGGATAGGTAGTCTCTTACCATTTTCTTATCTATTTTGATTTGTATTCCTAATCTGTCTTTTATAGTACTGGTATAATAGGTTGGACATTTTTGTTCCTTTTGTGTAAAGACAAATGCAAAGAATGAATTAAGCAGTTTCACTTTCTCACTGCTGCCCATCACCTTCTTGTCATCATCTCCCATTGTTTCGTTGACTTTTTTTCTTGTTTTTTACATTTTGAAAGAACTTTAGATAGATAGATAGAATTTTTTATTGGCCAAGTGTGATTGGACACATAAGGAATTTGTCTTGGTGCATATGCTCTCAGTCAGGGGCGGGTTGCTTACTTACCGGTGCCGGTGTGCTGCGCGTGCATCTCCACATTTTGGGCGCTTGCGCACTCGCTACATGCGCACGCCCCCTTGTGCAATTTTGCTTCTGCGCATGCGCAGAAGCAAAATCTAACCAAAATCACGTGAGGGGACACGTGCACGCGCGAGATTTCAGTGAGATTTTGCTTCCACGCATACGCAGAATCAAAATCTCACTGAAATCTCTCTCGTGCGCGTGTCCCCTCACAAGATTTTGGCGAGATTTTGCTTCCGCGCATACGCAGAAGCAAAATTGGTCAAAAACTTACCAAAAAAGATGGCGACGCGCGCGATGGATCGGCGGAGAGGGCTCCGGAGCGGTCGCGCGCAAATTGCGCAATCGGGCGCTCCCTACCGGAGCTCCACACCGGACAGCTCCAGCAGGAACCCACCTCTGCTCTCAGTGTACATAAAAGAAAAGATATGTTCATCAAGAATCATAAGGTACAATACTTAATGATAGTCCGGGTACAAATAAGCAATCAAATCATATTAGGAACCAATCAGTATAAATTGTAAGGATATAAGCAACAAAGTTACAGTCATACAGTCATTAGTGGGAAGAGATGGGTGATGGGAACAATGAGAAGATTAATAGTAGTGCAGACTTAATAAATAGTTTGACAGTGTTGAGGGAATTATTTGTTTAGCAGAATGATGGCATTTGGGGGAAAATGTTCTTGTGTCTAGTTGTTCTGGTATGCAGTGCTCTATAGCGTCATTTTGAGTGTAGGAGTTGAAACAGTTTGTGTCCAGGATGTGAGGGGTCTGTAAATATTTTCACAGCCCTCTTTTTGACTCCTGCAGTATACAGGTCCTCAATGGAAGGCAGGTTGGTAGCAATTGTTTTTTCTGCAGTTCTGATTATCCTCTGAAGTCTGTGTCTGTCTTGTTGGGTTGCAGAACCAAACCAGACAGTTATAGAGGTGCAGATGACAGACTCAATAATTTCTCTGTAGAACTGTATCAGCAGCTCCTTGGGCAGTTTGAACTTTCTGAGTTCGTGCAAAAAGAACATTCTTTGTTGTGCTTTTTTGATGACATTTTTGATGTTAGGTGTCCATTTTAGATCTTGCGATATGGTAGAACCTAGAAATTTGAAGGTCTCTACTGTTGATACTGTGTTGTCTAGTATTGTAAGAGGTGGAAGTATGGGCGAGTTTCTCCTAAAGTCTACCACCATTTCTATGGTTTTGAGTGTGTTCAGTTCCAGATTGTTCCGGTCGTACCACAAAGTTAGTTGTTCAACCTCCCATCTGTATGCAGTTTCATAGATGGATGAAACATCTGGCTGACTGTATGACCAACCATAATAAATTAAACTTGTATGCCACTGAGCTCTCAACAACTCTGGGTGGCATAGCCAATGGACAAGGGAGTGTGGATATTCTAAATCCAAAACATCTAGTGAGCATCAGACTCCTAGTCCGCTCCCAGCCTATTCCTAATCTGGTCATGTATTTCATGGCATCTTCTGTCCATGATATAACAAAGCTCAAGTGAGATTTTAAGAACTGTGCTGATTAATCAGGCAACCATAATGCATCCCTTTATTAAGCCAAATCTCCTTCCCAAATGCAAATTAAATGAGGTGCTTTTATAGAATTGTTATATCTGTACAATCCAAATTCATTATATGACACAAAATTCTACTCTTGTGAAGATGTCACCCAGAACCTCTCTTTTTTACTTCCTGGTATACAGACTCATGTACTGAAACAGACCTTTCCATTAATCTTAGAAGATCTTAAAAAAACATAAAAGATTCAGTTGTTCTCTAGATGAACATGCTGAAGTTGCCCAATACCAGACAGGAAAGCTTTGTGGATCTGGGAGGGAAGCAGTTGCAAGTGTCAAACAGCCTAAAAATCAAAGAGCAGGCTTCAGTCCTCCTGAAATGCTAACTTCTCCTTTGGCCAAGGAAAAAAAATATTATGTAATGAAATGCAAAAGTTCAAATTTCAATGACAGAATCTAAGGTAAGATTCAGCACCAGAACCTACTAGATATGATATGTTTTGTTTTCAATTCAACGTTGTGATAAATTGGCAGCTAGATACTTTCTAGTGAGCAAATGAAACTAAAATTTTCATAAGGTCAAATCTTATGATGGGCAGCAGGAGTTATTCCATATTCTTATTTTACTTACTTAAACTTTTATTTTATTTATCACATTTTTGAACTGCCCATCTCCCTCACATTTGTTCACTTTGCCTAAGAACCTTAATCTGGAAGCCATTCCTTAAAAATAAGCCTGGAAGGTAACTCAGATTTTGCATTTTTCCAGCACCTAAGCCCCAGTCATTTTCACCAAACGCAGCAATGCTTTCCTATGTTGCATCATTATTACAATTGAGACATGCAGTAGACATCATATACCTGGACTTCAGCAAAGCATTTGACAAAGTAGACCACAACCTACTTCTTCATAAGCTAGAAAAAAGCGGGATAGACAGCTACACAACCAGATGGATTAACAACTGGCTGACCAACCATACCCAACGAGTAGTCCTCAATGGCTCTAAGTCCACATGGAGAGAAGTAAGCAGTGGCGTACCACAAGGTTCCGTCCTAGGCCCAGTACTCTTTAATATCTTCATAAATGACCTAGATGAGGGAATAGCAGGAGAACTAACCAAATTTGCAGACGACACCAAGCTGGCGGGAGTAGCAAACACCCCAGAGGACAGACTCAAAATCCAGAGGGACCTTGACAAACTCGAACACTGGGCCTAAACCAATAAAATGAAATTTAACACGGAGAAAAGTAAAATTCTACACCTAGGTAAGAAGAATCAAAAATACACATACAAACTGGGTGAAATCACACTCAATAGCAGCGATTGCGAGAGGGATCTTGGAGTCTTGGTAGACAGCCAACTAAATATGAGCCAGCAGTGTGCAGCAGCAGCCAAAAAGGCCAACGCAGTCCTGAGCTGCATAAATAGAGGGATACAATCAAGGACCAGAGAGGTACTAGTACCACTCTATAAAGCCTTGGTCAGACCACACCTAGAGTACTGCATCCAGTTTTGGTCACCACACTACAAAAAAGACATTGAAATCCTAGAGAAAATGCAGAAGAGAGCAACAAGGATGATAAAGGGTCTGGAAAATAAAACATACAAAGAGCGGTTGCAGGAACTGAGCTTGGCCAGTCTGGCGAAGAGAAGGACCAGGGGTGACATGATAGCAGTGTTCCAATACTTGAGGGGATGCCACAAAGAGGAGGGGAGCAGGCTGTTCTCTATAGCACCAGAAAGCCAAACAAGGAATAATGGATGGAAGCTGACCAAGGAGAGATTCAACCTGGAAGTGAGGAGAAACTTTCTGACGGTGAGAGCGATCAACCAGTGGAACAGCTTGCCAGCGGAGGTTGTGAGAGCCCCAACACTTGCGACCTTCAAGAGGAGACGGGACTGCCATCTGTCTCAAATGGTGTAGGAACTCCTGCTTGAGCAGGGGGTTGGACTAGATGACCTACAAGGTCCCTTCCAACTCCAATAAATAAATAAATAAATGTTGTAGGTACAACGTTTCGGACAATGAATTCCCATCCATCCCCCCAAAAAACTTAGGCTATTCACAATATTATCTGAAACCAGCACAAATGTGATATAAATTTTTAAATGGATAGTCTTTAGCTTACTTCAGAGACTGATTAAAATCACATTTCAAAGAATTCATTATACACTTGTGGCATTTGCTTTCCCATAGGACTATCATACTACCTCCCTGTTACTAAGCTAGCCCAGCTAAGGGAAGAATGCTCTAATATACTGTATCTCTGCTGGTAGGGTTTGATGCTATGCAACAGTCTCAGAATTTGCGGAAGCAACTCATTTCACACAGCCTATTAGAATACAGATTTTACAAGCTTTGCTCAGCAATACTGTATTGATACTGGGCCATGGCAAACTTTTGAGACTTCTCAAAATATTTGCTACTAATTTCAAAATCAAATTTTCGCATGCAACCATCCCCATAGCAACCTATCATTTTCCAAACACAAGAGTGTTTGAGGAAATGAATGCTCATTTTATTTACTTTTTTTTCCTGAAAGAAGGGAAAGGTTAAATTAATTTAATTAATTAAAGATGAAATTTAAATGGGAGGGAGGGAGGGAGGGAGGGAGGGAGAAAGAGAAAGAGAAAGAAAGAAAGAAAGAAAGAAAGAAAGAAAGAAAGAAAGAAAGAAAGAAAGAAAGAAAGAAAGAAAGAAAGAAAGAAAGAAAGAAGAAAGAAAGAAAGAAAGAAAGAAAGAAAGAAAGAAAGAAAGAAAGAAAGAAAGAAAGAAAGAAAGAAAGAAGAGAGAGAGAGAGAGAGAAAGAAAGAAAGAAAGAAAGAAAGAAAGAAAGAAAGAAAGAAAGAAAGAAAGAAAGAAAGAAAGAAAGAAAGAAAGAGTAGGAAGTTAGCACCTACCCCCCACCTAGAGGAATAAAATATTTTAGGAAATATTAAAAAGGCAGAATATTATATTTCCCTGGCTAAGAAATGGAGAAACATGTTTTTAGGCAGGAAACAGACTCACTCCTAGTAGCCCCCACCTTTGTCAATGGGCAGTCTATTCTACATAACAAGCATCTACAGGAAGAACCATAATAGAAATCCCAAAGCCATTTTACCTGAGAAGATTACATCAGCCAAGCCTTGTGGGACCCAGACAAAGGCCTATGAAGTTAGCTAAGACCCCCACCCCCTGGGAGTCCGACAGCCAATGGGATACATTTCTTACACAGGAACAGGAAACTCTTAAGGTGGGGCCCAAAAGAGGGTATAAAACTCAGACACTCTCAGCATCTCACCTCTTCTTCTTCAACATCTTTGAGGCATGTGATTCCCCCTTTTCCCCAAGACCTCAAACCATGTGGTCCTGCTGTCCACCATTTAACCATTTTTCCAAGCAGTCACCATGTTTCCAGTGTCTTTTTCCCCACTTGGAACCGAACCCAGAAAGATATTTCTTACAACAAAAGAAGGAAGGAAGGAAGGAAGGAAGGAAGGAAGGAAGGAAAGAAAGAAAGAAAGAAAGAAAGAAAGAAAGAAAGAAAGAAAGAAAGAAAGAAAGAAAGAAAGAAAGAAAGAAAGAAAGAAAGAAAGAAAGAAAGAAAGAAAGAAAGAAAGATTGATTGCAGTTTGGCTCTTGCTTCAATTTTTGGGAGTTTTCCTTAAGTCAAGTTTCTTATATATTTTAATCCAAGCTTCCTCCCGCGCTGCGTGGCTGTGCACGCGCAGAAGCAAAAACCAGTAAAAAATAGCAAAAAAACACAAAACAAAACAAAACAAAAAAAGATGGCAGTGTCCACAGACCGGCACTGACAGAACCGGCTCCGTGACATCACCACCGGTTTACTACCAGTTCTATAGAACCGGTGTGAACCAGGAGGAACCCACCTCTGGTTTAAATAGAGAAGTAGGACATTATACAAGATGCATATGCTAAAGGCATCATTCCTCTATTTCCTTTAAATGTTTAAACAGACTTATCTGTTTATTAGACTTATCAGTACAGATCTGTTATCGAAAAGAACATCAATAGCTTATGCCTTTTTTACTCGAAATTAATCTGAAAGGGTGGCTTGGGTAAGCATTTAGAAGGCAAGTCATGCACAAAGAGATAGATAGTTCATCTACCACATTTTTTGCTATTCTGGCCTGCACAGCTCTGCACTTTGAAATCTATGCAGAAGTGTTCACCTCTTTAAAGCAACTTTATCCAGCTGCCATTCATACAAATGGATTAAATTAGGACTTGTCTGCAAAGTCTGGAAGCCCAGCAGTTAGGTGGGTTTCCCTTGAAAGTCTGTGCTTCTCAATCAGCCTTCTCCTATCCTTTCAGATCATGGCATAAGGGCACCCCCTCTTACATATACTGAGATTTCAATTATTTCAAAAAGATTTGCTACGGCTATCTGGTTCCTAGGGCTGGGAATGCTAGTCTGAAGCTAAGTGCTGGAGATAGAAAACAAGCCACTTAATATTCTTAATGAAACAGGATTATTCTCAAGAGCTAAAGAGCTCTTGCTAAAACACACCCAGGTATAGTCTTCCAATGGAGCCCTCAGCATCAACAGAGAACATTGAACTGAAGCTTCCCTGCTCCTCTACTTATAGATACATACATATAATATATATGAGCAAATGTGGGAGAGCCTGAAAATCAGTTTTATCCCTCAACAAACACCAGGACAATATAGGTCAAGTTTCATAGCTAGTCTCTGGGCATAAACACACTTCAGTCTGGCCCAGCAGGACTGGAGAGGTATAGACCTTAACATGAGATGTACACATTGGCAGAGGGAACAGAAAATACCGTAGGACCCTGGAACATAGAGAAACTGTCCATCTCACCTCTGCCTAATTGTTAACCTTTTGTTTCCAAAACAGAAAGAGCCCCACTAATACAGAGGTGTACCTGTACCTGCATACACAGTTCTTGTTGTCTTCTCATTGTCTCCATGCTGTGTATGAGCCCAAATTCTGACAAAGTGAGGACTTCTCTCTCTCTCTCTTTCTTTCTCCCTCTCTCTCATTTTACGAATTAATCTGCCTTAGCTAATTTACTGAACAATGCTAATTAATACAAGCAGTTTTTTTATTTTTAAAACTAACAAAATACTAATATATTAATAATGCTTCTTTGCTATTAGAAAAGAACTTGCAGCCTAGGATTTCTGGAGTTCCATAATTATGTGGTTAAAAAAAGAAAATGCTCACAGATCTGTTATGTTCAGGAAAATGAATAGGAGTGGGGGGGGGAATGAGGATGAAAAATCAGATATATAGAAGTTCAGTATATCCTATCAGTACTGATTTGTTAAGGTAGATGGCAGAATTTTTTTTTTTAAATAAAACACTGTATAAATGCTATATTGCAGTTCAGTGGGATACAAGAAGCAGGAAAAAATTAAAAGAGCTTTACAGTTCAAGTCTCTGCTGTCTTCCAGAAAGTCAGTCTTTCCTTACAGGCTTCAGGCCAGTGCTGGATGCCAATGATTTTTCGGCTCGTGGTTAGGATGGTTAGATGTTTAGAACACTATGCCAAGGCAGAAGAGGGCGGCTTCTTGCTAGGCTGGTGCTGATACATGCAGTAATAAATCTCAGAAAGAGTGCATAGGCTCTGTTCCTCAGAGCCAAACTAGGTACAATGTCATTCAGACAACTGATAATTTTTGTAATTAAAAAACCAAAATAAAACAGCAAACCCAAGGATTTGCTCTAGATTGGAATTGCAAGGGCAACACAGTTAAAAAAAAATTCCTTTACTCTTCTAGTTTCCATTCACATTGGGTACCCTGCCACTTATGCTTTTAAAAAACCACAAACACAATTGTTAATTACATTTAGCTCTGCTGCTCATAGCTCCCTCCCAAAAAGTCAGTTACAAATCAGGCTGCTCGTGATTTCTAAGGACTGGTGACTCTGTGACTTGCCTATGTAAGAGGCCATTCGGGAAGACAGACAATCTGCACTATACAGCTGGGCATGAAAGGAACAACTTACTGAAGACCCACATCATCTGAAATTCAAGCATTAATTGATCAGCCACAATTAAATGATTAAAGCTCAGAGCAATAACTGAAAGAATGTGTAAAAGAATTCCCATTTTTTGCCACAAGCACTGCACCAATGTATTTGCAAGACTAGGAAGAAGTAACTACATAATGGTGATTGACACTGAAGGTGTTGTGGAGAACATGGCACTTTTCATTTAAGGTTCTTTCTCTATGCTTCAAGTTACTAAAGTGGATGTGTGAGATTGAGTGCTAATTTAAATTTAGCAAAGGTTAAATTATGCTGGCCATACCCCAACTTCTTCCCACAGTGGGGAAAGGGCAAAAGGAGGGAGGGTATTGGATTTTAATAAGTGACTCCATCTGGCTTGAAAGAGTGAATTGTTTGATCTGAACTCTCAGAGCCCATTTATACAATGAAGCCCTTCAGCCAACAACTTTGGAACTGCAGGATGTCCTGCAGGCAATGTTTTGTTCATAGGGAGGTTTGGGGAGAGAGCTCTGCAGATGGAGATCGTGCATTACCTGAAGAATTGAGTTTTTTCCTTTGTGGTTTTAGGAGAAAGAGGTGTGACACCCTGGAGAATAATAGCAGCAAAATTTGGAAAGTCGGGGCTTAGACCAAGCAAGCATGTCAGAAGAGAATTGAATACTGAGCAGAAATGGAATAAAAGTGCATCACACAAGGTTATTTGAAGGGTCAATCGCTGTTGCCTGAAGTCATTTGTGGTGTTATGATCTCTGATTATTATAATACCCCACTGGAGGTGGAGTGTGATCAATTCCCCTGCATCTTGTTTGTATCCTTCCCAAACACAGCCTTGAGTTTACTGTCTTTTCTTCCCTTCTGTTCTGTTGGTGAGATATTCACTATCCTCTAAGCAGTAGGTTGAAAGCTTTCTACTTCTCCTCCCCCAGCACTAAGGTACTTTTCGGGTATCTTTCAAATGGGACAAGACCTGTGTTATTACCAGAAATGAACATTCTGACATCCCACCATCTCCTTCCTAGGAAACTTATTGGGGAAGAGGATAATTTGTTGTTATCATCTTGTCGAATACTCTGCAAACACGTAAATTGAAAATTGCTTGAGAATCCAAGAGCCTTTTTTTTCTTTCTGTATTATACTCTTTGGGGGAAGATTGAATATCTATAACTGAAATTCCTGCTACCATAAATATACTATGGTCCAATTACAATCTTATAGCCACATGAAGCCACATAATTGTTTGTTAATCACCTGATAAATGTAATATATTATAACATCAGATCAGTGGTGGGTTGCTCCCGGTTCGGACCGATTCTTAGAACCGGTAGCGCCGGCGGCGGGAGGCTTCGCCCACCCACCCGGGATGCTTCTGCGCACATGAACCGTTAGCAAAATCATTTACAACCCACCACTGCATCAGATGCTGTGGGTTTAAGAGGAGAGAGTGAAATTCAGGCACAGCCAGTTTTCTTTTCAAAGATTTCAAGAACATGAAATCTTGAAGAAGAAAAGTAACCTTGTTCTACAAACACAATTTACAAGGAGAGGAGAAAGGTTTAGCCTCAGTGTGATAATTATCCCTGAATGGATAGTTTTTTATTTACTCTGTAAGCTGCACTTAGGGAAAACCACAGTGTTACAAAATCTCGCACCCTTTACCAAGGACTCCTCAATATGGAGCAGTTGCCCTAATCTGGCACCAGCATGGCCCTGCTCTATTCCTACAACATTGTCCTCCTTGGGCAAGCAAGCCAACATTCTTCATGCTCTGACACAGTACAGCTCACATAGCAACTCTTCAATTTAGCAATTTGTGATGGTGGAGCCTTGTGGGCTTGGGATGGGGCCATTTTTCCATTCACAACAACTCCTGCCTTTCCTTGTGTTGTAATTTGAATTTGGAGCTCCCTGGTGGATTTCACAGGGAACTTTTATCAGCAACATAATCTTAATTCTTCTGGATAATTTCACAATCCTTGCAAAACAAAACAAAACTGTGCAGCATGCACAATCAGACTTTCTTTCTGCCTTTAGGCAAGTGATTCCTCCCAGTAACACTGCATGAAACCTGTACTGTGCTTGCAATTGTTGGGAAGAGCACCTGCCTGCAAAACTACCTGTCCTGCCATCCCCAGAGTTTCCAGTGGGAAATCATATATAGGAAAATTCCAATCCTGATAGGCAGTTTTCCTTTTATGCATATGACTCTGTTTTCCTGAAAATGACCAAATGCACATGACATGTATTGAAAGCACAGGGAGCAGGAGGATACTAGCAGGAGGATACGAGCTGAAGTGGTGCAGTGGTTAAATGCAGCCATTGCAGGCTGACTGCTAGTTCAACAGTTCAGCTGTTCAAATCTCACTAGGCTCAAGGTTGACTCAGCCTTCCATCCTTCCGAGGTCGGTAAAATGAGGACCCAGATTGTTGGGGGCAATATGCTGAACTCTGTAAACCGCTTAGAGAGGGCTGTAAAGCACTATGAAGCGGTATATAAGAAAAGTGCTATAAGTGCTATTACTTTACTCTTCCCTTTGGTTCACGGAATTTTTGTAACTCCTTACTCAGTTAGAAAGACACTTACTGAATGATTTTTCTTTTTGGTCTGTTGGATAAAGCACTGGTTGATCTCTAGTGGTTTCTAACTGCACTCACGAGTGGCATGGTCTATTGAGCAGAGGGTCAAGATGGTGGTCATGGCAATGCAACCAAAATCTCATCTTTTTCTTATGCATGTTGACCCATGACCCATGAAAAAAGGAGTGCAACTTCATTCATATGATTGCAACTACTTTATCTAGTTTTTTTTAACTCTCCTTACAGATAAATCTCAGTATGGAGATGATCACAGAGATCACTTCAAAATACCAAGCATCACATCAGGGAGTGAGACAACACTCCACTCCACCTTGTTCTTAGACACTTGGCAGACCCTACCCTTTTGAGTGGTCTCTACAAAATAAACAACTGGCCTTATTCAGATGGCAAATTTTTTCATGAAATTAATATAAACCCAGGAATGGAAGACCTCAGTGGGATTACACTATAGATTAGAAAGGAAATTATCTTGCATAGAAACAGATTCTAAACTCTCTGCTCCAGAACATTTATGACAAATAGAGGTAAGAAATTGGTTTGCTCTCCAAGCATGTTTCAATTTAGTTTCTGAATGTTTCATTACCAGACTAGGTAATATCATCAGCAGGATTTTCTTGTCCTATTTTCCTTAGCTTATAAAAGTCTTGTGTGTCAGTCTGGTCAGTTGGTTGTGTGATTAGTTGTTCATTTGGAGTTGCTCCATGATGTTACCTAGTCTGGTAATGAAACGTTCAGAAACTAAACTGAAACAAGCTTGGAGAGCAAACCACTGCCAAAATCTAAAACTCGAGTTACAAGTATTTTCTATTATTTCAGATATAAGAAATACCTATAGGAGGATCTCAAACTCACAGCTACTTGCAGCCTTCCCGGTTATTTGGTGTGGGTTGTGCTTCAGTCCTTCAGTTAAGAGAAGAGTGACCAGATCAGGGCAGAAACTACCCAATCCTGTGGAAATGTGGGGATCAACCACACATGGGCAGGCCAGGCCAATGAGTGTCTATATTTCTAGATCTGCATCAAGACACTGTCATAGGCATAGCCAGAACCTGTCAGCTTAATTCTAATAGGGAAGATCTATAGTGAGGAGAGCAGGAATCCCACTTGTCCCCCACTTGGTACCTTTATACTCGCTGCCCAGCTTGGTTCCCCACCCCAGCTAGAAAATAGAAGACCAATATCAATCAGGGCCATTAGAAGAGACTGATCACTTTAGGAAAGCAAGAATTGTGGCCAGAAGGGGAGCATGCTCCCAACACATAGGAGGGTGGAACCCGAGGCCAGCTTGGGGATGTGTGACAGTGTAGTCATGGTGTGGTCTTTGCCAATTGGTTCTCTGGGGCCAAGATGAAAATGCTATACTTTTTTAGTCATTTTTTTAGAACTTTCACACACCTGTCTCCCAGGAGTTGCACCTGAAGGGGACCTCCACACAGCCGAGATTGTCCCATCCCTTTCCTGGCCTCTAATTTGCTTTCACACATTTCTAAGAGGCAAGTCTGAGTTTCTGGCTCAGACTGTCTGCTTTCTATCTGTCACACGCTTAGGAGGTTGTGGACAGGAGGTTGTTTGTTCCTTACAATTCTAAATCCCAAATGTCCCACTTAACTATAATTAAAAAAACACCAAATGGCAATTATTGTTCATCAATATGACAAGTTTTTAATAAAGTTTAGCCTGCTTTCCATTAAAAGTAATCTGAAATTAAGATAAAATTTGAAGAAATTACAGCTTTTAATGATAGGGTGGTACATATCATATTGAAAACAGTATCCTTCTGGTCCCATAAGGTAAACTGCAGAATTGGAAATAATTTGCAAAGCAATTTTATCTGCTGTGAGTATAAATCCTAGTAAGTTTCAGATGATTAGGTTCAAAGGTTTTATGTTGTTATTGAATTCAAACCAAATATTAGTGTTCTGGTTAATGAAAAAATATTGCTAGAGAAATTTACACTAAAGGGTGAAAAATAGCTCTAGTATGGGTGCTGCTGTTGTTTACATTTTTTAAAAAAAAGCATATTTAAAGGCAAACCAGGATGCTTTTCATGATTAACATCTGAAAGGATTGCAGAACTGTAGCCATCTGGCTAATGGGCTAGTCCTTGTGGGGGCCTCACTTAGCCAAGCTTTAGAGCTCTGGCTCAAGACATCACTGCTCTAGAAAAGGAAGCCATCCTTGGCCAGCTTTGCCAGGTTCAGGGGCAAAGGGAGATCTTGAATATCATGGTCACACACTGGGTGGGGCATATGGCTGTCTGGCTTGCCTTCAAGACAGCTACCCAAATTTAATTGAGAACCAAAAGCCACAGTCTTTCCAAGTGACTTCTACTGCCCAGCTGGCTTTTTTTGGGGGGAAATCCAGCAGGCACCCCATCTTTCACTGCTCTGAGCAAGGTTAACAGGAACCTGGCCTGTTGCTCCACTCCCTCCTTATTTTGCACTCTTTCCTTCAGCTGCTGAGCTTCCACCTCCAGAGTTCATAATGGTCTTCCTGCCCCACCACTTGTGGGCAGCCAACTCCAAGAAATCCAATATTTCTCTCCACTCTGGGACGTCCCAAATTGCAATAAGTTATCATCATCAGCCTGGCAGGCAGAGGATCAAAAGAGGGGGTGGGGAAGAAAGAGAAAGGGAGAGGAGAGAGCGGGGAAAACAACTTTAAACATCAGCGTTCCCGTTCGCAGCGAGAGCGCGCCTCACTCTAATGGCAAACAGCTGTAGATGACCACACTACGCTGCCGCCGCCGCCTCCCCCGGCCTTTCTCCAGCCTAAAAACAGGCACTGAGAGGCGAATCAAAGGAGGCGGGGGGGGTGTACAGATGGTGTTTGTCCTTTTCGGCTCTTTTTCCAGCTCAGGGGGTGGCAGCGGGGAAGAGCAGCAACGTGCTTACATTAAATTATAACTATAACACAGCGAAGGAGTTTGGACAGGATTTAGGCAAGCGGACAGCTTTTCTCTGGAGTTTGAAGGGACTCGCTAGCTCGCTTTCTCAAAAGCCACTCGAGGCCATCGAGGCCGATCTGAGGCGAGAGCGGGGACGACGAGTCAAGGGAATGGCGGCCGGGATCAAAGAAGCAGAGGCACAAGCGAGCCAGGGGAACCAGTGGGAGGAGGAGTCCCCTCTTACCTTTCAAGAGCCGCTTTGGGACCGTCAGTCCGCGGAGTCATTTCTCAGACTCGAGCGGGAGGGGAAGAAAGGCAAAGGCAGCGGAGGCGCGGAATTTGGAGAAGCCTCGGAAGAAGCGGCGTTAAGCTAGGAGAGGGGAGGGAGCTTGCGGGCAAGAAGCAAAGCAGCGGAGCATCTTCGCGCCGAGCAGTTAGGTGATCGGACAGGACTGGTCAACAGGGCCGGCGTACCTTAACGGCCTCTCCCGCCTGCGGTGCGCCGCTCCTAACTCCAGCCGAGCTCCGTGCCAACGAAGCGGACTTGCCCAGCAGGGACCCCGCGACTGTCTGAGACTCCACTCCTGCCCGATGAGGCCGCGCCCCCTCCGTTGCATGGGCTAAGCGACGGGGTGGGGGAAAGTAGCGGGTCTGCCTGACTCCACCCTCAGCGGGCTACGAGTGGCCGGGAGAGTTCCCGTTCCTAACCCGCACCAGGAGAAGAGCATACCGTCTTCTAACCTTTGCATTTTACACGAAGAAGTCCTGGAGGGTTAAATTTTCTCGATCGGTTGCATTCCTTGTCAGTGGAAATGTTGCATATCAAAAAGGGGCTTGGAGAAACCGTTCTTCGTTTTGAAACGAGGAAAATACTCTCTAGCCTAGTAACTTTTCAGTCCTTCTGGTAGGTAGCAGAGACATGTCTATTTCAGATTGTCGTCGTCGTCGTCCCCCCTCCCCGATAAAATCAGAATTGGAAGGGCCGTTTGTGCCTTCGGGTCCCCCGTGCTATTCAAGTAGCACTTCAGATTAAAGCATCCTAGACTGTCCAGCATCCCCTTGAACAGTTTCACTGAAGCCTTCTTCAGTAACCTTCTGAGCAACATCCTTTCAGGTGTTAAACCCTTCTAACAAATCCTCCCTGTGTCATTCCAGAGATGAAGTATGAGCTCCATGTGGCCAGTTTCTTCTGCATTAGTTATCCCATTCAATTTTGTGTCATCTGCAGACAAGCATTTCCTCCATCTTTTCACCCAAATCACTGATTACAATCTTGAAAAGTAGAAGGCTCAGAACCGAATCTTATGGTACATTCATGGTGAAGTGGAGTCATGGATTGGGACCTTCCAAGTAACATTTGGGGGCCAGTTATGCATCCATTTGATTGTTGTGGGGTACTCTATGAAAAGTTTTGGTGATACATCTATAGCAGGGCTGTCAAACTCAAGGCACGGGGGCCGGAACTGGCCCGTGGGGTGCTTAGATCTGGTCTGTGGGGCCGCCCTGGAAACAGCAAAGGACCAGCCCGCAGTGCCTCTGCCAGCTAAAACGGAGCTTGCAAGAGCTGTGGGTGGCCCTCCCGAGCTCTGTTTTTGCTGGAAGAGGGTTGCAAGAGGCCGTCACAGGTGAAAATGGAGCTCGGGAGCCCGTTTTCACTGGAAGAGCGCTCCGGCCACCACAGGCGCCCCCGACACGAGTGATGTTGAGCTGGCCATGCCCACCCTGGCCACACCCACCCCAGCCCCCCAAACATAACCCTGATGCGGCCCTCAATGGAATAGAGTTTGACACTCCTGGTCTATAGCAATCCAATCCACCCTGACCTGGTAAATTTTGTATTTTGTTTTTATATGCAAACTGATGGATTCCTATCTGCTCTAGACTCTTATTAGATAAGGATATGAAGCTGACTACTCCCTCCTTTAAAAAAAAAGTTTAAACCTAAGGACAAAGTTTGTTCTCCAGTTTGTTCATCTAGCACTCCAAAGATAATACTAAAAGTTCAGCCAGACCATTGGCTAGTTTCTTTAGTATCCTGTGATACTGTTCATCTGGCTGGGGAGATTGAAATCATTCTGAATAAGGAGTATTCCCTAATTATCAGTCACTAGCTTCAGTTATGTCCTTTACCTGGCTCTTGACAAATTCCTGGTGGATCACATATTATTTCCCTTACTGGAACTGTTGGCAACTGTAGTCTTTGTGTGTCCTTTTAAAGAAACTCCCATTCATTTTGAGCTTTTCCTGCCATGGGATACCCCTATTAATTCTTCTGAGTTTGTCCAATGCGTACACTTAAAAAAAAAATCCAGGCTGTGTGTTAGACTACACTTGAATTCAATTTTCCTTAAAATCAATAACACCAGCATTTGGTGTTCACTTATATCCAGTGTTCCTGCTACTTTCACTATTCTAAGTAAGCTTTGCCTGTTGCTTAGTATCATTGAGAGTAACAGATATTATTCTATCTATCCCAACTCCCTGAAAGAGAAAGTTGTCAGCGAGTCAAGAATTTTTGGGAAGGACCATGCTTGGCAGAGTTTCTCTCCCAACAGATGTTGGGGTAATTCAAGTTTCCTATCACTGCTACTTCAGGCTTGAAAGACCTGCAGTTTGCTTTCAGAAGGCATCATCATCTTCTACTTGTTAGGATGGGGGGATAGTCAACACAAACAACAGTGTTGCTTTTATTTGTTCCTTCTCCCTTTCTATTATTTCTGTTCTTTTTGAACAAATAGAATATTTATATTGATGTATTTCTGTCACAGAATTTATTCTGCTAAATTTTTGTTATGTTAAGTCATGTTTGCCTTTTTGGGGGTTTTTTTCCCTTATAGTTCCAGCATTAGAATCCAGAGACCAGCAGCTCTCAAATATTTTGATCTTAGGACCTCTTTGTATTCTTAAAAATGACTGAAGACCCCAAAGAGCTGTTGTTTATATGGATTGTTATATCTCTATTGTCTGTATACTGTGTTATAAATTAAAACCAAGACATTTTAAAATATTTACTTCTTTTATTTTGCAGACAGTCCTGAAAGGACTGGGTTTCTTGGGAAACCCAGCGATCTCCAATCCCCATTTTGAAAACAGCTGGTCTAGACTATAAAGACTGTGTAGTTTTTAGACCAAGGGTCCATTATAGCTCCCTTGTTTGTTTATGCTATAATGCACAAGCCGTGCCTTTTTCCAAGGCCGGCACTTCAGGGACTTTGTCTCCAAATCCCCACAAGATTCAGTTGAGAGGCTTCTTAATCAAGCTTGCCCTGATTCATGTAAACATATTTTACTGATCCCAGTTAGGTGCAATTTCTCTTGAGCCAGAAGTCCATCATCTAAATAACTCAGTCCATGGTCCCAAACCAAATATCTCCAGTCGACATCATTCATTTGCAGTAGTCTTCCTTCCCTTATTGGTTCTCCTCTGTGGATTAGAAGGACCAACCTCATTTCATTTCAAAGAAAGAACTTGCACTTCCTTCTTAATCTTTCAAAGTCATTTTTTCTAATATTGTTTCCTGTCATAGATTGGTAGGTATGGAGTATTGTAAGTAGATAAATCTTTGAAGTTGCTCTGTCAAATCCTTGATTTGGCTCACTTGATAGATGGATCTGTTTGGTATCTATTCCCCATAGCAATGAGTTAGCAATTACTCTTGACATTTCTATTTTGTTATTTTGTGAGATACAATTACATCCCCTCTGCCCTTCAGGGATCCCTGTCCTGTTCCATGTTCCACAGAGGGTTGTTTTTTTCTAGAACACTCAGAGCCTGTTTGTTCTCTCAGGGCCTGGAAACTAGTCCCGAGTTCAAATTTTGAAGAATATCTTCTATGTGTCTTGCATCTGGTTGTTATTCTTGTCCACTGGACCTTCTCTTTTGTTTGACTGCCCTCCTTGTAGAGAGTTGCTTCCAGTGTCAGTTTCTATCATAGTGCCTCCTTTCTTTCCACTGTAAATCTTTGTTGTCTCTCTTCAGTTGAACAGTGGCTACTTGCTGGTCCATTGTTTTGACTTTTGTTTTAAACATGGGAGGTCAAGGGTGGTGCTAAATAATGATAGTTGTATGATGAAATCATCACACAATTGCCATAACATGGTCTTGTGTCAGATGTCAGGCTGCAGGTACCTATGTAAATGACGACATTTGCACAATGACATCACAGTAACTTGGAGACTGCTGGCAATAAGTTGCCCTTCCCTCTCAATATGGAACAGGTAATATTTGCTTAAGAACACACCCATGCCAGTTCAAAACAGGAGAGGCCTCTTTCTTAAAATATACTACTAGACAAGCTTAAATTTCTCATCTTTTCTTTGTAGGCTTTCCAAATTAGCCAAATACAGAGCAACTTTCTCTTAACCACCATTGCCATATTCCACTGACACATTGTTCACTTGCTCAGTGAGCCTTTCCTGGTTGCATTATAAGATAACCTTTCCCCACTCCGTCTTTGCCTATGAGCAGAGAAGGTTATTTTATTGTTGGTCCTGGACACATTCCTTGCAATCAGAAGCTCTTCAGAGTTAAGCACACAATCCCTCAAAATGAACAGCTTCTCTGCTGCCTCTCCCCTGACAACACAGACAAAATCAGGACAGCAAAGGCCCAGAATGAACAAAGACTTGCAACAAAAGTCAAAGATAATTAAAAAAGTTTCTTCCAATACATAAACAAGAAAAAAAATCAAGGAAACAGTTGGTCCACTAAAGACAGAAGACGGCAAAGAAGTAACAGACAACACAGACAAAGCAGAGATACTTAACTCATTTTTTGTATCAGTCTTCTCGCAAAAGGAAACTGCAGCTCAACTAACCAATAACACAACTGCAAAGAACAGATCCGAAACAAAATTTAACATAAGCAAAATTACAGTAAGAGACCACCTGTCTGAACTTGAAGAATACAAATCACCAGGACCAGATGGATTACACCCCAGAGTCCTAAAGGAACTAGCAGATGTCATTTCAGAACCACTGCACCACATCTTCCAAAAATCCTGGAACACAGGGGAACTACCTGAGGACTGGAAAAGAGCTGACGTGGTCCCCATCTTCAAAAAAGGAAAAAAAGCAGACCCAGGTAACTACAGACCAATCAGCCTAACATCAATACCTGGGAAAATACTGGAAAAAATAATTAAAAAACAGATCTGCCACCACCTAGAAACAAGCAAAGTAATAACCAGCAGCCAACACGGATTTGTTAAGAGCAAATCATGCCAAACCAATCTCATCTCATTCTTTAACACTATGACCAAACTAGTAGACCAGCAAAGCACAGTGGACATAATATACTTGGACTTCAGCAAAGCATTTGACAAAGTAGACTACAACCTACTTCTTCGTAAGCTAGAAAAAAGTGGGATAGACAGCTACACAACCAGATGAATTAACAACTGGCTGACTAACCATACCCAACGAGTAGTCCTCAATGGGTCTAAGGAGAGATTCAACCTGGAAATAAGGAGGAAACTTTCTGACGGTGAGAGAGATCAACCTGTGGAACAGCTTGCCTGCGGAGGTTGTGAGAGCTCCAACACTTGAGACTTTCAAAGGGAGATTTGACTGCCATTTGTCCGAAATGGTGTAGGGACTCTTGCTTAAGCAGAGGGTTGGACTAGATGACCTACAAGGTCCCTTCCAACTAATAAATCTGTAAATCCCCTCTTCCTCCTTCTGAACTCTACTGACAAACTCTAGTTGGTGCTTGCTGTCTGCAGCTGCTCAGTAACTGTGACATCTTTTAAATTAGCTGGAGTACTGTTGTTCTCATCCAAATATGTTGTAGTGACCCCTCCCCAATTTGATGTGCAATGAAGGGGTAATCACTCATGGTGTCATTGCCGGAGAGAAAAACAAACAGAATATTTATTGAAAATGATACAAAGGTGGGAACAAGCCTAGTCTACAAGACCCATATTTTGAAATTGTAGGCAGTGTAATTTATGTTGCATGAATATCTTTGTGGTATATTTGGACTGGACCATTGTTCTGTACCTGCTGTTTTTGCCATTACTAATCTTGCTCAGGTTCAACATTTCAGTGTATACACTTGGGCCATAAAATGATTTTAGCCTAGAGTGTTCTGTGCATTCAGCTATTTTGACTTGTAAACCATGTCTTGTATAATTAAGCATGTTCTGAAAACCCACCCAACTGTGGTTTATTCAACAAATCAGGTTACATAGGGATATATGAATTGGTTGCTAAAGTAGGAATGGGGGGGGGTATGGAATTTTAATGTGCTTTAACTAGGATGTGCAATCCGGGTTTTTTTCCCCCAGATGGTTGACTTTCAGCCCTAGCCACCATACTCAAGTGCTGCAATTCAACGATATTGAGAGGATATGTCATGTATCCCTGTTTTCTCATTTTTTTCTGACCAGAAATGTTGCCATTATTCTTATCCAACATCACAGCTATATTACAGAAATTAAGAAATGGTGTAGTCCAGTACATCTGCAGTTGATCAAAACTACTTTAGATTGTTTAACTCCAACGATCCTTTATATTTCTTAAAAACTAACAGTATGCATTCATTCTGCTGGTACAATTATGTTAAACATTAAGAAAGGTGGTAGACAGTTAAGACCAAAACAATTGAGGAGTTACATGGAATTTGAATCAAAGTTAAAGAAGTGCATTAAGGAAGATAATGAGAAGAACACATATCCTCATTCCTTCTATTTTAAGGCAGCAGTGGGTTTGTGTGAATCAACTTTGTTTTTGCACAGTAGACAGAAATCTACCATCACATGCAAAACAGGAAGACAGGCATCAAACTGGGTGTCTCCCAAGCACGAGGTGTCTTCAAGCATATGCTCTGTCTTGGGTTTTACTTTCAATAGTGGAACTGGAGTTTGCACAAAAGAAGCTAGTTTTTGAGAATGAACTTTTCACAGAAAATAAACTCTCCTGCTTCATAGAGTAAATAAAGAGTTCTTGTAAAGACTCTTGTTCAGATTTAAGGAGTCAGAGTTCCTTGTTGATCTATTGCCAATTGTCCAGAGATCTGTGTATCAGTTCATACAGTCAAATGAAGAGGGATATATTTTCTTACTGGAGCAGGAAGAAGTTTGTCTGCAGGGTGAAGAATGTTATTTCCCACCTATCTACTTCTTGTTCTAACATTGATAATACTGACTCCAAATGCATGCTTTCATCACCCCACCCTGCTGCTTCATAAGCTTTGAGTTCCTCAAAAATTTCCCCACCCTCAGTATTGAGCCTGTTTAGCAAAGTAAGCCTTTAACACATTTTCTTCTTTTAATGACATATTTAATTATAAATTTGAACATTGCTCTATAGGGTGGGCTTGAGTATGGAATGTCTTCATGACAGAACCAGACAATCAGCTTCCTTTGGAATCCCAAAGGAAGAACAGTAGATACTTGCATTTATAGTTGTCATATGAACATCTAAAAGTAAGACTGAACTCAGGAGAGTTTAACACATAGAGGACATCCTCTGCTCCATGTCCCTCCTGGTTGCTTAAGATGACATATAATGGTTAATGCATCCTGCCAGGAAAGGTCAGTGTCATCTTTCCTCTTCTCAAAAAGCTAGTAGTGGACCTGAATAGTTTTTAAAATAGTTTTTTTAATTGTTTTTCAATTTTAAACATCATAGTATTATAACACAGATCTACACCCATTGACATACGTTATTTTTTGCTAGTGAAAATTTATACAATATTTCCCTACAGTATTTACAATCTTATATCTTCTTCATCCAACATTATTTCATAGTCTCTCCTTTTTCTTTCCTGGTCCATTCGTACCATTTTGTCCATATTTCATAATAATCCGAGTTATTTTGACCTTTAAGTTCGATGGTTAATTTGTCCATTTCCGCACATTTATATATTTTATCCATTAATACGTTCTCCGGTGGTATTTGGTTGTCCTTCCAGTATTGTGCATATGCGATTCTTGTCGCTGTTATGATGTGTAATATTAAATATTGAATATTCTTGGGATGTTGTTTCTTTATTATTCCAAGTAAAAAAAATTCCGGAGTATATTCTATGGCTCTTCCTGTAATATCTTTTATTTATTTATTTATTTATTTATTTGGTGTTTCTTATATGCCGCCCAACTCCTGGAGGACTCCGGGCGGCGTACAACAGAAAAAATACAAGAAACCAATATAAATAAGCATTAAAACAGATATAAAAATTAAAACCGTAATCTTAAAAGCATCTAATATCCATTCAACTTCATACATACTTGGGGGTGAGCTCAAATGGATTACGCTCTACCTCCTGCCTGCAGGAAAAGCCATGTTTTAACAGCTTTCCGGAAGGCCAGCAGGGTGGGGATAGTTCGGGTCTTTGGGGGAAGTTGGTTCCAGAGCACGGGGCCTGCCACAGAGAAGGCTCTCCCCCTAGGGCCCGCCAGGCGACATTTTAACCATTTATATACTTTGTTCTAATAACCTCTCGCTTCGGGACACTTCCACCACATATGAAAGAAAGTACCTACATCTTTTTTTACATTTCCAATAAATCGAATTGCATTTGGGTATATCTTAGCCAATCTTGCAGGGGCCAAATGCCACCTGTAGAACATTTTATAATAATTTTCTTTGTAAGCTACTGATATTGTTATTTTGCAATTTATATTCCAAGTCCTCCCCCAGTCAGCCAAGTGTATATTATGATCTACGTTTCTCGCCCATGCTATCATCGGATTTTTGACTATGTCTTCAAATTTGTCAAATTCTAATAAATAATTATATAATTTTGATATCAATTTTTCTTCTGGACCCGTCAAAATTTTATCCGATTTTTGCATTTCTATATCTATACCAGTTCCTTCAATATCTTTTTTATATATTTAGTTCAATTGTAAATAGTGCCACCAGTCAATTTCTATATTTTGTTCTGCCAATTGTTCTCTACTTTTTAGTTTTCCAAATGAATCCAGAATGTCTTTGTATTTAATTATTTTAGTCATGTCTATTAAATTTGGGTAGTTCATAGCCTCCATGGTGGAAAGCCAATTAGGGATTTTTAGATAGTAATTCTTTTTGATTTCAGACCATGTTTTCAGAAGAGAGTTTCTAGTTAAATGATTGTTAAAGCTTTGTCGTGGTTTAGTTCCATCGTTCCATAAGCAAGCATGCCATCCCATCTGCAGATCGTATCCTTCTAATAACAGTGTTCATTTGTTTATTAAATTAATCCATTCTTTTATCCAAGTTAGGGATGCTGCTTTGTAATAAAGTTTCCAATCAGGTAGTCCGAGGCCGCCTCTGCTCTTATTGTCTTGTAAGTTTGTTAGTTTGATCCTTGGTTTTTTATTTTGCCAAATGAATTTAGAGGTGATTTTATTTAATTCAGTAAAAAATTTCATCTCTAATTTAATGGGGCCTGTTTGGAATAGATATAAAAATTTTGGTAAGGTGCTCATTTTAATTGCCGCTATACGTCCCAATAAAGTTAATTGTAATTTCCCCCATTTTTCTAATTCCAATTTTGTTTGATGTATTAATTTCTCATAATTATCTTTTTTAATTGATGAGCATCTATTTGTTAATATTATACCCAAATATTTAATTTTTTTTGTTATTTGCAGGCCTAATTTCTTTTCCAATCTATCTGTTTGTTGCATTGTCATATTTTTGGTTAGAAATTTAGTTTTTTGTTTATTAATTTTTAATCCTGCCGACTCTCCGTATTCTTCGATATCTTTAAGTAATTTCTGTCCTGATTCCAATGGTTCTTCTAGGAAGAATACTAGATCGTCGGCAAATGCCTGCAGTTTATATTCCTCATTTCTCACCTTGGTTCCTTTAATCTCCCGATTGCTTTGAATTTTATTAAGTAATGTTTCCAATGTCAAAATAAAAAGCAGAGGCGACATCGGACATCCCTGTGCGACCCTTCCTGGAGTGAGAGGCCTTACTCACAGTCACTCACACCCTCATCACCTCACGGCTGGACTACTGTAACGTGCTCTACATGGGGCTACCCTTAAAGAGTATCTGGAGACTGCAACTGGTGCAAAATGCGGCTGCATGAGCTGTAGTGGGTGTCCCAAGATACACCCATGTAACACCTATTCTCCGCCAGCTGCATTGGCTGCCCATTAGTTTCCGGTCGCAATTTAAGGTGTTGGTTTTAACCTTTAAAGGCCTACATGGCTCAGGGCCAGGTTACCTTCGGGAGTGCATCCTACCGCATACCTCTCTATGACCGGTTAGGTCCCACAGAGTTGGCCTCCTCCAGGTCCCATCAACCAAGCAATGCTGGTTGGCGGGACCGCGGGGGACAGCCTTCTCTGTGGGACCTCCTTCTCTCTGGAACCAACTTCCCCCAGAGATCTGGACTATCCCCACCCTACTGGCCTTCCTGCTTCATAATATTCTAATATGTTTAACACTGTTCTTGTATTGTCTCTAATTTTTCTCATTGGGAGGAAATCATTTTGATCGGGGTGTATTATATCATTTAAGATTTTCTTCATTCTTCCAGCCATGATATTCATAAAAATTTTATAGTCCACATTTAGAAGTGAAATTGGCCTATAGTTTTGGATTTGACTTTCATCCGTACCTGTTTTCTTAATTATTGTGATGTATGTATCTCTCCATGTCAGAGGCATTTTGGCTTCTAATAACACCTCATTATAGAGTTCTATAAGTACTGGTTCTATTAGTTCCTGTGTATTTTTATAGAACTCGCCTGGTATACCATCTGGGCCCCGGGGTTTTATTGTTTTTCTGTTTTTGGATTGCTTTCCTTAATTCATTTACCATTATCTCTTTATTTAACATCTCTCTTTTTTCTTCTTCCAGTATTATCCTAGATTCTTCTTGTAAATAATCATTTTTTTTCTAAATCAATTTCCTCCTGTTTATGTAGGGTCTCAAAGTAATTAATTACAATCTTCTGAATTTCTTCTTCCTTATTTTGCAAATTCCCTCCTTCGTCTTGCAGTTGGTGAATTATCCTATTTTCTTTTTCCTTTTTTAATTTGTATGCCACCCACCTCCCCGGCTTATTAGCATTTCCAAAAAGGTGTTGATTCATGTATTTGATGTTATTTACATATTCTGCTTGTTCTATTAAGTTTAATTTGTGTTTACTCAATGTTAACAATTCGACAATTTACTCATCACCTGGTTTAATTTGAAGATTTTTTCCAGTTGACCTATTTCTTTTATTAAGATATCCTGTTGTTTCTGTTTTTCTTTCCTCTTTTTTGACAGGTAAGCTATTGTTATTTATTTATTTATTTATTTATTTATTTATTTATTTATTTATTTATTTATTTATTTATTTATTTATTTATTTATTTATTTATTTAGGTTTTCTTATATGCCGCCCAACTCCCGAAGGAGTCAGGGCGGCGTACAACAGAAAGAAATACAAGAATAACCAACTATAAATATTAATTAAAATCAAATATAAAAATTAAAAACACAATATTAAAACCATCCAAGAACCATACAACAACAATACATACTTGGGGGTGAGCTCAGGTGGAATTAGGCTCTACCCCCAGCCTGCAGGAAAAGCCATGTCTTAACGGCTTTTCGGAAGGCCAGCAGGGTGGGGATGGTTCGGGTCTCTGGGGGGAGTTGGTTCCAGAGCACGGGGCCTGCCACAGAGAAGGCTCTCCCCCTAGGGCCCGCCAGCCGGCATTGCTTGGCCGATGGGACCTGGAGGAGGCCAACTCTGTGGGCCCTAACCGGTCGAAGGGAAGTGTGAGGCAGAATGTGGTCCCGGAGATAACCTGGTCCTAAGCCATGAAGGTCTTTAAAGATGGTGATCAACACCTTGAATTGGACCCGGAGACTGATGGGCAACCAATGCAGCTGGCGGAGTATAGATGTCACGTGGGTGTACCTAGGCACACCCACCACAGCATGCGCAGCCGCATTTTGCACCAACTGAAGTCTCCGGATACTCTTCAAGGGTAGCCCCATGTAGAGCGCATTGCAGTAGTCCAAACGGGAGGTGACAAGGGCATGAGTGACCATGAGTAGAGCCTCCTTCTCCAAGTATGGCCGCAACTGATGCACCAGGCGAACCTGTGCAAAGACCCCCCTAGCCACAGCAGAAAGATGATGATCCAATTTTAGCTGTGGATCTAGGAGGACCCCCAAGTTGCGGACCTGGTCCGAGGGGGTCAGTTTTGCTCCCTCGAAAGCCAAGGAGGGACGGTTGTCATAGTCCTTAGGAGGCAATATCCAAAGCCACTCAGTCTTGTCGGGATTAAGTCTGAGTCTGTTCCTCCCCATCCAGATCCTAACGTCGTCCAGGCACCGGCACATTACATCAACTGCCTCACTGAAGTCAGACGGGGTGGTGATGTACAGCTGGGTGTCATCAGCGTACTGGTGAAAACACACCCCATGTCTGCGGATGATCTCCCCCAGCGGTTTCATGTAAATGTTGAACAGGATGGGTGAGAGAACCGACCCCTGGGGCACCCCGCATAACAGGGGCCTAGGGGACGATCTCTGCCCTCCTGTTAATACCGACTGCATCCTATTGGCGAGATAAGAGGAGAACCACCGCAAAATGGTGCCTCCCACTCCCAACTCGCCGAGACGATGCAGAAGGATACCATGGTCGATGGTATCGAAAGCCGCTGAGAGGTCAAATAGCACCAGGATGGAGGAATTCCCCCCATCCCGGGCCCGCCAGAGATCATCCATCAGTGCGACCAAGGCAGTTTCTGTACTGTAGCCGCACCTGAAACCCGACTGATAAGGATCTAGATGATCTGTTTCATCCAGAAGTTGTAGAAGCTGAGTAACCACCACCTTCTCCACAACTTTCCCTAGAAAAGGTAAGTTGGAGACCGGACGATAGTTCTTCAAATCAGCTGGATCCAGAGAAGGCTTCTTCAGGAGGGGTCTCACCACCGCAGCTTTTAACGACTGCGGTACGGATCCCTCCCTCAGAGAAGCGGTGACCACTGCCTGGATCCAGCCGCGTGCCACCTTCCTGCTGGCCAAGACCAACCAGGAGGGGCACGGGTCCAATAAACAGGTGAAGGTACCCATCGCCCCCACAGCTCTGTCCACATCCTCGGGAGAAACAGGCCCAAACTCTTCCCATAACGGTGGACTAAGACTTGCCCCTGTCAAGTCCATGGACTCTGCCCAGCCAGAGTCCAGGTTCGACCGGATCTGAGCGACTTTATCCGACAGAAACTCTGCGAATTCCTCAGCTCTACCTTGTAAGTGTTCCTCGTTCCCCCCTTTGGCAAGGAGGGAGCGAGTCACCCTAAACAAGGCGGCTGGGCGAGAATCTGTGGACGCAATAAGAGCGGAAAAATAGGATCATTTTGCCGCCCTTATCGCCACTAAATAAGATCTGATGTAAATTCTTAATAGTGTTCGGTCAGATTCGGTTATTGCTGGCCCTCCAGCGGTGCTCCAGACGTCTCTTCTGGCGTTTCATCTCCCGGAGCTCCTCAGTAAACCAGGGAGCTTTCCGGGATCCACTGCCGCGGAGGGGTCGCTTAGGCGCAATTCGGTCTAAAGCCCCTGATGCTGCGGTGTTCCAAGCGGCCACCAGGGAATCAGCCGAATTGTGTACCAGGGTTTCAGGTATTTCCCCAAGTTCCCTCTGGAATCCTTCCGGCTCCATTAGGCGCCTGGGGCGGAACCACCTAGTCGGTCCCGCCTCCCTGTGGGGAGGAATGGGGCTGCGAAATCCAACCTCAGTAGGAAATGATCTGACCATGACAGTGGGGTGATGACTATGTCCCTTATCTTCAGATCATCTCTCCATTGCCCCGAAAGAAACACTAGGTCGAGCGTGTGACCACCCTCATGAGTCGGACCCTGGATTACTTGGGTCAGGTCCATGGCTGTCATGGAATCCATGAACTCCTGAGCTATCCCAGAGGTTTCGCCAGCAGATGGCAAGTTGAAGTCCCCCAGCACCATAAGCCTAGAGAACTCAACTGCCAAGCCGGCTACTGCCTCGAGCAGCTCAGGCAGGGCCTTATTTACGTAGCTGGGAGGCAGGTATGTTAGGAAAAGGCCCACCTGTACCCCTAAGTCCAACTTCAGAAGGAGCGTCTCACATCCAACAATCTCCGGGGCAGGGATCCTACGAGGATGCAGATTTCTGCGCGTTATTATTGCCACTCCCCCCCCCTTCCCTGGGGTCGAGAATGATGCTGCACCGAGAAACCGGCTGGGCATATCTCGGGGAGAGCTACTCCCCCCTCCTTGCCCAGCCAGGTCTCGGTGACACACACCAGGTCTACCCCCTCATCTGTGATTAAATCACGTATCAGAGGGGCTTTGTTGATAATTGACCTGGCGTTGAGGAGCAGCATCCTGAGCCCAGGGCCCTGAAAACCCTGGTTGCCAGGTATCCGGGTTGAGCAAGATGGAACCGGATCGGAGGGGCCGGAACAAGGGATCGCTTGTAAACAGTGAGGTCTTATTCCCCGAGAGCGGCCCGCCCCTCTGCTCCTGCCATATCTGCCTCTTCCCATTATGGCCGAGAAGTTCCGGCTCTCGTCCCCACCAGAGACCCCCTCCCCCTCCCCGCTGGTCCCCCTCCTTTCCTGCAGGCCATCCATTCCATTCATACTGAACCAGGGGATAGAGTCAGGCACCCCTCCACTTCTGTTTCCACACTCAGCAGAGGGGGTCCGAACCTCGGTCCCTGGCTCACTCATACTACCAACCATTCTTCCACAATCTACACAATTAATTCCCTCAGTCATAACCGAACACAAGCATTCAATCGTTATCAGCAAGCACAAGCACAGTCACACCACTTCCGGGGTTAAGATTTAAAATGATTAAAAAGTCAGTGCTAGCACCAAAGGAGGTACAGATATACAACCTCCAGGCCAATTGCAGTTAATATAAAGTCTTAGTCATTTCCACTCATCCCAAGGTCCATCATAATCTGTAGGCACTTCCAGGATAGTCTGCTGTTTGTCTGCTGTTCTCTCCCACAGTGTTAGTAATTATAGGGTTTGAACCTGCAGTAACATCTGGCAACCCTCTTCTTCTCCGCGGCTTCCCCAATGTGGCCAAGAGCAGCCATGCAGCCGGGATTGCGTCAGCCAAGAAAGGCCTCATAGCCGTCCCAGCAACAGTAATGATGTAAATACTCCCACGGAAGCAGCGCTGGAAATGGAGGAGAGAAGTAGTCCAGAGGAACGGCTGTAAAAAGCTCCGTTGTGTCTGCGCTGGTGACATTAATGGTCACTGTAAATCGCCGCAGTGGTGGCAAATGCTGATAAAGTCTTGACCCAAAGAGAGTGGGGTCTTCTGCCAGCTCAGCCGTTCCAATCGCCAGAGCAGCCGTCGCCGAAAGGCCGGTCGTGACAGTCGCATCGAGTAGTAGTAATGGTCCTGCTGGAAAAGCAACTGGCTAGCGATCTTTAACAAATAGATGTCCTGGGGGGGTCGCCTGGGGGGTCTGCTGTTTTAAATTCCGGAAGGGATGTTGGCGGGAGGTTAAGCGCGGCAGCAGGCAACGGCAAAAAATAACAAGAGCCCCCCAACAGTCTCGTTGAGTCTGGCATACGTTCTCTAATAGCCAGCCAGCTGATGTTAACTCCCTGCCCGAGAAAGTGCCAGTCAGGCTGTAAAACATACCCGACATTCGCTCGCCTTCCTGCGCCTTCCTGCGCTCTTGGACAGCCTCCTCTCAGCGAGTTCTTCATGCGGAGAGCTCTACGACGCCGAAATCACCATTTCACAACCCACGGCGTCCTCCGAGTCCAAAGCTTTCCGCGTCTCCCGATCTTCCTAGCGTGCCGTTTTTTGGCTTAAAATGTTGGGGAAAAGCCCCGTGGTCTTCAACTCTCACCGACCCGTCTAACTGGTAGTAAATTTGGGTCGGGGGTCCACAGCTTCCCCAAAAAAGCAGGTGAAAGGAACGGAGGTCTATTTTCTTCCGACCTCTTGCTCTTGGCCCCACCCTGGAAGTTACTCCTCTTGTATAAGCTTTTAGGGTATCCCACAAATTTTGTAAAGAGGTATGTTGTTTTTTATTTATATCAAGAAATAAAGTCAATTCCTTTTTAATTCTCTGAAGATACTCATTTTCCTGTAGTATCTGCGGATTCATAGTCCACCTTTCATGTTTCTTTTTTTGAACTTTCCATATTATCTTCAGGGGACTGTGATCTGCCCATATGTTTGGATTGATCTCTACTTTATCTACCATTTTACTTAGTTCTTTATTGGCCCATATCATATCTATTCTTGAAAAAGATTTATGGGGCTTTGAATAAAAAGTGTATTTTTTTCATTGGGATTTAATGCCCTCCCACACATCCATTAAATTCAATTCTTCAGCCATGTCAAAAAAAATTTCGGTACTACATTTCTTTTCTTTTTCTTTTTTTATCGCTCATATAATCTTTTTTGATATTTACTATCCCATTGTAGTCTCCTACAATACATATATTCTTACAATTTATTTCAATAATTTTTTCATAGATTTTTTTGTAAAACTCTTTTTTTGGGGGGAGATATATATTAACCAATAACATTTTCACTCCCCCTATTATTAATTCTAGCATTAATACCCTTCCTTTCAAATCTGTATAAATTAATTTCACTTTTATTCCATTTTTCACATATGTCATCACTCCTCTCTTTTTCTTTTCGGCCAATGCCACAAACAATTCCCCTAATTTCTTGTGTTCCAAATATTTTTGATCTTGTTTTTTTATATGAACCTCCTGAAGACATATAATATACACGTTTTGTTTGTCAGTTGGGCTAATATAATGTGTCACTCAACACACAGTAAATATCTGAGGTAATCATGCTGAGCAATAGGTAATGGTTTGTTCAGAATGTCAGCTATCTGATATTTTGTTGGCACATATTCTAACTTTATGAGACCTTGTCTTACTGACTCTCTAACATTCTTGTAACGTATGTCAATGTGTCTGGACCTTGAACCTGTGAAGTGAGTCCTGGAAATGTAAACTACTGATTGATTGTCTTCCATCACAGTGATCGGTTTTTCGGGCTTCGTCCAGATATCTGTAACTAAGGCATCGAACCACGTTAAAAAGTTACATGCATCAGACACACATGCATACTCTGCTTCAGTTGATGAGCAGGAAATAAAACTTTGTTTTCTTACGTTCCAGTAAACTGGACATCCATTCAGGAACACTATGTAACCTGATGTGCTTTTTCTTGATTCTTTATCACTTGCCCAATCTGCATCTGTATAACAATACATGTCAGCAAAATCTGTATGTTCTGGTTCTAGCTTCAATTTGAATTGTTTTGTGTGTTTCAAGTATCTCAGTAACTTCTTAATACATGACCAGTGAAACTCTGTTGCTTTGCCTACATGTCTTGAAAGTAAATTAACACTAAGTGCTATGTCTGGTCTAGTCCATCCACTAATGTAAAGTAGTGAACCAATTACTGAACGATAAAGTGTTTGATCCTTGAACTCAGGACTATATGCATCTTTCAAATTGTGAAAATCAGTTTGCATAGGTGTTTGTGTAGGCGTTGCATCTGTCATGTTGCATTGATGCAAAAGTTGATCTATCTTAGCTTCTTGTGAAAGGCTAAACCCCTTCTGTGTCTTTTCAATGTGAACTCCTAAATATTCATTGATGTGTCCTAATGATTTCAATGTGAAGTATTTCTGCAAACCTTTAACAAAATTCTCACTCATGCGTTTGTTTGGACCAATGTAAACAATGTCATCAACATAAACAAGAACAATTTCATTAATATTTCCATACCTTTTTGTGAACACGCATTCATCAGTGTCGGACTTAATAAAGCCCATTAAATTTAGTTTGTCTTTTAGACATGTGTACCACATCAGACCTGATTGTTTCAGACCATAGAGACTTTTGTTTAGGAACCAGGTGTCCCCTTCTCGGTCCCGGAAGCCGGGAGCGGACCTGACGTAGATTTCTTCATCTAGATCAGCATGTAGATAAGCTGTTTCAACATCAAATTGGAAAACTTCAAGTCCAAGTATAGAAGCAGTGGTTAGAGCAATTTTCACACTTTCAGTTCGCACTGTAGGTGAGTAAGTGTTTGTGTAATCTTCAGGATAGCTTTGTGCGAAACCTTGTGCGACAAGTCTTGCTTTGTATAATAATTCACCATCTGGCTTTTGTTTGATTTTGTAGACCCATCTTGTGCCAATGACTTTTTTGTGTGTTGGAGGTGTTGCAGATGTGTACACTTTGAGTTTCTGCAAACTATCCATCTCAACTTGCATGGCTTCATACCATTTTTGTTGTTCATCTTCAGAAAGATATTTAATTTGTGAAAAGTTCTCCGGTGGGAGTGTAACATTACAGATCAATGGCGATGGTGTGTTTGTCAATTGCATTGTGTATCTCTTTGGTGGAATACCTTTTGTAGTTCTCTTGGAACGTCTCGGGACGATTGTCCAGTCGTCTTTCTTGTTGTTCACATCTCCATCAGCGTCACTAGCTTCAGCATCCACGGCGTTGTAGGATGGGATATTAGGTGATGAACGTTGGTCATCTGGTTGCACTGTATCAACAA
The DNA here is from genome assembly GCA_023053685.1 of Diadophis punctatus similis. Lineage (NCBI taxonomy): Eukaryota > Metazoa > Chordata > Lepidosauria > Squamata > Dipsadidae > Diadophis > Diadophis punctatus. The sequence goes on from JALIGW010000002.1 coordinate 106,653,946, forward strand.
TTTCAGTTCTAGGGAAATAAACTCCAGGGTCATTAGAATGTATCCTGGACCAATCTGTATCTTCTTCAAAATTAGCTGAATTAGAAATTGTTATCACATTGTGAGAGTCAATGAATCTTCCCCATTTAGAATTACTATCAACACCCATATATCTTAGTCTCTTTGCTACTGGGCCACCTTTTCTTCTTTGGGCCAATGGAATGTTGACCATGGCATATGAACCAAAAATGTGTAAGTGTCTAAGATCTGGCTGGTGGCCATATAACATGTAGAAGGGTGTTTGGTCAATGACACTGCTCCATGTACGATTGACAATGTAATTTGCATAATGAACTGCTTCGCCCCAAAATGAGTGTTTGAGATTGGCATCTTCTAGGAGGCAGCGCATCATGGTTTGGAGGACCCCTTGCCGTCTTTCTGCCACTCCGTTGTGAGCCGGAGTGTATGGGGCAGATGTTTGGTGTAGGATACCGTTTCGTCGCATCCAATCCTGGAAACGTTGAGACGTGAACTCGGCACCACGATCACTCTGGATTCTCCGGATTCTCACTCCGTGTTGATTGTAGATTTGAACTGCAAAGTCTCTAAAGGTCTGAAAGACTTCAGATTTTTCTTTCATTAGAAAGACATAACCATATCTAGAATGATTATCAACAATAGTTAAGAAATACTTTTTACCGCCAATAGTTGGACCATAAGGACCCACAATATCAGTATGAACCAAATCAAAAATGCGTGTTGACTTACGTGTAGCATGTTTTGGAACGGCTGCTGCCCTCGATTTTGCCTTTTTGCAAACAGCACAATCTAGATGTACCTTACATCCTTTGAAATTCAAACCTTGTGTGAAAAATGGCATCTTTTTAAGGACCTCAAAGCTCGGATGCCCTAATCTTCTGTGCCATCTATGAATACACCTGTCATGTAAACGAAAACCTGTAAGTGGAGTTGCAACATTAACATTAACATGAGGAACCTTAGGTTTGAATACCTGTTGCTTTGTGGCTTTAAGAGCCTTTGGAGTATTCACAGGATCTCTCTCTGGGGTATCTCTCTCTGGGCCTGTGATATTATCTATTGAGATTTTTATACTTGCCTGAATTTGAGGTTCTGCCTTTGGCCTCAAATAGTAGACCTGACCAATCACAATTGTGTCAGCAACAATATGACCATCTTTAAAAATATAACTGGCATTACCTAAATGAAGGACATAAAAATGCAAAACAGCAGATAAATGATTCTGACTAAGCAAATTACAATTAGCTGTAGGAATATAATAAACATCAGGTACGAGGGTACCTAACTCTTCAATAAAAACAGTCCCTTTTCCTTCAACTTTGAAAGGGTGGCCACCAAATGCATACAGTTCACGATATTCTGGTTCAGGCTCATGTAGCTCTTTGAAAAGTTCTTTTCTGTAAGTAATGTGAACAGCCGCTCCACTATCGAGAGTCCACAAAAGGGAGCGGTCATATTTCTTTGGCTGTGTATCATTGGTGATTGCTAGCATGGTGTGTGGAGGTGGGAAATCACGCCTCGGACCGGGTCGGCGCTGTCCTCTGCCTCTGCTGCCTCTGGGTGCTTTTCCTCTGGGCTGGTACTGGTCCCTGTAATCTTTTCCTCTGGGCTGGTACTGGCGTCTGTAATCTTTTCCTCTGGGCTGGACAGGAACTTGAGTGCGTTGCAATTTAAAACAATCTCTGCTTGTATGGCCCACACGATCGCAATATTGGCATCTTAGTACCTTTTGTGGAGAATTCTGGATTATATCAAAAGTGCCCTCAGGACGAAGCAAAGTAGTTATATCAGTGGCCCAGGCTTTATAGTTCTGTCCCGATTGCTTTAATTTTGCGTCGCCAACCAATGGAACAATTTGTGACTGTTGGGCGACTGTTGGGGCCTGTACTGGTGCAGCCTGTGAAATCACTTGTGGCAAGGCTTGGGCCTGAGCAGGCGGAGCTGCCTGGATTGGCTGTTGTTTAGGGGCAGCAATAGGTAGTAGAGCTGGAGCAGGCAAAACTTGGGCTGCCACAGCTGGTGGTGGCCCTGGAGCAGGCAAAAGTTGGCCCCCTGGTGCTGGAATAGGAGGTGGTCCAGCTTGTGGTGGATGCACAATTTGTGCTTGCATAGGTTGGGCAGGTTGAACAATTTGTGCCCGTAAAGGTTGTCCAGCTAAAGGAGGACGCTGCATTAATGCATCTAATCTCATTTGAGTCATTCTGGTCTGGGCTTGTAATATTGTTAATTCTTCATTTTGATTATACAAAAATCCACTCTGTTTATGCAAAATTTCATTCTGTTCCTGAATCACTTGTAGAAATGCAAAGTCCCTTTCATCAAAAAATTTCTGCCCATGTAATTGTGACCTGTGCATCCAGGGGCGTTGCTCTAATTTGTTTAAAGAAGGAGGGGAATCATGGCCCCTCTCTGGTATGCGTGAAGGTGGGCAGACATCTTGGTTCTCAGCACGAAATGCATGCAGTTTAATTTCGTGTAACTCTCTTTGCAAAAAATCTATCTGCTCTCTTTGTTTTTGCAGTATCTGGCCATAAGTTAAATTTATTTCTCTTTCAGCACTTGTGTGCCCTATAGAAGACGTTCGTGAGCTGGCAATTTGCTGCCTATAAAAGGATTCTTCCTCATCTTGTGGGGGTTGAGAGATTTTTGGAATAGCTCCCAAACGTGTAGAATTTCCCCCAGGGGCAAACGATGTGGTTGGGTAACTTTTACTAACCTCTGTAAATAAATCTTGTTCCACTTGTAAAGATGCCCCGGTAATATCTTCGGTCTGCGTTCCAAAGAGAGTTGGTGAGGCTTGTTCATGCAGAGAAAAACTTTCTGGAGGGGCTTCTAAAATCAGTCTTTCGGTCTCTGTCTTTTTTTCAGCAGCGGCAGCATGTGTAGAAAATTCCTTATCTCCGTTCGTGGACATGGCTGGTCATAAATCTCTCTATCTATCCTAACTATCCTAAAACGCAATAAAACTTTCAAAAGAAGCCATAAAGTTTATAACCATCCTCTGCTACCATGTTAGGAAGAGAATTACTCTCCTCAGAGGCGATGGATCGGGCTTCCCTTTTGAAGACATTGTTACTTAGAAAATAAACCGCGAGATTCAAATACTAATAAACAAAATATTTATTTCAGTAGAAAAATAATAAAGAATTCTTATTAGGACTACATTGTATCGGCTAAGAAAATAAAACAGTTCTACCTTCGGTAGAGATGGCGATGAGAAAGGGAAAGGAGTTGACCTCAGGAATGTAGACATGCGTACTAGAATATATCATACGTCTGTCTGACCATAGATACAAGAACAGTATAAAACACAGAGATGCACAAACTGACAATATTCACATCGTGACATTGTTTAATCAATTTTGTATACCGTATTTTTCGGAGTATAAGACGCACCGAAGTATAAGACGCACCTTAATTTTGGGGAAGGAAAACAAGGGAAAAAGGCCTCTGCCTCCAAGCAATTTGCCAAACCGCAAACAGCAAACAGCACAGATGATATACACTGTTTGCTGTGTATTTCTGTGCATGTGTGCCTGACCCATAGAAATAGCAAAGAAATAGCAAATGTACATTATGCCAGAAAGTTTTCTTAAATGTAGTCACACTAACTCTTCCCAATTATTTAAATAGATCTACTCCAAGGTAACTAAACTCTAATACTAAAAAGGACACTGTTACATTTCATACTATACTTGTACAGAGCTGTTAAAATTAATTAAAATTTCTGGAAGTATACATTATTCTCTATTTAAAAGAAGATACAATAGCACTGGGCCTCTTCAGAGCAAGCATTTATTTTAAAAAGCTTCTTTATTTTGTTAAGTTGTCTAGATTTACAGGGATCTCCAACCTTGGCAACTTTAAGACTTGTGGACTTCAACTCCCAGAATTCCACAGCTAGCAAAGCTAACAAAGCTGGCTGTGGAATTCTGGGAGTTGAAGTCCACAAGTCTTAAAATTGCCAAGGTTGGAGACCCCTGGCTCTAGAACGATAATAAAGCAGTCTTTAAAAAATAAGTGTAATAATTTGAACATTCTACAGACATTTATAGTTATTCACTTACCCCCTTCCATCCAGTTCAGCAAAAAATAAAAATCTGCCTGTCTCTCCCAGCTATTTGCCTTTGTAGTTAGTTTCACTTTCATTTTCCCACGTGGCAAACCTAATCAGCTGTCCATCGGGAAACTCCTACTGACTTGCTTGGCTTTACAGGCTCTTCCCTCTTTCCTGCAAGCAGGTAAATTGCTGGAAGACAGAGGCCAAAGGGTGGGGGTGGCTGGGTGGCTGGGGCTGCATTCGGTGTATAAGACGCACCCAAGTTTTCACCCTCTTTTGGGGGGTAAAAAGGTGCGTCTTATACTCTGAAAAATATGGTATGTTTTTTTCTTTTTACCAAATCATTTAACCCATTTACATTTATAGACAATAGTTGTCTCTCCTTTTCCATTATTTCTAATTATCTGCGGTTCTTAAACTTTCCTTGTTCTGGTAACTCTTTGTATCCTTACTCTACCTCTCTGTACTTGTTGTTTCTCTGTTGCTACTTTACCTCTTTCTTCTTCTTCTTCAACTCCTTCTTCTTGACTCTGATCTTCTAGACTCTCTATTTCCAACCTCTCTCTACTAGTTGATTCCTCCTCCGTCCCCACTAATTGTTCATACATTTCCTTCGCATTTTCTAAATTATCTATTTTGACTTTTTTCCTTGCCACGTTATTAACATTCCTTCTGGAATAACCCATTTAAATAATATATTTTTCCTATTCAATATGGTTGCTAAGAATCTATAATCTTTTCTCTGTTCTCTAATTCGTCTAGGGATCTGTTTCAATGTTATGATTTCTTTTTCTTTATAAATCATGTGTTCTTCTCTTGTCAATTTGTAAATAATATCTCTGACTTGTTTTCGTGCAAATCTTATATACACTTCTCTAGGGAGATGATGTTTCTTCACATAATTGGTATGGACCCTATAGATTTCGCCCATTTCACATATTATTTCTACTTTATCCCTCTGAAGAAATTATGCGATTAATCCCCCATTATTTCCCCAATATCCTCATCTTTTGTTTCTATTACATTTTAGAATCTGAGATAAAAGGAGGCTCGATCCAATTCAAGGTGGATTAACGAATTTTCCAGATCCTTATTTGCTTCTTTCATTTTTAGGTCTATTTGATCTAATTTTTTATCCGTTTGTTTGTCTTTTAGTTCCACCACTTGTATTTTCTGTTCATTTTTTTGTATTGCTTCCTGGATCAAGCCTACTTTATTGTCTAGGCTTTGTATATCCATTCTCAGTTCCCTGTGACCTTTTTTCAGTCTCCTGGAGCTTTAACATCGTTTCTTGTATTATTTGAAGGGTCGATTGCATCGTTTGTAGAGTCAGGTTTACGTTTGTTTTCTCCATGGGTACAGTCTCTTCTATTGTTTTCTGGGATCCCGGTGAGGCTGCTACCCCGTCTGGATAGGTATAATCTTTTTTCCTGTTCTCAACGTTGTGGTGGTGGTACTTGTCATTTCTTTTAGGACTCTATCTTGTTGTTCTAGTATTTTATATATTCTTTCCCAAATTACGATTTACCACTTTTCCCCCACTGATAATTCCTTTTTGGTTTCCAACCTTGCTTTCTCACAATATGTTATTCTATCAATATTCTTCATTGGCTTAGTCTAAAGATATACCATGTGCATGCTATAACTAAAGGAAACCCTTAATTATATTAATTAATTAATTAACTTAAATCAACTAAATAAATTCTAATAAGTAAATTTCCTACTTGATCTTAATATTTTAAATGCTTATATCCTAATACCTTAATTTAATACAGTTAATATATAAAGATAAAAATAAAGATAGTGTTGTAAATAAAGTTAATAGTTAATGTTGAAGAAGGCTTCTATATACATCCACTAGTCTCCGTTTGTAATAAGACAGTCCATTTCAGGGGTGAAATCCAGCAGGTTCTAACAGGTTCTGGAGAACCAGTAGAGGAAATTTTGAGTAATTCGGAGAACCGGTAGCAGAAATTTTGAGTAGTTCAGAGAACCGGCAAATACCACCTCTGGCTGGCCCCAGAATGGGGTAGGGATGGAGATTTTGCAATATCCTTTCCCCAGGAGTAGGGAGGGAATGGGGATTTTGCAGTATCCTTCCCCTGGAGTTGGGTGGAAATGGAGATTTTGCAGTATACTTCCCCTGCCATGCCCACCAAGCCACACCACGCCCACCAAGCCATGCCCACAGAATCAGTAGTAAAAAAAATTGGATTTCACCACTGGTCCATTTGATACTTATATTTTGGCAACTCTATTGTTTAAGTCTTTTACCTTCTCAAACCTCCAATAATCTTTGTATTATCACCTCCTGAGTCACCACTGCTTCCAATCGCTCAAGTTCAGTGTTTTTTCCTCCTCTCCCATTGCAAAAGGGTCTTTCTGGCGTTTTCACTTCAATCTTGATCTCCGAGTCAAACACTATTGTTTCTTCTTACACTGATCTCCTCAGTCTAATTCTTTCCTTCACCGTCTGTTTCCGAAAGTCTTCTAATTATTTTCCCCAGTCCACCATTTTCCTCTGAGTTTAAATTGACTTTCTTTACAATATTTTCTCTTACTGCAGCATAAATTTTATTTTCCTCTTAATCCATTTTTATTTTTCTTTGTCTTCTTTCACCCTCGTGCTATCACTTTCACTCTCGCTTTGAGTTTTTTAGCCTTTACTTTCCTGGCAAAGTTCTTTTAAGTAATCTTGTCTCAACTCTTTCAATCGCCGCTTAATCTCTTGCCAGAGCGTCACTCCCTTTGCCCAAAATCTTTGGGATTGCTCGATTTATTAATTCCAAATCACTGCCCATATGGAAGTCCACAGTAATGGGAATGAGCACAGTAACGGGAATGAGCACAGTAATGGGAATGAGCACAGCAAAAAAAAAAAGCAGGGGTTAAAAGTGAATGAACTACTCACTTTTATACTTCCCAAAACTGGAGTGGTTGTCGCGGCCTCGGATCCGCCATGTCAAAATGACATGACAGATTGCATTTGCGCCGGGTTAAGGAGGGTTCCTCTCATTCCAGCGGGCAGTTGCTTTCCACCTTGCTGTCCCCCGGGCTTCCCCTCCATTTTGCACGGTCCTCCAAACACAGCATACCTTCGAAGGGTCCCCAGGCATGAAAAATCAGAGGTTAAAGGACGGAGCTCATCCTTTCCCCTCTGCACCGTCTTGACATCGCCACCAGAAGTCTATTCTATTCTATTCTATTCTATTCTATTCTATTCTATTCTATTCTATTCTATTCTATTCTATTCTATTCTATTCTATTCTATTCTATTCTATTCTAATAATAAAATACATTTGGCAGGGAAAAAAAGCAAGAATTAATTTAAAAATGTTACAGGATACAAGAACTGGGGGAGGTTTTGGATTGCCAAATTGGGAACTATATTATTATGCAGCGGTGTTAACATGGATGAAAGAATGGATTATACTGAGAAATACAAAATTATTGACATTGGAGGGACATGATTTGCAATTGGGTTGGCATGCCTTCTTATGGTATGGGAAAATTAAGATACATGGTTACTTCCAAAGACACCATATAAGAAATGCTTTATTGTTAGTATGGGGAAAAATTAGAGAACAACAGTATTTGAAGATACCAGTTTGGCTTTCGACAATGGAAGTACTTATACATCCAAATATTATTAATATGGGAAATATAGTTAGATATAAAGATATCTTGACTGAAAAGGGGGAGCTCAAAACTAAACAGGAGTTAAAAAAACAAGGGATTGATATGGTTTGGTAAACACAACTGCAAATACAATCTAGATATGAAAAAGATGCTACATTATATGGTTTTTATATGGAGTTGACAGAATTAGATAAGATATTTACAGGAACAGAAGAGAGGATGATAAAAAATTGTATAGCTACTTACTGCGTATTAAACTAGAAGAAGAGCAAGTGAAGGAAACAATGATAGCATGGGCAAAAAAATTTGGCTATACGATAGAATTAGAAAAATGGAAGCAACTATGGAATAGAAATTATAAATTAACAATGTCAACTGCATACAAAGAGAATCTGTATAAGATGTTTTATAGATGGCATCTTCCACCGGCAAGACTGGCAAAGATGCTTAAAGATAAATCAGCAAAATGTTGGAAATGCCATCAGACACCTGGCTCGTAATATCCAGAGGTAGGTTCCTGCCGGAGCTGCCCGGTACGCAGCTCCGGTAGGGAGCGGTGGATTTCGCAACTGCTCCTGAGCCCTCTCTGCCACCTGGTGCGTCACCATTTTTTTGTGATTTTCGGGCGATTTTGCTTCTGCGCATGTGCGGAAGCAAAATCATGCCAAAATTTCACGAGGGGACGCATGCGCACATGAGAATTTGGCGAGATTTTGCCTCCGTGCATGCGCGCGCATCCTTCATGAGATTTCGGCACGATTTTGCTTCTGCGCATGCGCAGAAGCAAAATCGCGCAAGGGGGCACTTGCGTGTAGTGAGCGCGCCCGCCCTGAAGCGTGGAGATGTGCGCGCATGGCTCCGGCAGCGAGGTAAGTGAGCAATCCGCCTCTGGTAATATCATATGTGGTGGACATGCGTAGAAGCCAAACAATATTGGACAAAAATACGTACGTGGTTGGAGAAGATGATACAACAACAACATATAGCCTTGAAACCTGAAATATTTTTGTGGGGGATTTTACCAGAAACTTATAGTAAAGAAAACATACCGTATTTTTCGGAGTATAAGACGCACCGGAGTATAAGACGCACCTTAGTTTTTGGGGAGGAAAATAGGCGAAAACAATCTGCCTACCAGGTATTCATCTGGCTAGCATCCTTAGTCTGGTCAGCTTCAGCACATTATTTTATCTCCTGGTTAGGACTTAAAAAAACCTTCTTCTGAGAGAGTAACAATGAAAGAGCATGCAAGCCAGTAAGAGCTGGGAAGATCTTTAGCACCTAGTTAGGGCTAAAAAAAACTTATTCGGAGCAGCTTCAGCACATTATTTTATCTCCTGGTTAGGACTTAAAAAAACCTGAGAGAATAACAATGAAAGAGCCTGCAAGCTGGTAAGAGCTGGGAAGATCTTTAGCACCTAGTTAGGGCTAGAAAAAAAACTTATTCAGAGCAAGTAGAGCAATGAAAAAAACCCTGCAAAGACTTAGGGCTGGAAAAACCTTCTTCTGAGAGAGTAACAATGAAAGAGCCTGCAAGCTGGTAAGAGCTGGGAAGATCATTAGCACCTGGTTAGGGCTAAAAAAAACTTATTCGGAGCAGCTTCAGCACATTATTTTATCTCCTGGTTAGGACTTAAAAAAACCTGAGAGAATAACAATGAAAGAGCCTGCAAGCTGGTAAGAGCTGGGAAGATAATTAGCACTTGGTTAGGGCTAGGAAAAAACTTATTCGGAGCAAGTAGAGCAATGAAAAAAAATTCTGCAAAGACTTAGGGCTGGAAAAACATTCTTTGGAAAGAGTAACAATGAAAAAACAATGCAAGGTAAGAGCTGGGAAGATCTGTTAGCACCTAGTTAGGGCTGGAAAAAAAAGCTACATTTGAAGTATAAGACGCACCCAAATTTTCAGCCACTTTTAGGGAGGAAAAAGGTGCGTCTTATACTCTGAAAAATACAGTATATTTGATTATCCATATAATAACTGCAGCTAGAAATGTATTTGCAAAAAATTGGAAAAGTGAACAGATTCCTACAGAGGAGAATGTGATTAGGAAAATATTAGAATGTGCAGAAATGAATAGGTTAACATTGGCAATTAAAGAGAAAGGACAAACCAAATATTATATGATATGGGAACTATTTTATCAATGGTTAGAGGATAAATATAAAAACTAGAAATAAAAGTAGATGAGTGAAATATAGAAAACGTATTAATAGAGTTAAATAATTCAAGAAGAGGATCGTTATAGCATTAGATATTTTATACATTGGTATTGTTAAGAATAGATAAAATAATGAATATGGCTGTAAATCTTAACTGTTATTGCACAAAACATTTGTACCCAGATGACACACTGTTTAATGGAAGATGGATTGTTTGTATCTAAATAAAAAAATAATTTAAAAAAAGATGCTATGTAAACTATCAGCAGACCAATTGCTGCTGTTTGCAGAAGTGGCTTACAATAACTCAGTGCATAGTAGCATGGGTTTTACCCCTTTTAAGGTCGCTATGGGGGTTGAATTCATAGCCATGCTGGAGCTTCCCCAGGGGACCCCATCTTCTGTAACACTGGCGGAGTGGATGGACTCTCTGAGAGGTGCATGGGTTACAGTGCACAAAGCACTAGAAAAAGCAAAGGAGGCCCAGAAAAAGCAAGCAGACTGGAAGAGAGCACTTCAAAGGGAGTTTAAGATGGGCGATAAAGTGTACCTGTCTGCAAAATATCTAAACCTAAGGCAGCCCTGTAAGAAGCTGGGTCCCAAATATGGCTCCCTTCCCCATTGTGTGGATTATTAATCTGGTGACAGTGGAGCTTCAGATGCCAAAGAGTCTTAGGCGGATCCATCTAGTGTTTCATTGCAGCCTGTTAAAGCCCTTCCTAGACTCTAAGCTGAGGCCAGTCGGGGGACCCTATCCACCTCCGGTCCTCATAAAAGGGGAGGAGCACTATTAAATTAAGGACATCTTGGACTCTAGACACCACCGGGGAAAATTGTAGTATCTTGTATGGTGGAAAGGCTATCCCGTAGTGGATGCAGAGTGGGTGGCTGCAAGGGACGTTAAAGCAGCTAATAATCTAGTAAAGAGGTTTCATTCCAGAAACCCTAAATGACCAAAGTAAGATATACAATATGTTTTGTAAGAAGCGGAATTGTTCACATGTATATATGCTTGTATTTATTCCATATGTATCCTTCTTTTGGGGGTGGGGTCGGCATGTCAAGAGTGATTTGCTGACTTCCGGTTTGGCTCCACAGGCATCGTGGACGCTCCTCGTCGGGCGCCTCTTCCGAAGTCCTGTAAAAGCCGCCAGATCAGCTGTCTGGCGGCTTGAAAATCTTCTCCCCGGGCGTAGGAGAGAGATGAGAGCCTGACAGGTGGGGTAGAGCCCTCCTAGTGCCCTAGGAGTCAACTAGGGGCACGAAGGGTGAGGGCTCCCCAGGTAGCCTGTCTCCTGCTCCGGGACTTCGGATGCCTCCGCTTATGCGAAGCAAGATGCCGCAACCACCGCTGCTTTTACAATGGGATTTATAACTACTTCAAGCACTAAAGAAAGCAGACAGAGAAAGGCAGGAGTTCAGAAGGCTTTTTTAATGGAAACTTTTGATCCTGAGAATTGGCTTTTTTCTTCTTGTTTCCTGATTATGGATTAAAATAACAACTTATATCTTTTTAAAAATAAAAGACTATCTGGTTTTGTATTTGGAAAGAACTTTGTCAACTAGAGACTTGGCTTTCTCTTTGTACTTTTCTGGAAATATTGGAATGGCTTCTAAATCTGGAAAGACTGTTTCAAATAAAAGAACTGAATATTCCTCTGGTTATACTTCAAGAATGCAACTTACTTCTGAATTAGCACCCCCACAGACTTTAACACCTGAAAATTTATATAATACTTTAAAAGTTATGAAAAATGATTTGGTTATGGAGTTCAACTCAAAAATTAATGACATTAATAAACAAATGCAGGCTGCTTTAAATAAGATGGATCAACAAGTGAGGAAAGATGTGTTAGATGTTTGTAATGCATTAGCAGTAAATATGGAAGTTTTGGAGAACGATGTGGAAATAACTAAACAATCCTTGATAATTTCGGAGGAATACATAGACAAAACTCAAAGTGATATTGCAAATCTTGAAAAAGAGGTGTTAATGACTCAATTCAGAAGCATGGAATTTGCTATAAGGGTGCGGGGCCTGAAAGAGGAAAAATATGAAGATCTGAAAGGAAGGATGGTGGAGGCTTTGGAGCAGGTGTCTGGAATGCTCAAAGAGGAACTGGCTACGCAAATTGATAAGATATACCGAGTCAATTCTTGGTTTGCAAAACAAAAACATTTGCCAAGGGACATTGTAATATATTTTACCACAAGAGCTTTACGGAACAAAATTACACAGGCGACTTTCAAGAATAATCTTCAGGTAAATGGCCAGGAAATAATGATATTGAAAGAAATTCCTCCCAAAATGCTTAAAGCCAGAAAAGATTATACCTTTTTGGTAGAAGAGTTTAAAAGACGAAACCTACAGTATAAATGGGATGCCCCAACAGGGATAGTGGTGAAATTTTTGGAAAAAAGATACCGGCTTAATACGATAAAGAAAGCTACTGATTTTTATGTCAATGTTTTAAAGGCTGATATATCTAAAATTCCAGAGGAAAGAAGCACGAAAGTAACAGAGGAGGAGAAGGAAAAGCCATCCATATTTGTTCAAACTGAAAGAGTTTCGAAGATTCAAGGTGATTTGCAGAGCCAGACAGAAATTTACAATGTGGAAAAGGAGACAAAGGATCAAAGTCAGATGGGAGGCGAGCTGTCAAATTTAAAACCATCAAGCTACAAAAGGCTGCAACAACCAGATTCAAAATCTGATCGAGAGGAAGGATTGGTCTAAGTTTGGTGTTAGTGTTGAAATTTACAGGATGGATTAATATGGTTTTTTTTTCTTTCTTTTTTTCTCTTTTTTGTTTTTCCTTTTCTCTATTCTCTTTTTTTATTATTAATATTTTTTTAAAAAAACAATTAATGATTCAGAATTCTTGTGAAGTTAATAATTTGATATATTGTAACATTATGTTTTTATACTGTGTCTGACTTTATGATCAAGTTTAAGGTTTTTGAGGTATAAGGGGTTAGAAATTTTAAAACACTGGAATTAACAACTTGATAGAATATTTTAAATATTTAGTATTTTGAATAGGTATAAATATTTAATGTTTATTTATTATCTATGTAATACTTACTCAAGCTTTATTTAATCTTGAGGAAATGTTGTGATGTTGTAACTGATTGAAATGGAGAGGAAAGATTTTCTTCTTTTTTCCTATTTTTATTAGATTATATATAGATTATATAAAGGATAGATATTTAGTGGGGTAAATTACCAGCCTGAGATACTGAATGGTGTTTGATTGATAATATGCTTGATTTTCTTTTGATTATGTTTTAAAAAATTTTGTATAATTAGGAGTTAAAGACCCAAAGAAATGTGAAAATTAGAATTTTTTTAAATTTAATTTAAACTTATTTTATTGAATATTATGCCCTGTACTTTCTCTGGGAAGTCCGGGGGTGGGGGAGGGGAGAAGGGGGGAGGGTAAGGGGATGGATTGGGGTTAGGGGGGAAGGGGGGGGAGAAAAGAGAAAAATGTTTGTACTTTGTACTAATAAAACTTTTTGAATTAAAAAAAAAGAGTGATTTGCTCTTTCACCTAGTTATTTCTTCGCTCTCTGCTTGACAACAATCGGGACGGGGTGGTGGTGGTTGGAATGTCTGGGGTGGGAATGGAATACCAAGACTCCATCTGCAGATCATGACACCAAGCTGCCTCCCCCAAGGTCACGCCTTGCAGGTGTTTGAACAATGCAGGCTGTTCTCATAACAAAAGAAGCGTATTCAATTGGACAACGCAATGAACTGAGGGTTTGGTCAACAAGGGGCAATCAAGTTTAACTATGTTGGCTTTTGCGTGGGAAACTCAGAGCTGGTTTCGCTTCTTCTGTGCCAATGTAGTGTATTCAATAAAGTTTCACTTTTTGGGAGAAACAATGTCCCATGTGTTCCTTTTTTGGATTCACTAGCTGGACAGCTGACAGCCAGTTCCACTCTCTGCTGGCAACACTTTCAGGAGAAACAAAGCCCTGAAATCTAACATTTCCAGCCCTGCCTCTGGTCAGGATTCATCTCACCTACCTTTTCAAGGATCCAAAGGAGTGTAATCAGTAAGACAGTTCAAACTGCCTATGGGTTTTTTGTAGAGAGGCAGCTACTTCTTAATCCTCCTTTTGACTATTTCATGTTTTGCTTTGCTATCATAACTGCCAGTTCTTCTCTGCCCTTCCCTTCTGGACTCAAGTCTTTCCAAATTCCCTTTCATGTCCAAAACAAACTTCTCATCTTGGCCTTTGATCATTTGCCCTGCCTGTACAACTTTTATTTTTTTGCAACGGTGATCTCTCCTAGCTTTCCCTGCTCCTAGGATATCACTGCTTTTGCAGAGCTGAGACTTGTAGTCACTCTGCAGACAATCTCCAAAGGCTAGCTTCCTCCAGAACGTTTTTATCTTGGTCACTTTCATTCTTTCCATGACTGTTTTAAAACTATCCTTAGTCTTGTTGAATACAAACAAATACTAATTTGTGAAAAGAAACTAGTACCTCCCCATTTGCTATTCATGACCAAGCTTTGTTTTTTCACTGGACATCTGCATGTTACAGAATCACATGCAAAGTGCCGGAAGACTTGAGGACTCAAATGTAGAGGTCTCCAGCCCTTTTGGAACAGGGGAGACTTTTGGAATCTGGTGAGCATGTTATGGGCTCTCTCACAAAATGAACGGAATGAAAGCCATAAGCAATCATAAAATACCCATTTCCCAGAAAGCAGTCTGTTAGGTTCCTCCTAACAATGCCGCCTTGCCTCCCAGGAATCTCCTGTTCCTTCCCTTTTTACTTTCTCCTGAGCAGATGGACACCCATCCAAGCAAAGCGCTGGGTTGCAATCCCTTCACAGCTTTATTTTCTAAGCATGTCTCTGAGATATAAAGGGGCTTAGAAAGATTGTTTGAAAGCCTAAACATATTTTGCTGGAAACCAGTGATTTCCTTTGCACAATGCTATTTTTCCATCCTCCTTAATAAAAATAATCTAAAATCTATGTAAAATCACATAAGGCAGAGTCTGGTGTGTAGTTTGGTTTCTTCCAGCAGGGAGGTGACACGAGGCTGGCTCCAGGTTTTGATTAACACCTCCTTGAGAGAGGGGTCTGTCCCTCAGCCGTTGAAGGTGGCGGTGGTTAGGCCCCTCCTCAAGAAGCCCTCCCTGGATCCAGCAGAATTTAAGAACTTCCATCCAGTCTCCAACCTACCCTTTGTAGGTAAGGTTGCTGAGAAAGTGGTGGCGCTCCAACCCCAATGGCTGTTGGAGGAAACGGATTATCTAGACCCTTTTCAATTGGGTTTCAGGCCCGGCTACAGCATGGAAACTGCTTTGGTCGCGCTGATGGATGATCTCTGGCGAGCCCGAGATGGGGGTTTCTCCTCCATCTCAGCTGCTTTCGATACCATTGACCAAGGTATCCTTCTGTGCCGACTAAGGGAGTTGGGAGTGGGTGGCACCGTTTTACGGTGGTTCTCCTCCTATCTCTCTGGTCGGTCACAGTCGGTGTTGGCAGGGAGACAGAGATCGACCCCTAGGCCCCTCGTCTGTGGGGTACCTCAGGGTTCGGTTCTCTCCCACCTTTTATTTAACATCTACATGAAACCACTGGGTGAGATCATCCGACGGCATGGGGTGAGGTACCAGCAATATGCTGATGACACCCAGTTGTACATCTCCACCCCATGTCAATTCAGTGAAGCAGTGGACGTGATGGGTCGGTGCCTGGAAGATGTAAGGGTCTAGATGGGAGTCAACAAGCTCAAACTAAACCCAGACAAGATGTGGATATTGCCTCCAAAGGACCAGGTAGATCGTCCCTCCATAGTCCTGGGGGGAGAAAATTTAATCCCCACAGAACGGGTTTGCAATCTGGGTGTCCTCCTAGACCCACAGTTGAGATTAGACCACCATCTGACAGCTGTGGCTAGGGGGACCTTTGCACAGGTTCGCCTAGTGCACCAATTGCGGCCCTATTTGGAGCAAGAGGCTCTACTCACGGTCACTCATGCCCTTATCACCTCACGGCTTGATTACTGCAACGCGCTCTACATGGGGCTACCCTTGAAGAGTGTTCGGAGACTGCAGTTAGTCCAGAATGCAGCTGCGCGAGCTGTTGTGGGTGTCTCAAGGTACACCCACACTAAGCCCATCCTTCGCCAGCTGCACTGGCTTCTGATTGGTCTCCGGACACAATTTAAGGTGTTGGTTCTTACCTTTAAAGCCCTATATGGCTCAGGACCAGTTTATCTGCGTGAGCGTCTGCTACTGCATTCCTCCCAGCGCCCTGTGAGATTGCACAGGGTCGGCCTCCTCCAGGTCCTGTCAGCTAGACAATGTCGGCTGGCAGGTCCGCGGGGGAGGGCCTTCTCTGTAGCGGCTCCGATTCTTTGGAACCAACTACCTTCCGAGATCCGTACTACCCCCACCTTACTGGCCTTCCGGAAAGAGCTTAAGACCTGGCTTTCCCGGCAGGCATGGGCCAATGACCCGAAGATATGGTCTTGTTAGATCGGCCCAGGTATTCATGTCGGAGTGAAAGTTCTTTTTAAATAATATATTGTACTTTTTAATATGCTTTTAAATTGCATATTTAAATTCTATTGATTGTGGTTTCTATACCTTACTGTGAGCCGCCCAGAGTCCCTCTGGGAGTTGGGCAGCATAGAAATTCCAATAAACTAAACTAAACTAGAAAGTCCAGTGTGTATCATGTCAATAAGAGTGATCCTACCTGATACTAAGGAAAAAAATTCCTGATGGTGAGAGCAATTGACCAATGGAACTGCTTACTTCCTGGAGTTGTGGGAGCTCCATTGCTGGAGGTTTTCAAAATGGTATAAGGACTCCTGCCTTGAGCAAGGGGTTGGACTAGAAGACTTCCAAGGTCCCTTCCAGCCCTATCATTCTATGTTCTAATAACAGTCTTAATGAAAAGTCACAAGTTCTGTGCTAATGTCCACATGCCCAAGATGCCAAGTTCAATCCTTGGCATGTTCAGGCAAGGCTGACAAATACTTTGGCATGAAATATGGATTTCAATATTTTCCTATAAATCTATGTCATTAAAATATTCTGTTCTTTCTGTGCAGTCTCTGGTCTTAATTTTCAAACAATCTTTTTAATGAATGAAACAGTATAGTTCCTGAAGTTGAGAATCAGTTTAGTATTTTCTGTTCTGTTTTTAAATAGATCTGGAATATTTGACACTGGTCTGGAGTGATATGAAAGGGAGATAAATCTGTTCTCTGCATTTATCTTTCAACACCTTTTCCCTATTGCCTTTTAAGTTTTTAATTTGCAAAATGCAATTATATCAGTCTATTGGGCTTCATTAGGTTTACATTAACTAAAATATCTTTTACCAAAATAGTTTTAAAACATTTGTAACAGTACTTAAGGGGATTTATTTTAATGACTCAGTGTTTATTTGCTGTCTTTTAATGATTACTCAATTACTATTCACCCTTTTTTCAAAAAATGCTATCAAAATTTACAGCATGCTCAAATGAATTGACTCATCTGGCAACATCAGGTCTGCTGATGTAAACAAAAGGGCAGAAAGAAACCCATATTCCTCCTAAATGTGAAAAATTGTATTTGTAGCACACTAGTTGGGATAGAAGTCTGAAAGTTTGGAGACAAGGGTTTGAAACATATTGCTTAGACCAAGTGTTTCTTTGCAGACCACAGACCAGTAATTCCAGAAGGTCATTTCCAAACACTTCTGCCTTCAATTTGTTGCTAGCCAGAAGAACACAGGCTGTGCTGTTCGATGGAGGGCACTTGCTCTACAGATATTGCCAAGTTTAGTATGCACCTGCTAATATTCCAATGTCCTCCAATGCATGGGTTTCTGATAGAAAACTTGCTGGCATGCATGTGTACTACTTCCAAGAGAACCAACTTTGCTATACTCCTGCTTTTCTCATGCCAATAACTTGTTCAGAAAACAGAAAATGATTATTTTCCCCACCTTGGGCCTTGATATAAGTGAATGCCTGAGAAAAAAGGGCCTCATCACACAGGAGGCCACTCTTTAGCAGATCTTTTTATCTTACCTAAATAAATAGCTGGTGGTGTTTTTAGTGGCTTAATACAGGCAATGAGGTGAAATAATCCTTGTGTTCTAAGCTGCCACAACAGAACCCTTCTTCCTGTTCTATTTCTACTTGGATAAATTAGATGAACATAGGTTACTATTTTCTGCTGCTGCTATAAAGATCTCAAACTCATAGGAATTTCATTGAATTTCATTCAAAATTCCAAGCAAATTTCTATGTCACTCAAGCTGCCTTCCCCACAACTGAGTGCATTCCTCCAGTATTGCAGCCAATTTGAGGAGATATTCCTCTCCTCACAATCTCTTGTGGTATTTAAAGCACTATTGTAACAATATAGTTTGAGCTTTGAGTAGCTGCTGCTCTCATTTCTAACAAGGAATTTGATTGCAAAAGGTTTGCAAATCTCTTTCTCCCTCATCCCAATTTTCAATAAAGGGGCACTCCCAATGTTGTATTCTATACCCAACTGTTCCGCATCGCTTTTTATAGTACCTGGTCACTTTGAAATGTATTTAATTGCAGAATTCAACATGTGCAAATAGGGTTAAGTGAGAACATCCAGAAGAGTCCTGGTGGTGCAGTGGTTATAATGCAATATTGCAGGCAAACTCTGCCCATACCCTGGAGTTCGATCCTGATGGAGCTTGAGGCTGATTCAGCCTTTCATCCTTCCGAGATCAGCAAAATGAGGATCCAGCTTGCTGGGTAGTTTATAATATGCTGACAATGGGGCGATATATAAGACTAAGTGCCATTGCTATTACTAAATGCTGTAAAAGATACTTCCATTTGCAATTATTTCAAGACAAGCATCAGCCCCTTCCCTTTGCCTTCCAATGGAATATCCTCCATCCTAGAATCACTGACTTGGAAGGGATTTGGAGGACTTCTAATCCAATCTACTGCCCAGAACAGAAATCCCCAGACCATCCCAGACAAATGGAAGTCCAACCTTTGCTTGAAAATGTCCAGGGATATAATATTCATCACTCCGGAGAACAGGCTATTCTGCTTAATAACTCATGTGCTCAGAAAATTGCTGAAGCTTGGTTCTTCTTCTACTTTTGGACCTATGGACCTATCCATACCCTCTTCCCCATGACAGCTCTTCTGGTATTTGAGGACTCCTATCATGTCTCTTCTTTAAGCTATTTTTCTGCCATCAGAACAAATGTGCAGGGCCCAGCCTCCCTAACACTGATATTTAGGAATTTTGTTGCTCCCTACTTTCTTGGCCAAGCAGTGTTCACCTTTAATGACTCCTCTGACAAGAGATGGACTATGTACTGCAACTCTATCATTAGCTTTTTCATCCAATTCTCATTGCTACAAGGATCTCATATCTGCCAATAGAGTCCTTCCATCATTGTAATTTTTTATCCTACTTGACAATATCCTTTAATGGTTCCCGAATAGCAGACCTTCCTGATTTTACTTTGCTTTATTTATTGTTTCATTGTCATATTCACAATCTTTTTTCTTCAAATTTGCACTTGTCTCCCCCACCCCTTCAATTGGCTTTTGTTGATTTTGAAAATCTAAAAATGATCAAACCTGAGCAGTATATGGATGGGAGGCCCAACTAATAAGTTGAAAACTATCCCAAAAGATGGCAATGACTAACCATTTCCATATTGACTTAGCAATCCATCTTTCCAAGGCCGGAAAAATGAGGACACAGATTGTTGGGGGCAAGATGCTGACTTTGTGAACTGCTTAGAGAGGACTTTAAAGCACTGTGAAGCGGTATGTGAGTCTAAGTGCTATTGCTATATTGTTAGAAGAAAATCATGTGAATGAATTCTATAAAATATCCAGCAATTGTTTGACTTGGAAAGTTTACCTCTTTCATAGCAAATAGCCAATTACCCCAATGATTCTTCTTCATTCTATGCCAGACATAAAGCTAAACTGGGCACCTAACCCCTGATACGAAAGCTCTACAGATCTGGAAATAATGCTGAAGGACAGTCACATCATACTTCTCCAAATACAGATAATTCTGGCTAAGTTTACATTAACTAAACAACTGAATATGTTTTTAGAACTGCAGGCTTTGCCAATGACAAAGAAAAGATGATCACTAGTTGCCCAGTAAGGAAGAAGAGATAAACTATCATATCAAGGCAAAAGCAAGAAAAAGGACCACACAATAGCACTATCTCAACACTATCTCCCCTTATAATTTTCAAATATTACACAGAATCTTCAGCTTTTGTTTTAGCAATAGGGGTTGGAAATTTGATCTTTTCAAAAATGTAAATTCATGGGACACAGGTTCCATCACATTGCTGATTTCATTATGATATCGGACAAATATAGCTTGTATTGGAATTCTTCAATGTCTGACATGCAAATAAGAAAGGCTTTGGTATCCATGAAAAAGAATGGGGCCAGACTTTTCATATTTCATTTTAATGATTGGATTATAAATAAAGTTTATTATAATTTCCTCAAGACAAAAATCAAGGCTCAGCTATTCATTATAGACTTGGAACAAGACAGAATTCTGATCTAGAGAAAATGTTGGAGGTGTATTTTGATTCCAAACAGGAGCAGCTTTAGTTAAAGACTCACAGTCATGATGAGCTACTAACCAATTTTTGCTTTTTACCATTATTGAAGACTTCAGTTTAAAGGGCTAGGTTGAATCATAATAGTCAGGACATCCTTGTATTTAAATGGCACAGTGTTTCTGTATGTTCCTGAAAATTAAAAATGCAACCTGGAACATTCTGGAATGTAACTTCATACTTTTTCCAATTAAATCAGAGTACTCTTCAGACATATTCCACCTATCTCCCTAGAAATCCTTCACTCTACCTCTACAGAGTCAAGGGCTCTGCCCAGGAAAATATTTCTGACAAGAATATATATCATTTAGAATTCAAGTTTAGCTTGCATCATTTGCTGAGGAAGCATGGGAGGGAGGGGGAAAAGAGAAAAACATACAAAGAGGAAAATATGCTAATTTTCTTAAGAAACAAATGCACAAACCACCTATGTATTTGGTTTCCCTTCACCCATCGTCCCTCCTCATCCTTCTCTAGAATGCACTGATGTAGTTTGTTTGCATGTGTGAGAGGGAAGGAGAGAGTGTGACAATGCACCTCTTCTGGGAAAGACTTTAGAAGTTTTTTGGTCCATGTAGCAAATATAGATTATGAGGATTCTAAAAAGTAGTTTAGGAGCTCTTAATAAAAACCTGGGAGACAGGACAAAGAGCAACAGAGATAAAAATTATAATTCCTGTGTTTCAGCCCAAACTCTGGGTAGGAAGATTAAGGAATATGCAGGAATCAAATCCAGGTGTTATAAGGTTTCAATCTTCTAACTTTCACCTATATACCACTATGTTCTTCCCTGAGTTAGGAATGAGATCCAGAAACTAAGAAGAGATTGGACGAATAGTGGAGGGTTTCAAATTCTTCAGCTAATCTCAGCTTTCAAAGGCAAAGCAGCAGAGAAACCACAAAGAAGGAACATCCAAGTCCATCTAGAGTTACATTTTGGATCTACCTGCTGTATATGGAAATTCAAGGTCAGTGTCTGTGACACAAATCTCCACTTGGATCAAGATCTGCAGGAGATCTGACCTAGCCTTCTCAACCCAGATGGCTGTGTGCTGAGAAGCTTCCTGAGGCTGGAGCTCAGTCTTCAACAAGGCAGAATGTGGGAGCCAGCTTCAACAAATATTCTCCTTCTATTTGATTGAAACTCTGTCTTCAAATCTTGAACAATGCCAGGAAAAACAGGACAGGAATCTCAATATTGTCTTCCAGTGCAAAATAAGTGCACAATCCTTCATTAAGACTGAAACTTTGGTGGCTGCAAAGTTCAGTACTTCCTCTCATAAATTAGGCTGCTTGCAATTCAAGAAATCCAGATTAGGCTTCCATCTTCCTCAGACACAATCTGTTGAAGGAGTTTCTGGGGGAGAAATAGAAGAAGATTTTCAAACAAATATTGGAAAGGAATTTACATTATGCAAGGAAAGAGCCGAGGTGGCGCAGCGGTTAGAGGCAGGTACTGCAGACCACTTCAGCTGACACTGATCCGCAGGTCAGCGGTTCAAATCTCACCGGCTCAAGGTTGACTCAGCTTTCCATCCTTCCGAGGTGGGTAAAATGAGGACCCAGATTGTTGGGGGCAATATAAATATACATTGCTTACTGGTGTAAACCGCTTAGAGAGTGCTTGCACTGTGAGGCGGTATATAAATCTCACAAAATAAATAAATAAATAAAGAGTGAAATAGCAAAAGCAAAAATGTATACTTCTACTGAATAAAGAAAAGAACTGCATTAGATTTGGGTCTGATTCTGAAGCAGGATCTCTCTAAAGCACCTGGCACAATCGGAGTCATAATAAGATTTAAAGAAGCCCTAACAGGCACAAATGTCACTTAACAGACATTACCAAACTGATTCAAAATTACTAAAGATAAGAACTGTGTCCCTTGAAAACAAGCAACAGTGTCCCTGTGCCACTTATGACATTCTAAATATTTGGGTATAATCCAACAGCATAGCACCTTGTGTTAGATAGCTGCATAAGGTTATATTTCCTGGTTTGGGGAAGCAGAATCCCTAGAAGAATTAAGTGGGATTCATTTATGTCCTAAGGAACAAAAGATGAAAACAAAACCAACGAATTAGGAAAGGCCGCTAAGTGTAATAGTGATGGAATTGTACCAATAAACTTGCCTGTGCAAAGCACTTTGATTCTGAGCCTCCATTTTGAAGTGTTTACTCATACCAGAAGCAAGCTGGGCATGCAGGCCTCACCTGTGTGCAGAATGAGGGGCAACTGGTGTGTAAAGTTGAGGGATTTTGCGGTTGAGTAGCGGGTGCAGGGCTTCCTTTAGACGCTGGTAATTCCTCTCTAGTTCTCGCAGGAACTCACGTTGGTCTGGTCCAATCAGTGTCTTGCTTTTACGAAGAGCATCTTCACATCTAAGAAAATAGTCAGATGGATATGCATGATGGTACTGGCTTAGAAAGGCCTCAAAGGGTTTTCTGTCTCCTCCTTTGGGCTATTTACTGATGTCTAAGTGTTCCAACCTTGATGTAATTTCTCCCAGCTTCTAGCCTGAAATGCCATCAAAGGGAGATAGATTTTTGAAGTGTCTATTAGACTTAGAAGGTTCTGGGGACAAACTTTTCTCCTCAGATCACCCTTACTGAACTGCAGAAGGCCTTGGCAATGAACTCATTTGCTGCAAAATGTACTCCTTTGATTGGTTTTACTTTTAGTTGTCTGGAACTTTTTAGAGGAAAAGCTGAATATCAAGTTAATAAACAGACTAAAGTTAGCCAACCAAAGGGGGATTGTATAGGCCTGGCTGACATTAAAGGAAACTATTTTCTTTGATCCACTAAGAACTGAAACATTTTTTTTTGCAAAACTCAATACAAAAGACAAAATACACAATTGGGCAGAGAGCAAAGTTGTGTATAAGGGATGGACAGCAGTGAATTATTTAGCCCACCTTTCTAGAGGCGCTGTATCTACCTTTCCTTGTTAAGACAAAATTGTCAAGAGAAATTGTTTCAGCCAGTATGTGAACGAAGTTGCTTTAATTAACATAATGAAATGTTAGATGCTTCTAAGAGCATGCCATAAGAATTTTCCATAAATAACTTTTACCCAATTTAAAATGATCACAGGTCAGAGTAGGAGTGGAGAAGAATATTCAGCTCTATCAAATATTCAAAAAGAGATACTGACACAAATGAATTGAGGCAGCTTTGTTACTTGACAAGTGGTTGTGTGTAAGGGCCGCTTCATCTATCTTCTTTTACTGGACCAGGAAGAGCCAGATAAAAGTCCACCCTCACTCATGAAGCTCTCTGAGCCAGTCCTTTTTTTTTTTTAGCCCAGCCTAACTCCGTACAGTTGCTATTGTAGGTATAAAATTAGGGGAGTCGTCTCCCCCCCCCCCCAGCTTTCAAGAAAAAATACTGCATTTATGCTGACTATCTCCTATGACCAGAAGAGGGTAAAAGATAGTCACTTTTGAGCTGAACTTGAATGCTGGTGAACATGTCCACATACTTTCTAAGTACTAACCAGAACATCTTTGCTTAGCTACTGAGCTTAGATATGGTTGGTTAGATGCTGCCACCTGCTGAAACTATACGCAGGAGTCTCTTCTTATTTTATCTCCAGAACATCTAACAGAGAGAGGCCAAAGTCATTGGTGAGCCCCATATTTGAAAAGGATCTTTTACTTGGCTCTCCTTAGTCCATTAAAGGAACCTACCTCTCCCCAACCACAGTCTATCCCTTGGAGCACTGTACTCTGCTGATTTTTTGGGATCCACACAACAGTTCTATTAACCAGGATACGTATTACTTTGATATATTTTGTGTGTGGAAGCAGGATGTAGGTCAACACAGTAAAAGCAGAGTATTCCATTAGCTCTTCTAGGGAGCACATGGCAGAGGCATCCTCCATCTCCATGCTCCAATCCTCATAACAATCTCCTCCCAGAGCTGCTATTCTGGAAAGTAGAATAGTTCTGGAAGGCTAGTTTTGTAAACTCACATTACAATTAAAACAGAATTCCAGTTGATCTTCCTTTAGCATAGCTGGAAGTTATTTTAACTGTAATGTGAATCAGGGAAATCTGTGTCTAAGAAGCAAGCTTTCTAAAGTTATTATCTAAGAACACTTTTTCTGTCCTGTACAAATTCTGTATATGTCTTTTCACTGACCTTCCCAATATTACTTGCAAAAGAAATCCCCTTCATTCCCTAAGACCATTTCTGGTATATCAACTTGGAGTTGCTTTTTATGCTGCCCAAAAAGACATTTCTTGACTCTATTATGAAGACTCATATCATCTAACCCAAATCCCAAAAACTTCAACCTAAGATTATCTACCATCGACCTCACACCATTCCTAAGAGGTCGGTAAGGGACGTGCATAAGTGCACAATCGTGCCTACCGTTCCTGTCCTAATGTACCCATATATTCATATCTCTTTTACTCTTATTCATGCTTGTACTATTACATATATATTCAATCATGTTTTACTGTTTATACTTTGCTTATAATCATATATGCTTGGGTGGGAGGTCTAAGAGAAAGTGCCTGGTCAAGGCATACAGCCTGGAAACCTCTTTTGTGTTCCTTCTCTCAAGAAGCTTGGTCAATCCGAGTGAAGGAAAATGAAGACAGGCAGACTGACGGTGGCTTGATGATGTTGGTGGGAAAGTCAGTCCCATATTCCAGAGCTGTAGTCACAGGCCCTTTGGTCATCCCGGAGCAGCTCCTCCACCCAAGTGCATTGGCCTGTCGGGGGTGGAAGAGCTACTCCGGGATGACCAAAGGGCCAGTCCTGTGACTACTACAGCTCTGGAATATGGGACCGGCCCGTGGTGAGGCTGGAAATCTTTGCCATAGGGGGTAGCACGTACAATGTGCAACTTTGCAGGTGGTGCAACGTACAAAAAGGAGTGCAGCCCTCGCCAGTTGGAACAAGGTAATGGTGCTGTTGCGGTGGGGGGGCGGCCCAAGCGGCGGTGGCGATGGCTGGAAGGTGCAGGAGCAAAGCGCTACTTGCATTTGCACGGCATCAGAATTCCACCTTCGCCGTGGTATATTTGCGCCAGCTGGTGGCGCCAAGGCAGCCCTCATCTCCTGCTGCCTGGGGCTCAGAGCGGTAAACCGTATCCGGGAAGCACTACAGCAGAGAGAACCAGCCGGAGTCAACCCTAGCTTTGCTGTCCATTGCGGATGCTAGATCAGCCCCCTGCAAACTCTCGTCTCTCGAGGAGCCCGGCCGAAGTTTCTCACACCGCTTCAGCGAGCGCTCTTCAAGAGACGAGAGTTTGCAGGGGGGTGGTCTAGTGTCCAGGCTGGCTACAAGAGAACCGTTCATTCTCGGCCACATTTTGAGATTTCTAGCTGCAATGGACAGCAAAACTAGGGTTGACCCTGGACACTTCTCTCCGCTAACAGGCGACCAAGCTAATTGCCTGAAGGACCCCATCCTGTCCCTGGGAGTCAAAGTGCTGAAGCGTGAGCGGCGCGGGAACTTCGGCAGGGCTCCTCGGGAGAAATGGAAAGATTTCTCTGCGGACCACCAAAATTTTCTCGCAGACCACCAGTGGTCTGTGGACCACTGGTTGGTGACCACTGATCTAAATGGTTCTCTGCAAAGGGAGGAAGAGCACATGGGGATCTCAGCCTCATGTTAATCCCAGCAATGATGTTTTGGGATAAAACAGTTGCATCTGGATTAATGTGAGAAGTTTGCAAGTTTTAAGGGTCATTTCTGATCTAACATATCATACTTGGATGGCTATCTATATTGAGAGTTTTGCCTAGAGGTTTCGGGTGGAGCCCACTTTGTTTTCCCACCCAAGCGTTTACATTATGAGCATTTGTGCATTACCTCTTAGTGAAATCTTTGAAGCACAGTCGGAGTTTGTTGTGGTGTCGGTAGAGCTTGGGATCATCAGGGATCTCAGTCAGAAATACCTGTGCCACTTCCAGAGGACCCTGCAACAGAAAGGGCATGGAGATGTAGTATGGTAAAAATGCTTGAACTGGAGTCAGCATCTGGGACACTAGTGGAAAGATTTCCTTCCCTTGCCATTCCATCTCTATCAAACTCAATTTTAGGCCACTCTTAGACATCGTTATTTTTATTTAATTATTAACCTGAATTCATTCCTCATTCACTGGCGTATCTTTAGAAGGCTTACACATTATAAAATAAAAAATAAAATAAAACAAGAACCAAGAAAACAGTAACACATAGACCATACACCAAACTCAAACAATCTTAAATCCAAGATGCCCTATCAAGAGAACTGATCATTTCATCCTGCCTCAGGACCTACTGAAAGAGGCATATTCCTAATGTTTTATGAAAATACAGCAGGAATAAGGCCATACGGACCTCAGAGAAAATGCTGTTCCAAGGGGCAGGCACAGCTACAGAGAAGACATGTCTCCTAGGACCCTTTAAATGACATTGTTTTATAACCATGTCCTGGAATATGTCAATTCTACTTGGTCTTACTGATTGGGTGAAATGATTGGCCTCAGAAGAAAGGCAGTCCTGTAGGTAACCAAAGCCTGAGCCTAAGCCACGAAGGGCTTTAGAGATGACAACACTGAATTGTACCTGGAAGTCCACTGGTACCCACTGCATCAACATAATCACCTTGTTTCCCCTGCCTCATCATAGTCCTATTCATGCTGCCACTCCATTGTGTCTGATAACATAGTTCTCCTACAGTGATAACATAGTTCTCCTACCTACAACCTCTATACAGGTTCTTCCGTAGGTCATTGACAAACACAATCAATGCTGCTCAGTGCTTACACATCCCCAAACTTAAATCCCATGGTCTTCTGCAGTTGCTGTGTATCACATATCCATCATTATGTAATAGCTCATGTTTCCTTCATTTTGCAACATCTTTGTTCCTCAACTATTATCTCTGCCAAGAGAATTCAATTCTGTTCTCACTCAACCCCACTTTGCTAACCAGGCCTGAAGCCTCTCTGCCTGCAATAAAACAGTTCTTCCCATTCCGTGGTTTTAGTACCTGGTTGACTATGGTTCCAACACATCCCTGAAGCACCATCTGCAGCATCTTGGCATCAGCTGGGTCCTGGTGGGTGGCAAAAGCTAATTCCTGAGTCTTCTTCTGCATGTCCTCTATGGCTACTTCAATAGGAATAAGAATAATCTGGAGACAAGACAAGGCAAACATAAACAAAACTGTCAGGAGATTACCTCCTTGTGCTTAAAACAATGTGTATAAATGCAAAAAACTATATAAATTTAGTTCCAATCCAAGTCTTGCATCAGGAAAAGATGGATTCATGTGCTCTACATACAGTATGTTATATTAATGGTTATAATTGTCTGACCTCTATCACATAATTTAATTTACAATGAATGTTTGTTACATTTACTATTTTGCATAATTTATTCTCAATTGACCTATTACCAAGTGTAGCCTGGGAATGCTACAGTTCTCCGATGTGCTGACATGAGAATCCAAAGAATGGGATTGACTCCACCTTCTTCCTTTTAGAGAACATATTCTCTCCATCAGAGCGGAACACATCTCAGGAACAACAAATGTCCAGGCAGACTGGCTCAGCAGGGCCACAATCGATCACGCGGAGTGGCGCCTACATCCGGGACTGTTCAAGGAAATGACAGAACAGTTTGGGATTCCGGTCCTGGACCTGTTCGCCACACCATTAAACAGCCAGCTGCCAAGATTTTACTCCAGGTTTGTAACACCAGGGGCGGAGGGAGCAAATGCACTCCGCACTCTGTGGCCGAGAGGACTCCTATACGCCTTTCCTCCTCTTCCCTTGATCCCGAGGGTAATCAGGAAGGTACTGGAGGAGAAGGCGGAAGTATTAAGTATTAAGCACAGGACTCCCCCCTTTCCTATATTCCTTGTATACATATGACTGCACCCCATTGTATAATACCAACACAATTATTAAATTTGCGGATGATACGACAGTGGTGGGGCTCATTAACAAGAACAATGAGTCTGCTTATAGAAAGAAAGTACAAGGGTTGATATTGTGGTGCAAAGAGAATAATCTTATACTTAACACCAAAAAAACTAAAGAACAGATAACTGACTTTAGGAGAAAGAGAGATGCACATTTACCATTGCACATAGATGGCAAGGAGGTGGAGAGGGTTAGTAGTTTTAAATTTCTGGGTATTTATATCTCAGAGGACCTCTCATGGACTATGAATGTAAACATGCTCGGGAAGAAGGCTTAGAAGAGGCTGTACTTCCTGAGAATGCTCAGGAAGATAAATCTATCTCAGCATCTACTGTTATCCTACTATCGCAGCACCACTGAGAGTGTCCTGACATATGGTATTCTAGCATGGCATGGAAGCAGCTCTGCAGCAGACAAAAAAGTTTTACAGAGAATAATTACAACTGTCCAGAATATCATTGGGCTCCAGCTACCAGCCCTCGACGATATCTCTGCATCTTGCTGTTCTAGGAAGTTGCACAATATTCTCAGAGACTCTTCTCATCCTGCTTACAATCTTTTTGAACTGTTGCCTTCTGGCAGAAGATACAGAACAATTAAAACCCGGGCCACACGCTTTCTGAATAGTTTTTATCCTAGAGCTATAATTGCACTTAATAATGAATTGAAGGGTAACCATCAGTGAGCTGTTGGATAGTATTACTTGGTCTGTTGTATGGATGCTTGAGTGGTTCAGGGTGGGGAATTCGTGGCGGGTGGGGATTGCTATGTGTGTTGGGACTGGTCTTGAAGCATTATGTGAATTTCGTTGTATGGGTGTACTGTGTATATACATACAATGACAATAAATTTATTATTATTATTATTATTATTATTATTATTATTATTATTATTATTATTATTATTATTATTATTATTATTATTATTATTATTATTATTATTATTATTATTATTATTATTACTACTACTATTACTACTACTACTACTAGCTCCTCACTGGCCCAGGAAGCTGTGGTTCGCAGACCTGGTCAGCCTATCGATAGCCAGACCCTGGAGGATCCCGCAGGGAAAGATATCCCTCAGCCAGGGGGCTCTAGTGAATCTGGAGCCACAATGGTTGCAACTGACCGTCTGGCATTTGAGCGGAGAACTCTGACACAGGGCAAGTTGTCTATCAGAGTAATCACAACAATCCAGGCCTCCAGGAGGCCATCAACTAACAGGATCTATGATTCGACTTGGAAGACCTTTTGTAGCTGGTGTTCCAAGGGAGACGTCGATCCCATCTCAGTAATGGTGGCACAGATCCTGGAATTCCTTCAGGGTGGACTGGACAAGGGACTATCCCCAAACACCATACGCAGACAGGTCGCAGCGCTGGTGTCAGTGTTGTCATGCTGGGATCTAGATTCCCTCGCGCATCACCCTATGGTGCACAGTTTCATTAAGGGAGCAACCAATTTAAAGCCTCCAGTGATCCACAGGTATCCCACCTAGGACCTACCCAAGGTCCTGCAGGCACTCTCCTTGTGCCCCTTTGAACTGTTACGGGAGACTAGCCTGCGATACCTCACATGCAAGGTAGCATTCCTCGTGGCTATTACTTCAGCCAGACGAATATTTCGGAACTGGCAGCCCTCTCTGTAAGGGAGGACCTGTGCGTATTCCACCCAGACAGGGTAGTACTGCACCTAAACCCCTCCTTTTTACCCAAGGTTAATTCCTGGTTCCACAGGGTGCAAGAAATCATATTGCCGGACTTCTGCCCGAACTCATGAACTAGAAAGAAAGTGGCACAACTTGGATGTCAGGAGGGCTCTTCGCATCTATATAAAGAGAACAGCTCTCCTGAGAAAAGCGGAGTCACTGTTTGTGTCGTTTCAACCTTCTATGCTAGGTAACAAGGTTACCGCATTGACAGTAGGACGGTGGATATGGGCATGCATCGCCAAGGCCTACAAGCTTCAAGCTCTTTCATTATCCTGGCAAGTGACTGCCCATTCTACCAGAAGCACGGCCACAACGGCTGCATGGGCAACACAGGCCTCTGTAGAGGAAGTCTGTAGGGCAGCGACTTGGTCCTCACTGTCCCAGTTCATCAGACAATATAAGCTGGATGCATTCACCTTGGCCGAGGCAGACTTTGGCAGAAGGGTCCTACAACAGGTGCATACAAGCCTGGGGACTCGAGACCAGACTGCAGCCAGAACAATGTTCTGCCCCAGCGTTGAGTCCCACAAGAAATACGCACACACAAACTGTTCTCAAACACAAGTTGTTTACTACTAATACTTTCTTAGCAGTTGTCTCTGTTTAAAGTTCATGAAATCATAAATAAGTCCTTTCAGTACGCCAGCTGTTAATTAACGTCTTAACAACTGGCCAGAGTCCAAGCCCAACACACAGCAAGCAGTCCAACAAATCAGTCTATCAGATATCAGTCACTTGAACTTACAAAGGTTGGCAGAAAGCCCGGAGGTCATTAGCAGAAGAAGAAATGCCATTTGAAATCAAAAGCCGAATAAGAGTTTCAAAGAACAAGGCAATATATTGGAACGAACGATGTTGTCTCCAGCACTGAAGCTTGGTGTGGCTAAGCTTTAAATAGCCTACGGGCGTGGCCAATTAGCCTACAGTTCTACTCACGAGGAGGCCTCCTCTTGCGTAGCCCCTCTTGCCTGCTAACAGTCCTGCGTGCCCTAGCATCAAGAAGAGGCTCCTCCTCTTCTCCTGAGTCACTCATGTGCACCCCGGGAGGTGCAGAAGGCCCTGGTTGCCTTTCAGCCTCTGACACCGAGTCCTCTCCGACCTCCTCGCTATCGGACTTGGGTACCAGGTGCACGGGCTGATGGTACTGCGCCACAATTGCCTCTCGGTCCTTGGGATCCGTGACCAGCTGCGCGGGACGCAGACGGGCCACAACAGACAAGCCGGCTTTGGTATGTCCCATTCTTTGGATTCTCATGTCAGCACATCGGAGAAAGGGCATTGGTCTTACCTGACATGCTCCTTCTCGATGTGCTGACTGAGAATCCAACCCCACCCTGGTCCAGAGTCCAGAGTCTGGTCCAGAGTCCAGGAGCGGACAACAAGATCAGTGATACGTCAAGTCATCTGCTACGTCTTCATCAAACTGGGGTTCAGCCAGGAGAGGTGTGGCAGAAAAGTGTAGTGGATTCAGTCTCTAAAGGGAAGAAGACGGAGTCAATCCCATTCTTTGGATTCTCAGTCAGCACATCGAGAAGCAGCGTGTCAGGTAACACCAATGCCCTTTTGGAGAATTCTGCATTGCATTCACACAGTGCAATATTTTCTAGCCATTTCTCAGTCTGAATTTAACTTTTCTGAGGTTTTAAAAATGTACTGCTGAAAGACTTTCAAGGCTACTTCCATATGCCATAAATTTTGAATTTCGCATACAAATCATATTCTACAATTTTTTCACTCCCAGTAATTGTGATCCCTGCAAGCTCCATGAGCTGATTCTCCCATTACCTCTTCCTTGTGGATGACATTAATCCGGGTTTTGATGTAAGGGAAAGCATGAGAAGTGGTGAGCAGAGTCTTGCGCTTGAACTGCTCGTGCAGATCCCCGTGTGCTCGTCCATCCAATGTGAAAGGAGTACAAAACATGAAGGTGCGCAGATTGTAGTTCTTGTCAAAGTATGTGACACGGTCCTTCAGTTCATATGTGTCAAAGAAAGGCTCCACATAAGTCAACTGGATGTATGCCTGTGACAAGACAAGAAAGGATCAGCATCCTCTCAGCACTGTTGCATCAGGCACTTGCTTGCTTGGAATTCAGACTATAATTTGAACAAGGACAAGTGAGCAGAGAAGGGAACAGCTCCCCCAAAACCAGCATTGGATTCTTGGAAGGAGGAAACAGGACTAGCGTTCTGATAACCTTGCCATTTCAGTAGTCTATAGACAAGATATGTAGCTTATGGAATGAGAGGAGAAATCTTAAAGGCACTTCCACTGGGGTATATGTAGTATGGAAGAAGAAATGTGGCAAATCACTTCTTACCTAGGAATATTTAGGAATTGCTATGTCTAGAGATCCACAGCTTCTTTCTGCTCATGTCTTCTTGGTTTAAATATACAGTCCACCTGTAAACAGCAATGTCTAACACTATGCACAGAGAATCTACCTTATTAGGATCCAATTTGGTCTTGTCTACAGGATTGGAACCTTTGATGATTTCCACCATTTCATGCCCAAAACGTTCAGCATAAAACTCCTGAATGGAAAACAAAACAGGACAATTTTGCCAAGGCAAAAAGGTCTGAGATCATTCTGGATACCTCAGACCATCAGAATGAGGATTAACACATATCTAGTGGCAAGATAGTTGAATACTTCCTGTGGGATCAGTTTTCTTATCCCTGGCTTTCCCAGGTTTGCTGATCCAGTGTGGGGCACATCTGCACATGCAAAACAAATTGATATCACCGTCAATGAAGCAGTATGTTTAGTGACAGGTTGTCTCAAACCTACACCAATTAAGAAAATATATCCTGTCACTGGCATTGCCCCACCTAAGATCAGGAGAGAAGTAGCAGCAGATGCTAAGAGAACTAAGCAAGATAATGACCCTTGACATCCCCTGAGCAGACATATGTCCCAGGCTCATCGACTCAGATCTAGGAACAGCTTTATGGCAAGAAAAAACATTCTTGAGGGTACACAAAAACAAAATTTAATTAAAATACGGAGGAAGGAGACTATTGAGCAAAGAATAATATTAAAGGAGGACATGCCTGAAGGATCTGACCTCCCTTACACTACTTGGAGGACCCTGATTAGGTTGAGAATTGGAGTGCCTACATGTAAAACAAATAAGTTCAAGTGGAGACTCTTAGCAGATAACAACACCCTATGGGAATGTGGACAGTGTCAGGGTTCCAAGTAATACACCCATTTCAAACAAGACTCTGAGGCAGGTTGGTTCCTGAAAGAACAGTTTTATTTGGGGATATCATCTTGGCACAAACTGGTGGAAAGCCAGCTCTGAATGTTCCTGCACTTTCCACCACATTAAAAAGTAAAAGTTTCCTGTTTTCTCAAAATAATAATTCACATTGTCCAATCTGGATACTGGCTGGTTGCCTGGTTACGTCTCTCCTCCTCCTCATTCCGTTGGAATGTCTCTGACTCACCAAAGAGCTATTTTGTTTTGGCTACAAAACCCCATCTACCTCTACCCCCCTTCAGCTCCAAGCTGTGTCAACCTGAGCCATGTGAAAAGAAACCTCAATAGGAAAAGAAAACGGCCACAGCCAGGTCAGCTTCAGGCTTGACAGGGAGATGCAGATGCAGCCCATCTGCTGGTATGTCGGCTACTACCAGAAACATGTACCAATAATGACTTTTTTTCCGCCAATAACAAAACCAAGAAGGTGGCTTCATTCTGGCAGTTTAAAGTTTGATCTAGACACGGAAGAAGAACAATCATAATACCCATTACAATTGCATTCCTTTTAGTTTTCAACTATATACTATTGGTAAATACAATTCAACACTTCCAAAAGTTAAATGGCAAGTAGAACAAAATTAATATGAGATTTTGATCATTTCCAATAACTAGCTTTTCTTCTTAAAATTGTGTCCAATAGAAACAAAATATTTTTGTTGATTTAATTATATTTTATATAATTATATCAGCATAAAATTTTGAGTAAGATACATCATAGTCTTATTCCAATACATATGATAAGCTTATCTCATACCTCAGTTAGAGCATCCTTCAGGAGGAAGAGCATACAGAAAAGATGCAGAGAATTCTCCCTAGGAAGAATTAGATTCCCCCTAAATGTGAGATCCTGCCTAAGAGACCACTCTGTATATTATGCCGTTTCTCATAGTATGTGGTACATTTTCTACAGCATCAGCAGACAATCCTTCCCACTCCCCAATCTATTATTTTAAAAAGGAGGGGAAATACACCAGGATCTCATCAATATCTTTAGCAAATTGTACATAGTTCATATCTCTTATTTATTCCTATAATTGTTAGAACTACATATTCCCACCCAGGCTACCCAAGATTCTGCAAACATGAGTTCATGCTCAGCAATGAGACAGCAATGGCAATCCACTCCAGTATTCTGCCAAGAAAAAGAAAATAAATATTCATAACCAAAATCATGTCTACATGATAGTAGATGATGAGCCTGCCTGCCTCGAAAGTATCCAACAAGCTACTGGGAAAAAGCACAGTGAAAACAAGGGTAGCAGAGTGACACAGGATTAAAATCAAGTGGCTACTGTCGTGCCTAGAGGCAAAATGAAAGTTTGATGCTGCCAAGATAGGTAAACGGCAGATTTAAAGAACTTCCGTCCAGTCTCCAACCTTCCCTTCGCGGGGAAGGTTGTTGAGAAAGTGGTGGCGCTCCAGCTCCTACAGCTGTTGGATGACACTGATTTTCTGGATCCCTTTCAATCAGGTTTCAGGCGCGGCTACAGTACGGAAACGGCTTTGGTCACCCTGATGGAGACCTCTGGCGAGCCCGGGATGGGGGTTACTCCTCTATCCTGGTGCTACTTGACCTCTCAGCGGCCTTCGATACCATTGACCATGGTATCCTTCTGCGTCGTCTCGGAGAGGTGGGGGTGGGCGGCACTGTTTTACAGTGGTTCTCCTCCTTCCTCTCTGACAGGACGCAGTCGGTGTTGACAGGGGGGCAGAGGTCGAGCCCTAGGCCCCTACTATGTGGGGTGTCGCAGGGCTCGGTCCTCTCGCCCATCCTGTTTAACATCTACATGAAGCCACTGGGTGAGATCATCCGACGACACGGGGTGAGGTATCAGCAATATGCTGACGATACCCAGTTGTACATCTCCACCCCGTCACAATTCGGGTAAGCCGTAGACGTAATGGGCCGCTGCCTGGATGATGTTAGGGTCTGGATGGGGAAGAACCGGCTAAAACTTAACCCTGACAAGACTGAGTGGCTGTGGATATTGCCTCCTAAGGACTTGACCAATTATCCCTCCTTGGTTCTTGGGGGGGAGAAATTAGCTCCCTCAGAACGGGTTCGCAATTTGGGTGTCCTCCTAGACCCACAGCTAAAATTGGAACAACATCTTTCAGCTGTGGCTAGGGGGACCTTTGCACAAGTACGTCTTGTGCACCAATTGCGACCCTACTTGGAGAAGGAGGCACTTCTCACAGTCACTCATGCCCTTATCACCTCACGGCTGGATTACTGCAATGCGCTCTACATGGGGCTACCCTTGAAGAGTGTCCGGCGACTGCAATTGGTGCAAAATGCAGCTGCACGAGCTGTGGTGGGTGTACCCAGATGCACCCACGTAACACCGATCCTCCGCCAGCTGCATTGGCTGCCCATTAGTCTCCGGATCCAATTTAAGGTGTTGGTCGTTACCTTTAAAGCCCTACATGGCTCAGGGCCAGGTTATCTTCGGGACTGCATCCTGCTGCATACCTCCCTACGACCGGTTAGGTCCCACAGAGTTGGTCTCCTCCAGGTCCCATCGACCAAGCAATGTCGGTTGGCGGGGCCGAGGGGGAGAGCCTTCTCTGTGGGAGCCCCCTCCCTTTGGAACCAGCTCCCTCCAGAGATCAGGACTATCCCCACCCTGCTGGCTTTCCGTAAAGCAATAAAAACTTGGCTCTTCCGGCAGGCGGGGTATGAGTGAAAGTTCTTTTAAAAGATTTATAGTATTTTAATATGTTTTTAAAATTGTTTTTTATTGATTATATTTCTATACCTGCTGTTAGCCGCCCAGAGTCCCCCGGGAGTTGGGCGGCATAGAAATTTTAATAAATAAATAAATAAATAAATAAATAAATAAATAAATAAATAAATAAATAAATAAATAAATAAATAAATAAATAAATAAATAAATAAAGATAACAAATCAATAGAATTTTATTTACAAAGTTCTTAGAACAGAGAACAGAGCACAATAGGGTTGGAAGAGATCTTGGAGGTCTTCTAGTCCAGCCAC
This sequence comes from Diadophis punctatus similis, assembly GCA_023053685.1. Classification (NCBI taxonomy): domain Eukaryota; kingdom Metazoa; phylum Chordata; class Lepidosauria; order Squamata; family Dipsadidae; genus Diadophis; species Diadophis punctatus. The sequence continues at coordinate 106,690,375 of JALIGW010000002.1, forward strand.
TGGAGATTCTATACCAGTGATGGCGAACCTTTTTTCCCTCAGGTGCCGAAAGCGTGTGCACACATGCTATCACGCATGTGCGAGTGCCCACACCCATAATTCAATGCCTGGGGAGGGCGAAAACAACCTTCCCCCGCCCCCGCAGAGGTCCTCTGGAGGCCAGAAATGGCCCATTTCCTGACTTCCGGTGGGCCCGGTAGGCCCGTTTTTCGCCCTCCCCAGGCTCCAGAGGCTTCCCTGGAGCCTGGGGAGGGTGAAAATGGCCTCCTGCTTCCCCGGAGACCCTCCGGAAACCTAAAATGCCCTCCCAGAGCCTCCGCGTGAGCTGAAAATCAGCTGGCTGGCGCGCACATGCGCGCTGGAGCTGAGCTGGGGCAAAGGCTCACGTGCCGGCAGATATGGCTCCGCGTGCCATCACTGTTCTATACCATTCTGGACAAATAGTTGAAACCCTCCAGTGATGGAGCACCCAAATCTTGTAGAGACAAACTGTTCCACAGATTAATTGTTCTCACTGTTAGGAAATGTGTCCTTAGTTCTAGGTTGGGTCAAATAATCAACCCCCTCTTCTTTGCGACAACCCCTCAAGTACTGGCAAACAGCTATTGTCTATATTATATAAGCCATCCAAAACTAGGCACGCATGCCCCTACCAAAACTGGCTACATAGCCAACTACAAAAGCCACTACAAAAACTTATGCCAACAAATAAAGACTGAATGCACAAATTATTATATCAAACAAGAGGAAAACCTCCTGCACACGAAATCCAACCGAGCATTCTACAATTTCGTAAACAACAAACTTAAAGAGACGAGAACCATCCCACCCCTAAAAGGACCTAATAATAAAGACTGTAATGATGAAACCATTAAAGCCAACCTCTTTAACACATTCTTCGGGTCAGTCTTTGTAAACAGCAACAACTCATGTCCAATATTTCTTAGTCGAACCACAAAGAATTACAATGATCTAATACACACTGACTTTACAGAAGACAATGTTGGAAAGGCACTACGCAATCTAAAACCATCTCTATCCATTGGACCAGATGGACTATGTGCCTACTTCTTAAAAAAACTCTCCACTGCCCTATCAGAACCTCTGAGCATAATTTTTGATATATCTTTCAGGACCAGCTCCCTACCCAACCTATGGTCACTAGCCACGGTCATCCCTATCTTCAAAAAGGGAGACCCCAGCCTAGTTGAAAATTACAGACCAATCTCTTTATGTTGCGTCACCTGCAAAGTCATGGAAACAATTATTAACCAATCCATTACCCTCCACTTAGAGACAAACAACCTACTCTCTCACAAACAATTTGGTTTCAGAAAAAAATTATCCTGCAATCTACAACTTCTACATTGTAAAAACATATGGACTACACAACTCGACCAGGGCAAAGCAATAGACGCAATTTACATAGACTTCTGCAAAGCCTTTGACTCAGTGGTACACGACAAACTACTTCTAAAACTAAAATCTTATGGCATTTCTGGACCTCTGCACAAATGGATAACTGCGTTCCTGTCAAATAGACAATAAGTGGTCAAAATAGGAACCGCTTTATCAAACCCTGTACCTGTTAACAGCGGTGTTCTCCAAGGCAGCGTTTTAGGACCAACTCTCTTTATTCTTTACATAAATGACATTTGTGATAATATAAAAAGCAACTGCGTCCTCTTCGCAGATGATGTAAAACTATTCAACACCACCGACAATACCACAACCCTTCAAAAAGACCTTGACTATATATCAGAATGGTCAAATAAGTGGCAACTTCAAATCTCAATCAACAAATGCTCAGTTTTACACATTGGCAAAAATAATCAGAACACAAAATACAAACTAGATGATCATGACCTTGTTGATGATCCTCACTCAGTAAAGGACCTTGGAGTACTCATTTCTAATGATCTAAGTGCCAGAGCCCACTGCAACAGCATTGCTAAGCAAGCATTAAGAATGGTTAACCTAATCTTGCGTAGCTTCTTCTCTGGGAATATTGTACTTTTAACCAGAGCATACAAAACATTTGCTAGAACGATTCTTGAATACAGCTCATCTGTCTGGAACCCACACTACATATCAGACATTAACACAATTGAGATATCCAGAGATATTTCACGAGAAGAGTACTACATTCCTCTGCTCTCAACAGAATACCTTATGCCACCAGACTTGAAATTTTGGGGCTAGATAATTTAGAACTACGCCGCCTTCGACCTGACCTAAGTGTAGCACACAAAATTATCTGCTACAATGTCCTACCTGTCAATGACTACTTCAGCTTCAACAGCAACAATAGATACAAACTTAATGTAAACCGCTCCAAACATGATAGCAAAAAATTCAACTTCAGCAACAGAGTGGTCAATGCCTGGAATACATTACCTGACTCTGTAGTTTCTTCCCCAAACCCCGCAAACTTTAACCTTAGACTGTCTACCGTCGACCTCACCCGATTCCTAAGAGGTCTGTAAGGGGCGTGCATAAGCACACCATTGTGCCTACCGTCCCTGTCCTAATGTACCCATGTATTCGTAAAATTTCTTGTACTCATAACCATGCTTGTACTTCTTATATATTCACAATCATGTTTATACTTTGTTTATACTTTGTTTGTAATCATATACACACTTGACAAAATAAATAAATAAATAATAAAAATATAATTATATTCTTATCAAAGTGAGAGCCAGTTTGGTGTAGCAATTAAAGTGCTGGCTTACACACCAGGAGATGAGTCCTACTCCCGCCTTAGGCATGAAAGCCAATTGGGTGACTTTGGGTCAGTCACTCTCTCTTACTGCAATCCAACTTGCAGGGTTGTTGTTATGGGGAACATAGGAGGAGGAAGAAGTATTATATCTGTTCATTGCTTTGAGTTACAATATCTATAAAATAATAAAGGCGATATAAAATCTAATACATAAATATATTAATATTAATAGATTGTATTAATATAAATAAAACATCAAGTATGTTGATACTATTACCTAGATAAGAATGTATGGAGATCAGCTAGTCTGATCACCATGCATATGCACACTGCAGAATGTATACAGATAGTCCTTGCCTTACAACCATTCATTTAATGACTGTTCAATATTATGATACTGAAAAAAGTTACTTATGGCTGTTTTTCACACTTATGACCATTGCAGCATCCCTATGGTCACATAATCAAAATTTGGATACTGGGCAATTGGTTCATAATTATGATGGTTGCAGTGTCTCAGGGTCATGCGATCACCTTTTGTGACCTTCTGACAAGCAAAGTCAATGTGGAAGCCGGATTCATCTAGTAACTGTGCTATTAATTTAATAACTGCAGGGATTCATTTAACAACTGTAGCAAGAAAGGTCATAAAATGGGACAAAACTCACTTAGGAACAGAAATTTGGGGCTCAAGTGGAGGACTACCTGTATAGGTTTCTGAAAGAATGGAATTTTCTTTTCAGAAAGTTCTTACCAAGCCATATGAGCAAGGCTGTGCATGCAAATGCTCTAAAGAGACACAATTAATGCAGTGTTCCCATTCACAATTCAATCTCTGTTGCCTCTGTTGTCTCTTACATATTCAATCATTATTAAATTGCTTCATCTATATCTCCTTTGAGGATATTTTAGCTCTTACCTCAAGTCGATGAGAAATTTCAGCTAATTTAGTAATAGAAGGTTCTTTGTAGACAAACTCTTGTTCATCCAGGTCTCCAAATTTGCTGCCATAAAAACCAACCCGGAAATATGTTCCAAACATTCTCTAAAGCAATCTAAAAAAGTTGAGTGAGAAATAAAATAGCAAAGTTAGGTCGGTCATTTGAATTTAACTATAACATGTCTTACTAACCTGGTTACCTATCCCCTCTCAGGAATTCTTTCCTTGAATCCAGCTTTTATTTATTTATTTAATACATTTATTTAGCTACTCATTTTAAGAACAACTTTGGGCAGCTAATAATCAGTAACATATACATCTACAATTAAGTCTGAGTTTGTATTCTTGCTTGCTTCTGTTTACATTATCCACAAAGAACAATCCAGGTAACCTTGGATCTTGAAGATACTTTCCGGGACCATCATTTGCCAATAAAGGCCAATCTCTTCCTGCAACCCCAGAAATGAATAGAGAATATACTGTGGCTGGAAGGGACCTTGGAGGTTTTCTCGTCCAACCCCCTGCTCAACCAGGATATTCTATATCGTCTGATTCTGATCGTTTGAACATTTTTTTTAACTTTTAAAGCATTTTTTAATACTGGTTCTCCTGAACCAGTAGTTAAAAATGCTTTAAAAAGTAAAAAAAAAAGTTCAGACGATCGCGGGTCGCACAGCTGACTGTCGGAACTTTTATTTTTTACTTTTTAAAGCATTTAAAAAGAGAACCGGTAGAAAAAATTCTTAAAAAGTAAAAAATGCTTAAAAAGCAAAAAAAAAGTTCCAACGATCACACACCGCACAGCTGATCATCGGAACTTTTTTTTTCTTTTTAAGCATTTTTTACTACCGGTTCGGCCGAACTGGCCTGAACCGGTAGCATTTCACCCTTGGTATTGTGTTGGACTAGGGGAGTGGTGCGGTGGCCTAGAGGTGGAGCTCTTGCCTCACAATTAGGAGACTGTGAGTTCGATCCTAGGTATAGGCAGATATTTCTCTCTCTGGACACACTGAGAATTTATCTGCTGAACAAAGCTCCGCATTGGCGTCACAAAGGGCATCTGGCCATTAAAACACTTTGCTAGCTCCATTCAGTTGCCCAGACTCCAACCCGAAAGGGATTATGGGGTTGTTAAATGAAGATGATGATGATCGTGTTGGACTAGGTTTTTATTATATTTTTTACTTTCCCACGCTTCTAGAGTTGTTTCCCCATTTAGGTTTTTTATCCATGGGATTTTTCTTAGGCATGCTCTGAGTTAGTTAAAATCAGTTATTTTAAAGTTTAAGACACTGGTTGGATTATATTTTATATCTTGTGTTTGCATTATATTGAATTCCAATATGACATGATCACTCTCGTCCAAGGTTCCGGCGACTTCAAATCCCTCTATCATTTCTCTACCTTTTGGATGACAAAGTTGTCAGCTAAGTTGGTTAGGAATCTGTTTGATCTCCCACTTGCTGCAGAGTTTGTCCCCCAGGTGATATCAGGGTAGTTAAAATCTCCCATTACTATTGTGATATGTTTCCTACATATATTTGTTTATTGATGAGCAAAAAGTTCATCTATTTCTTCTGCTTAGTTGGGTGGCCTGTAGTATAAGCATATAGCAATATCATTTTTCCCCTTTTATATTGATCCATAAGGATTTAGGCCAAGGGTGTCAAACTGGATTTCTTTGAGGGCTGGATCAGCATTGTAGTTCTCCTCCACGGGCCGGCCAAGGGTAGGGGTGGGGGGAAGACCCGTTTTGGCTGCCAGAGGCACTGCGGACCAGTCCTTTGCTATTTCCAGACTGGCCCTGCAGGCCAGATTTAAGCACCCTGCGGGCTGGATATGGCCCACAGGCCTTGAGTTTGACACCCCTGATTTAGGCGGTTTTCATCCTTGGTTTTATGTATTTCTGTAGAGATGTAGTGATCTTTTATATATAATGCAACTCCACCTCCTCTTTTGTTAGATCTGTTTCTTTTGAATAGTTTGTATCCTTCCATCAGTACATTTCAGTCATAAGTTTCATCCCACCATGTTTCAGTAATGGCAACTATATCATACCTGCCTTCATGTACTAATACTTCAAGTTCACTCTGTTTGTTCCCTAAACTTTGAGTTCATATATTGGCATCTGTGTCCTTTATGGGTCTTGGGTATGTTTCTTATATCTCCTACTTTGTAACTGGGATTTCTATCCTTCCCATCAATCTCTACTTCATTAAGTTTTTCATTTTTTATTTCTTCCTTCTTTTTACTCCCTACCTCCTTATGTGGAATTCCAAAGATTGTGAAGACTGCCCCCCCTCCCCCTCAATTTTAGTTTAAAGCACTTTTGATAAGATGAGTCAGTAACTTTCCAACTATATTCTTTCCAGTTCTCGGGGGGTGCAGTCCATCCCCTGCCAGTAGCCCTTCATGTAGATAATGAAGACCATGGTCTAGGAAACTGAAATTCTCTTGACACCAGTTTTTAAGCCAGTGGTTCATTTATAAAATCTTTTGCTCCCTCGTTGGATGTTGGCCTTTTATTGGAAGTATAGATGAAAACATCACTTGTGCTCCTAATTCTTTAACTTTCTTCACTAGCTGTTCTTAATCTGCTCCAGGGAGACAATATATCTCCCTAGTTTGACTGCCTGGTCTGCAGACTATAGTTTCTGTTCCCCTAAGAATTAATCTCCTATCACCAATATTCACCTTTTTTTTAGGGAAGTCTGGAATACTTTTCTTTCTGTCTCAGGAATGCTGGAATGCTCTTTTTTAGAAATTATTGATAAATGCTCTTTTGTGGGTGCCTGCGTATTTTCTTTTAGTGGGAGGCTATGAAAGCGATTCCAGAGGGGCTTAATTGGAGTGGGCTATGGTAGATAGTAGGAACTTTGCTCTTGGTTGTTTCCTTCTAAGAGTGACATGTTTCCATTGGTCTTGCTGTTTAGGTACATATGTAGGCATTTTACGGAAGCTGTTTGTTCCCATTGTTTTTGATTTGGGTGTATCAGTTTTCTTATTTATGTATGGGGTCACATTTTTTTAGAAGCTGTTTGCTCAGTATTGTGTTTTATTTTGGTGTAGTCTTCTTGTTTAGGTTGGGATTCCTTGTTTTGTTCATTGAGTTTCAGAGTGGGTAGAGTTGCCTCTAGACCCTTTATTTTTTCTTCTAGTAATTCAAGTAGTTTACATTTGATGCATAAGCTGAAACATAGGGCACAGTTTGCAAGTCACTATAATGTCAGTCTATTTCCATGACTTTTTTGTTTGTTTGTTTGTTAAAAAAATTAAACATTTGTAAAAATTAAATATTTTCCCTGTTGCGAAGTGTCAGTTTATGATGGTTTGCAAAAGTTCTTGGCCTTCTGTTCTCTGTCTTGAAAAATTCATCACTATCTTCCTTGTTTTGAAGTGTCTGTCTCTTTTTCCATGGTTTATTATTATTTTTTCTCTTAGACCATTAAGAATGTAAAAATTTCTCGAATTAAAATAAGTAAACTTTTTGCAATTTCTTAATTGAAAAAAATTGAAAATGAAGAAATTGAAAAAATATTTTTTAAATTGAAAAAGAAATTTAAAATTGAAATTTAAAAATAAAAAAGAATTAAAAATTAAAAATGATATTTAAGTTGAAAAAAGATTGAAATTTGAAAAATGAATTGAAAAATTGAAAAAAGAAATTTGAAATTTTGAACAATTAAAAAAAAAGAAATTCAGAGATTTAAAAAATTTAAGACTTTATAAAAGTTCTTGACCTTTTATGAAGTAATCTGTACTTCTTTTGTTGGAAATCTCACACTGTTTTCTAGGACACGGGTCCCCAACCTTTTGGACCTCAGGGACCACTAAATTCATAATTTTAAATCCCGCGGACCACTAACATGATCTGCCTAATGACTGGCTGGATGAGCGTGGCTAGGTGGTCATGTGACTGGGTGGGCATGGCCAACTTGATGTCACTCACATCGAGGGGCACCTCGCCAGCCTCTACTCGCCCTTCCCCTCCAAGCCACTCCTTGCCTGCCCGCCCGGGCTCCTTAGGACCCCAACAGGAAGCAATTGGAGCTAAGCAGCCACTATGAGAAAGAGTTGGCAAAACAGCTGGCTCAGTTCAAATTGAATCTGACTGAGAAGGATGCTCAGCAGAAGCACCTCACTGAGGACTACGAGCATAGGCTTTCCAAGCAGAGGGAAGACCTGTGGGAGTGCAAGGCCAGGTACTAGCGCCTGGAGGCTCAGCGGGCTGAGATGGTCAGCCAGTTCCAGGCCATGATGCAGTCCCACTGGAATGAGGTCCTCCGGCTCTTCACCACCAGCGTCACTTCCCTCCAGCCTTTGCCCAAAGCCCCGCACCAGGAGGCTGAAGCAGACCCCAAGTCGGAATTTCTGCTCCCCCCCCTGACCTGCACAAAAAGACCCCGAAGGGGAGACTCTCTGCAGCAATACAAACATTCATTGCACGTATCCGGCCAGGGGCTGTAGTTTGAGGACCCCTGATTTAGTGCAATATAAGAAATGCAAATAATTTTTCTGTGGACCACCAAAAATTTCTCGTGGACTACCAGTGGTCCACGGACCACCAGTTGGTGACCGCTGTTCTAGGAGATACTTTGCTCTTGACCCTCTACTCCCTGCTTTGGAAGTTTATCCCTTTCCTCCCTGTCCAAAAGTGTTTTGTACTTATTAGTAAAATTACAAATGTACTTATCAATGTAATTACAAATGGGTTGGTGAGATTTACACTTTTGTTTCTTTAAGCTTTTACTCAAATCTTTAGCAGTTCCTTTAAAAGCATGCAAACTAATCAGTTCAGCTGCTCACTACATTTCCAAAAACATGTGCCAACTCACCAAATCAGGACCGGGCCGCAACAAGAACAGAGACGTTGAATGGGAAAGGAAAACAAAGAAAGAAGTTAGCAAGAGAATGGCAATTCTTCCACCAAATCAATTCTCCAGATGGAGAGAGTGGGGATGAGGACAGGAGTCTTGTCTCAGTGGTTTGTTCATAAAGGCTACAAATACTATAAATAGTCCTTGACTTACGACCGGTTGTTTGACAATGGTTCAAACGGCCTCAGAAAAAGTGACTTATGACCTGTCCTCAAAGTTATGCCTGTCACACCACCCCCATGATCTCATAATTGCAATTCAGGCACTTGGCAACCCGTGCACATTTATGATGGTTACCGTGTCTTGCGGTTTCATGATCATGATTTGCAATCTTCCCAGTTACGTAGCGTCTGACAAGAAAAGTCAATTGGGGAAATTGAATTTGCTTGACTGCATGATTCATTTAATGACTATGAGATTCACTGAATGACTGTGGTAAAGTGGTCATAAAATCGGATCTGGTCATGTGATTTGCTTAACAACCACATTACTTAGTGATCAAAATTCTGGTCCCAAATGTGGCTGTAAATTGAGGATTACCTGTACTGAGATCCATTTTCATCTTAACATAAGTTGCTATTGTTATATGAGATATTCAGATATCACTATGCACATTCACTGTCTATTGAACACATTATATTTATGCACTGCTATAATTATAAGGAGGAAACAACTTTCATGATTTTGCAGGTAAAGGTTTTCTATGCACAGCCCAGACTTTGATCAAATGCTCCCTTGTGGTAACGTAATTCATACTCCACCCATTTTTCAATAGCTATTTGACACTTATGAACTTTCTCTGTCATCAATTTTATCACAGCTTTGGTCAAAAATACATTTGGTAACAGCCATAACGTAATTAATTTTGATGAAGGATGTCCAATGGAAATAAAAACATCAAGGAAGAGATGAAATGATAGAAGAAGAAAAAAACAGAACAGAACAAAACAACTATAAAACCACTGAAGTTCAGCATTGTCTGAAAAACACAGATAAACATTCCTGATGCAATAGCAGAAGATCTGAGGTATTCGGCTTGCCTCATGATATGTGTACTATCAAAAAACTCAACCCAAAACAAATTAAGGCAACATTCAGAGCTCCTGACCCTAAATTCCAACATTCTTCATCTTGAGAATTTCTATACCTGACTTTCCTGCCATGTTGCCGAGAGCCAAGGTGGCACAGTGGTTAGAGTGCAGCACTGCAGTTCGGCTGTTCAAATCTCACTGGCTCAAGGTTGACTCAGTCTTCCATCCTTCTGAGGTGGGTAAAATGAGGACCCAGATTGTTGGGGGCAATATGCTGACTCTGTAAACCGCTTAGAGAGGGCTGTAAAGCACTATGAAGCGGTATATAAGTCTAAGTGCTATTGCTATTGCCCAGAGTAGGAAGGAGGAGGAGGTGCCTTAGTAAAGCATGTTACACAGAAGAACCTAAAAGCATTGGCACTGAGCCCAGCTGCCCCTTAGTAGACTGAGATAAACTTAGGTTCACAATTGAGCTGTTACATTTCCTTTGTCAAAGCAGACCTTGGAGGCTGTTTCTGAAACCTCTATTCTTTGTCAAGAAAGGACTGTTTCTTTGTAAAATGAGGTTAGCAACAACTTCAAGCAGGGCATCTTTTGAAGCACTTCTAGTGCAATGCTTCCTTAATTTACAAATTGGCACACACACACACACACATGCACGCGCACACACACACACACACACAAACCCCTCTCTTTGGCCAGATGATTGTAATTTAAAATTGATTCTGAAATTAAAATGATGAAAGCACATAGATATTAATAATAGTAATTTTAGGGTGTTCCCCACTGTTCATGCATTATAATATTCCTGAGCTTTTCTTATTTTAGACTAGTTATTTATTTCACAAAATAAATTCAGAAGCTGTGGGTACTTAAGAATTGAATTATCTACTTCTGGATTTCATTATGAAAAAAATAGTATTGAAGAACACACACTGCAACTCCCAGAGCTATCATGGAAAATCCTAAAACATTTGGGTAGGCTCAGTGGTGGGTTCCTACCGGTGCGGTGTGGAGCACAGCTCCGGTAGGAGCCCGGCGATGATGTCATTTTCTGGCGCTTCTCCATATCCTGAGCTGTCAGGAAAAAGCCCTCCCACCCGCCCTTGTGTGAATACTGACCTTTATTCTTCCTCCGAAGCACAGCTGAGAAGCTCCTCAGCTGTGTTTCGGCTTGTAAGGTCATCCTAAGCATGCGCGGAAGTGAAATCGCCCGATGGAACGCGAGTTCACTTCTGTGCATGCTTGCGATGCGTACCGGTAGCGAAAAAAACCGGAACCCTCCGCTGGGTAAGCTGTAGGACAAAAGGCATGCTTCCTAGGCAGGTTTGAATCCCAGAGCTTTTATTTTATTCGAGAAGCAGAAGGAACGGGGCAAGGAATAACAGGAGGAGCATGGCCAAGGAGAGCCATGCTCTACAATTCAAAGTGGGGAGTGGCCAGTTTTGTGAAGTTTCAGCGACACAAGACAAGGGCCCTCAAGCAATAGAACAAGGACAATAGCAAGATAGAGAATAAGCAAGATGAGGAGGGAGAACAATGCAGGGTAAGCTGGAACAGAGGGACTGTGGCTGATTCATCAACAGCTACTCAGCTGTTGGTGGCTTTGACTGTGGTTGGGAGTTTCCCAGCAAGAAGGCACAACTTTCCCCCCAACTCTTAAGAAATAGGTCACACTTCATACCCTTTCACAAACGGATGTTATGCTCCTTCCCACTGCAGCACCACGAGTGGGGAAGATGATTAAGGAGCTCATCTTTTTAAGCTTTTTAAAAAGGGACAAAGCTGCAATGGGAATTGTCCAGGCTGTAGGTCCTCTACAGCATAGAATAATGCAGGTTAATCAAACAAAGTCATAAAATGTCCCATTTAAAATGAAAAGAAAGTGTTCCCTATTATAAAAAAGGGTGGTGTGCGAATACAGAAATCTTTGCTTAACGTCAGCAACCAAAACTGTCAGAACTGCCATCACTAAGCAGCAGTCTGGGGAAATTGTGCTTTATAACTCTATAAGTTAGTAATACCAATAGCAATTGCAGCTGTAAACCAAGGACTACTTGTAGTTGGGACACCGAAAACAACAATGTAGGTGTTGAAATGAGATCCAGAGAGATTTCCCTGCACTGTTTTCATTTTAACTGCAGATTAGTGATATTTAGGTATATACACACACACCACACACACACACACACACACACACACACACACACACACACACACACACACACACACACACACAGAGTTTGGTCAAGATAAATAAGATATTCTATTCTTTTGCTATGTAATTGTAATAAAAGGGCTGTAGTGTAGTTTAATGATGAATGCACAGAGTAAGGCTGGAGATTACAGGACTAAAGCTGCATGCAGATTCACACAAACACACAAGAAGAAGCAAGACACATTATAGCCTACCTCCCAGCCAGAGGCCTGATTGACAAAACAAAGGGGACAGGGAAACAGAAAAAACAGGTAGAAGAAAGATAGTTAATTTTTTGAATCTCAGTATCCTTTAGTCTCTAACTCAGTGGTTCTCAACCTTCCTAATGCTGCAACCCTTTAATACAGTTCCTCATGTTGTGGTGACCCCCAACCATAAAATAATAAAATTATTAGGAAACCCAGGGGTGGGTTCTAACTTACCTCGCTGCTGGTTCGCTTCCTCCTGCGCTGAGTGCCGCGCCTCATGGGCGCACATGCGCTTTGCGCGCGCATGCATGCACAGTGCTGAATTTTAAAAAAATTCCCCAAAAAAACCCCCAAGATGGTGACGCATGCGCAGTGCCGGATATTCGGCTTCTACGCATGCTCAGAAGTTCCCATGGTACAGATATTTTTTTTCCAGTAGTCTATTTGCATATGGGTGGACCCGCCTGGAGACAGATAGAGGAGCGGTGTCTTGGTTCCTAAGTCCATCGGAAATATGTGTTTTCCGATGGTCTTAGGCGACTCCTGTGAAAGGGTCATTCAACCCCCAAAGGGGTCGCGACCCACAGGTTGAGAACCGCTGCTCTAACTGATCACTGGCTAGTCCCAAGGGTATGTTTGAACTGAACATACAATACCTGTTCTTTAGGACTAGGGCTGGGGAGAGTGTTAATTCTGCAATGCAAAATTCCCTGCCCTTCTTAATGGGGCAGCTAGAAATTGGCCTTTTATACCTAGCTTCATTCTGTCTATCCCTAAGATCTCAACAATGAAGGAAAATGAATTGCACCATATAATTAACATAGTAATTACCAATTTGAGACACTGAAATATTTATCCTGAGATATTGGCTCAGGGGAAAAAACCATATCGGCTGAATAAGCTACCTGAATGGTCCTCATCAATTCCTAACTGCATTTTCTACCCTCATTCATATTTATACAATGCAATATATAGAAATAAATGGAATATTTATGAAAAATTGAGACCTACAAGTGTTTATTTTCCTGCCCATCCATTTTTCTTTATGGAATCTATGATATGAAACAGTGATATCACAGCAAAGCCATATGCCTCATTTCCCCTTCAAGGAACTCTTTTAGTCCTGATATTCAAACTACTGCCACATAACTTTAGCTGTGAAAACTTTTAATAAAGTTATTCAAATGGATTCAATACTTTGGTCCTCAACTCACACTAACTAAACTATGGTGTGGCTTTTTTATACCTTAACAAGTAGAGATCCAATACCTACTTGAAAAGCTACAGTATAAGGAAGCAGAAGCTCCACTTAACAGCTCTTACCATCAGAAAACTAATCCAAATATCCAACTTAGGTTTTCATTTCAACCTGCTGGTTCTTATCAATCTTTCAGTTTTAATAGAAAACCTGGCACCACTCTTGCACATGGCTAACTCTTGTGTATCTGTAAATCACTTAAGATTTCTCTTGCAAGCTGAATGTATTCAGCTCTTTTAAATGTTGTTCATAGGAGCTTGTTTCCATAACTCTCATCATCTTTAGTCTCTTTTTTGAACCTGCTCCACCTTTTCCATGATCTTTTAAAAATACAATGCTTAGAGCTGAACGTAACAAACCAACTGTAATCTTACCAGTGCAGCGTGCAATGGAATTATTTCTTATTGGTCTGCACGCAAAACTTCTATTAATGTATTTCAAGATTACATTGGCCTTTCATTATGACAATTAACAAACTACAGCTTAAATGATGTGCCAATCTACTCTGTGTTTATTTTTTCTGATAGACAATATAAAATGGACCACAAGAATGTTTGGGACAGAGAGAAGCTAATACTCCTTTTTGATCATCATCCTAATTCATCTCCTAAAATGAGATACTGCAAGAACCCTGCTACAGAGTGTTCTTACCTGGCTAGTTATCTTGCTGAAAGCATCTTGCAGTTTGCCATGCAGAACTGCCAACTTCTTAAAGTCATGGTTAGCTTCATGGATAGGAATGAGGATCTTGTAGGTTTCATTGACAGCCTCATAAAGTCCACCCTGGGAAGAATGAAGTAAGAATTCAGAGGGCATGGAACTTCCCATCAGGACAGCTCTGACAACTAAGAAGCAAGTATCAAGGTGGCTAATAGGAGAAATGAGGGAACAACTGGTATGTAGCAGCAGTCAGTGCTTCAACTAGGTGGATAGGTAGCAGGTATGCCAAAAATAGTACTTTGCAGGTTGAGGCGGAGTGGAGGAAAGAGGACGGTCTCCATCCTCTAACTCTGATTCTTACATGATCGGGGACCCTTCGGGGGCGCAGAGAGCCTGGAGAGCCACGCAAATTAAAGGGAAAGCCTGGGGGGTGGGAGGTGAAAGGCATCACCCGCTGCAACGAAAGGAAACCCCTTAAACCTGGCGTGAAAGTGTCTGCTATTGCGAGATGGCAGACCCGAGGCCATGACAAGCCACAGCAGATGAGGAAGCAAAGATCTACTTAACAGACTGTGTCATTTGAAGTGAGTAAAAATATCCCAAACTGTAATAGAAGAAAAGAGTCTAAAGAAAAAGTAAGTCCGTGATTTCTGGTGAGAGAAGGAAGCTCAATCTGGGGGGGAAGCCTCAAAGCAAGAGGCGACCCAGCAGGAAGAGCTGTGAGTCAGCAAATTAAAATAACCAAAGATCTGGAGAAGGGAGACAAAGAACTTTATGACAAGAGCTTTAGGAGGAGAGGATTAGCATATGGTAAAAAAGTGGCTGGGAGAAGATTAGAAGGAGGAATTTGAAATTCTGAATCCAGATTGACGAAAGAGTGAAAATAGAGGAAAGAGAAAAGAGAGGTGATACAGCGAAGACAAGATATGGCGGAATGAGCAAGGCGAGAGCAAGGTGAGACGATGGGCGACAGATGACAGAAATCGGAGAGAAATTGGTGGTCTAGGAGTGTAGCGAGAGAAGCTGGAAAATTGAAGGAAAGTAACTTGAAAAAGGAGAAGGAGCAGTGCGTAGCAGACGGTCGGAGAAAGCGGAGAAAAGTGGTGAAAGAAGAAGCGACGTATCGGAGAAACGGAGAGAAACAAATGGCGACGAGGAAGGAGTGGAAGGCAACAGAAAGTCGGAGAAAGTAAAGGAGATAGAGAGGACGGGACTCGGCGGCACAAGTGACAGGAGTGGATTGATTGCAGACGGAGGAGGACAAGAAAGGAGCAGAAGGCAACAGAAAGTTGTAGAAAATAAAGAAGAGAGGACGGGACTCGGCGGTGCGAGTGACAGGCCTCCCAGGGGTGGTCCCTTATTTTGACAACGTCCTCATTTCCAGGGAAAATGAGGAACAACTTTACAGCAGACTAAGGGCCACCCTACAACGGTTTCAGGAACATGGGCTCAAAGTAAAAAAGGAAAAATGCATAATCGGAGTGAAGCAAGTAGAGTTCTTGCGGTTTTTGATTGACGGATCCAGCATTCGGCCCACAGACAGCAAAATCAAGGCCATCAAAAATGCCCCCACCTCAACTAATAGAACTGAACTACAAGCCTTCTTAGGTCTATTATACTTTTATGCAATTTTCCTTAAACAGTAGGCAACCGTTACTGAACCACTCCACCGGCTCCTAGGGAAGTCAGCAACCTGGACATGGGGACAGAGAGAAAGCACTGCCTTCCAAGCTGTAAAGGACCTTTTATTGTCAGACAGCATCCTCATCCAATACAATAACAACCCCACTATTACTTACTTGTGATGCCTCTCCCTTTGGAGCAGGAGCCATCTTGAGCCACAAACTTCCAAAAGGTTCTGAGCCTCCAATAGCCTACTATTCTAAGACTCTGTCGCCAGTGGAAAGGAACTATAGCCAATTAGACAAGGAAGCGCTTGCAGCGGTGGCAGGCATCAAGCGCTTCCATGAATACCTACATGGCAGACACTTCGAGCTAATCACGGACCACAAGCCGTTGTTCGGACTCCTTGTGGGAAACCAACAAACACCAACCTACATGTCCCCCAGAATGACACGATGGTCAATCTTCCTATCGGGTTACAGCTATAAACTGTCACACCGCCCAGGGAAAAGCATAGCCAACGCAGACGCCCTTAGCCGCTGTCCCATACCGGAACTCGTTGAAGACCCCGCACCTGTGGCCAACATTCTGCTTATAGACATCGAGAAATCCAGCCCAGTCACCTCACATGACATCGCAGACCATACAGCTAAACATAAGGTACTGTCAAGAGTCATCAACTGGGTGTTAAGGGGATGGCCAAAGGATGACATGGGGGAAGAATTCAAACCCTTTTTAAATAGACAATTGGAACTGTCAGTGATGAAGGGATATCTACTATGGGGGGAAAGAGTCATAGTACCCCGCAGCTTACAAAAAAAGGTCCCAGACACGGTCCACATAGGCCACCCAGGGATAGTGCAAATGAAGGCATTGGCCAGAAGCTATCTGTGGTGGCCCAGATTAGACCAAGACATCACAGAATGGTGGCAACTTATATGCCTTGTCAAGAAACAAGACCGCCCCCCCTCGCACAAACCCACTGGAATGGGAAACACTCAGGGCACCTTGGTCCAGAATACATATAGACTTTGCAGGACCGATGGCAGACCAAACCTTTTTAATCGTGGTGGACACCTATTCTAAATGGCTGGAGGTCGTGAATATGCACACAACAACAACAGAAGCGACCATCCGAGCACTGAGGCGACTCTTCGCAACCCATGGTCTCCCAGATGTCCTCGTGTCGGATAATGGGCCCCAGCTGACAGCTAAAGACATGGAAACATTCCTGGCTAAACTAGGCATAAGACACGTCCTTGTATCGCCATTCAAGCCAGCCAGTAATGGCCAAGCGGAAAGAATGGTGAGAATGACTAAAGAGACTCTCACTAAAATGGGCCCGGGGAACTGGCAAGAATTGACCAGGTCCTGCTGGCCCAACACATCACCCCATGTGTGGCCACAAATCGAAGCCCTGCCAAACTGCTAATGGGCCATAAGCTAAGGTCACCCCTAGACTGGCTAAACCCAAACTATCACCCAGAAAAACCAGTGGAGTCTAAGCAAATCTCCAGATCATTGGAAACCGGCGACCTCGTCTTTGCACAGAATTACACCGGAGATCCCAAGTGGGTGAAAGCCAAAGTAATCAAAGTCAGTGGGCCAAAGTCCTACCAGGTCGAGTTAGAAGATGGACGAGTGTGGAAACGACACACTGACCAACTCCAGAGAAGATTGGGGGATTCGTGGCTTCGCCAGCCGGACAAGGCCCGGCCTCCCGGATACTCAGAACAACCAGAGTCTCCGCCCCGAGGAGCCTCCAAAACAAGTGAACACGAGGCTCCACAAGAAAGACAGGCCCTGGCTATCAGACACCAAGAATCCCTAGACTCAAACCCGGAGGAGGTGAGCGGACACTTACCGGGCTCAGTCAGAGTCCAGCGCAGTCAACCCAACTCAAAGGAGGACGACCTCAGAATGGCGGCTGCTTCGCCAAGCGGCGGGTTCCAGATAGTTCCACAGATGGAGGCAGGAGCAGCAGATAGCATGTAAGCTACCAACGATGTCCCGGCGAATAATGAATCGCGCAGGCCCAGTAGGACTATCAGGAGCCCCGCCTACCTGCGTGACTATGTAACACGTGTACAAGGAAAATTAGAATATTCAGAAACTAAGAGGGGAGGGGAGGGGTGTTACGTATGGCTGTACGTGACCAGGATTTGCATAGCCGCCGCTGACTGGCCCGTCTGGTGGCGGGAGAATTAAATGTATGTCAGTGGCTAGCCGGCTACAGGGAAGCCCTTAAAAGCGGCTTCCCTGCAGCCTGCCGGCATTCTGTATTGCTTTCCGCTAGAGAGATTGCGGAACTGTTCTATGTCTCACCTCTTCATTCCCGCGCAATCTAACAGCCAGAGTGATAATCAATGAAGATAACACAGAGAAATTTGAAATAAATAAAGGAGTAAGACAGGGATGTCCAATGTCACTCTGCTTTTCATTTTGACGTTAGAAGTGCTGTTAACCCAAATTAGATATAATGAAGAGATAAAAGGATTAAAGGTAAAGAATCAAGAATATAAGACACAGGCATTTGCGGATGACCTAGTGTTCTTTATAGAAGAGCCACTAGACACAGGAAACACTTTAAAGAAATAGAAAAATATGGGATAGTGGCAGGACTGAAAATTAACAGAGAAAAGACTAAAATGTTAGTAAAGAACTTAACTGAAAAACAAAAGAAAGAATTAGAAAAAAAATTGGGATTGCAAATTGAAAAAAAATCAAATATTTAGGAATTTGGCTTACTGTAAGGTGTTCCTCAATAAAAGACGATAATTATAAAAAACTGATACAACAAATGAAAAAAGATTTAGAGATTTGGGGAAAATTACAGCTATCATTACTAGGAAGGATAGCAGTGATTAAAATGAATATATTGCCAAAATTATTATACTTATTTTAGACAGTCCCTATAAAATTAGAAAAGAAAATTTTTGAGGAACTAAATAAAATAATAAAAAAATTAATTTGGCTGGGTAAGAAAGCAGGGATAAATATGAAAGCATTACAAGACAGTAGAAGCAGAGGTGGCTTTGGACTTCCAAAATGGGAACCTTATTATCAAGCTGTGGGGCTAATATGGATCAGGGATTGGATAAAATTAGACAACGAAAGAGTGCTAACGATTGAAGGACATGATTTACAGACAAGCTGGCATGCCTTTTTATGGGATAAACATAAAAAGGCACATCTATACTTCTACCGACACCAAATAAGAGAAGTGCTGATATGGACATGGAGAAAGGTTAAAAGGAAACATTATACGAAATTGCCAAATTGGGTTTCCCCAATGGAGGCAACGATTTATCTGAATACATTGGATAAAAAAAAGATGATAAGATATAAAGAATTATTAGATAGCCAGGGGAAACTTAAACCAAATCAAGAATTAAAAGAATAGGGTATAATTATAGATTGGTGGCCATATTTGCAAACACAATCAAGATATAGAAAAGATATGGAAGAACATGGAATTCAAGGGATACCACAACAACTCGATAGAATATTGATGAGGAAACGAAGAAAAATTTATAACAAAAGCATATAAATATTTATTGGAAGTAGAAATTGAAGAAGAAATAGTAAAAGGTCCAATGATAGCATGGGCACAGAACATAGGCCGTAATATAAATTTAGAGGAATGGGAAAAAGTATGGAATAAGAACTGTAAATTAACATTGTCGACTGCATTTAATGAAAATCAATATAAAATTCTTTATAGGTGGCATTTAATACCGGCGAGATTGGCCAAAATGTATACAAATATGAAACCGGACTGCTGGAAGTGTAAAAATAAGGATGGAACATTTTATCATATGTGGTGGCAATGCCCCAAAGCAAGGAAATATTGGGAACAGATAAGGAGATAGCTACAGGAGATAACAGGAGAACAAATCGAATTTAAAGCTGAATTATTTTTATTAGGAATAATTAATCAAAAGATAAAGAAACAACTCAAATATATCATTTTACACATAGTAACAGCAGCAAGAATTGTTTACGCTCAATGTTGGAAACTTGAAAATATACCAACCAATGAGATGATTATGCATAAGATATTAGAATGTGCTGAGATGTATAAGCTCACATTAGACATGAAAGGCAAGGAGGAAACAGAATTTTATGAGGTGTGGGATAAGTGGTATAACTGGTTAGAACAGAGAAATAAAGATGTATAGAAATAAATGTAAATAACTGCAAGACACATATGACACAGTACTGTTAAAAAAAGTTTATTGTTATGTAAATTGGAAAAATGAAAAAAAAAAGTACTATGCAGAAGACTGATAATGCTTCTCTTCTAAGGAATGTACCAAGGCTGATAAAGGCTACTTGGGGAAAAATTTGCTGTCCCCTGGAAGAAAACATCTAATTGTTACTATTATACAACCATTTTCTGTCCTGATGCTGGAAATGTATTGTGCAAAGTATAAATAGCTGAAATGTAAGATTTTTTGTTATTTTAAAATTTATTTTAAGGCATGCTTTAGGAATAAAATGGATGATATCCTTATCCACAATTACATGCATTCCCTGAAATCAATTGGGCTGACATGTCTAAAAAGGGGTTTACTAGGTCTTCCCTCAACTAGAGACTCTCTTGTATAGGAATCTAGGGCTTGTGAAGGGCTACCATAGACCCTTTTAAGAACTGAAATCAACAACTTAGCAGGAAAACATGCCAGCCTTTTGATGAGCTCAGATGCCAGGAGTCTTTTCCTAGGAAAACAGCTCTAACAATAATGTCCTGCTATAAGCTGTCCAACATATTGATAGCTCCTGGGTTCTATCCCTGATCTGGTGTGGTGTGGTTTATGTGATGTACATTCTTCATGAGTGCTTTGTATCTGTTATGCTAATACAGACAAGAACTGCTGATATGGAAGGGCAGAAATTGTGCCATTCTCGGGCCATTTGAACTCCTTCAGACATCGTTCTAAAAATGATTAGCATGCAAAATGGCTCAATTTGAGCATTTGAAACCATGACATGATTTTTTCCCCAGTGCATAGGAAGCCAAGCTGTTGCTGTGTCTATTTTCCCACTAGTAAATCAGCCAGGTATCATCAAGGCAATATAGAATGCTTTTGTATTTTGGAAATAAGTTCACGCAAGCCCCAGTCATGCCATATTTGAAGTTCTTACCAAAGTAAATGAAGAAGCTGCTTGCTCAAGCAAGCCTACCAGTCCTTGTTCTGTGAAGTATTTTCCAGAGCAGATCCCCTCTTCATCTGGGGACAATATGTCATCTGAAACAGCAGACTCTTCTAGCACATTGGAAGATATGTTCTTGGAAACAGAGGTAAATTATTGAGAGACTGAGTCAGAGAGAAACAGAACTTGGAATACTACGTTCAATTTTGGTCAACATGATACAAAAAAAGATGTTGAACTTTAGAAAGAGTGCACAGAAGAGCAACAAAGATGATTAGGGATCTGGAGGCTAAAACAAAGTGTATGATGAACAATTGTAGGATCTGGACATGTCTAGTCTAATGAACAGAAGGAAAAGGGATGACATGATAGCAGTCTTCCAATATCTGAGGGGCTGTCACAGTGAAGAGGAGAGTCAATCTATTCTCCAAAACATCTGAGAGCAGGACAAGAAGCAACAGATGAAAACTTATCAAGTAGAGAAGCAACCTAGAACTAAGGAGAAATTTCTTGACAGTGAGAACAATTAGCCTCCAGAAGTTGTGGGTGCTCCATCCCTAGACGTTTTTAAGAAGAGACTGGACAGCCATTTCTCTGGAATGGTATGCCCCCTTCCAACTCTGTTATTTTGTATTCTGTAAAACTCTTTTTACTGTCTCATTCTCCCAAAGCCGCTCAGAGGGAGAGGAATAACTCAATCTAGAACTGAGGTAGGCAACTTGGTCTTTTCCAGGTATCTTGGCTGAAACTCCCATAATTCTTAGCCACTGACATATCCTTGTCTCATAAATTGAATTCCAAAATCAGATTAAAGTCCTCTGAGCTATAACTTCCTTGAAACCCAGAGACCTTATCAGGATATGGAATATCCCTGCTCTATTTCTGGTTCTCTTGATAAAACTTGGAAAGTGAGCTTGGTTCTGGTTTCTGGTTCCCTTGAGAAAACTTGGAAGGAGCTAAAACGTTTTCTTTCAACAGCAGATATAAAAGTACAGAGTAAATGAGTAGAGGTGTTGTGCTATTCTGACATAGTAGTCTAGTCTTTTTACAGCAGCTGCTCTGCTCTTGCCTTCTTCTCTTACCTGGAAAGTGACACAGCCCACTGGTAAATAGCGGCAGTCCTCCAACATACTCAGATATTCAGCTACCAGTGCAGCAGAATGCACCAAACACTGTGCTGCCTCTGCATGGTTTCCACGTTCGGAATGCTTTGCTGCCATGTTCTGCAGCCATGTGAGCCTCAGATCTGGTGACGCCTGGTATCCCTTGGCTATCCTGGGAAGCAAATTATGATCAGAGACAAAAGTCTTAACTTTTATGCACATCTATTACACTAAGTGCCTTTGTCTCTCTCTCTTACAGTATGTAAGGTGGAGAGCTTTTGTCATGAATATCTACAGGGTGATCTCTAGTGATATTGCTATGTTCCTTAATTCCATTTTGTACTTTTCCTATCTTTTAAAAGCAGGCACATTCAGTGTTTTAAATGGAGGACAAGCGCCTTTCTGCTCATATTGGTTAACAGTTTTTCCCAACTGTTTGTCCATCTTGGGTTGTAATTCCCCATCAGCAGAAACAATAGGAGTTTTAGCCCCAAACCTCTAAGTGGAGTTATAGCCTGGTAATTCATGTAGGATGAAATGAGAAAAGATATTGCCAACTCCTTCTAATCATTTTCTCCTTTGATATTCCTTAACAGCTATGCACTCCTTCTTTTCCAGGTTCAAAATGCCTGATGCCTTCACAATAAGTTATGAAAACTCAAGCCTCCCTCTTCCTTTCTATAATTAATTACCGATTATTGCCTTTGACAGAGGCTGAAATGTTACCGAGCAACATTTCTTTTATTTTTTTTACTAAGTAAGCTATTTTTAGTGAAGGCTCATAATGACCACCAATATCCAACTAATGAACTTAATGCCAAATGCGATTTATGAACATTCCCTAAAAGGACTGGGAACAAGACAAAGAAATCAGGATATCTGCATCTAGAACTGCTTCCTTTTTCTTGACTCTGGGAAATATTCAGCGAAGAATTAAGGCTGTGAAAGTAAACTATTCTGGAGTTTTCCTATTGCTTCCTCTATTGAGGCACTGATTGTGACCTTACCTATACATAAGGTCTATCAGCATCTCTGGATCCTCCTGATGCTCTTTCATCTTTACTGTATCTGTCAGGATCATGTGCAAGTTAAAGACAAGATCTTGTACCTGAGAAGGAAAAGAAGAAAGCAATTTCTATACGCCGCCCTGAGTCCTTCGGGAGTTGGGCGGCATATAAGAATACCAAAATAAATAAATAAATAAATAA
This sequence comes from Diadophis punctatus similis, assembly GCA_023053685.1. Taxonomy (NCBI): domain Eukaryota; kingdom Metazoa; phylum Chordata; class Lepidosauria; order Squamata; family Dipsadidae; genus Diadophis; species Diadophis punctatus. The sequence continues at coordinate 106,713,363 of JALIGW010000002.1, forward strand.
ATATATGAGCAATAATGAAAAACGATTTGTAAAAATCCATGTAAACATGATAGATACTGGCTTAAGAGATGCCTGCAAGAAAACCATTTTCTTTCTTTTTTATTTAGTCAAATCTTACTGTTATCATGCAAAATATTTTTATTTCATGTCTAATTAGAAAGGTAAGCCCTTCCTTTTGGCATGCATACTATTAGTACTCTGCACACCAATAAGAAATACTGTAAATGTGTGGATTTTGTTCAGGTACCTATTCCTTCCTTCAATTTCTCCCCAGTTCACATTTCCTATCTGCATTTTATCTGTATTAGGTGTGCCTACTACATATTGTCTTCCACTTCACCCACAGTCTCATTCTATTTCTTTATTAAAATTGACATTTCATTAGCTATCTTTCCTTTACATAGTTTTCCCCAAGTACTGTCTTTATGTTTCCTTCATTTAAAGCTACAGGTAGTTCTTGACTTACAACAGTTCATTTAGTGACCGTTCAAAGTTACAACAGCACTGAAAAAGTGACTTATGACCATTTTTCACACTTATGACCTTTGCAGCATCCCCATGGTCACGTGGTTTACAATCTAATAATTGACAATTGACTCACATTTATGATGGCTGCAGTGCCCTGGAGTCGTGTGATCTCCTTTTGCGATCTTCTGACCAGCAAAGAATGGGGAAGCCAGATTTACTTAACAACCGTGTTACTAATTTAAGAACTGCAGTGATTCACTTAACAACTGAAGTGAGAAAAGTCGTAAAATGGAGCAAACTCACTTAATGAATTTCTCACTTAACAAATAAATTTTGGGCTCAATTGTGGTCATAAGTTGAGGATTACCTGGACTGTCAGGTCTGCCAAGCTCTGCTTGGTGCGTCAAAGGCATCCTGTGATCAAAGGCCAGAAGGGCCTTTGGGATCAAAGGCGAGAAAGAATAGATGGGCAATAAAGCTGTGTGTGTATATGATGGGAAATAGAAGAGGGGAATGACAGGGGATAAAGACCACAGATGCTCGCAACCAGTTTGTATCAGCATCCAAGGCCAGGCACCCTGAGAAAGAATGTGGATTACCCCAAAACCTCTTAGCATTCTCAAAACACTTTGGCGAGTTCTGATTGGCTGAAGATGGACTGGTCATGGGGGAAAGGGGAAACTTTTCTGTATCTTTTGAGCACGGAGAACACAGAGCTTGCCTGACTTTACTGCAGACATTATCTTCTTAGTAAAAGAATCTTTCACTTCAACCAAATGGGGTCAACGGTTTTTCTTTCCTAAGGGATCAGATTGGGGCAGATCTGACATTAGGCAAGCTTGGCAGTTGTGCTCAACTTGGAGAGGAAATTGGGTGAAATTTCTCCCTTTCACAGAGGTCACCTACGAAAACTCAGTACAGAGTAGCACTGGCTTCGCTCCATTTAAAGTGGCCATAGGACAGGACTTTGTATCTATTCCAGAGTTGCCTCAGCCCCCTCACTGCATCAACTGCATCGCTAAAAGAGTGGGTCACTCAGCTACAGAATACCTGGCCGGTGGTGAGAAAGATTTTGGATGATGAAGCTAATGAAGCATTTTGAAAAGCACATCAAGCCAAAGGACTTTAAAGTGGGAGATAAGGTTTATTTATCTACAAATTCTTACAATCTAGACAACCATCCCAAACTGAGGCTGAAATACGTTTGACCTTTCCCCATAAAAAGGATTATTAACCCAGTGTCTATAGAACTAGAGCTGCCAAAAATACTCAGATGCGTACACCCAGTATTTCATTGCAGCCTATTGAAGCCAGAGATCACATCTTCCCTACACCCTGAGTCGCCATCAGCCCCTGACCCCATTATAATCGAGGGGGAGCAACACTTTGAAGTCAAAGACATTTTGGACTCCCATATACATCGGGGGGGGGGGGGGAATCCAAGACTTGATAGCATGGAAAGACTTTCCTCCCTCTGAGACCTAATGGGTCGATTCCCACCATATTAAAGGCTCCAGACTGCTTAAAATTTCCATGAACAGTAGCCAGCTAAACCTCATTGAAATATTTGCTAATTAGAGAATTTCTGTTTGTCTATCCCTTCCCTCTTTGTTTTTGTTTTTTTTCGTTTATAGGACTAATGTCTCTATCAAGGGGGGCACAATGTCAAGTCTGACAGGCTTGGCTTAGCAACTTACAGGCATCCTGCCATCAAAGGGTAGCGGGTGGAGTGGGAGGATAGATGGGCAATAAAGCTATGTGTGTTCATTATAGGAAATAGGGAGGGGAAAATAACAAATCATAAAGACCAGAGAAGCTCGCAACCAGTTTGTACCAGCATCCAAGGCCAGGCATCCTAAGAAAGTATATGGATTACCCCAAAACTTCTCAGCATTCTCAAAACACTTAGGCGAGTTCCAATTGGCTGAAGAAGGACTGGTCATGGGGAGGGGGGCTGGGATAAGGGGAAATCGTTCTGTATCTTTTGAGAGTGGGAAACCCAGAGTTCGCCCAAGTTTACTACAGTCAACATCTGTTCAGTTTACTTTACTTCTCCAGTAAAAGAACCTTTCGCTTCAACCAAATGGGGTTGAGGGTCTTTCTTTCCTAAGGGAACAGATTGGGATAGGTGTTACAAATATCCATCTCGTGATAAACTAGACAACACTCTGAAACAAAGCGACAAGACTCATGGCAAGAAGAACAGAAGTTAAGGCATCATGCTAGAAACCAGGAGATTATTTCAGCTTAGGCAGGAATGTTGGCCGGGTGACTTTGGGCCACTCACTCTCTCACAGCCCAACTCACTTCACAGGATTGTCATTGTTGGGAAAATAGGAGAAGGTTGGAGTATTAGTTATATCTGCTGCCTTGAGATATTTATAAAAAATAATAAAAGGATAAAATAAGAAACAGAGGGAGAGGGAGAGGGAGGAAGGAAGGAGAGAGAGAGAGAGAGAGAGAGAGAGAGAGAGAGAGAGAGAGAGAGAGAGAGAGAGACAGAGAGAGACAGAGAGAGACAGAGAGACAGAGAGAGAGAGAGAGAGAGAGAGAGAGAGAGAGAGAGAGAGAGAGAGAGAGAGAGAGAGAGGAAGACAAATGCAATGTTTTAAGTAATTTAGGTCTTAAAGAAAAAGGTAACATTTCTAGCTGGGTAAGGGCAAACCAAGACAAGGCCCAAGTCTTGCCCCAAATCTCTTGCAGGCAATTTATGGGACTGTACACAATACCTGCTCAGCAAAGGTTGTCTCTCGCAACTCTGGGTCTTCTTCAGCATAGGTAAGGATGGTTTTTAGTGAGCGCCTCAAGTGCTCCTCATTGAAGTTCTGAGATGTTCCCACAAGTGAGGAGAGGGACATGGTGACCTGCATCTTCACTCGGGCAAAGTTCTTTACAAGAAAGTTTCAAAAAAGGTGCTTGAAAGGTATTTCTCTTTAGCGTTAACAAAATTCCAAACATACATAAAAAAGAAAATCCCTGTTTCTTCATCATATCTAGCACCTTTAGCCAACCAACACAAGGCAAAAACTTCTCGGGCAAATGCCCAGAAGTGTCTAAGTGCTTTGCAAAGAAGCACGATGGAAATAATGATGGCTCGTTGCATTTTGAAAAGGTGACATTTTCAGTTTCTATAAGGCCTTGGGTTGCCATAAGTATTTTATTCACACGCGCGCGCACACACACACACACACACACACACACACACACACACACACACTATATATATATATATATATATATATATATATATATATATATATATATATATATATATATATATATATATATATATATATATATATATATATATATATATATATACACATACACATACATATGTATATGTATATAAATGTATATAAATGTATTATAAATGCAGTAAACAACCAGATAAACAAACAATGTCCATAATACATTGTAAAGTGATGTAAAATAGGCCCTGGGCCTAAAACATTGGAAATAGGGAGAAAAAGGTAGCTGCTCTGCCCTCAGAACAGCAGGTACATGGGGGAACTGTCCTACCCCTTAATGCTCCCACAGACACCCCCTTTCCCAATATCACTTACATTGCCAATCTCAAAGTTCTGTCTCATGAGAAGGTAGAGTGAGGTGCTTGCGTGGGTGCGAATGATGGCTACTCTGCTACTACAGTGGCGTAGGAGACGCAGGCAAAGATCAGCACACAGTTCAGTGTCTTCTTCAAAAAGCATTTCAGGAAACTGTAAGCATGGGATTCAAGTTATCTGATTTGACAATGATAAAAATTGTTTTTCTAATTGGTTATTTATTCAATAGATGTGGAAGGCCACCAAATTCTATAAGACTCTGGGCAGCATACAGCATTAAAACACAACAACAATAATAAAATAATTAGAAACACCAATTAAATCAGTGGTGGGATTCAAAAATTTTTGCTACCGGTTCTCCGAACTACTCAAAATTTCTGCTACCGGTTCTCCAGAATTGGTCAGAACCTGCTGAAACCCACCTCTGAATTAAATATATCTGAAAAGATAATCCTTTAAACAAATGAATTCCTATAAGGGCTCAAGGCTTGAGGCGGCAGCCAGGTTTTCAGGGACTTTTTGAACATAAATCAGAGTAGAAGTTATACAAATCTTTAGAGCAGTGTTTCCCAACCTTAGCTGTTTTTAGATGTGTGAACTTCAACTCCCAGAATTGAAGACCTGAAGCCCATATATCTTAAAATGGCTAAGGTGGGAAACACTGTTCTAGAAGGATATTATTCTAAAGGGCAGGTGCTGCAACAGAAAAGACAATATCATTGTTTAATCAAGGGGCTAGAGTATACCCACTTTGTTTGTTGTAAAGGATGGGCAGAAAGTATTGGAGATTCCACCCAATTTGTATTAGTGAAATATACAACCCAATTGTGTATCACTTCTAAAATCTGAAGTATTAAAACATCCAGAACAGTAAGATCTAAGCCAGTGGTTCCCAAACTTTTTCAGTCCACCGCCCCCTTGGTGCTACAAACTCATCCTCACTGCCCCCTTCAGGTGGGCGTGGCTTGGTAGTCAGGTGGGCGTTGCCAACTTGTAAAATCTGGTGAAACTCACTTAACAACGCTCTTGCTTAGCAATCAAAATTTTGGGCTCAATTGTGGTCATAAGTCTTTCTTTCTTTCTTTCTTTCTTTCTTTCTTTCTTTCTTTCTTTCTTTCTTTCTTTCTTTCTTTCTTTCTTTCCCTTCCCTCCCTCCTTTCTTTTTCTATCTGTCTTCCTTCCTTCCTTCCATCTTTCTTTCTTTCTTTTCTTTCTGTCTGTCTGTCTTTCTTACTTCCTACCATCTTTCTTTCTTTCTTTCTTTCTTTCTTTCTTTCTGTCTTCCTTCCTTCTCTTTCTTTCTTTCTTTCTTTCTTTCTTTCTTTCTTTCTTTCTTTCTTTCTGTCTGTCTGTCTTTCTTCCTTCCTACCATATTTCTTTCTTTCCTTCTTTGTCTCTGTCTTCCTTCCTTCCTACCATCTTTCTTTTTCTTTCTTTCCTTTCTTTCTTTCTGTCTGTCTTCCTTCCTACCATCTTTCTTTTTCTTTCTTTCTGTCTTTCTTCCTTCCTACCATCTTCCTTTCTTCCTTCCTTCCTTCCTTCCTTTCTTTTTCTTTCTGTCTTCCTTCCTTTCTACCACCTTTCTTTCCTTTCTTTGTCTTCCTTCCTTCCTACCATCTTTTTCTTTCTTTCTTTCCTTTCTTTCTGTCTGTCTTTCTTCCTCCCTAACATCTTTCTTTCTTTCACAGCGGGAGAAGGAAGAAAGTGCTCTGGCCGGTGCTCAGCTTACTTTCCTGGAGAAGCTCGGAGACCGCCCGGCATGCCCATCCGCCGGCTCTCCACTTTCTGCCTGCCTGGCCAAGGCCCCCGACAGCCCGGAGACCGACGGACCCTGAGGCCGGCGGAGCTCCATAGGTGCGTGCCCCAACGCTTCCCGGCCCACAAAGGTCCCGGAGCCGAAAGCGAGAGGGGCAACGGCAGCGGCAACCGTGCTCCGGCAGCGTCGCGTCCTGTCATGTGCCGTTCGGGAGCGCGGTCTCCGGGCTGGCAGGGGCCTTGGCGGGGCAGGAAGAAAGTGGAGATCCGGCGGATGGGCATTCCAGGTGGTCTCCGAGCCTCGTCAGGAAGGTAAGCTAAGCGCTGGCCGGGCCCACGCACTCTCGCCCGCCCCTCGCTCTGGCTGTCTCCTGGGAAGTTTGCGAGAAGTGGCGGCGGGCGGAGCTGGGCAGGGCGGAGCCACCAGTGCAGCAGCACCCGGCGAGGAAGGCTGGGCGGGGAGGCGCGGCTAATTGTCTCGTCCCGTGGGGCGGATGGGCTGGAAGAAGCGCAGTTGAGCGGGGCCGGGGCAGCCTATTGTGCCTTCTCTTGCCCCGCTCTCTATCCCGGAGGGCCGCACATTCCCCCCACCAATCCTCCGTAAAACCGTCCGCCCCGTTTCTGCCAAGGCAGAGCCCTGCAGGGCAATCTAGAGGGGAGGGGGATGTAGAAAATGTCACCTTCCACCCGTGCCTCCTGTGCCAGCTCTGCGAGACTTGGGGCTCTGAAGAAGCCCATTGACTTCCAACCCAGCACCGCGGTCCAAGTTCCCAGAGTACTGCCGGCGGTCGGCTGGGCTGATCCACAAAGACAGAAGGCAGGTGGCCGGTTGACAAGCCAGTGGGCTGCTTCGGAGCCACAAGTGCCGCGGAGCTGGCACGGGTGGAAGGAGGCCTTTTCTGCAGCATCCCCCTCCCCTCTTTGGATCGCCCTGCAAAGGGGGGGGTTCTGCCTTTGCAGAAATGGGGCGGGCGCATGTGCTGCAGCCCCTCTCAGTGTCTACATTTCCAAGAGCCGCCCGTCCACCCACTGGCCGGGCCGGGCTGGACGCCGACCTCAGAAGGCAAGTGGGCATGGGGGACTGCCTGGAAGGCCGTGTGGAAGGCCACCAAGCATGGCAGGGCCACGGGGAATGGAGTAGGAAAGGCAGGCTAGGACGGTGGGGGGTTGCAGGGGCAGCTAGGTAGGCCGCAACTTCGCAGGCTTACCTGGCAGGCAGATCAGGGGCGCAGCGCTTCAGGCAGGCAAGCTGCAGTGCAGACACTGGGTGGGGCAGGGTGAGCGCCGTGTGGCAGGAAAAGTGGCAAGTGGGCGATTGGGTGTACATGGGCGGCGGGGGCGCAGGAACAGGACTGGTTGGGGGCGTGGCCAGCCAGCTGTCGCTACCGGTATGGCAAACCACCGGCCGCCCCCCTGGCCCCTCTTAGCACCCCCCTGCCGCCACCCTTACCTCTTAGGGCCCCCCTAAGTCATCCCACCGCCCCCCAGGGGGCGGTACCACCCACTTTGGGAACCACTGATCTAAACCATGCCTCCCACTGGACCTTGAACAACGTGACAGCCTTTTTATGTGGGCTGTTCCACATCTGGAGTATACTGACTGAGGAAAACTGCTCTGGACAATAGCGGACAAATCTCAGACAAGGAAGCACCTGGGCAAGGAAGAGATCCCCTACCAGATCATGTTCCTTGCAAAAGCTGCAGATTGACTGGAAGGAACTGCATTTGGCTAGACTTTCATCACCAAGCAGACTCACCTTGCTCACTAGTGCTCTCTGAGTGGCAAAGCAGTGTTGCAAGAAGGCAGCACTAGGTGTACAGCCCATGCTGTGAAGAAGCACCCTCAGCACCCCACCCAGGACACTCTCCTTGGTTTCAGACACTGTCTGCAGGGGAGGGGAAGGAAGAAAAAAAAAGAATTCATTAGATAGCATTGCAGAATGAAGGAAGCTCTATAGAAGCAAAGAAGGAGTGTTTCATGCTATCATACACTTTATTACAATGTAGAAGTAGAACAAAGAACAAAAATGATAACTGCACAAGTAAATGAGATTCCCAATGTGTTTTAAGGAAATGTTTTATCACAAGAAATGTAACATTTCTTAAATTTAAAAGAAAGCTATTTCCTACCTTATTATCTGCAAATTCCTTATGCGAAGTAGATGATAAATAAAACTATTTGGCACAATATTTGAGAAGCACTGTATTTCCTTTGATACAGAATTTCCTTGAAATGCAATGGAGACCAATTAAGTCCCTGCAGAATCCCTTTATAGAGTTTATGTCTAGGATTTTTATACCAAGATGCGAAGTCTGCTTGCAGGCAAAGAAACTAACAGAGACTTCAGTATGGCTAGTAAAATGAGGGCTTGGAAGAACCTATTTAGTACTACTGGGTCTGGTTTTCTATTTAAGACAGATTGCCTATCTTAAGTAAGTATTAGTATTTCACTTACTGTCACTAGTAAAACCTAGAGAAGTTCCTATGTCATAGATACATTTTGCTTCTTAATGTATATGGGCCAACTTAGTTTCTATATGCCACCCATTCATCCTTTATTTTCAGGTATTACCCAACATATTAATTTGATTTTGCTCAACAGTGTGTTTCTGAGAACCATCATGACTAGGAATAACCAGATATTATTATAGACAGAGGAATTGTAATAGAATAGAAAGGAATGAAAGAGCTGGAAGGACCTTGGAGCAATGGTGGGTTCCTGTCGGTTCGGACAGGTTCTATAGAACCAGTAGCGGGAATTTCCCCCGCTCGCCGAACTGGCAGCGATGGCCGGCTGGACACGCCTCTGAACCAGCTGTCTCGGCGGCGTCATAGGTGACACCATCTTGTTTTTCACTTCTGCGCACGCGCAAAAGCTGTTTTTTGCTTCTCCGCATGCGCAGAAGCTGCATTTTAAACACTGCGCATGCACATGTGCAACACGTGTGCGCACCACATGTGCACCCACGTGTGTGCCCATATGGCATGTGAGGAAGTGAACCGGCAGCGTGGTAAGTCAGAACCCACCCCTGCCTTGGAGGTCTTCTAGTCCAGCCCCCTGCTCAAGCAGGATAATCTATACCAGTGATGGCGAACCTATGGCACGTGTGCCACAGGTGGCATGCGGAGCCATATCTGAGGGCACGTGAGGCGTTGCCCTATCTCAGTTCAACATATATCATTCATACCAAGGGGGAGACTGAGATGTTCAATGGTCTCTCACCCCGCCTGCAGGAAGAGCCATGTCTTAATGGATTTCTGGAAGGCCAGCAAGGTGGGAATAGTTCGGATCTCTGGGGGTAGTTGGTTCCAGAGAGCCGGAGCCCCCACAGAGAAGGCTCTCCCCCTTGGTCCCGCCAACCGACATTGTTTGGCTGACGGGACCTGGAGGAGACCGACTCTGTGGGACCTAACTGGTCATAGGGATGTATGAGGTAGGATGCGGTCCCGAAGATAACCTGGTCCTGAGCTATGTAGCGCTTTAAAGATGATAATCAACACCTTGAATTGCACCCGGAGACCAATGGGCAACCAATGCAGCTGGCAGAGTATTGGTGTTACGTGGGTGTATCTGGTGGCACCCACCACAGCATGCGCAGCCGCATTTTGCACCAATTGCAGTCTCCGGATACTCTTCAAGGGTAGCCCCATGTAGAGCGCATTATAGTAGTCCAAACGAGAGATGACAAGGGCATGTGTGACCGTGAGTAGAGCCTCCTTCTCCAAATATGGTCGCAATTGGTGCACCAGGCGAACCTGTGCAAAGGCACCCCTAGCCACAGCTGTGAGATGTTGGTCAATTTGAGCTGTGGATCTAGGAGCACCCCCAAATTGTGAACCCGGTCCGAGGGAGATAATTTGTCTCCCCCGAAAGCCAAGGAGGGACAGTCAGTATAATCCTTAGGAGGCAGTATCCATAGCAACTCAGTCTTGTCAGGGTTGAGCTTGAGCCTGTTCCTTCCCATCCACATCCTAACATCGTCCAGGCAATGGCACATCACATCCACTGCCTCCTTGAATTGAGACGGGGTGGAGATGTACAGCTGAGTATCATCAGTGTACCGTTGAAATCTCACCCTGTGTCGACGGATGATCTCCCCCAGCAGTTTCATGTAAATGTTAAACAGGATGGGCGAGAGGACTGAACCCTGAGGGACCCCACAAGTCAGGGGTCTAGGAGACGACCTCTGCCCTCCTGTCAACACCGACTGCGACCTATCAGCGAGGTAGGAGGAGAACCACCGCAAAATGGTGCCTCCCATTCCCAGCTCGCCGAGTCGGTGCAGATGGATACCATGGTCGATGGTATCGAAAGCCACTGAGAGGTCAAGTAGCACCAGGATGGAAGAATAACCACCATCCCGGGCTTGCCAGAGATCATCCATCAGGGCGACCAAGGCAGTTTCCATGCTGTAGCCGCGCCTGAAACCCGATTGAAAGGAATCCAGATAATCAGTTTCCTCCAATAGCCGAAGAAGCTGAAGAGCCACCACCTTCTCAACAACTTTACCCAGAAATGGCAAGTTGGAGACCGGATGAAAGTTCTTCAAATCCGCTGGGTCCAGGAAAGGCTTCTTGAGGAGGGGTCTCACCACCGCAAACTTAAGGGGTTGCGGTACGGATCCCTCCCTAAAAGAAGCGTTGATCACCGCCTGGATCCAGCTACGTGATATCTCCCTGCTGGCAGAAACCAGTCAGGAGGGACACGGGTCCAATAAACAGGTGGAAGAGCTCATCGCTCCCACGGCCTTGTCCACATCATCAGGAGTAACTGGCTCAAACTCGTCCTATAAAACCGGACTAAAACTCTCCCCTGACAACTCAGCTGGCCATGTCCAGTCAGAGTCCAGGTTCGACCGGATCTGAGCGACTTTATCCGTCAGAAACTGTGCAAATTCCTCAGCTCTACCTTGTAAGTGTTCCTCCCCACCCCCTTTTGCTAGGAGGCAGCGAGTCACCCTAAACAAGGCGGCTGGGCGAGAGTCTGCGGATGCAATAAGAGCGGAAAAATGTAAAAGTTTTGCCGCCCTTATCGCCACTAGATAAGACTTAATAAAAGTTCTTAGTAGTGTTCGGTCCGATTCAGCCTTACTGGCTCTCCAGCGTCGCTCCAGACGTCTCTTGTGGCGTTTCATCTCCCGGAGCTCCTCAGTAAACCAAGGAGCTTTCCGGGATCCACTGCCACAGAGAGGTCGCAAAGGCGCAATCCAATCTAGAGCCCCCGATGCTGCGTTATTCCAGGCAGCCACCAGGGACTCAGACGAATTGTGAACAAGGGTTTCAGGTATCTCCCCAAGTTCCCTCTGGAATCCTTCGAGCTCCATTAGGTGCCTGGGGCAGAACCACCTAGTCGGTCCCGCCTCCCTGCAGGGGAGGAGTGGGGCTCTGAAATCCAACCTCAGTATGAAATGATCTGACCACGACAACGGGGAGATGGCTAGACCCCTCAGCTTCAGATCATCTCTCCACTGCCCCAAGCGAAACACTAGGTCAAGCATGTGACCTCCCTCAAGAGTCGGACCTTGGATTACTTGGGTCAGGTCCATGGTTGTCATCGTGGCCATGAACTCCTGGGCTGCATCTGAGGTTTCGCCGGCTGAAGGCAGGTTAAAGTCCCCCAGCACCATAAGCCTGGGGAACTCCACCGCCAAGCCTGCTACCGCCTCGAGCAGCACAGGCAGGGCCTTAGTAACGCAGCTGGGAGGCAGGTACGCTAACAAAAGGCCCACCTGAACCCCTAAGCCCCCTTTAGAGAGCTGAAGTGGTGCAGTGGTTAAATGCTGCGACTGCAGGCTGACTGCTAGTTCAGCAGTTCAGCTGTTCAAATCTCACTAGGCTCAAGGTTGACTCAGCCTTCCATCCTTCCGAGGTCGGTAAAATGAGGACCCAGATTGTTGGGGGCAATATGCTGAACTTTGTAAACCGCTTAGAGAGGGCTGTAAAGCACTATGAAGCGGTATATAAGTAAAGTGCTATTGCTATTGCTAAGTCCAACTTCAGAAGGAGAGTCTCACACCTAACAATCTCCGGGGCAGGGCTCCTACGAGGATGCAGATTCCGGCGTGCTATAACTGCCACTCCTCCCCCTCTTCCCTGGGGTCGTGGCTGATGCAGAACTGAGAACTCGTCTGGGTATACCTCAGAGAGGGCAACTCCCCCCTCCTGGCCAGCCAGGTCTCAGTTATGCATGCCAGGTCCACCCCCTTGTCAGTGATTAAATCACGTACCAGGGGGGCTTTGTTGACAATTGACCTGGCATTCAACATCAGCTGGAGCCCAGGGCCCTGAAAACCCCGGTCACCAGGTACTCGGGTTGAGCAAGATGGAACCACGTCAGAGGGGCCGGAACAAGGGATCGCTTGTAAGCAGCGAGATCTTATTCCCCGAGAGTGGCCCACCCCTCTGCTCCCGCCATACCTATCTCTCCCCATAATGACCAAAATATTCCGGCTCTCCACCCCCTGAGATCCACTCCCCCTCCCCACTGGCCCTTCACCCTCCCTGCAGGCCATACATACCATCCACACTGAGCCGGGGAACCGAGCCCGTACCCCCTCTGCTTCTGTTTCCACATTCAGCGAAAGGGGGTCGGGTCCTAATCCCCGGGCCACTCATACTCTCACATCCAATCATTATAATTTACACATACAACTCCCGCTATTCACCATTTACTCTCACCCAAACACCCTAACATACAACATACATCATCCAAACACCCTAACATACTCACACCTCCACCACTTCCGAGGTAAAAATTTGGTGTAAATTAGATAGGGAATAAATATAATACAGAGAGGGATTGACAGATTAAAAAATAGCAAGAGAGGGTCCAGCAGATAAAAATGCATAGCAGTCTCCGAAACCCGCTAGCATTAGTCCATTCTTCTTCGGTTCGTCCACCCCCGTAATAATTGCTCTCGGGGGGGGGACTGTGGCTATTGTTCTCATAAGGGCACAACCAACTATCTCTCGTCCTTGTAATAACAGGCAATAGTTCTTCCTCCAGCAGTACAAGACCTCAGGGGAGACAATGTTCAAGAGGCTGAGGCTGCATTCCCCCTCAAAGGCCCCCTCCCCGAGTAAAAACCGCAGTTCTGCCTGTGAGGGTTCCACCATGTAAAACGAAGCCAACAAGACAACCTCCATCTCCGTGTCTTCTCCCCTAAACGAAACTGTATTAAAAAGATGAGGCCACATCAACACCAGTAGGCCTCGTAGCGGCATCAATGGCACCCACCACAACAGCAATGCCGCTTGCCGTGGCGCTCCCTGCTGTGGTGGTGGTGGCAGTAATGGCAACCCTCGGCACAGAGTTTAAAATGGTGCCCCAAGACATGGCTGGGCTCAAGGCAATGTGACCCATTCAGATGTCAAATCGGGTGAAGAGAATAGCAAGCTGCAAAAAAGAACTGCGTAGGGTGATGGGAGGAGTGATGATAAGCCTATACAGCACGCTGTCTGGCAGGCAACATACCGGTAGATGTAAATGTTACTCGGAGTCTACCTCGTCACGCAGACCTTCCGTTCCCACCAGGCTCAGTCCAAACAGTATGTCACGCAGTGATTTTATATTGCCTGTTACATGTATATGCAGGGAGGTGCATCCCTATCAAATATAATGGTTTATTCCTGAGCACGTGATTAATGTTCCTAGTACGCATGTGTACATTCCTTCTTCCCTTTTTGTTCTATGCTTCATGACGAAGCAAGATCTCTTTTATATAGCCAAAATGTAATTAACTATTTTTGATAAGAAATAAATATCTTTTACATTAGAATTATAATGCGGTTTATTTTGACAATGTCAGAGTTCCAGGAAAAGATTCATTTCGCCTCTGATAAGAGTAATTCTCCTCCTAACACAGTATCTGTCCTGGGCGTGCTGTCCCAAATACCCCACTGTCCCAGCTCTTCTGCTCCTCTGCTAACAAGTTAGCCAACTCTCACGGCGCCGTAGCCACCTCCCAAAATGGCGACTACCTTCCCACGTCAAGCTGGAGACTAAAGAGCTCCCTCCGTCCTCATATCGGGTAGGTCGATAAAAACCACGATATTCGTCGGGTGCCCTATTCATTCAAAAATCTCCCTAGGGTAGAAATGTTTTCCATAGGGGTCTGCAAGCCTCATAAAATCGGGGGAATTCGATGTCATAGGGGGACGAGCTCTCGCTGTCTACCCGTCCGCCGTGGCTCCACCCCGGAAGTGATGATATCAGGTAGCAGGTTATTCACTATTTGCTTAGAGCTCAAAGCATTGTTAGAGACCCCACACACCCACTTCATGGTCTGTTTCTGTTGCTCCCCTCTGGAAGGAGGTTTCGAAGTATTAGTAGTAGGACTACCAGATTAACAGCTTTGTTCCCTATGCCATCCGTCTGGTAAACTCACAAGATTCGTTTCTCTCGCCATGTTCACTTATACATCCGAACTAGACTGTGTTGTTTCTTCTGGTCATATAATATATGTGGGTATATATTGTTTATGTATGTATGTATGTATGTATGTATGTATGTATGTATGTATGTATGTATGTATGTATTTATTTATTTCCTCGAAGGAGCCCTGCCCCGGAGATTGTTGGGTGTGAGACGCTCCTTCTGAAGTTGGACTTAGGGGTCCAGGTGGGCCTTTTGTTAGCGTACCTGCCTCCTAGCTACGTTACAAAGGCCCTGCCTGTTCTGCTCGAGGCGGTAGCAGGGCTGGCGATTGAGTTCCCCAGGTTGATGGTGCTGGGGGACTTTAATTTGCCATCGCCCGGTGAAACCTCGGAGGCAGTCCAGGAGTTCATGGCTTCCATGACAACCATGAACCTGACCCAAGTAGTTCAGGGTCCGACTCATGAGGGAGGTCACACGCTTGACCTTGTGTTTCTCTCGGGGCAGTGGAGAGATGATCTGAGACTGAGGGGTTTAGTCACAACACCCTTGTCGTGGTCAGATCATTTCCTTCTGAGGTTGGATTTCATGGCACCACTCCTCCACCGCAAGGAGGCGGGACCGACTAAGTGGTTCCGCCCCAGGCGCCTAATGGAATCTGAAGGATTTCAGAGGGAACTTGGGGAAATACCTGACTCCCTGGTACACGATTCATCTGAGGCTCTAGTTGCTGCTTGGAACCAGGCGGCAATGGGGGCCTTAGACCGGATTGCGCCTTTGCGGCCTCTCCGTGGCAGCGGATCCCGGAGGGCCCCTTGGTTTACTGAGGAGCTCCGGGAGATGAAGCGCCTAAAGAGACGCCTAGAGCGACGATGGAGAGCCAGTAAAGCTGAGTCTGACCGGACACTTTTAAGAACTTACATTAAGTCTTACTTAGTGGCGATAAGGGCGGCAAAATGCGCGTATTTTTCCGCTCTTATTGCGTCCGCCGACTCCCGCCCAGCCGCTCTGTTTAGGGTGACTCGCTCCCTCCTAGCCAAGGAGGGGGCTGAAGATCCCTTGCAGGGCAGAGCTGAGGAATTTTCCCAGTTTCTGGCGGATAAAGTCGTTCAGATTCGGACAGACCTGGACTCCATTTGGACAGGGCAAGCCGAGATGACAGGGGTGAGTCTTAGTCCTGTTATATGGGACGAGTTTGAACCTGTCACTCCTGAGGATGTGGACAAGGCCATAGGAGCGATGAGCGCCTCCACCTGTTTATTGGACCTGTGCCCCTCCTGGCTGGTTTCTGCCAGCAGGGAGGTGACACCCGGCTGGCTCCAGGCGGTTGTGATCGCTTCTTTGAGAGA
This sequence comes from Diadophis punctatus similis, assembly GCA_023053685.1. Classification (NCBI taxonomy): domain Eukaryota; kingdom Metazoa; phylum Chordata; class Lepidosauria; order Squamata; family Dipsadidae; genus Diadophis; species Diadophis punctatus. The sequence goes on from JALIGW010000002.1 coordinate 106,728,876, forward strand.
GGGATCCATCCCACAGCCTTTAAAAGCTGCGGTGGTGAGGCCCCTCCTCAAGAAGCCTTCCCTGGACCCAGCGGATTTAAAGAACTTCCGTCCAGTCTCCAACTTACCCTTCTTGGGTAAGGTTGTTGAGAAGGTGGTGTCGCTCCAACTCCTGCGGCTATTGGAGGATACTGATTATCTGGATCCCTTTCAATCGGGTTTCAGGCGCGGCTACAGTACGGAGACTGCTTTGGTCGCGCTGATGGATGATCTCTGGCGAGCCCGGGATGGGGGTCATTCCTCTATCCTGGTGCTACTTGACCTCTCAGCGGCTTTTGATACCATTGACCATGGTATCCTTCTGCGTCGTCTTGGGGAGATGGGAGTGGGAGGCACTGTTTTACAGTGGTTCTCCTCCTATCTCTCTGACAGGACGCAGTCGGTGTTGACAGGAGGACAGAGGTCGGCCCCTAGGCCCCTGGTTTGCGGGGTGCCACAGGGCTCGGTCCTCTCGCCCATCCTGTTTAACATTTACATGAAACCGCTGGGTGAGATCATCCGATGACATGGGGTGAGGTATCAACAGTATGCTGACGATACCCAGTTATACATCTCCACCCCGTGTCAGTTCAGTGAAGCAGTTGATGTGATGTGCCGCTGCCTGGACGATGTGAGGGTCTGGATGGGAGTGAACAGACTCAGGCTCAACCCAGACAAGACTGAGTGGCTCTGGATATTGCCTCCCAAGGACTATGTCGACTGTCCCTCCTTGGTTCTCGGGGGAGAAAAATTGACTCCCTCAGAACAGGTTCGCAATTTGGGTGTCCTCCTAGATCCACAGCTAAAATTGGAGCAACATCTTTCAGCTGTGGCTAGGGGGACCTTTGCACAAATCCGTCTTGTGCACCAATTGCGACCTTACTTGGAGAGGGAGGCCTTGCTCACAGTCACTCATGCCCTTGTCACCTCACGGCTAGACTACTGTAACGCGCTCTACATGGGGCTACCCTCAAAGAGCATCCGGAGACTCCAGCTGGTACAGAATGCAGCTGCGCGTGCAGTAGTGGGTGTACCGAGATACACCCACGTAACACCTATCCTTCGCCAGCTGCATTGGCTACCAGTCAGCCTCCGGGTGCAATTTAAGGTGTTGGTCGCTACCTTTAAAGCCCTACATGGCTCAGGGCCAGGCTACCTGCGGGACCGCATCCTACCACATACCTCCCTAAGACCGGTTAGGTCCCACAGAGAGGGCCTCCTCCGGGTCCCGTCGGCCAAACAATGTCGGTTGGCGGGACCGCGGGGGAGGGCCTTCTCTGTGGGAGCCCCGTCCCTCTGGAACCAACTGCCACCAGAGATCCGGACCATCCCCACCCTACTGGCCTTCCGTAAAGCCTTAAAAACATGGCTCTTCCGGCAGATGGGGTGAATAGGACAACCAGATTCCCCCTGAATGTTGTGTTTATAATGTCTTCTTTTTAATTATATTTTTAACTTAAATTAATGACGACCGTTTTTAAATGTACGCCTGTTATTCATGTTGTACGCCGCCCTGAGTCCCACGGGATTGGGCGGCCTATAAGAGCGTTTAAATAAATAAATAAATAAATAAATAAATAAATATTTAGTGCATATTGAAAATGGTGACCCTTTGAGAGCTGTATGCAACAAAATTTCATTTTAATGTATGCCGATTAGTGTATATTCAAAGTGACAATAAAGTTATTGTAAGTAAGTGTAAATTCATGAGATAAATTTTGGGAATCCTTTCTCTTTAAGACCAGTTCTGAATGCTCCACAACAGAGATAATAGAAACCTCACATTTAGAGGACAGGACAAATTTACTGAAACTCAAAGCTTTATCGTAATGAGTAAGGCTAGATCTTACTTGCACAATAATTTCCAGGGTATCCAGCACCACCATGTTGGCCTCTGTAGCCAGGTTTCCATCTACCAAAGCATCATGTTCCATTTCTTCCTTTGACCTATGCAAGTGATAAAGAAAGTGAACATTAGATCTAGTCATGCAAAATGTCTCACATTTGCAAAGTTATTTAGTTTTCTGATCATTGGGCCACCCCATTTGCCTTCGGAGCAAAAGGGCAGAATGACTTTTCCTGAAAGGGAGTCCCGAGCAAGACATGTCATGTGAAAGTAACTGGCCACCCCAAAACTGTTGGCTTATCCTTCTCCAAGAAAAATGACCAAATGGCAATATAATTAGGCTGTTGAGTTAATGGAAGGCAATGGACAGAGAAGCAGAAATAAAAAAAATACTTGAATACTGTTTGCTGGGACATGAGTGGTACGTGTGATTGTAGTAAAGGACCATAGCTTTCCAGCCTTGGCTGGAAACTTCCCAAATGCATCTATTTGATGGTAGGATATGGAATGCTGGATAATATAGAATGATATCAGGTAGCGTACTCAATAGGCCTATGGCCTGGTCCAGCAGGGCTTTTGTTATGACTACACATTTAGGTGCAGTGAAAGGTTACTATTGTACTACTGAACCAAATTATAGTATTATTGTACTATAAATTAACTCATTTTGGGAAAGGTAAAATTTGGATTACAATGGAAGAGTTCAAAGAGTAAAGACTGCATTACCACCATTTGGGTCTGAAGGAAACCTCTGAATTCACAGAAAGAGATGAAGCTAAGACTAGGATCTCTATCTCCCAATTTTTGAACTGACGTGAGAAGTGCATTATTTAATTTATTTTGTGTTACTTCCAGAGCTTTCCACTCATACAGCTGCTAGAATAAGAAAAGCCCAATGAAGTGGCTCTGAAAGGTAACATGCAATCACCAAATCAGTTTTTTCTTCTTTGGAACAAATGTATGCATGTAAATAATAAATGAAAAGGAGACAAAACCCCCTGCTTTTCCAAACTATATGTGGCTGCCCAATGTGTATCACATTGACTCCTCAGCAGCAGAATGTGATAATGATGATGATGATGATCATCGCCATCATCATTCTAGCTATTGTCTATCCACTGCAAGATGAAGGCCTCTTCTGCATGTTTCCAATCAATGTGCAGATATGCCAGAATTGCCCACAAACGCACTTGTCCACCTTGTCCGAATTCTGTCTCCAGTGAGCAATATTCTTCCTCCAGCGAACATTTTCTTGGTTTGCAAAGGGACTGCGCTCTGCTGAAAGAAAGGGGAAAGGATCTGGCTTTCACCATTGCATAAATACAAAATGTGTTTTGAGGGGAAAATGCTTAAATGACCAGCTTCTTCCTCTCATCCTTCTTTCCATCCTTCCCCCAGGATGGGAGACCCATCTGGGTTTCTTGATTTTACTTCAAACAGAACTTCCTTACTACAAATAGGACTTTATCATGGTGCAACACTGAAAAATCAGGATGTCTTTAATTATGGATCCATTTCCATAGCACTACAACAAATAGAAACTTCTTTCTTAATTCTTTCCATTTGAACTGATCTAAAAACTAAAGAAAATCAAATCCAATGTGTTTATTTTCTTCAAAGTTTTTACTACCACTGACTAAATATGCCCCAGAAATGGTCCATCTTGTGGGGAGAGGGAACTCTAGAAGCAAAGTTGTGCTGGTGCCTTACATTGCCCCATGCACTTTGGCTTGTCTCACCTCGGCTGCGTCGAACCATTTCTTGACGTGCCCCAATAGTGCCTAAGATGGCTTCCTCCAGTCGTGCCTTCATGTCCAGAGATTTTTTGAAGGTCAGGCTATTGATGCGTTCAAAGGCCTTTTTGCCCTATGGGATGGCATCAGTCCTCATTAAGAAAAAAGGAGATACTTGCAGGAACAAGATCTGCCAACCAATTGCCCACAGTTCTTCAGAAATAGGAAAAATATCTTCCCATAGAACAAAGTAATCAAAGGCCTATTCAGAAGGAGTTCAGCAGTGAACATCATGGTTTGCTGGCTCCACTAAAGGTGTTGGTGCTGAAGCTAAATCATCTTACAATCCCAGCACCAGATACTCTAGAACGTTGTCACATCTCAGTTTCACTAAGCCCATTGCAAAATTCCATTAATAATCCCATATTCCCTCCCCATTTCCACTCACTGCCATTAACAATTCATTTTTTAAAAAAATCAAGAGATTTCTCAATGTTTTATGGAAATGCTGATAACATGGGGGCCAAATTAAAGTATTTTTAAGTCACCGGGTTTATTTTTTTTTCCTGCATTTATTTTCCCATCCAATTTCCACACAGAAGAGTCTAAGAAGAAATATCCTGACTTTGGGAAGATACAACATTAGTCTTTCCTGCCCCTAATTATAACCAACCTGTTCTGCTGAGACTTTACTAAAGCATAGCACAAGAATAATTGTCTTTTTAAATTCAGTTTTGCTAGCCTGCTATTTGACTCAGGTGAATTAATTATTTTGATATTCATTCAACTACTTCACAGGCTAAATTATAGTTATGTTTTGCTTAAAAATGCAATACATTATTATATTTTTTTCAGCTTTTCCTAAGCACCATGTTACTTTTAGACAAAGATTTCTTATACTCAGATTAGGAGCTTATGACAAAAATGTTTATGAATTATATTTTTGGCTTTCATATCAACTTCTGGGGAAATAGTATATGAGCCAAAGACAGAATTCTTGTTTTTATCTCAAACTTTAAAGGAGAGGAAGAGAAATCAAGCTTCTTCTAACCTTGTATTCAAAGCAGGAGACACAGAGGTAGAGTAAGTCAAGTAGACGGTTTACATGGAAAGCTGAGAGATCAGCCAGCCAACAATGTAGCACAGCCCCATCAGCATTCTTCAGTACCCACAGAAGACACACCAGCAGATTGCGACTTGCCTCAGCAGACAACATGCTGTACTGGCGGGAAGGCTGCAGACAAACAAAAGCCACGCAGAACAGTTTATGAACAAACTCTAAACAGGTTTTAAGCTGTACATGATAGGATTTCATTGATCTAATCTATTCTAATTGGAAGAAGTGCTACCATCCAAAGGAGGGGGGGAAAGAGTTGTATCTGCAGGCAAGAGTTATAGCTTGGTGGTCAAGCAGCTGCTTTACGTGAAGATGACTCCAGTTCAATCCCTGGCATCTCCAGTTAGAACAGAAAACTCCTGGCTGGAACCTGAAGCACACTGCCAGTCACTGCCAAAGAATAGACTAGCTTGCATGAACTAACGTGCTACATGGCGGTTTCATACTGTATCTCTTCTACAGCTTTTAGAAAAATGACCTGCACTGCCTTTTTTTTTCTTTTCTTGCTTATGCTGCTTTTTATAAAGCTTGGTTCAAGTTTGCTCAAGATACTGTTTTAATCAAAGGATATGCACAGTAGATGTATTCTCAGGGGCCACTCCCTAGCTTGGCATTTGAGAGCCTTTTATTCTGGGATGTCCCACCATATTCAGCATGTGCGGGTGAGTATGAGAAGGCTGCTGAGAGGGCATGTTCCTATCTGTCTGCTGGATTTTCTCCTGAGACCTGTGGATATAAAGAGTCCTTGTGTGGCTGGATTCAAGGCACTGGGAGAGGTACAAATGGTCTCATCTCTGAGAGAAAATTTCCTCAAAGCTGGAAATTGTGAAGCTTCAAATCCAGAGTGTGATGTGCAGGAATTCTCTACCCTTTTAAACCTGGATTCTTTCTACTGTATGCTCCTATCAGGGGTGGGTTCTAAAATTTTTTACTACTGGTTCTGTGGGCGTGGCTTATTTTGTAGGTGTGGCTTGATGGTCATGTGATGGTTGGCGTAGCTTCATGGTCATGTGACTGGGCAGGTGTGGCTTCATGGTCATGTGACTGGGTGGGTGTGGCCAACTCAGTGTCACTCACGTCAAAGGGTGCCTCACCTGGCTCCTCCCCTCCTAGCCATTCCTTGGCACACCCAGCCATAACGCCTATAGTTATCTATAGTTCTCTAAAAATGTTGTTCACCTTTTTTCAACTTTATTATCTACATACTATAGATGTACTTTCATGGACCACTGAAAGGAGGAAATGGCTCACATGCTTTGCCCAAGAGTGTGATAGGCAACAGGCTTTTAAAGGGCTGCCAGAAAGAAGGGGGGGCAATGTATTTAATGTAATGCCCTATCTAACAAAATGGAATTCAATGTAGAGAAAAGTAAAGTCCTACACATAGGTTAAAAAAAACAAAAGTATAAATATATACTGGGTGAAACCAGGCTTAATAGCAGTGACTGTGAGAGGGATCTTGGAGTCCTAGTGGACAACCAGCTAAACATGAGCCAGCAGTGTGCAGCGGCAGCCAAAAAAGCCAATGCAATCCTAAATTGCATTAACAGAGGGATACAATCTAGATCAAGTGAGGTACTAATACCACTCTATAAAGCCATAGAATAGAATAGAATAGAATAGAATAGAATAGAATAGAATAGAATAGAATAGAATAGAATAGAATAGAATAGAATAGAATAGAATAGAATTCTTTATTGGCCAAGTGTGATTGGCCACACAAGGAATTTGTCTTTGGTGCATATGCTCTCAGTGTACATAAAAGAAAAGATACATTTATCAAGAATCATGAGGTACAACACTTAATGATTGTCATAGGGTTCAAATAAGCAATCAGGAAACAATCAATATTAATATAAATCGTAAAGATACAAGCAACAAGATACAGTCATACAGTCATAAGTGGGAGGAGATGGGTGATAGGAACGATGAGAAGACTAATAGTAATAGTAATGCAGCCTTAGTGAATAGTTTGACAGTGGTGAGGGAATTATTTGTTTAGCAGAGTGATGGTGTTAGGGAAAAAACTGTTCTTGTGTCTAGTTGTCTTGGTGTGCAGTGCTCTATAGCATCGTTTTGAGGGTAGGTGTTGAAACAATTTATGTCCAGGATACAAGGGGTCAGTAAATATTTTCACGGCCCTCTTTTTGACTCGTGCAGTATACAGGTCCTCAATGGAAGGCAGGTTGGCAGTAATTGTTTTTTCTGCAGTTCTGATTATCCTCTGAAGTCTGTGTCTGTCTTGTTGGGTTGCAGAACCGAACCAGACAGTTATAGAGGTGCAGATGACAGACTCAATAATTCCTCTGTAGAACTGTATCAGCAGCTCCTTGGGCAGTTTGAGCTTCCTGAGTTGGCGCAGAAAGAACATTCTTTGTTGTTCTTTTTTTTATGACGTTTTTTATGTTAGATGACCATTTTAGGTCTTGAGATATGATAGAACCTAGAAATTTGAAGGTCTCTACTGTTGATATTGTGTTGTGTAGTATTGTAAGAGGTGGTAGAATGGGAAGGTTTCTCCTAAAGTCTACCACCATTTCTACGGTTTTGAGAGTGCTCAGTTCCAGATTGTTCCGGTTGCACCACGAGGCTAGTTGTTCAAACTCCCGTCTGTATGCGGTTTCATCGTTGTCTCGAATGAGACCAATCACTGTTGTGTCATCTGCAAACTTCAGTAGTTTAACAGATGGATCGTTTGAGATGCAGTCATTGGTATATAGAGAGAAGAGAAGTGGTGAGAGCACACAGCCTTGGGGGGGGGGCTGTGCTAATTATAGTTAGACCACACCTGGAGTATAGCATCCAGTTTTGGTCACCACACTATAAAAAAGATACTGAAACTCTAGAAAAAGTGCAGAGGAGAGCAACCAGGATGATCAGGGGACTGGAGACTAAAACATCTGAAGAACGGCTGCAGGAACTGGGCATGGATAGTCTAGCGAAGAGAAGGACCAAGGGAGACATGGTAGCAGTGTTCCAATATTTGAGGGGCTGCCACAGAGTGGAGGGAGTCAAGCTATTCTCCAAAGCACCCGAAGGACAGACAAGGAATAATGGATGGAAATTGATCAAGGAGAGATTCAACCTAGAAATAAGGAGGAGCTTTCTAACAGTGAGAACAATCAACCAATGGAACAGCTTGCCCACGGAAGTTGTGGGAACTTCATCACTCGAGACTTTCAAGAAGAGATTGGACTGCCATTTGTCAGAAATGGTGTAGGGTCTCCTGCTTGAGCAGGGGGTTGGACTAGATGACCTACAAGGTCCCTTCCAACTCTGTTAATCTGTTAATTTAATTTAATTTTCCAAAGCACAAGAAGGCAAAACAAGAAGCAATGGATGGAAAATGAGCAAAGAGAGAAGCAACCTAAAACTAAGGAGAAACTTCATGACTGTGAGAACCAATATAGATGCAGAAATATTTCAGTCATAATTTCACATATAAAATAGCCATTTGTGTAATACAACCTACATATTGTTCAAAACAGTAATTAGTATTATGGCTGATGTTTGACAGCAAGCTTAAAAGTCAAAGATCACAAGAGTGCTTCTTTCTCTGTATTTATACAAAACATCACATATCAGGAATCTCTCTCTCTCTCTCTCTCTCTCTCTCTCTCACACACACACACACACACACACACACACACACACACACACACACACACTTACTCTTTCTTCCTCTCTCTCTCTCTCTCTCTCTCTCTCTCTCTCTCTCTCTCTCTCACACACACACACACACACACACACACACACACACACACACACACACACACACACACACACACACACACCCTGTCTCTTTTGCTCTCTCTCAGCAAATTAGGGTTTTGAGCGGGTCTCTCCAAAATCTCTCTGGCTCTCCGATCAGGTGGGGTGGGGAAGGGTGAGAGGTGTTTTGCCCAGATCTGGAACGGGAAAGTTTTTGTGTGGTGGAAGAGACAAAGTTGCAGTCTTTGGGAAGGAGGGGGGGTGAGGGAGGAAAAGAGGAGCCGCTTCTCTCTCCCCCCCCCCCCTCCTTGCAGAAAAGGAAAATATCGAAAATGAGCTAACAGGAAGTGAAAAGCAAGGCTGGGGGTTGCTTTAGTGTAAAGTGACCAGATATTTTTTTTTAAGCGGGACATTTTTTTTAAAGGGGGGGCGGGGCCGCCTGGACGCCGCCATTTGAGTTTTGCGCATGCGCAGAACGCTGCGCATGCGCAGAGGGAAAAAGTCAAGAGCTGAGTACGGGGCACGGGGCGGGGCAGGCAGAACGGGGCGCCGGGCTGCAGGCCGGCAGTGGCGGAGGGTCTCTTGAACTCGCTTCCTGCCGCGGACCGCATTCACGCGCGGCGGCGGCGACAGCAGCAAGCCGGGAGCGCTCGCCCGGAATTGGAGTCAGCGAGCAGCCGGGCATCGGGGCTCTTCCCCCGCCTTCTCCATCCTCCAGGGTTGCCACTGCGGGGGTTCCGTCTCTCCGGTGGTGCCTGCGTTGGAAGGAAAGGAGGGGAAAGGCGGCCTGCGGGGCTTGGCACGGCTGGGAGTTGCGAGGCAGCGTAGCAACCGGGCTGTTCCTCCGGGTTTGCTAAAGTGCTCGAGTTTTTTCTCTCTCACACACACATGCACAACCTTCCAACGACCGGGAAGTCGTGCTGGGAGATCGGGAGCCGGCAGTGGCTTGGGCTGGCTTGGGAAGGGGAGCAGCCCCCAGCGTCTCTTGGCTCTCCTCCTCCCTCCCCCCCCGCCCGCCCGGGGCTCCCGCGCCGCCCACTGACCTCGCGCACGTCCTGCAGGCACTCGAGGACGGCCAGGTTGGGCCCAGCCGCAGGGGCAGCAGCAGCAGCAGCAGCAGCAGGAGGCCTCTCAGCTCGGGCCGGCGCTGGCTCAGCCGGCCGGGGCCGCCGCCGCGGCCTTCCCGCTGCCAGGGCAGCCGGGACTGGGGGCCCAGCCGCAGGGGCAGCAGCAGCAGCAGCAGGCCTCTTAGCTCGGGCCGGCCGTGGGCGGCGTTGGCGGCGGGCGGGCGTCCCGCGTTGACTCCTCCGGCGGCGGCTGGAAGCTGGCGGAAGAGGCGGTGCTCTTCCGCCGGCTTCCAGCCGCCGCCGGAGGAGTCAACGCGGGACGCCCGCCCGCCGCCAACGCCGCCCACGGCCGGCCCGAGCTGAGAGGCCTGCTGCTGCTGCTGCTGCTGCCCCTGCGGCTGGGCCCCCAGTCCCGGCTGCCCCGGCGGCGGGAAGGCTGCGGCGGCGGCCCCAGCCGGCTGAGCCAGCGCCGGCCCTCGGGCCATCTTCGATGCGATTCCTTCGCTCGGGCAGCCCCGCCCACCGCGACGCCGGCCATTTCGAGAGGGCGGGGCTGCATCAGGCGCCTCTTCACCGCCCTCCAGTGCATACCCGGCGGCTTGTAGACCGCGAAGAGCCCTTGCACAGCCGTGCCCGCCGAAAGTTTAACTCCTCCCCCAAATCTCGCACGCCGCCCTTTCAGGCCGATTTTTTGAAAGAATGCCCTAGTCGTGCATTCTTTCAAAAAATCGGGACTTTTTAGAGGACGGGCGGGACGCGGGACAAATCATTAAAAAGCGGGTCTGTCCCGCCAAAATCGGGACGTCTGGTCACCTTACTTTAGTGCTTTATGCTGGCTGGAAAATTCTAGAAGTTGAAGTCCACAAGTCTTAAAGTTGCCAAGTTTGAAGACTTCTGCTTTAGTAGGATCTCACGCTGGAAAAGAGAGAAGGGAGTCCCGATCGCTTTAATACCGGAGAGATTGGTGGAAGAAAGCGTGTTGAACTCGGGTTTCTTTCGGTGTGATAACTGAAGAGGGAGGTGACGTTTCTGTGTGTGTGTGTTGTGTCTCTCTTTTCATTCTGCCTTGAGCAGCCAGAGACGTGGGCGGGGGAGGCTAGTTGGTGATAGAAATGAAGAGGGAAGGGCTGGAAATTTGCGCTATCTACCGTAGAAGGAGGCTGCTCAGAAGCACGGAGCAATTTCGCATACTGTTACAAATCCTTCTCCCTTCCTTCCTCTTTCTTTCTCTTCTCTCTCTCTCTCTCCTTCCCTCTTTCTTTCTTTTTCTCTTTCTTTCCCTTAGTCTCTTTTTCTTTCTCTCTTTTTCTTCTCTCTCTCTCTCTCTCTCTCTCTCTCTCTCTCTCTCTCTCTCTCTCACACACACACACACACACACACACACACACACACACACACACACACACACACACTCTGTCTCTCACACAAACGGCAGAGACCGGCACTCGGGCCATGCAGAGCCGCTGCTCCAGGGGAAGCAGCTTCTCCCGTCCTTCCCGGAGAGCGCCTCTGCTGATGGGCTGCTCCCCACCACCACCAAGCCTTTCAGTGCAGCTGAATGTTTGGCTTTTGAGGCTTCTCCACCTCGGGGGTGCTTTCCCCCCCTCCCGACTGCTCCTCCGTGTTGCTGTTGTCAGAGGCTGATCGGAGCACGCTGCCCTCCGCCCCAGGCGCTGGAAACTCACCCCTTGCCATCTCCCTGAGCCAGAAGCAGTAGTTAAGGGCAGAGACCACTACGCTCCCCGGCAGGAGCGAGAAAATAAAGCTCCTTTTCTCAGGCGGTGTGGGGTGGAGTTTAAGGCTAACCCGGAAGAGGTGGTGGCCTGGTGCTTGCTGCTGCTTCTAGCTCGGGGAGAGGCAGCTTGGCGGAGCCGCCGGGCTCTCTCGCTCTCTCTCATTCCTTGGGTGGATCTGGCGGGAGGAGTGGGCTTCCTTAGTGGGCTTCCTTGCCGGGCTTGAGGAGGGGAGGAGGCACAGCTGTTGCCCAAATGTGGAGCCACCTTGAGAGCATCCTTCTCCAGGCAGGGGCGAAGAAGAGCTGCTGCCCTCCTCCTCCTGTGGCTCCTGCCCAGCGCTCTCTCTTCTCTCTCCCCTTCGCCTCCCCACACTTGTTTACCCGTCCCAGAGAGCTCCTTCCCTCAGTGGTTCCTTTTCTTACCTCTAAGCGGCTACGCCGACTTTGTCCTTAAAGGCTGTTCCGCGCATTTTGATCTTTCTTGGGCGCGGAGAAAAGCGACCCTTTGAAGGGACCGAGCCTACTGTTGAACTTGGAAGCTTAGAGGCTTCTTTTCCACCCAGCCGCTGGCTCAGGGTGCTCAAAACTCGGCTTCTGCGCATGCGCAGAAGGGAAAAAAACCCAGAAAAAATTCCAAAAAATTTCATTTTTTTAAAAAAAAAGGCGGCGTCCACAGACTGGCACCGACAGAACCGGTTCCGTGATGTCATCATGACATCACCAGTGGCTTGCTACTGGTTCAGGCGAACTGGTCCGAACCAGGAGGAACCCAACTCTGGCTCCCATTTCCCAAGATCAATAGATACTCACCACTGATGGCATTTGGAAGACCGTAGACCGATGAGTATGAGGCAAAGGAGAGCCCGCAATGGCCATGGCAACTGACTGGCTAATGATGCTGCCATCTCCATCTCCATCATCAACCATCACAGAAGCAAGCCGCCCTCTCTGGATGTAGTTCTCTGTAAAACAGAATTGTGCTGATTAAAATATTGTAAAAACACAATGAAATCATACACCAAAATTAAAATGTGTTTGAAACCATGAAGATAGTCTTTTTTTTTCTTTTTAAAGCCAACCATTGTTGTTAGAAAAATAAATTGGTGTTTGGAAGAAAAGGTACTGACATGACCAAGCCTGGGGCTGCTAGAATCTGGATGAAAGCAAACTCAGTAGCCAAGAAGTTCTACAATGCTAACCAAGTAAATCCAGGAGAGCAAATTCAATATTTTCTTTATTGATTTGTTTTATTTATAAGACTGCTCAATTGACAAATGACTCAAGACATCTTGCAAAAAGTATAATATCCCACTATGGGAAGTTAAAAAATTAAATCTCAAATGCACACGTACATAAATTGCCATGGCCAATCTGTTAGAACCAGGTTTTTAAGAAGCTTCTAAAGGTCAGCAGGATGAAGCCATATCCATCTCAGGAGAAATACTATTCCAAAGGACAGATGTAGGGACAATCCAGGTTTTGCCAGTGTGAGTGTCATGCAAGGACTTCCGTTCCCAACATTCTGAAGCCAGTATGGCCATTACAGAATTCTTAGAGTCATGGGTGAGAACACAGGAAGCACATCCAGCCAATCCCAAGAGACCTCAACTTGTTTCCAACTATAGGGTTTAAGCAAGGCAGGTCTATATTTCTTTCCCCAAGCTCAAATATCTGAGTTCACCTAATCCTAAAACTGAGTAAACCCCAACACAGTAAACTGAGGAACCCCAACACAGCAGCTTCACTAGCAGAATATCTTGACAACCAACTCTTAGAGCTTCAATTAGAGGGAAATGCTGAGAAGGACTGGGAACACTTTCGGGATATTGTGCACTCTTCTGCACTAAAGATTCTAGGACCCTCACACAGGAAACAGCAGGACTGGTTTGACGAAAATGATGAAGAGATCAAGGCCCTACTTGCTGAAAAGCACCGCCTTCACCTTGCTTATCAGAACGATCCATCGTCAATAGCTAAGAAAAATGCCTTCAACAACACTCGTAGGACCGTACAGAGCAAAACTTCGCAAGATGCAGGACTCCTGGCTGAGTACCAAAGCAGATGAAATTCAAAGGTTTGCTGATAGAAACTTTGTTAAACGATTGTACGAAGCCCTCAGATCCTTGTATGGACCTCAGCCCTCAGGGAGCTCCCCTCTACTGGACTTAGATGGTGCAACTCTCATCACTGAGAAGACTCTGATTCTACAGCGATGGGCTGAACACTTCCAAATCTGTATTGAACCGCCCATCTTCCATCAACAACGAGGCGATCGATAGAATGCCCCAGGTGGATATCAACCACAGCCTGGACTCCCCATCATCAAAGACTGAAACCCTACAGGCCATCAGCCAGCTGTCCAGTGGCAAGGCCCCAGGATCTGATGCGATCCCGGCGGAGGTCTATAAGGATGGCGGTGCAGTACTTGTCGACAAACTCACTCAGCTGTTTCAGTCTTTCTGGAATCAAGGATCCATTCCTCAGGAACTGAAAGATGCGTCCATCGTACACCTCTACAAGAGGAAAGGGAATCAACAAGTCTGTGATAATCATAGAGGAATATCACTGCTTTCCATCGCAGACAAGATCCTTGCACGAGTGTTGCTGAACCGCCTGACTGACCACCTGGAACAGGGTTTATTACCCGAGGCACAGTGCGGTTTCCGCAAAGAGCGTGGCACTGTGGACATGATCTTTGCAGCCTGACAGCTCCAAGAGAAGTGTCAAGAGCAGAATCGTGAATTATACACCACCTTCGTGGATCTCACTAAGGCTTTTGACACTGTCAGTTGTGAAGGTCTGTGGTGCATCATGTCAAAATTTGGGTGCCCTGATAATTTCATCCTGATGGTACATTACGATGGTATGATGGCCTGTGTTTTGAACGATGGAGAAGCTTCAGAGGCCTTTCCTGTTACAAAATGGCGTCAAGCAAGGGTGCGTGTTGGCACCAACCTTGTTCAGCATGTTTTCAGCCATGCTGTCAGATGCCTTCCAGAACAGTTCCTTGGGAGTTAGCCTGAGATACAGGACCGATGGGAAACTGTTCAACCTGCGAAGACTCCAGGCTGTCACCAAGATAAAGGAGACTGTGCTACGTGACCTCCTCTTTGCTGACGACTGTGCCCTGAATGCTGGATCAGAGCAGGAAATGCAAGCCAGTGTGGACAAATTTGCAGCAGCATGCGACAACTTTGGTCTCCTTATCAACATAAAGAAGACCGAAGTGATGTATTAGCCAGCTCCGAAAGCCAAATACCAAGAGCCCACCATCACAGTGAAGGGACAAAAGCTGCAAGCAGTGGACCAATTTACCTACCTTGGCAGCACCCTCTCCCATGCAGTGACAATTGACATTGAGGTCAACTGCAGAATCGCCAAGGCAAGCTCTGCATTTGGCAGATTATTGACCAACGTGTGGGACAGTCAAGGAATAAGCCTAGCTACAAAGCTCAAAGTCTACCGAGCAGTAGTGCTAACTACCCTGATGTATGCCAGTGAGATTTGGACTGAATACAGGTGTTCTGCCCCAGTTACGGCCCACAAAGAACGCAGCACACACAAATTCTGTCCAAACCTTTGTTTACTAAATTAAGGACTACTAATGAGTTTTCTTAGTAGTCGTCAAACACAAATACAGTTTAAAGCAGTCTTTTCTGAACACCGGCTATTAATTCAACTTCATTAACAGCATTAATTTGTTTCCTGCAAATTGCTGCCTGGGTCGCCATCCCTTAAATAGGCTAGGGGAGTGGCCAATTAGCCCTAAGCCTAGTCCTGTGGAGACCTCCTCCTGAGGAACCATTCCCGCCTTTTGGCAGCTCTGTGTGCCCCTGCATTGAGAATAGGCTCCTCCTCTTCTTCCTTGTCACTGATGGGAGTTTCTGGAGGTTCTGAAGGCCCAGGCTGAATCTCTGCCTCTGGCACTGAGTCCTCTCCAGCCTCCTCATTGTCTGACTTGGGTGCCAGCTGCACAGGCCACTGGTGCATCACCACATCAGCCTCTTCTGTGGCGGGATCCCCTATCAGCTGCATGGGCTGCTGGCAGGTCACAACAACAGGAGACATGCTAGGCAATTGAATAACCTGCCTCCGTAGAATTCTGAGGATCCGGTGGCAGGATAAGGTGCCAGACACAGAAGTCCTCTTCAGAGCAGGCCTGCCATCAATTCACACCCTGCTGATGAAAGCCCAGACACGCTGGGCAGGCCATGTTGCAAGGATGCCAGACCATCGTATCCCTAAACAGCTCCTCTATGGTCTAAAGGAAAGCGATCGCACGGGGGACAAAGGAAGTGATACAAAGACATGTTGAAAGCCTCCTTCAAGTCCCTCGATATCAACACCACCTCCTGGGAAACCCTGGCACAAGGTCGATCAACATGGCGCATGCTGATCCACCAAGGTTGCCAGACATCTAAGGACAGAAGAACAATCATAGCAGAAGAGAAGCGAGCACTCCGCAAAGCCAGAGCTGCAAATGCTGCGACATGTCTGCCCAACATGTGGCAGAACATTTCATGCCCGTATAGGCATTACCAGCCACCTGCGGACACATCGTGGACAGCCCACAACCTGTTAGATGTCAAGGTCCTCTTCGAACATGATGGACGAACATCATCATAATGGCTGTGTTTAATAAAAGTAGCAACTTTAAACAATTTAGTCAGATGTAGAAAGCAAAGCTAGCAAAAAGTCAACTTGGCCTGGCTTTTTTGTAATGATCATTATAACAAAATGGCTGAGCAAACCAGGGAGTAAAGGTGTATATCACTAGTTGTAAATGTAAATCATTCCTACTTAGAAGAAGAACAACTACTGCCACACATTTTGACAACTCTGATATACCAGAACAGGAGGACCTCATTGGTCAGCTGATTCTCTACAAATTTAGTTCAGTACTTTATAGTAAAAGACCAAGAGTATATGAATCACATGATTATAAAACTATTAAAAACTGACATTACAAAAAATAAAACATCAATGCCAATCAATTCTGTTTGAAATCTACGGGCAATTTAACAAAATTGAGAAACATTTAGATTAAATCATTCTGATTTCATGACAAGTTCAAAGATAACAAATCTTAGTGCCCTATTTAGGGAATCATATAAAGAGCATGGATTTATTTTTAGAAAATACAATATATTTCAAAAAGTCTGCATGGATGGAGCTGATTTTCATATGGAATTTTCTACTGCTTCTCTGTTGGTAACACATTAAAATGCACCAACAACATGGTTTTTTGATATTTCAATTTGACTTAATAATCTGGCTGTACTGAACCTAATACACTAATTACTTAAAGACCTGAGGACAGCAGACTTGCCACTGGCAACAGTGGT